>CM060886.1:26175508-26858008 GCA_030762935.1 Hymenopus coronatus | reverse complement strand
ATATAATAGCATCATATTCATATTCCACCATTTATGTGTACATCTATTAATTTACGTCTGTGTTGCCTTGTGTCCCGACATTCATATATACGAGGGTCGGCTGACAAGTCCCGGGCCTTACACAGACATGGCGCGACCAGGCCAGTTAGACGGTAGCATCGTAAAATTTAACTCTAGACTACATTGTATCCATAGCTACAAGAAAATAGCTTGTTTAGTTTTTGAATGACAGCATTTTAAACAAGACAACTTTAGAGTTTTCACGAAAATGGAGGATTTGGAAAAACGAGCAGTGATTAAATACCTCCATTTGAAAGCCTTAATGCCTAAAGAAATCAAGGAGGGAATGGACAGTACATTGAAAGACCCTTCAAATTCAATGATTAAAAGGTGGGTTGCAGAGTTTAAAATGGGACATATGAGCACTAGTGATGAGCCTCGCTCTGGCCTGTAGAAGTGACAACTCCAGAGGTCATTGATAAAATTCATCGTTTATTACTGGAAGACCGCAGATTAAAGTTGTTTGAGATAGCAGAGGCCGTAAACATATCAAAATAACGTGCATTTAATATTTTAAATAATATTTTTGACTTTCACAAGATCTGTGCAGGATGGGTGCCGTGTTTGTTGACACCTGATCAAAAGTTGCAAAGAAAAACTGTTTCTGTTAAGAATGTAGAACTCTATCGTAAAAACCCCAGTGAATTTTTGAGACGGCTTATTACCATGGATGAAACATGGATGCATCACTACACTCCAGAAAGTAAATCACAGTCAAAACAGTGGATTGCGCCAGATGAACCAACTCCAAAAAAGGCAAAGTCAATTTTGTCAACTAACAAGGTTATGGCGAGTGTTTTCTAGGATGCAAAGGGAATTATTTTTATTGACTATTGATTGGTGACTACTACGCAAACTTACTGTAATATTTGATGAGGTGAAAAGTTAAAATACCTCATTTGGCCAAAATAAAAATCTTGTGCGAATTAAAGTTCCAATTGTTAAACATCCACCCTATTCGCTAGACCTAGCACCTAGTGACTACCACCTGTTCCCAAACCTCAAAACATTTTTTGGAGGCGAAGATTTCACAGCAACGAGGAGGTCATTGATGCAGTAGACAGCTATTTTGAGGACCTTGATAAATCGCACCACAGAGATGGTTTCATTAAATTAGAAAACCAATATGACAAATATATTAACCTTTCTGAAGATTATGTTGAGAAATAAAGCAAAAAACATATTTTAAATGCTGTTTTGAGGGGCCCGGGACTTATCAGCCGACACTAGTAGAGTTGAAACAAAAGTAGAACGGCACATTTTATTACTGAATTCACCCGGAGTTGTTCAATTAGCGGTAAAGAATAGAAAACAATATGACAAATGCATGTAAAAAGAGTGAAGAAAACAAAAAAGCACAAAGACAGTGCCCTTGGGCTGCAGGCAGTAGGAAGAAAGATAAAGAGAAGGCTACGGGGGAGACAGGACCTTAGAAATGGCGGTCTGTCTGTCAGTCATTCAAAATATCTGTGGTCCAGAGAGCAAACAAACCTCCCATATTACGCAGTGGAGAATTCCAAAGCTTCCCTCCAACGGGGCTTCATCCGGAGCCCTTTGAAATGCCACTCAACGCATTTCAATAGGTCTCCCTCTGTCTTTGTGATATGGTCCGAGTAAATACTCCCGACTCAGTTCTACCACTCGGACCGCATTAGGTACATTCTTACTCCTCTCAAATATGTTTTACTTTCTCTACGTACTATGTATATAGTGCATAAAGAAGGTATTGTAATACACCCAACAATTCGATACCGAGATTTCACCGGAAATACACGTTTCGGGTCCCCCTGAATAAAAAAAAATAATTTTTAGAAGAATGTCCGTGTGTGTATGTGTGTGCGTGTGTGTGTGTGTGTGTGTGTGTGTGTGTGCAGCATTGCTCAAAAACGAAAAGTTCGTTAAAAACCAAACTTGGTATTTAGTTTGGTATCTTCTAATATGCGACACGAACATTTTCAAGAAAATCCCCCCACCCACAACTACCGTTTACATGGAAAAATGTTCGAAAATTTTAATTTTCTCAAAAACGGCTCTAACGATTTTGAATAAAATCTGTTACATTTTAAATATTTACATGACAAATAAAATGTATATCTTCAGTTACCTGGAAATAGTCTCTAAAGACATGGTCATTCTGAATGAATTTTGCAGAATTTTGCATAACTGTTAAATCGTAGGAGATAGACAAAAATTTACCACAAAAAATGTAGAGCACGTTAAAACACACAATTTATGTTATATACATTTTTTTTCATGGAGTTCATCGTTTATTAGACATTCCATGTTTTTGGTTTCTGCTTTGAAAAACTTATACTTTTCTCATACAGGAATTTGTCAGCTCCTGTCCACACAAACAAAGGAACGTCAGTCACATAGCAATCAGCTTTTGACTAACACTTTAACTTATGGTACTCCCTTATTTCGCTTCTACTTACAAGAAAGCAAGTAATTAGACTATACCTGCTAATTTTTTCTCGATTAGCATGTAGTAAATAGAAGAATAAGCTTCTTAACAATACTTTGTGGTAGAGATGTAGAGAAAGTCATGTGAATGGAACACTTTAGATTTTTACAATTAGAAACGTATATTGTGTTAACTAAGCGTTTTTAAAAGCGCATGCGTCAATCGTTATTTTAATCTATTGTAATTATTGGGACAATAATACTTTCTCTACCACTTGCTTTATGCAAGTAGAGGAAGTTTGATACCGAGAATTTACCGTAAATACATTCTCTATCACGTAGTATGTGCACCAAAACATTTTATGTTGAGATTTCACCGGAAATAATTTTTTTAGGTGCCCTGAAGAAAAAAATCTGATGTGTTCCGCTCACATGACTTTCTCTACATCTCTGTAACAAATTATTGTTAAAAAGTTTATGCTTCTATTTACTTCATGCTAATCGAGAAAAAGCTAGCTGAGATGTTCTTATTACTTAGCTACTTTATAAGTAGAAGGAAATAAGAGAATACATTAGGTCAAACCGATAGTAAAATGTTTTAAAATGTGGTTGCTATATGTTTTTGTCTATCTCAGTTATAAAAATATCAATAAAAATCATCCTGAATAAAGAGGTCTTCAGAGGCTATTCCCAGAAAATTCAAAATATGCATTTTATATGTAGTGTAAATATCTTAAATATAAGAGATTTTAATCAAAATCGTAAAGCCATTTTGGAGAAAATCAATATTTTCTAAATTTTTTCCATGTAAAGGATAGTTGGGGGTGGGGGAATTTTCTTGAAAATCTTCGTGTAGCATCCTTGGAAGTTACCAAGTTGAGCTATGCTGTCCATACACACACGGATCTTTTTCTGAAAATGATTTTTTGAATTCAGGGGACCCAAAAATGTATTTCCGGTGAAATTTCGGTATCGAATTTTCAGTTGCATTGCAGCACCTTTTTAATACATTATGTACATAGTACGTGTAGAGAAAGTAAAACTATTTTTAGTAAAAGGTCCTTGTGGTTATGGATGTGTGTGTTTGTGGGCAGTGTAGGTGAAAAATGAAAAGTCCGTTGAATACTAAACTTGGTATTTAAGTTTAGTAACTGCTAAGGATGCGTCAAGAAATTTTCAAGAAAATCCCCCACCGTAAATTGCCCTTTACATTCTACAAAGTTACAGATATTTTTTGTCTCAAAAATGTATACGGTATACGGTATATTAAAGAAATTTACATAACAAATTAACCATAAATCTTGAATTTTCTGGGAAAGTCGAAGACTTCTTCATTCTGGACTTTTGCATAACTGGTAAACCGTAAAATGTAGGCCTAAACTTACTACACAAATTACATAGATCATTAAAACACAGAATTGATGTTATATATCCTTTTTGTGTAGTTAGCATTTTCCGAGATATTTGTTGTTATCTGTTTCAATTTTAAAATAGTTAAGATTTTCTCAAAAGGGAAATAGTCACTCTTTTTTCTTTTATTTTACTCCTGGCCATGCGAATTTCAATCGCATAGTAACCAGATAGATAATGTATTCCATCCTAAAATCCTGCACCAAGATTTCACCGGAAATATATGTTTGGAGGACCTCTAAAAACAAAATAAAAGCATTTTTAGAAAAAGTTCCATGTGTAAGTGTGTTTGTATGTGTGTATAATCACAAAGGAAAATTATTTAAGTACCAAACTTGGTATTTAAATTTAGCATCTTTTAAGGACACGTAAAGACGATTTTAAAGATAATCCTCCCACCCCAAACTAATCTTTACATGGAAATATTTTCGAAATTTTTGACTTTCTGAAAAATGGCTAAAACAATTTTGATTAAAATACCATTTGTTTAAGATATTTTCATAACAAAAAAGTATAATATATTCTAAATTATCTACGAATTTTCTGAAGTTCTTTTTATTCTGGGTGACTTTTGTATAGCTAGTAATAAGAGATAGACAAAACGTTACGAAACAAAAAGTGTAGATCTCATTAAAACACTCAATTTGAGTTAAATATTTCTGAGATATTCCCTGTTATTCGTTTCAATTTTTCAATACTTAAATGTTTCTCGTGGTCAAGAACTATATTGGCATACCGATGGGCCTTTAAAAGATTTGACTATCGCTTTGGTTTAATTTATGTCCTTATTCCCCTTGTACAAGGAAATAATATGTAGTTAATAAAACAATTGGTTTTAATGTTTATCTTGATAAGCGTGAAGTAGACACGAGCTTCGTTGGAATAGTTTTAGGCAGAAAATAGAAAGTCATGCGAACGTAGCACATCTCATTTTCTTTTACCTTGTGAAACACATAAAACGAAATGTCAGTGCATCACACAGCGACCAACTGTTGAAAGTTTTGACTATCATCTTAGTGTATTCCGTTATTCCCGCGTATCTACAAGGAAGTACAAATCAAGTATTTCTGTAAAAGAAGTTTATATGATTCACGTGAAGTAGATAAAAAAATAAGCTTTTATAAGAATAAATTGTTGCGAATAGGTTGATAAAGTCAAGCGAACGTAGCACATCTCATTTTCTTTTACCTTGTGAAACAAATAAAACGGAATGCCAGTGCATTACATAGCGACTAGCTGTTGAAATATTTGACTATCGCTTTGACTATCTTAATGTTTCCTCTTATTCCCGCGTTTCTACAAGGAAGTATCCAATCAAAGTATTTCTGTAAAATATGTTTATGTGATATATGTGAAGTAAATAAAAAATAAGCTTTTATAAGAACAAATTGTTGCAGAATGTGTTGAGAAAGTCATGCGAATGTAGTAAATCAGATTTTAGTTTTCGATACCGAGATTTCATTGAAAACATAGTTCTTTCAACTCTCCTCCCTTTTCCAAAGCAATTTTAGAAAATGTTCGTGAGAGACAGATAAAGAGAGACAGAGAGAAAGAGAAAGAGAGAGTGAGTGTGAGAGGGAGGGAGGGAGGGAGGGAGGGAGGGAGTGTGTGTATGAGAACAGTATACTTCAAACTTGGTACTTAGGTTCAACTTCTTAAAAGACAATTTTTTTTTAGAATTCTCTAGTTCATTACATTATGTTTCGAAAACTTTGATTTTCTATAAAATAGCTGATGATTTAGATAAAATACATCGCGAGTTTAATATATTTTTATGACAAATGAAATGTATATCTTGAAATTTCTGCGAGTAACCACTAAAGTCCTGTTCGTTTTGAATGAGTTTTGCACGATGGTAACTTAAGATATAGACAAAATCTTACTACATAAAAGATTAACCATTTTTATTTGCTCCTGGTTATTAGTTTTAATTTTAAAATATTTTAAAATTGGAAGTCGCTATTCGCTGTGTTAATGCAAACAGTATGAAGTTTCAAAGTCATCGTCTAGTGACACGCTCTTGAAAATTCTGACGTGCTCTTGGAAATTCTGTATGTCAGCTCTTTGGGAGTCAAGTTATTTCGAAAATTGTATAACATCTAGGATGCTCAGATCTTTACTTTCTCTAGCCCCACATGTACAATGTACATAGGGATAGAGAAGTATTGTATTCCACCCAAAAGTTTGATGTCAGGATCTCACCAGAAATACATGTTTTAGGATCCCCCGAATCCAAAAAAAAAAGCATTTTCAGGAAAAGGTCCGTGTGTGTGTCTGTCTGTCTGCCTGTGTGTCTGTGGATAGCATTGCACAGTACCAAAAGACCGTTGATTGGTATTTAAGTTAGGTATCTTCCAAGGATGCGACACGAAGATTTTCAAGAAAATCCCTCCATCCCCAACTACTCTTTACATGGAACCTTTTTACGAAAATTTTGATTTTCTGAAAAATGGCTCTAACGATTTTTATTAAAATTATCGTGTATTTACCTGACAAATAAAATGTATATCTTCAGTTTTCTGGAAATACCCTCTGAAGGCAACTTTATTCAGGATGAATTTTACGGAATTTTGCATAGCAGCTAAACCGTAAGAGATGGATAAAAACTTTTCTCACAAAAAATGTAGAGCACATTAAAACACACATTTTATATCATATACACTTTTTTCGTGGAGTTGATCGTTTTTTAGATATTCCTTGTTTTTGGTTTCAGCATTAAAAAACTTATACTTTTCTTATACAGGAATCTGTCAACTTCTGTCCATACAAACAAAGGAACTTCAGTCACATAGCAACCAGCTTTTGACTACCACTTTAACTTATGGTACTTCCTTATTCTGCTTCTACTTACAAGGAAGCAAGTAATAGGACTATTTCTGCTAATTTTTCTCGATTAGCATGAAGGAAATGGAAGCATAATTTTTAATAATATTTGTTGCAGAGATGTAGAGAAAGTCATGTGAGTGGAACACATCAGATTTTGCTGTTTGTGACGACATTTTCTGGGCCAATCTTTATTGAAATCGTAAACAAACCCTTAGAACTTGTGGACTGTAAAGTACTCACAGAGATGCTATTAAAATTGAAATGTTATACATATAAATGGAAATGGCTTGTTATTTATGGACGCTCTTTGACTGCTATGGTTCTAGCGTCCCATTCTATACTGGGCGTGAAAGACCACTTAATTTTACTCAGAGGCCTCTCTATCAGGCTTGAGGTTCTTTTACGTGCCGTAAATCTACGACACGGGACCCACGGCTTTACTTCTCTTCCGAAGGAAGCCATGCTAAGGATTTTTACGCCCGAAAAAATCCATCGTCCTCCGCCGGGTTTGAACCCGCGACCTTGAGTATATGAAGTTAACATGGTAACCATTACACCACGGAGGGCGACTTTATACATATAGTATACTTTATGGCAGATTTGTCGTAGAAATCTAGGCTACAAGAGAATCTCAATTTTATTTTGAAAGGTGGTTTACCGGGAAAATGCGAGTCAGTGGGGAGTTTAATGTCACTCCGGCATGTTGCCATGGCAGCTGAGTTGGTTAAAGCTACCGGACGGAGACCGGAAAATCCACGATTCATATTCTGCCTATGAAATTGTATTTTCAGGTTATTTCTACTTTTCAAACCTTGTCTTGTATAAAAGAAAGATTAATTAACAAAATTATTTGTGTTTATTGTAAAATTTAGTCTAATTGAAACACTCTGTATATAACTCAATGAAACTGAAATGGAATATAACTCTTTCTTGGCATTCTGTGGTTTAAATTTTCTGAGTTTTAAGTCAATTGTCTTTTGAAATGCTAAGTGATAATTTTATTCTTTTTGCTCATGGCCTCATACAAAGAATTTTTAGTATCACAGCTAGGATATGGGTTTTCTTTTGCTAAGCTGGCTATTGTTTTAATAATATTAAAGAAATGAAGCAATTTCATTATTAGCATATTTATAGGATTGATATGGAACAAAAATAATTAGCGGACTTTGCATGATTTTAATACTGCTTTATTATTATTATTATTATTATTATTATTATTACTATTATTATTATTATTGAAGTGTAACATCCTTTAAGCTGGTTGTGATATCGAGAGATGAATGAAATGAAACTTAGAGTTATCCGGCATTAGTCTTAACCGGATAAAGGAAAATCCCGGAAGAAAACCTTATCCAGGCAACCCATCCTGACTGAAGCAGTCACGCTACTCTCATGCCTCAGAGATGGGCTACTTTCACTATTGTCTCTAATTTCTTGAGAGCATGCCTCAAATGTTCAATCAGTTAAGTGATTATAATTGCAGATTAAGTGTTCCACTCCGTGTAAAGAACGCTGATGTTAAACCACATTCCAGTTAAGGCAATTATTATTGTTATTATTATTATTATTATTATTATTATTATTAAAGTGTAACATCCTTTAAGCTGATTAGTGATATCGAGAGATGAATGAATGAAATGAAACTCAAATGAGCTCGAGATCTATAGAACTTAGAGTTATCCGACATTTGTCTCGACCAAATAAAGGGAAACCCATGAAAAAACCTTATCCTGGCAACTCATCCTGACTGATTTTTGAATTCAGGAACTCTTAAATGTGAAGCAGTCACGCATCAGAGATGGGCTGCTTTCACTATTGTCTCTGACTTCCTGGGAGCATGCCTCAAATGTTCAGTCAGTAAAGCAGATTAAGTGTTCACTCCGTGCAAAGAACGCTGATGTTAAGCCACATTCCAGTTAAGGGCCCGCGACTGTACAAATCGCTCCAGAAAAACGTTTCTATTTCCTCTTAACAGTTGACATTTTTTACAGCATATCTTGCAGATCATATTTTCTTTTCCCTTCCTTGCTAGCCAAAATAAAATGCACTATACATATAAGAAGATAAACATAAGAAGGAGCTGGGGAGAAAAAGAAATAAAGCAAACAAACATACGAGAAGAAAAACACGGGCTCACGTTCAGAAAAGAGAAGAGGAAAGAAAGAAGGGGTTGGGAGGAAGGAACTTTGAAATGAAAGAATTTCCCTGCTTCTCCTTTCCGTTGCTTTCTCTCTTCCTTGTGCCATCTCCCCTCTTCTGCATCTTCACAGAGAACAAAATTGGAAAATGGTGTCCCCGACTACCAATAACATTCCTTTAGGGGCTTGGGGAGAAGCGAAAGAGAGAGAGAGAGAGAAGTATGACCGGTACCTCGGACATTTGTTTTTCGGCTTCCTCCGAGCACACTGGCCGCATACTGAGTGCGGCAGGGAAACATAGGAATGCGTGTAGAACGTGAGGCTGCAGGATAGCCGGGTTGCAGACAATCAGGGGTCATCTATTTCCTTCTTGAGAATATAAGATACTCGGCAAAGCAAAAGGAATGTTCACTGTTTACTGGTCTAGTGCTTAATATATTTAGGCATTATTTTTACTTTCTCTACACATACTATGTACATAGTGTATGGAGAAGATATTGTAATGCACCCAAAAATTCGATACTGAGATTTCACCGCAATTTTGGGTCCCCCTGAATCCAAAAACAACAACAAAAAACACACACATTTTTGGAAAAAAGTCTGTGTGTGTCTGTGGAAAGCATAGCTTAAAAAAGAAAATACCGTTTAATTCAAAACTTGGTATTTAAGTTTGGTATCTTCCAAGTATGCGACACAAAGATTTTCAAGAAAATCCCCTCACCTCCAACTACCCTTTACATGGACTTTTTTCGAAATTTTTGAAATGGCTCTGATGATTTTGATTAAAATAGCATATATTAAAGATATTTACCAGACAAATACATTTTATATCTTGAATTTTCTGGGAATAGCCTCTGAAGACTGCATTATTCTTGATGAGTTTTACGTAATTTTGCATAGCTGCTAAACCGTAAGAGATGGACAAAACCTTAGCACACAGAAAATGTAGAGCGCGTAAAAACACACTATTTATGTAACATGCATTTGTTTCGTGGATTTGATCGTTTTTAATCTATTCATTTTTTTAGATTCTGCTTTAAAAAACTTATACTTTTCTCATTCAGGAATTTGTTAGCTCCTGTCCATACAAACAAAGGAACTTCAGTCACATAGCAACCAGCTTTTGACTATCACTTTAACCTATGTATGGTACTCCCTTATTTCGCTTCTACTTGCAAGAAAGCAAGTAATAAGACTATTTCAGCTAATTTTTTCTCGATGAAGTAAATAGAAGCATAAGCTTTTTAATATTAATTTGCTGCAAAGACGTAGAAAAGTCATGTGAATGGAACACATCGGATTCTTTCTTTTAAGCAAAGTGTTAAAAAAGAATTGAAAACCAACAATTGTGAGAAAACGTAATGCTTAGTTAAAATACAATATCGCATTTAAATGAGGAAATAAAAACCAACTAATTATGATAAATTTCAGATTATTACAAACTTATATGTTTTTCTTAATGCAAACTATCTATACACCATAAGATTTCAGTAAATGGTTTAAAAGCATAAAATGCTTGAGGTTTATATATAATTTTGTTTTAGTAATTGCTTATGGATTACGTTCTCTGCTTATTTTCCATAACTAATATTAGTGATGAATGTTTAAGAAGATAGGTATGTTTAATTAATAAGGACTTATTAAATCTACTGTACATACCAGGGGAGTTTAAAACTTATTTCACTGATATTAATTCTGCTAAATTATTCAGATATATTATTTTGGAAAATGTTTAAGATATGAATACTGAAAATTTTACAGAATTTACATTAACGCTATCTAAGTTCTAAGTTTCACTTTCATCAAAAATGTCTGTTTATTAAGAATATAACTTTTCTCAAATATACTGTTTTTATTAAAATTTTTTAACAATTGTGCTTTAAAAATAGGTAACGCCAAAGAAGATCTACAGCCGACAAAAATGTTATATTGTCATACTATAGCTTAATTAGGCTATTTTCAACAGTTTCTGAGAAAGTGTAATGTTTACAAAAATATATAGAAAATTCATCTCAGAACAATATGTTCAAAGTAACAACGCGCAAATGTTTGCATAGATGGTTTGAACTCATTGCTTATTACTTTCTCTACACATGCTATGTACATAGTGTATAGAGAATGTATTGTAATGCACCCTAAAATTCGATATCGAGATTTCACCGGAAATATATATTTTGAGACCTCCTGAATCAAAAAAAAAAAGCATTTTTAGAAACATGTCCGTGTGTGTGTGTGTCTGTCTGTCTGTGTGTGTGTCTGTGTGCATGTGTGTATGTGTGTCTGTGGGCAGCATAGCTCCAAAACGAACAGTCCGTTAAAAACCAAACTTGGTATTTAGGTTTGATATCTTCCAAGGATGCGACACGAAGGTTTTCAAGAAAATCCCCCACACTCAACTACCCTTTACATGGAACTTTTTTCAAAAATTTTGATTTTCGCAAAAATGGCTCTAACGATTTTGATTAAAATTTCGTATATTAAATATATTTACCTGACAAATAAAATGTATATATTGAATTTTCTGGGAATAGCCTCTGAAGAGTACTTTATTCTGGATGAATTTTACAGAATTTTGCATAACTGCTAAACCGTAAGAGATAGACAAAAAATTACTACAATAAAAATGTAGACCACGTTAAAACACACAATTTATGTTATATACATTTTTTCATGGAGTTCATCGTTTATTAGACATTCCTTATTTTTGGTTTCTGCTTTGAAAAACTTATACTTTTCTCATACAGGAATTTGTCAACGCCTGTCCATATAAACAAAGGAACTTCTGTGACATAGCAACCACTTTTGAGTATCACTTTAACCTATGGTGCTCTCTTATTTCGCTTCTACTTACAAGGAAGCAAGTTTGAAGACCATTTCTGCTAATTTTTACTCGATTAGCATGAAGTAAAAAGACGCACAAGCTTTTTAACAATACTTTGTTGCAGAGAAGTAGAAGAAGTCATGTGAATGGAACACATCAGCTTTTTGGTGAAATTTTGATATCGAATTTATGGCTGCAATGCAATATTTCCTCCCCCAAGTTTTAGTACCTACTTTTGTTTCTTATTTTAATACTTTCTCAACACGTACTATGATAATTGAATTGCACCAAACAATTTGATACCAAGGTTTCACCAGAAATACATGTTTTGGGACTCCCTGAATCCAAAAAAAGTATTTTTAGAAAAATGTCCATGTGTGAGTGTGTCTGTCTATGCATACGTGTGTGTATGTGTGTTTGTGTGTGTGTCTGTGGGCAGCATAACTCAAAAACGAAAAGACCGTTAAACACCAAACTTGGTATGTAAGTTCAGTATCAATCAAGGATGCGACACGGAGATTTTAGAGAAAATCCCCCCCCTCAACTACCCTTTACATGGAAAAATGTTCGAAAATTTTGATTTTCTCAAAAATGGCTCTAACGATTTTGATTAAAATATCGTATACTAAAGACATTTATATGACAAATAAAATGTATATTTTGAATTTTCTGAGAATAGCCTCTGAAGACGTCTTTATTCTGAATGAATTTTGCCGAATTTTGCATAACTGGTAAACCGTAAGAGATAGACAAAAACTTACTGCACCAAAAATGTAGAACATATTAAAACACAATTTATGTTTTTTATGCAGTTTTTTCTGGAATTGACAGTTTTTAAGATATTCGTTGTTATTGAATTCAGTTTTAGAATACTTAAACTTTTCTCATACGGGAACTTGTCAGCACCTGACCACGCATAGAATCGGATTTCTATAACATAGCAACCAAATTTAAAAACATTTGACTGTCGGTTTAGCCTAGAGTATCCCCTTATTTCCCTTTATTTTCTTAAATCTCTTTTGTTTCTATTAGTCACTTTTAGCATGCATCTGAAATATGCACGCAGTGTCAACGACCCATCAGTAAATATTTGTGTAACACTTTTAACTTATTATGAATCTCTGAAGCAGAGATTAGCAATTTTATTTTTGCTTTTGCAACACTCGGCGATGATTTCTTTGGTAGAAAAACACTTTAAAGAGACTGAGTAAAAGCCAGTGCAGATTCTCTGTACTCCGGTGGAGAATAGAGATCTGCTCACTAGAAAGAACCTTTAGGGACCGAGGGCCGCTAAATTATGGATCACTTCCCCATTACGATCAACACTCTGTGAAGAAGGGGACTCAATTTGCGAATTGAGCTCAGCGCAGGGGGCTGCAAGAAACTTGGGTGAAGTGTCCGATCGACCAGGTCCAGAAATGGCCGCAGTAAAGTAACTCAGCCCTTCTACCGATCACATGTCTGCAGCAATGGAACAAGTGGCGCATTCTGTGAAACAAACTCTACAAAGCTCTTAGATCTATTTCTTTCTTTGCTTTCCCTACGAGTTCAAATTCTCTCAGAATTATACACTTTAAATTAATCACTATAACTTTTGAGAATCAGCTTTTGAAATATTCCTAAGGATATTTAAGATATTGTTGACAAACTGTCATAGAAGGATTAAAGCATATTGCAGCATGGTTCAGATTTTTACGGAGAAATTCAAAACAATAGTGCTCTGAATTTCATTCGCTCTCTGCCTTGATCCATGTAGTAAAGTATTCGTAATATGTTATACCTAGATGTCTTGAACACAATACGCTCAATGCTCCTCGAAAAAAAATCTGCTGTGTACCATTCACATGACTTTCTCTACACCTCTGTAACAAATTATTGTTAAGAAGCTTACGCTACTGTCTACTTCATGCTAATTGAGAAAAAACTAGTAGAAATAGTTGTATTACTTGCTTCCTTGTACGTAGAAGTGAAATAAGGGAATACCTAGATTAAAGCGGTAGTCAAAAGCTGGTTGCTATGTGGCTGAAGTTCCTTCGTTTCTATGGATTGGAGTTGACAAATTCCTGTATGAGAAAAGGTAAGTTTTTCATAGCTGAAACAAAAAACAAGGAATATCTCAAAAACGATCAAGTGCACAAAAAAAATAATATAACATAAATTGTGTGTTTTAATGTGCTCTACATTTTCTGTGTGGCACGTTTTTGTCCATCTCTTACGGTTTAAAAGTTATGTCAACTTCCTTAAAATTCATCCAGAATAAAGTAGTTTTAAGAGGCTATTCCCAAAAAATTCAAGATATACATTTTATTTTCAGGTAAATATCTTTAATATATGATATTTTAATCAAAATCGTTAGAGCCATTTTAGAGGAAATCAAAATTTTCGAAATTTTTTCCATGTAAAGGGTAGTTGGGGGTGGGGAAATTGTCATGAAAATCTTTGTGTCACATCTTTGGAAGATACCAAACCTAAATACCAAGTTTGGTATTTAACGGTCTTTTCGTTTTTGAGCTATGCTGTCCACAGACAGATAGACATACAGACAACCACCCACACACATACACACACATGGGAAGTGTGTCTGTTGTCTGTCTATATTTCCGGTGAAATCTAGGGATCGAATTTTTGGATGTATTACAATACCTTCTCTATACACTATGTACAAAATACGTGTAGAGAAAGTAAAGAATCTGATGTGTACCATTCACATGACTTTCTCTATATCCCTGCAACAAATTATTCTTAAAAAGCTTAAACTTCTATTAACTTCATGCTAATCAGTAAAACATTAGGAGAAATAGCCATATTACTTGCTTCCTTGTAAGTAGAGGTGAAATAAGGGAGTACTATAGGTTAAAGTGATAATCAAAAGCTGGTTGCTATGTCAATAAAGTTCCTTTGTTTGTATGAACAGCAGTTGACAAATTCCTGTATGAGAAATGTATAAGTTTTTCATAGCAGAAACTAAAAATAAGGAATGTCACAAAAACGACGAACTCCACGAAAAAAATGTATGTAAGATAAATTGTGTGTTTTATTGTGCTCTACATTTTTATGTAGTAAGTTTTTGTCCATCTCTTACGGTTTAGCAGTTATTCAAAATTTAGTAAAAATCATCCAGAATAAACTACTCTTCAGAGGCTATTCCCAGAAAATTCAAGATATACATTTTATTTTTCAGGTAAATATCTTTAATATACGAAATTGTAATCAAAATCGTTACAGCCATTTTTGAGAAAATCAAAATTTTCGAAAAAATTTCCATTTAAAGGGTAGTTGGGGCTGGGGGGATTTTTCTCAAAATCTTCGTGTCGCATCCCTGGAAGATACTAAACTTAAATACCAAGTTTGGTATTTTACCTACTGTTTGTTTTTGAGTTATCGTGTTCACAGACACACGGACACACACACACACACACACACACACACACGGACCTTTTTCCGAAAATGCTTTTTTTAGATAAAGGGTACCCTAAAACATATATTTCCGGTGATATCTCGGTATCGAATTTTTTGGTGGAGTGCAATACATTCTCTATACACTATATACATAGTGCCTATAGAGAAAGTAAAAACGGATGAATTCCATTCACATGACTTTCTCTACCTATTCAGCAACAAGTTATTATAACAAAAGAATATTCTTCAATCTATTTCATGCTAAAAAAGATAAAAGTCAGCGGGATAGTTTCATTATGATATTATAATAAGGACATACATTTCTTACAATGATAGCAAATCTTTAAAAAGCGGTTGTTATGTGATGGTATTGAAATTCCATTCCCTTTGCTTGACCAATATTAAAAAATATGAATAACGAGTTCGCATTTGAGAAAGGTATACGTACTGGAAAATTTAAACCTGCAACAAGCAATATCTCGGAAATGATTAGCTCCATAAACCTTTGACATAAATTGTGTGTTTCGATGAGATCTATATTTTTGTTCAGTAAGTTTTTGTCTATCTTTTGCGATTTACCAGTTATGCAAAAGACATTCAGAATAAAAAGAAATTTAAGATATATAGTATATTAATATTTTCGAAAACGTTTCCATATAAAGAATAATTTGTGGGGGGATTTTATTAAAAAACTTCGTGTAGTGCTTGGTAGACGTTTACTCAAATATAAAGTTTGCTATTTAACCAACTATTTAAGTTATGTTGTTCGCAGACACACACACGGATCTTTTTCTAAAAGTGATTTTTATTTTTTTGTTTTTTTACTTTCTCTACACGTAGGGTGCACAAAGTGTATTGAGGAAGTATTTTATTCCACCCAAAAATTCGGTACCGAGATTTCGCCCAAAATACATTTTTAGGACCCCCTGAATAAAAAGCAACACATTTTCAGAAAAAAGTTTGTGTGGGTGTGATTTGAGGGAGAGGTAGGGAGAGGTAGAGAGAGAGAGAGAGGAGAGAGAGAGAGAGAGAGAGACTGTGGACAGCATAGCTCAAAAACGTAAATACCCATACACCAAACTTGGTATTTAGGTTTGGTATCTTCCAAGAATAATTGTCTAAAAATGGATTTAAGAATTTGAATAAAATCCCGTATATTAAAGATATTTTCCTACCAAATATAATGTATATATTGGATTTTCTGGAAATAGCCTCTGAAGACCTCTTTATTCCGTATGAATCTTGCCAAATTTTGCTTAACTGTTAAACCGTAAGTGATAGACAAAAACTTACTACACAAAAAATGTAAATCTCATCAAAACACACAATTGACGTCCTTTACAATTTTATTCCGAGATATTCCTTGTTATTGGTTTCAGTTGTGAAGTACTTATATTTTTCTCAGATAGTAAGTGTCCGTTTTTCTTTTGTTCTACTCCTGACCAAGCAAAGAAGCGATTTGCAATGACAATCTCAAAACGACAGCTTTTAAAACATTTGACTATCGGTTTAGCCTAATGTATTTCCCTTATTTTCTTCTTGCTTATAAGGAACTAAGTAATAAGAACATTCTGCTAATGATTATCTCAATTAGCAAGCTGCAGAAGGAAGAATAATCTTATGTAAGAAGTTTATAGAACAGCTAGAGAAAGTCATGTGAGTGTAGCACATAAGATTTTTTTTATTCAGGATACCCTCAAACGTAAATTTCCAGTGAAATCTCTGTATCGAAATTTTGGATGGAATGCAATACCTGCTCTACCTATGTAGGTACTATGTATGAAGCAGAGAAATTAAAAAAAATATTTGTAACGTATAAAATCTGGACAAATAGGATGTCAACCTCGCAATTTGTGCATCACAAGAGATCTGCAATTCATCGCATTTTGTAATATAACGTAAATGTGATCCTATTAGTATAAGGAGTTTTCTTGACAACTTTGTTGAAGATCAGTGCAGCCGCAAGTTAGCAGTTCTGAATAAGCATTGCTATTAATGTAGAACACTGATTTCTTAGACATAAGAAACATTTAAATATAGTAAAGAAAATAAACCAAATATGTAAATGAATATGAAAGAACGGGGGGAAAGAGATTGCAGTAACAAATAAATACATGATTAAAGATATTAAAAGGTAATACATTAGAATAAGCAATAAATGTTAAAAAATTGTAAAGATTCTTTATTCTGTATACGAAAGGAAGTTACTGCTGAAAGGAAAAAAACTGAGATTTAGGAATATTAGCTGCAAGGTTTATTTGGTAATGTGGGTCAGAAAGCCATTAGCAGAACGTATATACAATAGAATTGTGGACATTTTGTGTTACAAAGAAGAAACATTAAACATTAATGACCTAGGGTACTTTGGACCTGAAGGGAGCAAACTGGAGTCTAATGCTTTTGCTGCGGTGCCAAACTTATTCGGTGAGAGGAGACCGATTTGGAAAAACCTTTGGCAGAAAATACTAACCAATAGAAATTAAGAAATGTTTAACTTCGGATCCATTTGTGTCCGATCACAGAAAATAGGAGGGGCCATAAGACATTTGTCTAGGCCCGAAGGGAGTTTACGGCCACGAATTGTAGAAGGGAAGAAGTTACTTATAAATTATCAATGGTGTTGAGCAGACGTGTTGCATATATTAACTTCAGTGCTGCGATATAAAGTATGTGTGTCTTTATTTTAGGAAAGTGAGTGGTGGGCAAAGAGTCATTTCTCCGAGTGCAGGGAATAGTTGGGAAATCTGCAAAAATTTAATTGTAAGAAACTTATTCAGTGTGGGGAAATAACATTGTAAATGAGAAAACGGAAGTCAGAGGGGACAAATAATTTAATATGTGTGAAATGGATAAACTGGGGTATTCCAAAAAAAAAAAAAAATGCAGTGATTCTTTTTTCTTCACACATACCCTGAGAAAATCCCTAAAAGAGATCCTATTTTTAAGCCCTTCTTATCCTTCCAAATCCTGCCATAAAATTCCCGCCACACTATTTGTATGCACTATTATATCATAGAGACTTGCAATGACATTTCTTGTGAAATGATGCAGAGCGAGTAGCATTCGCTGCATCGAAGACAGTTCACCATTTCGAATTCAATGTGTAAGTTTGATGTACTTATTGGTTGATATACAGGTTGTTTTAGATAATTCTTCTGCTGATAATCCTTTTCCTTATACTACTAAAGGAAGTGTGGTATGGGGCATTTACTTACATTAACTTTCTAAGCCAAGGTTCCCCGTGAGCTGTCGTGCCATGGAGCTAAACTTTCTAATAAGGTTTATTTGAACGATTCTCCTTTGGTGATATTCAAATTAAATTGGTTTAATTGTTTTTTCACTCAAGCCGTGTGTAGGACAGGAGTTGGATAGGTGGAGTCAGACTAAAAAATTCAATGCCATAGCAGGGATTTAAACGGATCTCCCGGTCTCTAGTCGGTTACTCTTCCACTGAGCTACCATGGCAACATGTCGGTATAGCACTGAACTTCTGAACTGACTTGCATTATTCCCGATAAACCACAAGGTGATCTCAAATTATTTTGAGAAACCATCCCCAATGGCGACTTACAAAGTTGTAAGTACTTTAAGACCCGGATTCATAGTATAGCCAAGTATTATGGTCAATAGGTATTGGTTTAAATGCTTTTTCACACAAGCCGTGTGTAGGACAGGAGTTGGATAGGTGGAGTCAGACTGAAAAATTCAATGCCATAGTTGGGATTTGAACCACAGATCTCCCTGTCTCTAGTCGGTTGAGAAGTTTAGTGCTATGCCGGCATGCTACCATGGTAGCTCAGTGGAAAAACACTAGAGACCGGGAGATCCGCGTTTCAAATCCCGGCTACGACATTGGATTTTTCAGTCTGACTCTGCCTTCCTATCCATTACAAATTATCATTTTCTTGGTATATGAAAAGGTGATAGATATCACATATCAACTTTTGGTTGTTACTATTTTGTTCACAAATCAGATAACCCAAAGGTTCTCTACCACAGAATTATCAATTCTGTTTGTAATAATCGTTGTAAAGTACATTAAATACTGGTTTTGAAATTTATCTCCGCGGGAGTTACCAATTAAACACATTACAAGAGAGGATGCTCTGTCCGCGTGCTGTCTTCCAAAATTGCTCTTAAACTGTTAGTCAGGGAGTCGGTGTACATTTTTACTTGTTCTACACGTACTATGTACTTAGTGTATAGAGAAGGTATTGCACTCCACCCAAACATTCGATACCGAGATTTCACCGGAAAAATGTTATAAGGTCCCCTGTATCCAAAAAAAAAAGCATTATCATAAAAAGGTCCGTGTGTGTTAGTGTGTGTCTGTGAACACGATAACTCAAAAACGAAAAGACTGTTGAATACCAAACTTTTCATTTAACTTTTCTTCCAAGAATGCGACAAGAAATTTTTCAAGAAAATCCCCCCACCGCCCACTAACCTTTACATGGAACGTTTTTCAATAATTTTGAGCCCGCCTGGGTAGCGTGGGGGTAGCATGTCTGCCTCACGTTCAAAGGGTCGTGAGTTCGAATCTCGCTTAGGGTGAGTTACCCGGGTAAGGTTTTTTCGGGGTTTTCCCTTATCCTGAGAAGACGAATGTCGAGTAACTTTAAGCTACAGGGACCCCGAGATCATTTGAGCATCATATCATCAATTACATTCATCGTCCGACATGACCAAACGAGGTTAAAGGACGTTAAATTACAAAAAACAAAAACAAAAAAAAATAATTTTGATTTTATCAAAAATGGCTCTAACCATTTTGATTAAAATATCATAGCATATATTAAAGATATTTTACCTGACAAATAAAATGCATGTCTTGAGTTTTCTGGGAATAGCCTCTGAATACTACTTTATTCTGGATACATTTTACGGAATAGGCATAACTGCTAAACCGTAAGAGATGGAAAAAAACTTACCACACGAAAAATGTAGAGCACATTAAAACACACAATTTATGTCAAATACATTTTTTTCGTGAAGTTGATTGTTTTTTTTTTTTTTTTTTTTTTTTTTTTTGTTTTTTTTTTTTTTTTTTTAGATATTCCTTGATTTTTGATCCAGCTTTAAAAAACGTATATTTTTCTCATACAGGAATTTGTCAACTCTTGTCCATACAAAGGAACTTCTGTCACATAGTAACCAGTTTTTGACTATCACTTTAACCTAGGGGATCCCTTATTTCCCTTCTACTTACAAGGAAGCAAGTAATATGACGACTTCAGCTATTCTTTTCTATTTTTTCCCTCTCGATTACCACGAAGTAAATAGAAGAATAAGGTTTTTAACAATCATTTGTTGTAGATATTTAGAGAAAGTCATGTGAGTGGAACATATCAGTTTTTTTTAATAACTTGTGTGCAAAATCGGTTGAGTACGTATGGGGTACAGATACTCTACTTAATATAGTAAAGTAGTGTGAAAAGTAAAGAGAAACACAAATTTTGATTTTAAATTTATTTGGTGAAATTTACTGGGCTATTTAAAATAGTTTTACTCTGCATTAAAATAACTCATTTGTACGATGTAAACAATGTTTTATATACTTGAAGTTTAATAAAACACCTTCCCATTGTGGCGTGAATTTTGTGGTAGGTATACCATCTTATGGTAGGATTTGGAAAGATAAGAAGGGTTTAAGAGTATGATCTGTTTTAGGCATTTTTTCAGGGAACGTAAAGAAAAAAAAATCACTGTATTTTTTTCGGAGTACCCCAGTTTATCGATTTTCACACATAGTCAATTATTTGTCCCCTATGACTTCCGTTTCCTCATTTACTAATGTTATTCCTCACACACTAAATACGTTTCTTACAATAAACTTTTGTAATTTACCCAGATTTACCCTTTTTGCTTTCTCTGCTCTAATTCCTATGTGAACTTGGAGAAAGAACTGTTTGTCCACAACTCACTTTCCTTATATATAGAGACACATGGTTTTTATCGCAACACTGAAGTTAAAATTATTTTACAACATGCAATATGTCTGCTCAGCACTTTTGATAATTTATAAGTAAATTCTCTCATTCTCCTTTCGTGACCGTAACTTTCCCTCGTCCTAGTCAAATTTCTTATGGCTCCTTCTATTTTCTATGATCTGACACGAATGGGTCCGAAGTTAAATATTTCTTAATTTCTATTGATTACAAGTTCCTGTCAAGGGTTTCCAAATCGGTCTCAGCTCACAAAATAAGTTTGGCACTGCAGCTAAAGCATTAGGCTAAAGTTTTTACCATCAGGTCTAAAGTACTCTTGGTGATTAGTGCTTAATGTTTCTCCTTTGTCAAACTCTGAATACAAAATTTCTACAATTCTATTGTATTTATTTTCTGCTAATGGCTTTCTGACCCACGTTACCAAACAAATCTTGTAGCTAATATTCCTAAATCTCTGGTTTTCCTTTCAACAATAATTTCTTTTTATGTACAGAATAAATATTCTTTACTATTTTTAACAATATTGCTAATTCTAATGTATTTCCTTTTTAAAATCTTTAATCCCTTATTTATTTAGTTATTGTAATATCTTTCCCCACGTTCTTTTATATTCGTTTGCTTTTATAGTTTTATTTTTTTTTTTCGTATGTTGCAATGTTTCTCATTCCTAAGAAATGAGTATTCTACATTACCATGTATTTTCGCTGTCTAATTTGAGGCTGGGCCACATTCGTACTTGTGCCGCTGATGTCCCTGCAGATTTCCCAGGGCGCCTAATGGAGTTGCAGCTGAGACCAAAGGACAGGAGAGATATTTATTGTTCTGTTAGATCGGAAAGCGGGAAACGGCAGGGGAACTAAAAAAATAAGAGGCAAGGAAAAGAAGACTGGCTTCTTGATGCACTGCGTGGTTAAGCTTCAGCCGAAGTGCACTGTGAATGCGACGTCGCCAAGTTGCCGTCCCTGGAATGAAACTCTAGACTTCAGGCAGCTCGTGTTGTATTCCTTGAGAGAGCACATGTTGTGTCACGAGGTTTAAAGTTATATATATTATATATTTTATAACTAGGGCCCGGTTGTTAGGCAAAACGCCTTTTTTGAACCGAAGAGATATATGAAAGACTTGTTAGGGATAAATACCTTTCCACACATTTGGGGATGATAGGCGTAATTTTTAGGTTGTTTTTGCCTATTTTAGTTCCCGTTGCCTATTTTAAAGTTAACCACCTTTTTGAGTCTTTTTATCTCATTATTGTATTTATAAAAAGCTCGCGTAGCTTATACTAAAAAACAAAAACTAATGGTTGACGAATGTATTCCCCTCACACAGATATTTGCTGAGAATCTTACTCTCCAGCAATACATATATTTCCAAGAAGTGTTTGAACAGTATAACAGGTTACTTCGGAGTTTACCAGAGAAAGAAAGTATTACGTGGAGGGTGCAGACAGGAATGCATGTTTACAAGTGTCTTTTGTAAGATTTGTATTATTCGCTTTCCTCACCCGATGGTCAACTCATCCCTTTTCAAGACAGGTAGCTCTGTAAAGTTACCTTTTTCTTATTGCGTACTTCGAACTCTCTAATCTCTTCTAACACCCCTCTTTTTGAAGCAATACACAGTCGGTAGACACACTCAGGCCTCATCAAGTAGAATCTATTAGTTTGAGACTGAACTTGTATTACACAACTCCATCTGCAGTTTTCGCAATAATTGCAATATTTATCATGCCGAAAGTGAGTGCACAGTTAATTAGTAAACTGTTGGTTATGTCCACGAATTCAGTTCAGATACGCTATCTACCGATGGTACTGTTCTGATGTGCAAAGTTTGTGAAAAAACAATTAACCATGAGAAACGGTATTTTATACTTTACATTTTGCAACAGCGAAGCATAAGACTGGAAATACTAAAATTAGCGACCAGAAGAGTTCTGTTTCATATCAACAGAGACTGCAACAGCTAGTAAACAATCTCAGTTTTCTCTGGATCTGTGCAAGGATTTTTTCAGCATGAATAACCTTCTCTCTGACAGGCGGCTCAGTATGTCAGTTGACAACTTAGAAAAAACATCTGGTTGTGACATGTAACCAAGAAAAGTGAGTACATATGAGATAGTTTATATGGTATTTGTCTATTTTTGTCTGTTTTCGTGATTAATAAATGCCTATTTCACTGTCTACTTTTTTACTATTTTTAGTGCCTATATGATTGCTTTTTAACCAAAATAAACGCCTAAACTCCGGGCTCTAATTATGATAAATATAAATTATACTAAGAGGGGACAAATGCACATTGGGAATGTCTAGAAGAAATATTTTAAATGTCTTAAGTAGCCGAGGACAGATAGTTGTCACGAGCTGACGAGCGACCCAGGTAGGATAGTATCATTAAGGGAAGGACGTTGAACTGAAGGGGTGAGGTTACATTGCCCGAGGGTGGACATAACAAGGAGAAGAGAAACAATTCTCTTGCTGGTTGAGCGACACTTTTGGCACTTGGCATGGAACATCCGCAGAGCAAAGATGAGATACTTGGGGTCCTTGATGGAGCCGGACGGGCTACCTTTACTGGAGACGGAAATAGTTAATTTAATACAGACCAGAGTAGGGATGAAATCACTGCACCAAAAGTAATAAGAAATAATGGCGCGGTCGGGTAAAGCGTAACCTAAGAGCAGAACATTTAGGAGGAATGCGTGTGTGTTCGACGAAAGCAAAGACCGCACAAAATGAATAAATGAGTTCGATAATAATCCGGAACTCGAAGAAAATCTCTTGTGTCTTTCCACACCTGAGAAAGATTCCATGAAAACAAAATCCTGAGCCTGGGCACCCACATCTCCACACCATTCCTTAATAGTCAAAACCTGCACCCGGGATACGAACCCGCAAACCCTAGTTACCGCGCATACTTCACTTCTCTTTGAATCTGTTACATACAAAATCTAATGTGTTCCATTTACAAGACTTTCTCTACCTGGTCTGTAAACAAACATTTTAAAAAAGAAGTAGATGCTAATGAAGAAAATCTGATGTGTTCCATTCACATGACTTTCTCTACATCTCTGCAACAAATTATTGTTAAAAAGCTTATGTTTCAATTTACTTCATGCTAATCGAGAAAAAATTAGCAGAAATAGTCTTATTACTGCTTCCTTGTAAGTAGAAACGAAATAAGAAAGCACCTAGATTAAAGTGATAGTCAAAAGCTGGTTGCTGTATGACTGAAGTTCCTTTGTTTGTACGGACACGAGTTGACAAATACCTGTATGAGAAAAGTACAAGTTTTTCAGAGCTGTAACCAAAAACAAGGAATACCTAAAAAAAGATCAACTCCACGAGAAAATTATATAACATAAATTATGTGTTTGAACGTGCTCTACATTTTTTGTGGGGAAGGTTTTTGTCCATCTCTTACGACTTAGCAGTTATGCAAAATTTCGTAAAATTCATCCAGATTAAGGTAGTCTTCAGAGGCTATTCCCAGAAAATTCAAGATATACATATTATTTTTCAGGTAAATATCTTTAATATACGATATTTTAATCAAAATCGTTAAGAGCCATTTTTAAGAAAATCAACAATTTCGAAAAAAGTTTTATTCGGAGTTTTACAATCCTTAAAGACAGCACAAATCCTCTTATTCCCGACATAGTTTCATAAAACAGCGTTTTTCTCAAATCCACAATTTGACACTTTCAAAACATTGCACGCGTCTCAGTTTTTACTTCCTCTACACGTATTATGTATATACTGTATAGAGAAGGTATTGTATTCCACCCAAAATTCGATACCGAGATTTCACCGGAAATACATACATGCTTTAAGTCCCTCTGAATACAATAAAACACTTTTAGAAAAAGGTTGGAGTGTGCATCTATGTGGACAGTATAGCTCAAAAACGAAAATACTGTTAAATACCATACTTCCAAGGATGCGACACGAAGAAAATTCCACCACCCCAAACTACCCTTTACATGGGAAACAATTTGAAAGTTTTGATTTTCTCAATGATTTTATTAAAATCTCTTATATTTAAAATATTTACATGCCAAATAAAATGTATACCTTGCATTTTCTCACAATAGCCTCTAAACATCTCTTTACTCTGGATGATTTTTATTGAATTTTACATAACTGGTAAACCGTAAGAGATAATACATTTTTTATAAAAAATGACTACTTTTTTTAAAAACTAATAATTCAGTAATGAAAGTTACTGAAATATCATCGCTTAAATTTGCTGTGGCTTAAAGATCCAGAAAATGCCAAACTATTTTCTAGAGGCGCGTGCAAAGTTTTGTTTGTGCAACATATATTCATAACCATATTTATGAATGATTTTATATATTTTAAGATTTATGCAATATAAATTAAATTTATATTCATAGAAACACAGCAGCAGTTTAATTATAGTAAAATATTCAGAAATATCTATACAGAAATATATAAATTAGAAATTCATTTCTAGTGTCCCTTAATTTGATAAAAACTATGTAATATTTAACAATTCAAAGCTTGGGAAAACCTAAATAAACAATAGAACAAATAATTCTCACGTTGCTATTGGGAACACATTGATTTATTCATTTATTCGAAACTCAACTACTAAATTGGTGTATTCTTTAAAATTGACTTTACTTAAATTATATTAAAAATACTAAGTTAGATAAGAGGGTAAGTTTTACCCAGCCAGGAATTCCTACACTTCAATTCATTCACAGCAGCACTCAACCATTGGCTACTACTTATAAAACAATTGAATGTAGCGTGACCTCTGCTTTCGTCTCCGTCCTCTGCTCAGCAGTTGATGAAGTTTTCACTCCTAATATCTCCTAACTAATTCAACCTTAGGGTGCTTTGTGGGTGAGGCGAATATTAAATAACACTGCATTTTCCCTAAGTACTTTAATTTATTATTTTAAAGGTTAAACGGACGGCTAGCTTGTTTCCTTACAAAAGATGTTTCCATTAAATACCTTCCCACCACTTAAATCAATTATCAGAAGCCTAATCTAAACATCTGCACATCGTTCCCCCATCACTTAAGCGCGTGGATGTGCGTACAACACAATGTAAGAGTAAATGTATAAGAATCAGAATCAAAGTCAAGAGTAATCACAAAAGAAATATGCTCTCTCCTATTTACTGCCTCTGGGTGACGCCAACCTTCGCGTCATAAAATGTAACAGTCTCTTTTATTGGTAGCATCACTTCACAAGCTATGAAAATAAATTGTTTCGAATTTTGCTGGCATCGCGTCTACATGACGCGTTTGGGAAAACCCAAAGCTTCCCTCTCACTTTAACTTACTGCTTGCTTTGTCTATTTCTCCAATTCCTGTGCTTCTGGAGGACAAGTCACAATGTCTGTTTCACTTATTTCTATCTCTGTCCTTTTCTATTTTACATTATTTAGCCTAAACCTGTGCTCATTAGCAAGTGGTGGTTGGTGAACTGTTACCTGGAATTAAGCTAGCTCGCATTGCCTTAATCACCTAAGTTACAACTCGCTTTTGTGCATTTCTACCACTATTTTACATTGCTTTCTATACTATTATAATATTATTTACTATTTCTCTTTTGTATGCTTTGTGAGCATATGCTATGTCCTCCTACATGAAGTAAGGTACCCCTTCCAATAATTGTAAATCAAATAAAATGAACAGTACAACAAAATGATGCATATAAACTTATTAGTATTTTCAAATACGGGTGTAGTCCTGAGGTCGCGAGCGAAAATAGCAAGAGGTAAGATGAACGCCTGCAAGTTAGACATACACGCACAACCCGGCCATCTTCACTAACGAGTTACACTTAGATACTTCGTGGTATCATAACTGTATTTTCGATTGTTGCTTTCTGTCTTTATGCATTTGTATATCCGTAGGAAACAGGCTACATGCCGAGACAAAACTTTTTTTACTTTCTCTACACGTACTATGTGCATAGTGTATAGAGAAGGTGTTGTATTGCACCCAAAGATTCGATACCGAGATTTCACCGGAAATACATGTTTTGGGACTCCCTGAATCCAAAAACAGCATCTTTTTAGAAAAATATCCGTGTATGTGTCTATGGGCAGCAAGCTCAAAAACTAAAAGTGCGTTAAATACCAAACTTGATATTTAAGTTCAGTATCTTTCAAGGATGCGACCCGAAGATTTTCAAGAAAATCCCTTACCCTCAAATACACTTTACATGGAAAAAATTTCGAAAATGTTGGTTTTCTGAAAAATGGCTCTAAAGGTTTTGATTAAAATCTCTTATATTTAAGATATTTTGATGACAAATATTAAGTATAATCTAGAATTTTCTGGGAATACTTCTGAACACCTTATTCTGGATGGATTTTTCTGAATTTTGCATAACCGGTAAACCGTAAGCGAGAGAGCCAAAAACTTACAAATCTCGTTAAAACACACAATTTATGCCATATACACTTTTTCGTGGAATTGACCGTTTCCAAGGTATTCCTTCTTATTTATTTTAGTTTTAAAATACTCATACTGGAGCTTGTCAGCTCCTAGCCACGCAAAAAACAGATTTCAATTCCATAGCAGCCACATTTGGTCATTTTAAATTATATTCCTTTATTTCCTTACTACTTATAAGGAACTAAGTAATAAGATTATTTTTTGCTAATGTTTATCTCGATTAGCATGAATTAATAGAATAACATAATTATTAACAATAATTTATTACAAAGACGTAGAGAAAGCTATGTGAATGGAGGACATCAGAGTTTTTGGTTAGCTTCAGTCTGGACCACGAAACACATTAACCAAATTTGCTTATAGAAAACCGCATATTACCTGAAATATTTTAGTTGTAGATTTATTACATGAATAGGGTTTCATGTATATTCATGTACAAACCTATAATGTGCGCTAACATAACCTTTTCTTTTGTGCACGGCTATACAAGGTGTTAGAGGTGTAGATACAGATATTTTGATAAATGGCACTTTAATATATATTTAATTTGGTGTGTAGGTTGTCTTTTCTCTTCCACTATAAGTTTGTCCACAAACCAATCATTCAATATGGCAATAAGGTAGTATGATCATTTCACAAAACACAATTTCTTTCTCGAAATTCAAGATAGATTAGATATAAACCATTTTGATTTAGATTTACTTGTTTTAGTTTTGTTTGTACAAGTATAGACGTTTATACAGTAATGAATAACTGCTAATCAAAAAAAAAAAAAAGGTTAATAAAATTAATGCCCAATCTAACCTCATAAGATCTGTTTTATTTACATTTCACGATAGGACACCGAAATTTTGGATCTTACCTTAAACGGGTTAAATTAGTCAGTCAAAACAGTGAATAGAGAAAGTTATATGGTTATACCATGCGATTTTAAAATTTTAAAGAAGAACTAGTATTAGGTTGTGCAATGTAGAGGGAGAAACAACCTCTCATAAAATCTTCAAATGCAAAACTCTGAACAGGAAAAGTATGAATTACTGGGTTTAATGAAGATGATTCTCCTGGAGAAAATGTAGTTAATAATCTACTATCTCTCAAGGCTACTTATATAAAACTATAAAGAAATTATATAATACAATAATATCTATATGTTTCAGTGTTAATGGTAGTGTTAGTGTTAGTAAGTACTACATGAGATAGCTTTAATTTAGTAATTTTAATCTTCCATAACGATACACGAAGAATGTGAAATGAATGCATAGGCAAACCGAACATTTAGAATGTCAAAGTAATCTGATATTACTTTTAAGAACCAAGAAACACAAATGAAGGCTCAGTAAATATCCGAGGTTTGAATGGGAACCCGCAAAGTGATAAGTAAGAACATTATCCCTATTCTGCCACTCACAGTCTCGGTGCGTGTTAACGAATATACAGTGTGAGTAAAATGCCTGTAACCCTGCTGCTGTAACTCTACAAAGTGATATTTTTACTTTCTCTATACCTTCCAAACACATAGTGTATAGAGAAGGTATTGCACTCCACCAAAGAATTCGATACCGAGATTTCACCGGAAATATATGTTATAGGGTCCCCTTTATCTAAAAAAAGCATTTTTGGAAAAAGGTCCGTGTGTGTGTGTCCGTGTGTCCGTGTGTCCGTATGTCTGTGAACTAGATAACTCAAAAACGAAAAGTAAGTAAAATACCAAACTTGGTATTTAAGTTTAGTATCTTCCAGGCATGCGACACGAAGATTTTGAGAAAAATCCCCCCACCCACAACTACCCTTTACATGGAACGTTTTTCAAAAATTTTGATTTTCTCAAAAATGGCTCTAACGATTTTGATTAAAATTTCGTATATTAAAGATATTTACCTGACAAATAAAATGTATATCTTGAATTTTCTGGGAATAGCCTCTGAAGAGTAGTTTATGAATTTTGCTAAATTTTGAATAACTGCTAAACCGTAAGAGATGGACAAAAACTTAATGCACAAAAACTGTAGAGCACGTTAAAACACACAATTTATGTTCTATACATTTTTTCGTGGGGTTCGTCGCTTTTGTGACATGCCTTGTGACATTTTTGGTTTCTGCTATGAAAAACTTATACATTTCTCATACAGGAATTTGTCAACTGTTATCCATACAAACAAAGGAACTTCAGTGACATAGCAACCAGCATTAGATCATCACTTTAACCTATGGTACTCCCTTATTTCACCTCTACTTACAAGGAAGCAAGTACTATTTGTGCTAATGTTTTACTGATTAGCATGAAGTTAATAGAAGTATAAGCTTTTTAAGAATAATTTGTTGCAGGGATATAGCGAAAGATATGTGAATGGTACACATAAGATTTTTCATACAGGAATTTGTCAACTCCTGTCCATACAAACAAGGGAAAATCAGTCACATAGCAACCAACTTTTGGCTTTCACTTTAACTTATGTTACTCCCTTATTTCGCTTCTACTTACAATAAAGCAAGAAATAATATTATTTCTGCTAAGTTTTCTCGATTAGCATGAAATAAATAAAAGATAAACCTATAAAAATGATTTGTTACAGAAATATAGAGAAAGTCATGTGAATGGAACACATCAGATTTTTTATACTACTTCAAATTGAGTAAGTTTTGAATTAAACAATACAGTAGACGACTTCTGAGGCTTTGGATTGGACAAATACAGACAAAAGCTAAGCTAATAAGGACAACAATGCTTACTTCATTGCAAAATCTTTCTGAAAATAATTAGTCATGGCACAACTTAAGAAAAACAACGAATTGAAATGCTAATAATGATCGGATGTGGTGATAGGAGGAGGACCCAAGAAGAGGTTTGTGTCTTGTTTAATGAAATGCATCCAGGACGAGGGATTACTCACTCTCGGTAAAATGTTGAAAAAATTCAGTGAAACTGGAATTGTTAAAAATAAGGTAAAGTCTGGAAGGCCAAAAAGAGTTACAGATGGTGATAAAGCCAAGAGCTTCTGACCTGAACCCCTTAGACTTTTTCTTGTGGAGATACTTGAAGTAGAAGGTTTACAAGGACCGACCAAGAGTTAAAGCGAAGAATTGGGCAAGAAATGCAGCTGATGAGGGGAACACATTAACTAATTTCAAAGACACATTTTGGTTGTTTGGCAGTAAATGGAGGCCATTTTGAGCACCTTTTGAAATGAATTCATCGTTACAACACAGCATCACTAATTTTCTTATGAATGTGTTTTCTTGGTTTAAATTTCATGTGATGTAATACGTCCTAATAAATTTAAATTACAGTTCAAATAAGCATCTACCTGTACGTTTTGAGATGTAAAGACCAAAAGATTAAAAAAAAAAAAAAAAAAAAAAGATTAAAAAAAATCGGATGTGTTCCATTCACACGACTTTCTCTACATCTCTGCAATAAATTATTGTTGAAAAGCTTATTCTTCTATTTACTTAATGCTAATCGAGAATAAAACTAGCAGAAATAGTCTTATTACTTGCTTCCTTGTTAGTAGAAGCGAAATGAGTGCCATAGGTTTAAGTGATAGTCAAAAGCTGGTTGCTATGTGACTGAAGTTGCTTTGTTTGCATGGACAGGAGTTGACAAATTCCTGTAGAGCCCGCCTGGGTAGTGTGGTGGTAGCGTTCCTGCTTCACATTCAAAGTCCGTGAGCTCGAATCTCGCTTAGGGTGACTTGCCCGGATAAAGTATTTTTTCGGAGTTTTCCCTTATCCTGAGAAGACGAATGTCCAGTAACTTTAAGCTCCATGGACCCCGAGATCATTTGAGCATCATTTCACCAATGTCATTCATCATCCGATATGACCAACCAGTTAAAGGACGTTAAACTAAAAAAAAAAAAAAAAAAAAAAAAAAAATCTGTAGAAGTTTTTCAAAGCTAAAACAAAAATAAGGATTATCCTAAACAACATCAACTCTACGAGAAAAATGATTATGACATAAATTGTGTGTTTTATCGTGATATCGATTTTCTATGTGGTAAGTTTTCGTCAATCTCTTACGGTTTACCAGTTATGCAAAATTCAATAAAAATCATCCAGAATAAAGAAGGCTTTAGAGGCTATTCCCAGAAAATTCAAGATATACAATATATTTTGTATGTAAATATCATAAATATAAGAGTTTTTTTATCAAAATCATTAGAGCCATTTTTGAGCAAATGACATTTTTGAAATGTTTTCCATGTAAAGGATAGTTTGGGGTGAGAGAGTTTCTTAAAAATCTTCATGTCGCATCCTTGAAAGACACCAATCTTAAATACTAATACAAGCACATGAACAATTCTCTAAAAATGCTTTTTTTTTGGATTCAGGAGGTCTCAAAAGATGTATTTCCGGTGAAATCTTGGTATCGAATTTTTGGGTGGAATACAATACTTCTCTATACACTATGTACATAGTACGTGCAGAGAAAGTAAAAAATATCACTTCAACAAATTATAACAACAAAGTTACAAGCATTGTTACATATTTTTTATTCACCCTGTATATTATTGCTGAATGTGCACACAAAATTGGGTTGTTATTACCACATGTAGCCTACTTTAGGCCCAAGCCGAGCAAAGACGTATAAAGGTGGTTGCCCGAGGTCACAATAGCTTGCCTTTCTGTGCTCGCCGGGCTGGAAGCTCCGTATTTTCTCATAAAAACTCTATCCTTGGATTCGATACTCCCGGAGGGGATACGGCTGGTGTAAATTTGGTGATCAGATTACCCCGGCAGCGGCCGAGGCGGCGCGGCAGAGTTGCCACCATCACGGAATGAAACTTGTACCGCCGTACATCATGGTCAATGTCTGTTCCGCACAATACCGGGCCCCAAGGCGTAGGAAGCCAGCACCAGCCATCGCCAATAATCCTCCAACACACCGCATCTTCTGGAAAAGTAGCCTATGTCTCGCCAAGTCGACCACTGAACTTTAGTCATGGAGAGGCAACAAACCTCACTGTGAATAGAAGTACCAACCGAAAGCACAATGAGCTTGATAACTAAAAAGACTAAATCTGGTATTTTTCGACAGATAAACTTTAAGAAAAGAAAAACCTAATTTTTCTAGTTCGTAATTTATTTAACTTTTGCCTTTCTACATGCTCTAAAACGTACTCTGTACGTATTAGATAGATAAAATATTGTATTGCATCCAAAAAAATTCTAATGTGTTCCATTCACATGGCTTTCTCTACATCTCTGCAACAAATTATTTACTCCATGCTAATCGAGAAAAAATTAGCAGAAATAGTCTTATTACTTGCTTTCTTGTAAATAGAAGCGAAATAAGGGAGTAACATAGGTTTAAGTCATATTCAAAAGCTGGTTGCTATGTGACTGAAGTTCCTTTGTTTGTATGGACAAGGGTTGACAAATTCCCGTATGAGAAATTTAAAGCTGAAACTAATAACAAGGAATATCTCAAAAACGGTCAACACCAAGAAAAAAAGTATATAACATAAATTGTGTGTTTTAACGAGATATACATTTTTTTGAAGTAAATTTTTACCTATCTCTTATGGTTTACCAGTTATGCAAAATTGCGCAAAATTCATTCAGAATAAACATGTCTTCGGAGGCTATTCCCAGAAAATTGAAGATATACATCTTATCTGCCATATAAATATCTTAAATATACGATATTTTAATCAAAATCGTTTGAACCATTTTTGAGAAAATAACAATTTTAGAAAAAAATTCTATTTACTCGTAAATGGTAGTTGGGGGTCGGGAGATTTTCTTGAAAATCTACATGTCGCATCCTTGGAAGATACCGAACTTAAACACCAAGTTTGGTATTTAATGGTCTTTTCTTTTTTGAGCTATGCAACACACATACACGCACGCACGCACACACACACACACACGCACGCTGTCCTTTTTCTGAAAATGATTTTTTTCATTTTAGGGCGACCCAAAACATGTATTACCGGTAAAATCTCGGTATGGATTTTTTGGGTGGACTATGTTGCACTATGCACTATGTACATAGTACGTGTAGAGAAAGTAAACATTGAAATCAATATATGCTTTGAGACTCCATGAATAAAAATAAGCATTTTTTTTTTAGAAAAATGCCCGAGGGTATGTCTGTGTGCGCCTCCCTTGTGGGCAACATTGCGCAAAAACGAAGAGTCGGTTAAATACCAAAATTGGTATTTGAGTTCTGTATCTTCCGAGGATATGGCACGAAGATTTTCAAGAAAATCCCCGCACCCCGAACTATCCTTTACATGGAATATTTTTAGAACATTTTGATTTTCTCAAAAATAACTATTTTGATTAAAATGCCATATATTTAAGATATTTTCATAACAAACGAAATATATATCTTGAATTTTCTGGGAATAGCCTCTAAACCGTAAAAGATAAATAAAAAATGACTACATAAAAATGTAAATTTCTTTAAAACACACACTTTATGTACTTAAATTTTTATTTGTAGAATTAACTATTTCCGAAATATTCCTTTTTATCGGTTTCAGTTTGAAACTACTTAAACATTTTTCTTGCAAGAAGTGAGTTTTCGTCTCTTCTCTCTTTCCTTTTACTCCCTGGAATGCAAAAGAGAAACGAATTTCAATTGTTTCATATAGCGGTAGCTTTTAAAAGATATGACTATCGCTTTCGCTAGTATTATCCCTTATTTCCCTTTTACTTACAAAGAAGCAAGTAATAAGACCATTTCTGCTAATAAATAAGTATGACTTAGATAAAAGAATAATATTTGTAAGGGAAGTTTGTTTGTGAAACAGCTAAGGAAAGTCATGTGAATGGAACATCAGATTTTTAAAATCAAAACCGTTAAGAGGCATTTTTGAGTAAATAAAAAAATTGGAAATGTATTCCATGTAAATAGTAATTGAAGTCATTTCTTGGAATATTCGTGTCGCATTTTTGAAAGATAATATAAATATAAGTTTGATATTACTGCGACTTTTCTTTTTTACCTTCTCTAGCCCAGTATTGAGGCGGTAACGTGGTTACGGGTTCGTATCCCGGGTGCGGGTTTGGGTATTCGGAATGATGTGGATTTGTGGGTGCCCCAGCTCAGGATTTTTTTTTTTTTTTTTATCTTTCAGGGTGTGGTACGACACAAATGCTTTATTCAGTTAGTTCGGCCTTTTTCCGCCGTCGAATACACACGCATTCCTTCTAAATGTCGTACTGTGAAACTACACTTTACCCGACCGGAATTTTATTAGCTACTTATTAATTTTGATGCTGTGATTTCGTCCGTATGAAAATAACTATTTCCCTCACGACTAAAGGTAGCCTGTGCGGCTCCACCACGGACCCTAAATTTCACATCTTGGTTCTGCCGATGTTCTCCCTCAAGTGTCTCAAAAAGTGTCCTCTTGAGCAGCGGTAGCATCTCTTTTCCCGTTATGTTCCCCCCGGACAGTGTAACCTCACCCTTCGGTTCAATGCCTTACCCTCAGCATCTGTCCTACCAGCTCGTGACAACTCGGCTACTTAGACGTGTTTGAAATCTTTCTTCCCTGCCCATTTTAAATGTACATTCATATTTCCCTTCTTGGTATTGTTTGTTTATTAGCCATGATTTATTTTTCCCTTCTGAATAACTCTTAGCCCCGTGACAAGACATGTACTGTCTGAAGTACAGTGGGATAGAGAAGGTGTTGTATTCCAACCAAAAATTCGATGTCGAGATTTCACCGGAAATATGTTTTGGGTCCGCTGAGTCCGAAGAAAGCATTTTTAGAAAAAGGCCCTTGTGTGTCTGTGGACAATATAGCTCAAAAACGAAGTGACCATTAAATGCCAAACTTTTTAGGTTTAGTATCTTCCAGGATGCAACACGAAGTTTTTCAAGAAGATCACTCCACCAGAAACTACCCTTAACATGTAAAAATGTTCGACACTTTTGATTTTCTTAAAAATGACTCTAATGATTTTGATTAAAATCCCGCATATTAAAGCTATTTACATCCCAAATAAAATGTATATCCTGAATTTTCTGGGAATAGGCTCTGAAGATCTCTTTATGCTGGATGAATTTTGCCGAATTTTGCTTAACTGCTAAACAGAAAGAGATAAACAAAGTTTTACTACACAAAAGTTAGATCTCGGCAAAAGACACAATTATGTCATTTATATTTTTGTTGTGGCAGTAACCGTTTCCAAGATATTCCTTTTTATTGGTTTCAACTGTGAAGTACTTATACTTTTCTCAGACATAAAGCCTACGTTTTTCTTTTGTTCTACTCTTGGCAAAGCAAAGGAGCGATTTGCAATGATAATCACATAACGATAGCTTTTAAAATATTTGATATCACTTTAGTCTACTGCTTTCCATTAGTTCCCTTCTACTTATAAGGAACTAAGTAATAAGAACATTCTGCTAATGTTTATCTCGAATAGCATTGTGCTGTAAGAAGAATAATCTTTTGCAAGAAGCTTGTAGAGCAGCTAGAGAAAGTCATGTGAGTGTAATACATAAGATTTTTTAAGCATGTTATTCACAGACTCACATACACATATTGACCGTTTTCTAAATTTATTTTGGATGCAGGGATTCTCAAAGCATGTATTTAAGATGAAATCTCGATAACAATTTTTCAGGTGGAACGCAAATCTCCTACTTATTATATATAGTAAAGAAAGTAAAAGTTTAAAAATCTCGGACTAGAAGACTTAATAGCAGATTGGTGTTCTTATAATCTATAGACATTTTCCATGTTATAGGTAAAGTTCATATTGTATGTATATTGTGTACTTGAATGACATCTCTAGTTTGCCCGAAGTAAGATTTGTCAGTCTCTTATGGCTTCTTGGTTATACAGACTGTACCAAATCATAAGAATTATGTCAATTTTGAGGGATTTTTTTACAGAAAGTTCAAGATCTATTTTATTTTCTATATCTATATCTCGAACAATTGACATTTTAATTGCAAGTGTTAGTATCTGTTTAGTAAATTACATATTGTGAAGGTTCTTCCAGGTAAATGGTAGATTTTGGAGAATAATAGGAATAGCTGCATACTGAACATTTGAAAGACACTGAACTTACATATGCAGGCTGTATAACTTTTCTCGACTTTTTACTTTCTCTAGTACCTAGGTATAGAGAAGGTATTGTAATGCACCCAAAAATTCGATCCGAGATTTCACCGAAAAGATATGTTTTGGGTCCCCTTGAATCCCCCCCCAAAAATTGGAAAAAGGTCCGCGTGTGTGTATGAGTGCCTGTGGATAGCGTAGCTCAAAAACGAAAAGACCGTTAAATACCAAACTTTGTATTGGTATTTAAGTTTGATATCTTCCAAGAATGCGACACGAAGATTTTCAAGAAAATCCCCCCACCCCAACTTCCCTTTACATGGAAATTATTTAGAAACTTTTGATTTTCTCAAAAAAGGTTCTATCGAATTTGTTTCAATATCGTACATTATAGATATTTATCTGACAAATAAAATGTATATATTGAATTTTCTGGGAATAACTTCTGCAGAATACTTTATTCTGGAAAAAAAGAGCTGAAAAAAAAAGCATACCACAGAAATAATGTAGAGCACGTTAAAACACACAGTTTATATTATTTACATTTTTTCGAGAGTTGATCGTTCTTGAGATATTCCTTGTTAAGGTTTCAGCTTTAAAAATCATACTTTTCTCATACAGGAATTTATCAACTCGTGTCCTTACAAACAAAGGAAAGTCTGCCACATAGCAACCAGCTTTCGACTTACACTTTAACCTATGGTATTCCCTTATTTCGCTTCTACTTACTAGGAAGCAAGTAAAAAGACTATTTCTGCTAAGTTTTTCTCGATTAGAATGAAGTGTAGGGCAGGAGTTAGGTAGAGTCAGAGTGAAAAATGTAATGCCATAGCCGTGATTTGAACCACAGGTCACCCGGTCTCTAGCCGGACGCTCTAACCATTGAGCTACCATGGCCAGTTGAAGAATCTAATGCCGGGCCGGTATGTCGCTATGGTACCTCAGTGGTTAGAGCGACCGACTAAAGACCGGAAGATCCGTGGTTCAAATTCCGATTATGGCACTGAATTTTTCAGACTGACTTTACCTGTTCAAAGGCTACTTTGACTTCCTATCCAGGACAGGATACTCAAGTAATCACACTAGACTGAAATTTCAGGTCAAATAGCGACTTTGTACCTTATATGTAACGCAGGCAAAGGAGCCACTTTTGTGCTGAGCACGAAACACCTATAAAAAGTCAAAGAGACGGAACCCATAGGAAGGAGTTCATTCTTTTGTAGAATGGTTTTCAGGAGATAGCTTCCTTCACTGAAGAAACGCCAAACTTGACTTCTACATGCCTATAACAGCAATTACATTGTTGTGGGTAATAGAACCAAGGGATGAGTTTTAGGTAACTTCGTGAAATTGTCGTAATATAGATGTCAAATCAAAAGGGGTGAATAAACCGCAAGTGTAACATTAATGAAATGAAACGCTCTTTAACCGCTATGGTTCTCGGCGTCCTATTCTATATCGGGCGTGAGACATGACTTAATTTTGCTCAGAGGTCTCTTTATCAGGCTTGAGGCTCTTTTACGTTTGCCAAATCTACGACACAGGACCACTGAGCTTACTTCCTTCCGAAAGAAGCCTCACATTCACAACTTTACCTTCATTACAAGTTCGCCTACATGTTTATTAATAAATGCTCTTCTAACCCGCCTGGGTAGTGTGGTGGTAGCGTGTCTGCCTCACGTTCAAAAGGTCGTGACTTCGAAACTCGCTAAGGGTGAGTTAACCAAATAAGTTTTTTTCGGGGTTTTCCCATATCCTGAGAAGATGAATATCGTATAACTTTAAGCTCCATGGAACCCATTATCATTTGAGCATTATTTCACCAATTTCATCCATCGTCCGATATGACCAACCAGGTCAAAGGACGTTAAGCTACAAAAAAAAAAAAAAAAAAAAGTAATAAATAAATAAAAAATAAATAAAAAGAAGCTCTTCTATCAATGCTGTGTTACCATTTACAGAGTCAGTTAAAAGTCACGCAACATAGATATACATAACTATGTGGCTCATTAATACATTTTAAACGGAAGTGACTGCAAATCTCTTATTTTAAATGGCATATTTTATACTTTTATAGTTTCGGATAGTAGCTACTCTTCAATATCTTTTCAACAAATATCCACTTAGATAATTCTGTGCAATTCAACACTCTTAAATCAAAAATCTGTGTATTCCATTCACATGACTTTTTTACTGTTCCATAAATAGACTTTTCTTACAAAAGATTCTTTTTTATCTACGTCATGCTAATCAAGATAAACATTTCCAGAATAGGTCTTATTACTTGCATATTTTATGTTTTCATTTATACCTCTCCTATAACTATATGGTTCTGTCGGTGGCATTTTCCTTTGAAACATATTGACATTAACTCCTGTTCTGTTTGTTCTCCTAGGGTTTCTACTTTGTTTAAGTTTGTTCATTAATCATACACACATTCAAACTCTGTGGAGAAGGGAAAATTCCCATTCCCGCGGGAATCGAAGCCTATCTATCATTGCACTTACATCTTGACGGAGATATGTCTGTCTAGCTTATCCATCCATCCATCCGTCCATCCATCCATCCATCCATCCATCCATCCATCCATCCATCCATCCATCCATCCATCCATCCATCCATCCATCTACATTTCTAAAAATAATTTCTGCAGTATATTGAAATTACATTACATTCAATAAGCTTTTTTTTTTTTTTTTTTTTTTTTTGGTAGTGTTTATCGCCCGCTTTTACTATCTGTGGCACCGCAGGCGATGACACCGTTGATATATGAAATGAAGATGGAGCGCCGGAGCTATGCAATAGGGGGAGGGGAAACCAGAGAACCCGGAGAAAACCCGCCCCTGCGCCGCTTTGTCCACCACAAATCTCACATGCAGCCGCTTGGGATCGAACCCGGGCCGTCTAGGTGAGAGGTGAGTGGTCTAACCACTCGGTCACGGCGCGGCTAAAAGAAAAATTCCCCGCCCCAGGCGGAATCGAACCCGGGACCTCCGGTTAAGAAGTAAATTCGCTGATCTCGCGACCACGGAGGCAATCTTCAATAAGTTTGAAGAAGACTTTATAGACTACTTACAGAAAATACAAGCTGAATATCATCATTTCAAATTTATCACGTTTGCAATAAATACGGTTAAGAGCTATTTTTGAGTAAAACAAAATATAATGAGGCCACCTCTGTGGTGTGGTGGTAGCAGGTCTATCCTACACTCAAGAAGACAACAAGTCTCAAAGCTCGCATTTTGGTTGGAAAGTGAGTTAGCCGGATAAGGTAACTTTGAGGCTATGGACCCCGGTCTCATGTGAGCATTTTAAAGATTTCATTCATCGTTCATTATCACCTATATATAGGTTTCAAAACGACACCAAACGAAGATGTCGATCATGTTGGTCATGCCGTACGTGATACTGCCATAAAATCGCCATGGATTAAGCAGTCATTCATAACCAAATGGCACGTGCCTGGCCCACTCCAAGAGAGATGCCGGTTGGTAGCGAAGGTCCCGGTCGCATGGTGTAAGCGTGGTTTCACAGACACGCCGACGCGGCACAGGTCACCTTAGTAATGGAAAACGTAGCATGTGGGTGTGGCGTATGACAACCGTTGTTCCTTTGCTGCCTAATCCCAAATGTGTGCGATTTTTAAACACGCATAAAACTTTAAATGGAAGAGTTTGAAAGTTGCGACATCAAGTTTCGGACAAGTCAAAGCGTAACCTAATCGACTCCTATCTTCGTTTGGTGTCGTTTTGAAACGGCCTGTGTGTGTGTGTGTGTGTGTGTGTGTGTGTGTGTGTGTGTGTATATATGTAATTTAAAGGATTGTTGGATATGAATATTTTTCTTTCGATTTTAAAAGTGCCTAAAGTAAACATTAAATTTGGCATTAAGAAGTCTAAGTCAGTGTAAATACACATATTGAGGCCCCTGACTAAAATAACTATAACGAAAAGGCCAATAAATGGTATTAACTTCAATATCTTCCAAACATGCCTTATGGACATTGAAAACAACATTTAACCTCCTCGTATGCAGAGCTTGCACCCCCAGATTGGGGAGAGGGTGGTGGTGTAAGTCAGCGCCTGAAGAGGAACAGAGGCTCTGGGCCAGAGAAGCCAGGATGGGTGATCAGCACGATGCCTCATATTAAAATTAACTTCAGTGTTGTTTGTGTACGGTCTTTAACTGCTGCAGTTCTCAATACCCCATTCTATATTGTTCTGAAATACCGCTCAATTTTGTCCGGAAGCCTTTTTACCAGGCTTGAGATGTTTTTACTTGCCGTAAATCTACGACTCAGGACTAACGGCTTCCCTTATTTCCCTTCTAAAGGAAGTCATACTAAGGGTTTTTACACCCGAAAAAATCCATAACCCTCCACAGGGTTTGAACCTGCGACCTTGGGAGCCAAAGGCTAGCATACAACCCCTCGACCAATGGTGCCGATGATGCCTGATGTGAAAGTGAGAAAGTGTATTATTTGAAATGACGGTGAAATGGATGAAAGAAAAGATGATTATGTAGTAATTTGTGGATAAATGAATGACGGGGGAATCTGGATAAAACCTCTGTGCAAAATACGATTTAGATGAATTGTGGTTTTAAATATTTTATTTTCTCAAAAATGATTCTAACGATTTTGATTAAATTAACAAATGTGTAAGATATTTATGTGATATATGTAGTTAAATTTTTTGTCGCCCTCCATAGTGTAATGGTTACCATGCTGACTTCATATACCCAAGGTCGCGGGCTCAAACCCGGCCGAGGACGATGGATTTTTTCGGGTGTAAAAATCCTTAGCATGGCTTCCTTCGGAAGTGAGGTAAAGCCGTTGGTCCCGTGTTGTAGATTTACGGCACATAAAAGAACCTCAAGCCTGATAGAGAGGCCTCTGAGCAAAATTAAGCGGTCTTTCACGCCCAGTATAGAATGGGACGCTGAGAACCACAGCAGTTAAAGAGCGTCCATAAATAACACGGGAGGAATTTTTTTACAAATGGTAAAGTAAGTAGATGAACAACAGGGTACTACACAAAAATATTGTTTAAAATATAAATTATCTCAATAAAATTTTCATAGCTTCAGCTATTTCCGAGACATCCCTTATAATTCGTTTAAATTGTTCAAAACTGAATTAACATTTTAAACAGCTCTCGTTCTTCACTTGTAAGAAAATATGTAATGAATGAGACTATTTCTGGACATTCTACTGTTCCGATCAGTTTGAAGAGGATGAAAAATTAAGGTGTATAAGAATAGATAGTAGAAGGCGAATAAAAATCTTATGTGTTTCATTCACAGTTGTTTCACAATTTTTACTTACAAAAGATTATTCTTTTATCTCCGTCATGCTAATCGAGATACACTAGGCTAAAGCGATAGTTAAATAAAGCTATCGCTGTGTGAAACATTAGTTACGGTTCTCTTTTGCATTCCCGGAAGAAAAACAAAATAGATGGAACGAAAGTTGAGTACCTGCTTGAGAAAGGTTTATAGTACTTTAAAATTGAAACCAATAACAAGGAATATCTCGGAAATGGTATATTACATAAATTGTGATGAGATCTATATTTTTTGTAACAAGTTTCTGTCTATCTTTTACGGTTTACGAGCTATAGATAAGTCATCAGAATGAAAAAAATATCTTAAACCTTATAATCAAATTTATTAGAGCCATTTTTGAGATAATCAACATTTTCGAAAAATATCCATATATAAGCTAGTTGGGGGTAGAGGTCTTCCGGAAAATCTTCGTGTCGCATCCTTCCTCAACCTAAATACTAAGTTTGGTATTTGTCCTTGTTTTTGTCCACATACACACACAAACCAAACTTGGTATTTGAGTTAAATATCTTCCAGGAATGCGACACGAAGGTTTAGAGAAAAATCCCCCATCCCAAAGTACGCTTTACATTGACAAAATGTCGAAAATTATGATTTTCTCAAAAATAGCTCTAACGATTTTGATTAAAATACTGTACATTAAAGATATGTATGTGACAAATAAAATGCATATCTTGAATTTTCTGTTGAATATCCTCTTATTACCACTTTATTTTGAATGAATTTTGCTGAATTTTGCGTAGCTGGTAAACCGTAAGAGATAGAAATAAACTTACTTCACAAAAAATGTAGATCACATTAAAACACGCAATTTATATCATATTCGTTTTTTTTTTCCGTTGAATTGACCATTTCTGAGATATGTTATTTGTTTAGATGTAAAATGCTTAAACATTGCTCACACGTAAAGTTATAAACTCCTGGCCCTGCATAGAAATGGATTTCATCCACATGGCAACTGGCTTTTAAAACATCTGACTATCGTTTTAGCCTGGCGTATTTCCATATTTATAAGGAATTAAGTAATTAAGAAAATATCTGCTAATGTTTATCTCGAATATCATGAAGTAGATAGAAGAATAAGCTTTTTAACAATATCTTGTTACAGCGATTATGAGAAAGTCAGATTTTTCTAAAACCGCTTGCTTTTTTTTTTTTTTTGATTAATGTATTTCCGGTGGAAGCTCGGTATCAAATTTTTGGGTGGAATACCTCTATCCACTATGTCCATTGCACATACGTGGAAGAGAAAGTAATAAACGATAATAGGAGAGAAAGTCATGTGAATGTAGTACATGGGTATTTTTTTAATATAAAACAGCCAGGAAAAGCTGAATTCGTAAGAAAAGTGAAAGAAAGCTTCGGGTATTATGGAAACTACAAATGCACAGAGAAAGTATAAAGGAAGTGTGGCTATGTAGCAGAATGAAAAATAAGGAGGGCTTTGTACCCCTGCTTTCTTCCGATGACAAAACCAATAGCGAGGCGTTAACTAATTTTTCCATGAAGAACCCTAGTTGAGTGGACGTCCAGCAGCCAATCAGGTAGGAGAAGTGGTCAATACTGGACCGAGCTCATCGATCGGAGTGGGCAGTGTAGGCGGGGCTTATTGGAACAGTAACAACCCCCACCACAGCTGCCGCAAAGGCTGACCGTCCTGGCTCTCTTCTCTAATGAATAATGCAACACCGGGCCCCACCACGGTCTGTCGTCCCTCAATCTCAAGTACACACGGCACCAAAAGTATCAGCAGAACCTCTTGAGGTCTGCGATCTTTTGTCACATATACAAGCGGTACCAAAAGTGTTAACAGTACGACGATCTTTATCAGCCAAATCTCCTGAGGTTTGGATCTTCTCTCACATATACAAGCGGTACCAAAAGTGTTAACAGTACGACGATCTTTATCAGCCAAACCTCCTGAGGTTTGGATCTTCTCTCACATATACAAGCGGCACCAAAAGTGTTAACAGTACGACAATTTTTATCAGCCAAACCTCCTGAGGTTTGGATCTTCTCTCACATATACAACCGGTACCAAAAGTGTTAACAGTACGACGATCTTTATCAGCAGAACCTCATGAGGTTTGGATCTTCTCTCACATATACAAGCGGCACCAAAAGTGTTAACAGTACGACGATCTTTATCAGCCAAACCTCCTGAGGTTTGGATCTTCTCTCACATATACAAGCGGTACCAAAAGTGTTAACAGTACAACGATTTTAATCAGCAGAACCTCCTGAGGTTTGGATCTTCTCTCACATATACAAGCGGTACCAAAAGTGTTAACAGTACAACGATTTTAATCAGCAGAACCTCCTGAGGTTTGGATCTTCTCTCACATATACAAGCGGTACCAAAAGTGTTAACAGTACAACGATTTTAATCAGCAGAACCTCCTGAGGTTTGGATCTTCTCTCACATATACAAGCGGTACCAAAAGTGTTAACAGTACAACGATTTTAATCAGCAGAACCTCCTGAGGTTTGGATCTTCTCTCACATATACAAGCGGCACCAAAAGTGTTAACAGTACGACGATCTTTATCAGCCAAATCTGCTGAGGTTTGGATCTTCTCTCACATATACAAGCGGTACCAAAAGTGTCAACAGTACGACGATTTTTATCAGCAGAACCTCCTGAGACTTGCAATCTTCTGTCATATATAAAGTGGTGCCAAAAGTGTTAACAGCACTACGATCTTTATCAGCAGAACCTCCTGAGGTTTTCGATCTTGCCACATATACAAGTGGCGCAAAAAGTGTTAACAGTACGACGATCTTTATCAGCAGAACCTCCTGAGGTTTTCGATCTTGTCACATATACAAGCGGTGTCAAAAATGTTACCAGCACGACGATCTTTATCAGCAGAACCTCATGAGGTTTGGATCTTCTCTCACATATACAAACGACGCCAAAACTTTTAGTAGTACGACGCTCTTTATCAGCAGAACCTCATGAGGTTTGCGATCTTCTGTCACATATACAAGTGGCGCCAAAAGTGTTGGCAGCATGATGCTCTATATCAGCAGAACCTACTGAGGTTTACGATCTCCAGTCTCAAGTACAGGCGGCGCCAGAAGTACTGGTAGCACGACGCTGTTCAACAGCAGAAATTCCTGATGCTTGGGTCTTCGGTCTTAAGTACAGAAAAATCTGAAATGTATTTGTAGCAGAGTACTCTTGCGGAAGGTCTGCACTCTTCAGCGCCAAGTATAAATACAGCGAAAAGTATTAGTAGCAGAGTCTCTTGCACAGTCTGTTGAGGTCTGGATCTTCAATCTCAATTTCTGTCGGCGCCAAAAGTGTTGTAGCAGAGAGCTTTTACAGGATTTTCTGAGGCTAGTCTCAAAGTACAGATGGAAGAGAGTGTTAGTCGGAGAACTTACTGAGGTTTTTGCAGAATTTGCTCTGAGGTTCCGCAGAAATTGCTGCTGAAGTCTGCAATCTCTCAATCTCATTGGCGCCAATAATTGTTAGTATAGCTCGCTTGTCGTACTCAAATCTGTTTCTCTCAATCTCAGGTACAAATGGAATCAAAGCGTTTATAGCTTAAAAGTACAATCCATAGATATCTATCTATAAGTACAGCAGCGCCAAAAGTGTTGCCAGAATAGCTCTCTTGCGGAATTTACTGAAGTCTGAGCTAACTCAATCTCAGACCTTGCCAGAACGGTCGATATATCTGCGTTTGTTACCTCTGCCTTGGAAACGGCAATGGAAGTGTCGAAATGTGCATTACAGACCTCGCCAAAAATGTTGGTCTAGAGCAGATACTCCTCAAAGTGTATGACGCTGAGAGCAGGTAATACCGCTTCATCTCAAATACAGTGTAGCCAAAAGCGATGGTAGCAGAGCAGCCAACACTGTACTGAGGTATGTCATCTATTACTGTCTTATAGAGCAAACATCTACGGGGAAATCAACTGTAGTTTGACGTACACAAGGCACAGAAAGAAACCGACACTTTCTTGTTCCGTACACCGCAGTCTGCAGAGTACTTTATTACGTCATGTTTTTATTTTATTGGCTGATACAGTCACCTTGCAGGTGAGTGTTCTGTATAGAGCATACATATGCTGGGATTGTCAACTCATTCGCTAATAGAAACAGCCACCTCCCTCAACTGGAAGTGAGAATAGGTAACGTGTACTACAACAGTAAGCTACAAACCCCTCCTCCTTCCCCAATTAGAGTGACGGAGCGACCAGCGGATATCAGAAGACATGCCTTTTAAATTTCCTACAGACAATCAGAAATTCGATGTCTAATACTATATGTGCTCTGTGTACCGCAGTCTGTACAGTATACTTTTCAACACGACTTGTAGAGAGTTAGGTCATATGTCAGGGTCCGAAAGCCCAGCAGTGCAATAATGATGTCCCTGGTTCCAAGATATCCATGACTGAAAGTGTTAATGGTAGGGTATTAGTAAATGATACTCTCACTAATGTTTGAGATTCCTCTATTTGAAGTACATACATGAACACCTATATTGACAATATCCATCTTTCTAACAACAGGATATTGTGAGATGAGGGCCCCCCCAAGTTCAAGGATAGACGTTACTAAAAACTTGGGAATGTAGCAGTCTTCAAAGTAGAATGTTATTCAGTAACACTTTAGCTCGATTAAATGAATCTCCAAATCGCTTAGCGGTAATTCATCCCATTGTGGATGTTTTTACGGTCTTTCTCATATTCAAGTGGCGAGTTGCTGAAAGAACACATTGTTGATTCAACAACTCAAGTTCACCTGGCCAAGTCAGTCCAGCTGCACTTATCCTATGTTAACTGATCTTTCATTCTTAAATACGATTGGAGGAATTTGTAACCAATAACTTGTAATAAATCTAAATGAAATTTAAAACATCCTGTGCTGCAAAACATAAAAAAAAAAAAAAAAAAAAAAAAAAACATAAATCACAGATTACCATACAGAGGCTCCACTACCGATCTAACGTTAACGATATCTTTGAACAATCATAGAACTTCTCCAAACTCATTTTGTATCCTGGAATAAAATCAAGTGATCTTAACAAATTTTGAGATTATCCCAAATCTGGTTTGTAGTGCTGTTATTGATATTAACTTTCTAATTTCTAGCTAACCACACTAATTTTTCAGAGGATGACTGATAATATCTACACTTATTCTAGAATATTCATGTTCAGCATTTAAAATTTCAGCGAATGTATTTGCTTATTCAGGAAGTTCAGCAATCTGGAATTTTAACGCTTAGAATATACGTAGAAAAATCTCTGCCAAAGCCGATACCATAAGCAGAAAAATCGGATGTGTTCCATTCACATGCCTTTCTCTACATCTCTGCAACAAATTATTGTTAGAAAGCTTAAGCTCCTATTTACCGCATGCTAATCGAAAAAAATTAACAGAATTAGTCTTATTACTTGCTTTCTTGTAAGTAGAAAGGAAATAAGGGAGTACCATAGGATAAAGTGATAGTCAAAAGCTGGTTACTTTGTGACTGAAGTTCCTTTGTTTGTATGGGCAGGAGCTGACAAATTCCTGTATGAGAAAATTATAAGTTTTTAATGCTATTACAAAAAAAAAATTCAAAGGCGATCAACTCGAAAAAAAAAAAAAAAATGTATGAGAAAAGTACAAGTATTTCAAAACTGAAACCAAAAACAAGGAATATCTCAAAAACGATCAGCTCCTCAAAAAAAGTGTATATAACATAATTTGCGTTTTTTAGCGTGCTCTACATTTTTTGTGTAGTATGTTTTTGTCCACCTCTTACAGTTTAGCAGTTATGCTAAAATTCATCTAGAGTAATGTAGTCTTCAGAGGCTATTCCCAGAAAATCCAAGATATACATAAAGAGATTTTAATCAAAATCGTTAGAGCCATTATTGAGAAAATCAAAATTTTCGAAATTCGTTCCATGTAAAACGTAGTTGGTGTGGGGGGATTTTCTTTAAAATCTTCGTGTAGCATACGTGGATACCATTACAACTACCCTTTACATGGAATTTTTTCGAAAATTTTGATTTTCTCAACTATGGCTCTAACGATTTTGATTAAAACATCGTATATTAAAGATATTTACCTGAAAAATAATATGAATATTTTGAATTTTCTGGGAATAGCCTCTGAAGACTACTTTATTCTGGAGGAATTTTGCATAACTGCTAAACCGTAAGAAATGGACAAGAACTTACCACACAAAAAATGTAGAGCACATTAAAAAACGCAAATTATGTTATATACACTTTTTTTGAGGAGCTGATCGTTTTTGAGATATTCCTTCTTTTTGGTTTCAGTTTTGAAATACTTGTACTTTTCTCATACAGGAATTTGTCAACTCGTGTCCATACAAACAAAGGAAATTCAGTCACCTAGTAACCAGCTTTTGACTTCACTTTAACCTATGATACTCCCATATTTCGCTTCTACTAACAAGGAAGCAAGTAATAAAACTGTTTCTGCTAATTTTTTCTTGATTAGCTTGAAGTAAATAGAAGAATAAACATATTAACAATAACTTGTTACACAGAAGTAAAGAAAGTCATGTGAATGGAACACATAACATTTTTCAAATAATGGAATTACTTTTCTATTAAGACTGCTACCACTACCACTACCACGATCACGATCACGACCACCACAATCTCCACCACCATTACCACTACCACTACCACTACTACCGCTACTACCACTACTACTACCACTACTACCACTACTACCAATACTACCACCACTACTACTATTACTACTATCACTACTATTGCCACTACTACTACCATTACTACTACCACTACTATTACCGCTACTACTACTGCCACTACTACTACCATTACTACTACTACCACTACTATTACCGCTACTACTACCACCACCCTAGTACTACCACTAATACTACCACCACTACTACCACTACTACTACTACTACTACTACTACCACTATTACTACTATCACTACTACTACCACCTTTACTACTACTACCACTACTATTACCGCTACTACTACCATAGTACTACCACTACTACAACCACTACTACCACTAATACTACCACTACTACTACAACTACCACTACTATTACTACCACTACTACTACCACCACAATTACCACTACTACTACCACTACTACTACTACTACCATTATTATTACTACTACCACTACCACTACTACCACCACTACCACTACCAAAACTACCAGTACTACTACCACTACTACTACTACCACTACCATTATTATTACTACTACCACTACTACTACCACTACTACTACCACTACCACCACTACTACCACCACTACTACTACAACTACCACTAGTACCACAACTACCACTACTACTACCACTATAACCACAACTACTACTACCACTACCACTACTACCACTACCACCACTACTACCACCACTACTACTACCACTACCACTACTACCACTACCACTACTACCACTACTACTACCACTACCATTATTATTACTACTACCACTACCACTACTACCACTACTACCACTACTACCACTACTACCACTACCACTACAACCATTATTATTACTACTACCACTACCATACTAACACTACTACTATCACTACTACTACCACTACCACTACACTACTACTACCACTACACTACTACTACCACTACACTACTACCGCTACCATTATTATTACTACTACCACTACTACCACAACTACCACTACTACTACCACTACTACCACTACCACTACTACTACCACCACTACCATTATTATTACTACCACCACTACTACAACCACAAATACCACTACCACTACTACTTCACTACTACTACCACTACTACTGCCACTACTACTACCACCACTACCACTACTACCACTACCACTACTACCACTACCACTACTACCACTACCATTATTATTACTACTACCACTACTATCACCACTACTACTACCACAACTACCACTACTACTACCACTACCACTCCTACCACTACCATTATTATTACTACTACCACTACTACTACCACAACTACCACTACTACTACCACAACTACCACTACTACTACCACTACCACTACTACTACCACTACCACTACTACTACCACTACCATTGTTATTACTACTACCACCACTACTACAGCCACAACTACCACTACTACCACTACCAATACTACTACTACTACCACTATAACCAGAACTACTACTACCACTACCACTACTACCACTACCACCACTACTACCACCACTACTACTACCACTACCACTACTACCACTACCACCACTACTACCACTACTACCACTACCACCACCACTACCACCACTACTACTACCACTACCACTACTACCACTACCACTACTACCACCACTACTACTACCACTACTACTACCACTACCATTATTACTACTACCACTACCACTACTACCACTACTTCCACTACTACCACTACTACCACTACCACCACTACTACTACTACCACAACTACCACTACTACTACCACTACCACTACTACTACTACACTACTACTACCACTACCACTACTACCACTACCACTACTACTACCACAACTACCACTACTACTACCACTACCACTACTACTACTACACTACTACTGCCACTACTACTACCACTACACTACTACTGCCACTACTACTACCACTACACTACTACTGCCACTACTACTGCCACTACACTACTACTACCACTACTACTGCCACTACTACTACCACTACACTACTACTGCCACTACTACTACCACTACACTACTACTGCCACTACTACTACCACTACACTACTACTGCCACTACTACTACCACTACACTACTACTGCCACTACTACTACCACTACACTACTACTGCCACTACTACTACCACTACACTACTACTGCCACTACTACTACCACTACACTACTACTACTACACTACTACTGCCACTACTACTACCACTACACTACTACTGCCACTACTACTACCACTACACTACTACTGCCACTACTACTACCACTACACTACTACTACCATTACCATTATTATTACTGCTACCACTACTACTACTACTACTACCACTACTACTACTACCATTATTATTACTACTACTACCACAACTACTACTACCACTACCATTATTATTACTACTACTACCATTACTACTACCATTATTACTACTACCACTACCATTATTATTACTACTACTACCACAACTACCTCTACTACTACCACTACCATTATTATTACTACTACTACCACAACTACCTCTACTACTACCACTACCATTATTATTACTACTACTACCACCACAACTACTACCACAACTACCACTGCTACTACTACTACCACTACTACTACCACTATCATTATTATTACTACTACCACCACCACTACTACTACCACAACTACTACTACCACAACTACTACTACTACTACCACAACTACTACTACTACCACCACTACCATTATTATTAGTACTACCACTATCACTACTACCAGTACTACCACCACTACTACTACCACAACTACTACTACTACTACTACCACTACCATTATTATTAGTACTACCACTATCACTACTACCAGTACTACTACCAGTACTATTACTGCCCCACAAAGACCAACCCTACGTCCGGCATGTTACACTCTGGCCACGTGTGGGGCGGGCAACGTCCAAAAGACATCTTGGACGGCAAACAGGGCTTTGGCAAGGCAGGACTAATATGGTGCCGACCGGCGAGATTTTGGTTTACTCTACTGTTATGCAATATGGATAAGGAATTTAAGGATACTAGTTTACGGGACAGGGGCTTCGGATCCCCAGAACCGGTCGGGAATGTGGGTGATAGAGCGGGCCCCATCTGACCGTCAACAAGCGACTGCTCTCAGACGGAAGAAATTACAAAGGAAACTTTTCCATCTGGATTGGAACGGCAAGAAAAGAAAATATTGGAGGTAGATCCCTTTAAGAGGAAGGATGTTACTAAACGAACACCACCAGGTTTAAGGAGGAGTTCTGTCTCCCAAGCAGTGGTCGCTCTTAGGATGGACACAGAGGACGTAGAAATAACTAATGAAAGAGATAACGCGATGTCATTACAGAGAGAAGAAGAAATAAGTAAGGACCAAAAGAGGAAAAGGGAAGAATCACCTGGAACAGAGGAGAAGGAAGCGAAAAGGGTGGAATATAGGCCTTTAGATAAGGAAATATCTGGGTCTTCAATGCAGACTAATACTGAAGAGGGAGATCAGTGTGGTGGCGGGAGTGATAGTAGAGAAATAAGAGATGAATTGAGCTATGTTCATAGAATGATAGAAGAATTGTATGAACAAAGTAAGATGGTTTTTAAATGAATAAAGAATACTCCGAATACAAAAGCTGATATTAAAAAGGGGGTGAAAGGCATGAGTCAAAGGACTGAAACTATATTGAGTCATTGGAATGAGTTAAAGAAAAGTGATTCTGTGTCAATAGCTGTGCAAGCCGATGTTGGCGAGGGTGTTACGCTTACTACCAAAAAAGGGAGATACCGGGAGGTAGAAACCCAAGTCGATATGGACAAAGAGGTAGAAATGGAAGGAAAAATAAGGGAAGTTGTATCCCAGTTAACAAGTTTTAAAGAATTTGCCTCTTTGGCTGAAAGCGACTGGTCCGAGGGCTGTTTTCAAGCTACACGGATTGAATATGGGCATCCTCTTAAGGTAGAAGGGGATATTGCAATGGTATTTAATGTAGAGAACAAAGGACAAGGAATGGTGAAGAAACTCAAAGAGGTGTACCCGGATATATCTGATGTGTTATCAGAAGGAATAGAAGGAAAAAAACGTGCAGTTTCTACAAATGAACTCCAATATTACCACAAGCAAAGGAAACAGGAAATATTTGTCGAGAAGTATATACCTGATACCGTATAAAAATGCAAACGGGGATAATGATATAGGTGTAGTCGAATTTGAGACGGAAATCGTTTATTTAATATAGACCAGAGTACGAACAAAATCACTCCACAAAAAATAATAAGTAATAATAGGTGCGGTTGGGTAAAGCGTAACTCAAGAGTAAAAAATTTAGGAGGAATGCGTGAGTGTTCGACGACAGAAAAGGCCGAACAAAATGAATAAATGAGCTCGATAATAATCTGGAACTCGAAAAAAATCACTTGTGTCTTACCACATCTGAAAAGAGATTCCATGCTAACCAAATCCTGAGCTAGTGCACCCACATCTCCACACCATTCCTAAAAGCCCAAAAACTCTACGCGGAACACATACCCGCTAACCCCATTACCGCCGCAGAGGTCATCTCCTTAGCGTGCTTACCAAGCGGAAGATCTAGGTTCGATTTCCGGTACCGGCGTGGGGATTTTTTCACCCGCTGGAAGACCTGGTCCGGGGTGCACTCGTGAGGTCCCTAGGGGGAACAATTGAGGAGATACTTGATGGATTACCTTACAGGGGGGAGGGTTCGAGGAGCTGACCACGTCTCACCCTCTAATACTGCACCCCATCCATAAAGTCCGTCATGGCCCGAGATGGAGGACGCAAAGGTCGGGAGGTAGGCCAAAGCTTCCTTGTGAGCTGTCGTGCCATGGAGTTATTATAATGACTCAAGAGTGTAATCCGTTTTATTGAGCTTGGGCTTGTACATGACAAAGAACTGTAGTCAAATGTTATAATCCCTATTGTAATCTCTAGCCGAAGCTCTCTTGAAGCCAAAAATCAACACTTTCCCATAATTCGTTAGGTTTAACCCTTCCTTGCCACTCGTTTTGCCAACTTATACACCATTTATATTATCTTGACGTGTTTCCCAAGGGCACCCAGCGCTGAAGCCTCGCTGACAAAAATATCTTGAGCCAAACGGAAATTCGTTCCTTATTCTTCATGAGTTGCCGCACCTCCCTACAGATTTGCGCAACATTTCTGCAGCCCGTGATTGGTTCGTATCGCGTGTCCTTTTCCTATTTCGTGTGCCCCTTACAAAAAAGGAAGGAAGGAAGGGTAAAGGGAGAGAGGAGACATCAAGTTGCAATTCACATCAAAACGAAACCGTTTCTCCGATAACGCACTGCAGTTGCGAGTAATAACCCAACGGTCGACTCCTTGCTCCTGGATATTAAGTATTCTGCCCACGAAACGATCATTCCGTCCGCAAAAGGGTCTTCCAGTCCCCGCACCCCGCGACCCCAGCCCATGGGCCAGTTGCTAGACTTCGTTCGTTTTCCTTATATCGATTAGGCTATACAGTATCTGCTCTGTCCTCCAGCTTCTACGAAAATTATCCGAAGTCGCCGTATACAGGGCGTTGCAAAACTTCGCAGAAATCTTCATATCTTCTAAATAGGAGTTTAATTATACAAACATTTAAAATATGTCGTAGATCTATTCGTGAAGTCTAACTTAAGTGATAACATCGCAATAAGGACAAGCTACACTACACTTCGCACAAAACCAAATAGTTTGGTTTGAAACTTCCTCAATATAAGATCTGATGTGTTCCATTCACATGACTTTCTCTACATCTCTGCAACAAACAATTGTTAAAAAGCTAATGCTTCTATTTACTTCATGCTAATCGAGAAAAACTTAGCGGAAATAGTTTTATTACCAGCTTTTTTGTAAGTAGAAGTGAAATAAGAGAGTACCATAGGTTAAAATAATAATAAAAATCTGGTTGCTATGTGACTGAAGTTCCTTTGTTTGTATAGACAGGAGTTGACAGATTCCTATATGTGAAAAGTATAAGTTTTTCAAAGCGGAAGCTAATAACAAGGAATATCTTACAAACGATCAACTCCACGAAAAAAATGTATATAAAGTATATCGTGAATTTTAATGTGCTCTACATTTTCTGTATTGTAAGTTTTTGTCCATCTCTTACGGCTTCGCAGTTATACAAAATTCCGCAAAATCCATCCAGAATAAAGTAGTCTTCAGAGGCTACTCCCAGAAAATTTAAGATATACATTTTATTTGTCCGATAAATATCTTTAATAGACGATATTTTATTCAAAATCGTTAGAGCCATTTTTGAGAAGATCAACATTTTCGAAAAAAAATCCATGTAAAGGGTAGTTGGGGATGGGGGAATTTTCTTGAAGATCTTCATGTCGCATCCTTGAAAGATCCCAAACCTAAATACCAAGCTTGGTTTTTAACGGATTTTTCGTTTTCGAGCTGTGCACACAGTCACATACGGTCACATACACACAGTCAGACATACAGAAAGAGAGACAGATAGGAGACACATGGACATTTTTCTAAAAATGCTTTTTTTGGATTCAGGGGGACCCAAAACATGTATTTCCGGCAAAACCTCGGTATCGAATTCTTGGGTGCATTACAATACCCTATCTATATACTATGCACATAGTACGTGTAGAGAAAGTAAAAAAACGGTTTTACTCTTGAATACCGTAAGGGTAAACTTAAACTAGTTATTTGTGAGAAAAGTTACAAATATACTTTTAAAGAACTGTGACTGTTTAGATTTAGAAGCCTGCTAACTTTATAGCACTGCGCCGAGGTGACTTTAAAGATACCGCCTTGAATCCTTGTTTGTTTCATGGTTCCTGTCCACCTGAGGGAGGCACCTCAGAAAGGGGAAGTTTGATGACGGCGCTGAAGACCAGGATCGCACCTTTTCAAGTTTAATATTAAATTCAATGTTATTAATAAATGTGGATGTTTAAGAATGTAGTCAATGTTTAGAATTTGTCTTATATCTTTTGACGAAGCTATGAATTCTATTTTAATTTACTTATTTATTATAATGAAGTGAATTATTCAACGTTACTGACCAATGAATGCCAACTCACATAACATGAGGTTGGAGTGCGTTTGCCAAGCACTGCAACAAAGAGTTAAAACGTCTTGTACCAGTTTTTAGAAAGCTTAGGAATATAGATTGCAATAAACTGTATTCTGTAGCAAGTCTTGCACATTTATTTCATTAGACAGATATAATAAATAATTAATAACGTCATTTGGTTTGAAACCAGTGGCGGCTTATGGGAAAACTTCTAGAAGGGTCACAGGGTTGCTTGTTGCAACGAAAAATGTCTTCGGTGCTATTTTATTTTTAGGCGAATTCCATTATCCTGATTTCATTTCTGCAAATTAATTAATGTCCTTGGTTTTGTCTGAAATCTCGTTGATTAGCTGCGTACAAATTGATGGCAATGCTAAAACAATCAGTCTTTCAGGGCCATGGTTTTACGTTTTTTACTTTCTCTACACGTACTATGTACATAGTGTATAGAGAAAGTATTGTAATGCACCCAAAATTAGATACCAAGATTTCACCGGAAATACATGTTTTGGGTCCCCCTGAATCCAAAAAAAAGTAATTTCAGAAAAAGGTCTGTATGTGTGTGCGTGCGCGCGCGCGCGTTTGTATGTGTGTGTATGTGCAGCATAACTAAAAAACGAAAAGGCCGTTAAATACCAAACTTGATATTTAAGTTTATTATCTTCCAAGGATGCGACACGAAGGTTTTCAAGAAAATCCCGCCACCCTAAACTACCCCTTTCATGGAAAAATTTTCGAAATTTTTGTTTTTCTCAAAAATGACTCTAACGATTTTGATTGAAATACATCATATTAAAGAATGTATATCTTGAATTTGCTGAGAATTGCTTCTGAAGACCTCTTTATTCCAGATGAATTTTGTCGATTTTGCCTAATCGCTAAACCGTAGGAGAGAGACAAAAACTTACTACACAAAAATGTAGATCTCGCCAACATGTCCTTTAGATTTTTGTTCTAGAGCTAACGTTTCCAAGGTATTCCTTATTATTGGCTTCAATTGTAAGGTAGTTATACTTTTCTCACGCAGGAAGTGTCCGTTTTTCTTTCGTTCTACTCCTAGCCAAACAAAGAAGCGATTCGTTATAAGAAACTAAGTAATAAGAACATTCTACTAAAGTTTATCTCGATTAGCATCGTGTAAAAAGAAGTAAGAAGTTTGTTTACAAAGCGGCTAGAGAAAGTCATGTGAGTGTAACACATCAGCAATTTTTTTTAGGCGAATTCCATTCTCCTGGTTTTATTCCTGCAAAGTAATATATGTCCTTGGTGTTGTCTGGAATCGCGTTGATTAGCTGCGTACAAATTGACGGAAAGCTAAAGCATTCAGTCTTTCAAGCCCGTGTGGCTTTCCGTTCTTCTTTTGTTTATCTTTTTCCTCCATTGAAAATCCTCGTCCACTCTCAGCTGCGGTCTTGGGAGTTCTCTTCATGAGCTTTGCTGTTGAAGGAAGTACTAGACTTAGACTGTGTTCAACAATGCACAGCAAAAGAGAAATAACACTCGACCTTTTTGAAGACCATTCCTCGAATAAATTACTGGTAATCTTGCTTTTCTAAGTTCACGATAACTGTAATTGTTGCTTCTAATTCATTTACTGGAAATTGCTTGTTGAATTTCTCCAAATTTTCAGACATTCACGTTGTTTGAGAAAGCATACCTTGTATTTATTATTGTTGTTATTGAGTCACATGCCTACCTCATTTTCCTCACGTCCGCAAAACCAGCTGCATTGCGATTGATAGAACGAACATCTACACTCAAAAATAACCTTAATTCAACATTGAGTTCACAACATTCGCTTTCATATGAACTCTTTAAAGACATGTGTTATCGCTAAGGTAATTTAATATTTTAATCATTATTTATGGATCAAAAACGAATTATAATATTAAACTTTAAAGAGAGTTTTACTTATCTTTAAATCACCCTAATTAATTACATTTCACAATTATTGACTGAATTTTATAGTTTTACGCGATATTTACTTTCAATGCCAAAGGCACAAACAGGCACACGCAAACAGAATACACATTTAATCGGTTATACATCTTCACATGACTTTCTCTACATCTCTGCTACAAATTATTGTTAAAAAGATTATGCTTATATTTACTTAATGCTAATCGAGAAAAAAATCAGCAGGAAAAGTCTTATTACTTGCTTCCTTATAAGTAGAAGCAAAATAAGGTTAAAGTGATAGTCAACAGCTGGCTGCTATGTGACTGAAGTTCCTTTGTTTGTATGGACAGGAGTGGACACATTTCTGTATGAGAAAAGTATAACTTTTTTAAAGCTGCAACCAATAACAACGATCAACTCCCCGAAAAAATGTATATGACATAAATTGTGTTTTATCGTGATCTACATCTTCTTTGTGTATTTTCGTTTTTGTCTCTCTTAGGGTTTACCAGCTATGCAAAATTCAATAAAAATCATCCAGAATAAAGAGATCTTTAGAGGTAATTCCCAGAAAATTCAAGATATACATTTTATTTGGCTTGTATGTATCTTAAATATAAGAGATGTTAATCAAAATCGTTAGTCATTTTTGAGAAAATCAAAATTTTCGAAAAAAGTTCCATGTAAAGGGTAGTTTGGGGTGGGAGATTTTCTTGAAAATCTTCGTGTCCCATCCTTGGAAGATACCAAATTTAAATACCAAGACCATTTTTGAGCTATGCTGTCCACAGACACACACACACATGGACCTTTTTTCCAAAAATGCACATTTTGGATTCAGGGGGAATCAAGACATGTATTTCCGGTGAAATCTCGGTATAGAATTTTTGACTGGAATACAATACCTTCTCTATACATTCTATGTAGTAGGTACGTGTAGAGAAAGTAAAATGCAAAGCACGAGTTTCCCGCTGTTCGTCGTGTTAGAGCAACAACTGACTTACTACGGCAGCATAGGATATGACATTAAATTCCCCAACTGATCACATTTTCCCCCGGGAAGTCACAAGTATAGTTGAAACAATTTTCAGATGACATATCCATTGGGTAGGTATAACTTACAACTGCCTTAAGTAGGCAAATCCCAGGCTTTATAGTTTAACCAAATGTTAAGAGAATCAGACAATTAATTTAATTTTTCATAATAAGGTATAAGTGTTGGAAAGGTACAGTAATTCAATGCTAAAGCCGGAATTTGAACCACGGAACTCCAGTTCCCGTCCAACTGCTCTTACCAACTCACGTACCACGGTAACAGTCAATTGAGCAATTTAATGTCATGCTGAGTTGGTAAACTATACAAGTTTAAAACAATACCATTACAACATAAAAGCACCAGTTTCATGTTGTTAGCAAGCGCAAATTCTGTAAAATGATTCACGCCTAAACCTTGCTATTGCAGGGCTGAACATTAATAAATTATTGATCATTCCTACCGTAAATGTCCTAAACTTTCTGGAGCTCCCATATATTTAAAATATTTCTTGAAAGATATTAATGTGCGCTATTTGACCATTCCGGACAAAACTTTGGACACTTGCGCTTTAGCTATGAAAGCAAACTATAGACTACACGTGACTCCTAAAATATCCTATTTTTATTTTAAATCCTTTACTTACAGCAGGTTGTTTCAAGTCGACTCGTCTGAGCCAGAGTACAGACGCGAACTCAACCACAAAACTCGGAGCAGAACTGGAGAGAGAGAGAGAGAGAGAGAGAGAGAAAAGAGAGAGAGAAAGAGAGAGAGAGAGAGTATGTTAGCCAATACGTTACTGGTAAAGATCACACCACATTATTTGCGTCCTTCTACTTCATTTCCAAAACTTTATTCAGCCGTGACGATAGCTTGCCCTCAGTGCTACGCCGAATTCATATTGCAGGTAGAGCCCTGTAATTCGCGAGTTACTCGTTGATCTTTAGGCACGCACTCAGACTGGAACGTCCTAAATATACAATAGTGGCATAAATACTGGACACTTTTTGGTAAATTATTTTCAAATTACAAAACTACATTAAACTCTTATTCAGGATTACTCTTATCTGATAAATTATAGTCAGAAAGTGTTAGCATAATACACTATTAAACCTTTTACCACATATTGGAGTTAATTTGGCCCAGATTTTGAAAATATCTTATTTTGTATCATATCTACATAACGCGAAAATTAGAATTAGTGGCATCACATTACAAAATGAGCTCAAAATTTAGAGAATGTAGTAATTTTAAGATTATGACATTTCAACACCATGAGCACCACGATGAACACTAATCTTAAATGAGATTTCCCCAATTTTGATCTCCTTATTATATGAGATTAACAGCTTTTTACATGTCATATTGGATGCAAAATACAATTGGAAAATATATTTTTAGTTTATATTGCATCCAATATGAAATACAATAAGTTATTACTCACTTATAATAGGGATTCAAAATTGGGGAAATCTTGTATATTTAAGAGTATGCTGTTAATAGTATTGAAATGTCATAATACAAATATTTCTACATTTGTCGAGCTCTTTTATTATAAAATGTAGCAATAATTCTGACATTCACATTATATATAATATAAAATAATATATAGATTTATTTATAAACCAATATATTTTCAAAAGTTGGGCCCAATAAGCCCAAATAAGCTACAGTTTGTATTAAAAGATTCAATATGTATTATAGAGGCACTTCCTGGCTATAATTTAACAGGATAAGAATAGTCCTGAGTAAGAGGTTAATGCATCATTGTAATTTGAAAGTTAATTTCATCAAAAGGTATCCAGAATTAATGCCACTGCTGTATAAAACAAAGCTACCTCTATGACCCTGGGCTCAGCCGAACATTATTTCACCCATTTCAATCATATCTAGTACTATAATGCAAGACAAGGCCTTTCAGGGTGCATTCAGCAGTGCATTGCAAGGCACAGGGTGCAAAATATGACTTGGTTAGTTGCGACAGTGAAAAGTCAAACTCCTCGATTTTTAGCAATAACCTGTTGTTCTTTTTCTTACGCTCATCGCTAGTTCCGCCAGACTTTCTGAGTAGCTCAGTTGGTTAGGCGTTAGGCCTTATGATCTCAAGGTCGCGGGTTCCAACCCGGCGCAGACCGATGGGTTTAAGTGTGCTTAAAAGCGACAGCTTCATGTCAGGCATGCAAAAGAACTTCTAGGCACGAAATTCCGGCACACCGGCGGGGCTGATTTGATCCTAATAATTGACAGCGTTTGTAAGGGCCTTAGCTATGCGTTAAAGGGTATTAAATTTGCACACCATTAATTATTATAGATTTATTAAGTTGCTTTTTAACACTAATAAATCTATATTTATTGTGCAGCTGCATTTCACTCTTTATTTCTTAGATTCTTGCACATGAAATATTTGAACTTCCAATTTAGATTTTAAATTTGTACACTTTTGTACACGAGGTATTTCGGACCATATTCCGCTGAGAAATGTTAAACACCTTCGGCTTTGGAGGCTAGAGGTCACCAAATGCTTATTGGTCTTATAAAGTGACCTAGAAACAGAAATGGTCCTTTTAATATCAATAGACTTTATTTTATGTATAATTTTAAGGATGCCATTGGTGAGATTTCTAAATCGTGACGGTTTTATTTAGCTGTATGCATTAAAGTTTTTGACACATACTACTTCACCACAATTATAAACCCGCGTTTATGGTGTGATGATAGCGTGTCTTTCTCGCATTCAAAAGGCCCTGGGTTCGAACCTCGGCTCATTTAAGCGTCGCTTCATCCATTCCATTCACCGCCCAATATAACCTAAAAATGTCTGAACTAAAAAAACAGCAAAAATAGTATCACAATAATTATAACTGTGTTTTAAATGTCATGTACATATAATAATATTTACGTATGTTACGGTTATTATGTTAATTAGTCAGTACGGTTATTATATTATTTCATAGGATGCAGAAATAATGATTTTGAAAAAATAATAAACATATTTAATTATTTTATTTATTAGTCTGACCCATAAATGACACAGAGTAAAACATACTAGTGACACAGAATAAAGCATACATTTGGAGATTTTTACAAAAATGTTAAAACCATACGTTATAATAGCTATATAAAAATTAAGCCATGAGAACAAATTGTAACAAGGATTATAAAAGATATGCAACAATAATAAACTTTATTACAATAAAAGAGAAAAAAAACCTACACAAATAAAGCGATTTATAAACCATAAATCTAATACACAAAACTGGCAGGAAGATTTTTTCACTCTGTAGTTGTTTCAGAAAAAAAATAACTCTTAAAATTGTTTTATAAAAATTTATAAAATTAATTCAAAAGTATAGCAAATTCAAACGCATATCCAATTTTATTTTATCTTCATTCTATTAATATAGAAAGATGAAAGACGAGCAAAAGGCATTAGAAATAAGTATTGGGTATTTGAACTTGCGCTCGTGAGTGATTGAAGCTTTAATGGGTTTTTGGACTCAACTAATTTTAGAACTTTTAGGGAAATGTTGGCCAAATTATAGTTATGGACATCTTTAAGAAAACAAGATATACATGGAATACACAGTTTGACAGGATCTTATTGCTAAGGTATTAGTTTTGTTTGAGACATGTTAATACGAGGGCCTTTTTTTTCGACCTCCGATAGTCTATAAATAAAAGACAAGTTCATAAGAAACAATTATTTTATTACTAAAAGTTTTGTACACTTATGGTGACTTTTCAACATAATCACCGAAAATATTGAGACATTTATGGTACCTGTGCAAAAGGTTTGCAATACCCTCTTCAAAAAATGTTGCCACCAATGATTTTAAATGAGCATTGACGTTGTTTTGAAGATCTTCGTACTTGACGAAGTTTGCGGAGAGCCATTCAAAACAAACGAAGAGGAATGCTGACTTCAGGAATTGTGTTGAGCCTTGACAACGCTCGTCCACATACTGCTGGCACAACCCATCGGCTCCTTGAACAATTTCAGTTGGACATTCTCGATCATCCGAAGTACAGTCCTGACCTGGCACCCAGCGACTTTTACCTTTTCCCTGAACTGTAGACGTGGCAATGAAGATCTTTAAAACAACGTCAATGCTCATTTGAAATCTTCGGCGGCAACATTTTTTGAAGCGTGTATTGCAAAGTTTTTGAAAAGGTACGATAAATGTCTCAATCTTTTCGGAGATTGTGTTGAAAAGAAACCAACCATAAGTGTACAAAACTTTTAGTAATAAAATAATTGTTTTCTATGAACTTTTCTTTCATTTATAACCTATTGGAGGTTGGAAAAAACTATTATGTTGAAAAGTAACCAACCATAAGTGTACAAAACTTTTAGTAATAAAATAATTGTTTTCTATGAACTTATCTTTTATTTATAGCCTATCGGAGGTTACAAATAAACGGCCCTCGTATTATTGACGGGAATCTATAGGGAACTGGGGCACATATTCCTTTCCGCTAGCTCTAACATGCAATGTTGAAGATCCCCAAGAGTGAATAAAGAAACCTTAGCGGGGTTAAATCTTCTGGCGTGATGGCCGACCCCTAAGATTCGATCTCGGGAACGGGCAGTGCTTTGTGGTCTATTTGCCCGCGCCGTAGACTGTATAACGGGCGCGTAAACTGTGGCGCGGGGGATTTGCCGGATCTTGCCAGCTCCGAAGGGCTAAGTCTTATTTATATTTCTGGGCGATAGCTGGGGATGCGACACACAAGGAATCAAACAGACATCAGCAGAACAAAAACCCCTTGAAATGGTTACGATTTTGGTCCACGGATGGATGCTAGGATCTGGGGAAAGGGTGAGTGGGTCGTGTGCAAAGGATTTGGGGTTGGTCCGCCCCGCAGAGCTGGGCTGGAACCTGAGGGGTGGGATTTGAAATGGAAGATGGGAGATGTCATATCGATGAGTTTGGGTGTATGGAGTTGTTTATGTATTTTGCATTCTCTACAGTCCAATGGGATGGCGGATAGAGAGGGAGATAAGAAGATATTTAGTGTTGAAGAAAGGAAAAAAGGAACTTGGAACAAAGAAGATTGGAAAGAAACTAAAATAGGTTCAGAATTTGAATAATGGACTGCGAGAAGCCATTTCTATCACCCCAGCATTTCCGGTCCAGAAAATGACTTGATAAGCCTAAGGAAAGGAACAATGTATAGTCTCGTGCTCTCTAGACATTTTTACTTTCTCTACACATACTATGTACATAGCGTATAGAGAAGGTATTGTTTGCACCCAAAATTCGATACTGAGATTTCACCGGGAATACTTGTTTTGGTCCCCCTGAATCCAAAAAGAAGCATTTTTGGAAAGAGATTGGTATCTGTGGACAGCATAGCTCAAAAACGAAAAGACCGTTAAATACCAAACTTCGTATTTAAGTGTAGTATGTTCCAATGACACGACACGAAGATTTTGAGAAAAATCCCCCTGTCCCAAAATATCCTTTACATGGAAAAAAATTCGAAAATTTTGATTTTCTCAAAAATGGTTCTAATAATTTTGATTAAAATACGAATATTAAAGATATTTTTATGGCAAATAAAATGTGTATCTTGAGCTTTCTGAAAATAGCCTTTTTATTCTGAATTAATTTTGCTGAATTTTGCGTAACTGGTAAACCTTAAGAGATAGACAAAAACTTACTGCACAAAAATGTAGACCACATTAAACCTCACAATTTATGTTATATACGTTTTTTTCTTGGAATTGACCATTTCTGAGATATTCTTTGTTATTTGTTTCAGATTTAAAATACTTAAATTTTTCTCACATGGAAAGTTTAATTAAGACAATTTCTCGTAATGTTTATCTCCATTATGATAAAGTAGATAGAAGAATATACCTTGTAACAACAGTTTGTTTAAGCATGCAGAGAAAGTCATGTGAATGAAATACATCAGATTTTTATAATATAATTTTTGTAGTGCCATTACTGTTCCTTAATGGTAGATCTCTAAAGATATGGTAATCAATACGCTCCCTTCTCTTTCCTTAGAGATAAATTAGTTACTGATATTAATAATATCAGATTAAACATTGATTGGATAAGCTGTTACGCACAGTTCATGTTTTGCACTGTATATGGTATTCTGTTTATTCTTCATAACAAGAATAAGTGTATCAGGTGACCCAAATGCTCAGTATTTGATCTGGCATGAGCCACCATCGTATTGCTTATCAGCGGAGACGATGAGCTCATTCAGAGGGGCAAAGCGAATGTCCCTCACACCAGTTTCTCAATGAATGGTTTTAACTTCAATCGAGTTCTGCAAATCTTGTTTCACCAAGGGATATCTAAACACGTCAAATGCGGGGCAATTGGACCAGCTTGTATTCACCTTCATCGCCAACAGATTAGATGAATAAACGAAAAGCCATATTAGCTCCAAGTAAATGCTATAGATTCTATGCCACAGTCTCCAAAGGTGATCGTAATCACACAAAATCCTAGATACTCGTTTGAATCAATCAGCTCACGATAATAATTAATTTTATTTGTCGCCATAGGACTAAAATATAGAATCATACTGAAAAATTCACTGCCATAGACGGAATTTCAACTACGGATCGCTCAATTTATAGCTAATACTTGTTTCGATTCATTCTAGTCACATTGCCATACGACATGTACTTTGACTGTGATTAACAAAAATATTATGTGTTACACTCACATGACTTTCTCTAGCTGTTCTACAAACTTCATACATAAGATTCTTCTTCTTTCTGTACCTTGCTAATCGTGGTACTCATTAACACAATGTTCTTATTATTTAGTTCCGTATAAGTAGGAAGAAAATAAGGGAATACACTAGGCTAAACCAATAGTCAAATATTTTAAAAGCTGTCGTTATGCTATTGTCATTACAAATAGCTTATTTTCTTGGTCAGGAGTAGAACTAAAGAAAAACGGACACTCCTGTCTGAGAAAAGTATTAGTACTTCACAACTGAAACAAATAACAACGAATACTTCGAAAACGGTAAGCTCCATGAGAAAAATGTATATGACCTAACTTGTGTATTTTAACAAGACCTACATTTTTTGTATAGTAAGTTTTATCTCTCTCTTACGGTTTACTAGTTATGCCAAATTAAGCATAATTCATCCAGAATAAACAGGACTTCAGAAGCTATTAAAAGAAAATTCAAGATATACATTTTATTTGTTAGGTAAATATCTTTAATATCTGATCCTTTAATCAAAATCGTTCTTCTCTTCTGGCTCTACAGCCCTTGGTGAGCTTTGGCCTCCTGCACAATCCTCCTCCACATATCTCTATCTTCTGCTTTACTTTTCCACCCTCTGATTCCAATTTTTCTTAGGTCTTCCATCACATCATCTAACCATCTTGTTTTTGGTCTTCCTTTTTTTCTTCTAGCGTACAGTCTTCCTTTCAATATTCTTTTTGGCATTCTATCTTCTGTCATTCTCTCTATGTGTCCTAGCCATCTTATTCTTTGTGCCTTTATAAATTTCACAATATTTTGCTGCTTAATTAGTTCTTCTATCTCATAATTATATCTTATTCTCCATTGGTCTTTATCCTTTACAGGTCCAAAGATTCGTCTAAGTATTTTCCGTTCAAATCTTCGTAGTATTTCTTCATCTACATTGTTTAGGGTCCAGGTTTCTGCAGAATACGTTACTATTGGTCTTATTAGTGTTTTATAGATATTGTATTTTGTCCCTGTACTAATAAGCCTATTTTTTAATAGATTTAAATTTGCATAATAGGCTGCATTTCCACCTTGAATTCTTTCTTTTATGCACTCGTTTAAATTGTTATCATTATTTACAAGCGCTCCTAAATATCTAAATTTGGATACCCCTTCAAATGTTTTGTCTCCAACTACTAGATTTTCAATTATTCTTTTGCTTTTGTCTGCTGTCATTTTCAGGTATTTAGTTTTTTTTTCATTTACTTCTAATCCTATTTTTTTTTGACCTTCTTTCTAATTCTTCATAAACTTCAACTAACATTTTCCTATCTCTTGCCATAATCAATATGTCATCTGCATATGCACATATCTGACTAGACTTAAAAAAAAATATTGTTCCTTTAGTATTTATTTTTTCTACTGCTCTGTGCAGGGCTAGGTTGAATAGAGTCGTCGATAGTCCATCACCTTGTCTTACTCCTGTGTTATAATCAAAATCCGGACTTAATTTATTCATTACTTTCACTTTGGCTTTTGTATTTTCCATTGTCATTTTTATTAGTCTTATTATTTTCGGTTGCACTTTAAAACATTGTAAGGTGTTATAGAGAACTTCTCTGTCAATTGAGTCAAATGCAAACTTAAAGTCAATAAACAGAAAGCATAAATCTATGCCATGCTCATAGAATTTTTCCATTATTTGTCGTATTACAAATATCTGGTCTATCGTACTCTTGTCACTTCTAAATCCACATTGATACTCGCCTAATACATTTTCCGCATATTTTTTCACTCTATTATTTAAAATACTTGAAAATATTTTATATGCTACATTTAGCAATGTAATTCCCCTATAATTATGGCATTGATATTTATTACCCTTTTTATATATTGGGCATATTATGCCTGTCTTCCAGCTTTCAGGCATCTGTTCCTTCCTCCATATTTCTAATATTAACTTATGTATTGCTTTCATAATTTCATTCCCACCATATTTAATTAGCTCAGCGATTATGTCATCTTCTCCTGGTGCTTTATTATTCTTTAGGCTCTGTATTGCTATTTTAACATCCCAAATATCCGGTTCTTCTTCTTCTTCTTCTTCCATTTTTTGTTCATTTCCATTTTCATTCTCTCCTTGTTCCTGATTATTTATTGATTGTCGTTTATTTAACAATTCCTTGTAGTACTCAGCCCATCTTTCCAGTATATCTTTATCTTCTCCAAGAACATTACCTTCCTTGCTTAGACATTCTTTCATTTTATTCTGTTTCCCTTGTTTCATTTGCTTTAATGCCATATAGAATTTCTTTATCTCACTCTGTTGAATCAGCGTTTCTATTTCTTGGGTTTGCATTTTCCAATATTCTCTTTTCTTTTTCTTACATATGTTATTAGCGTCTCTTCTTCTTTGACGGTATTCTTCATAGTTATTTCTAGTTTCTTTCTGGAGCATTTTTTTCCTAGCCATGTTCTTTTTTTCTATAGCTTGCTCACACTCTTTATCATACCATTCTATGTTTCTTTCCATTTTCTTTTCACCTATACTTATTTTTGCTACCTCTTTTACTGTCTCCTTTATTACCTCCCATTGTTCTTCTACACCTTCTTCTGTTCCTTTTTCATTTAATTTGCTGCTCATTAACTTTTGATATTTCTTTTTTTCTTCTTTATCTTTTATTTTTTCTCTATCCCATCGTATATGTTTGTTCTCTTGAACCCTCTCCATCTTCTTTATTTTTATTCTCATTCTCACTTTAACCAAAAAGTGATCTGAATCACAATTTGGGCCTCTACAACTTCTTACATCTATAATTGATGATGTATGTCTTGCTTTAATTAGCACATGATCAATTTGATTTACTATATCTGAGCCTGGCATTTTCCACGTTCCTTTATGTATTTCTTTGTGAGGGAAGCAGGTACTTTTAATAATCATATTATTTCTAACTGCGAATTGTCCAAGTAGATTACCATTTTCATTACTTATTTGATGTAGTGAATGTTTCCCTGCCACTCCATTTAAATAGTCTTCTTTCCCCACTTGGGCATTAAAATCTCCTAGTATCACCAATGTATCATAAGTTCCTACTGAATTACATGTATTTTCTAAGCTTTCGTAAAACTCTTCCTTGTTTATCTCATCTTTCTCTTCTGTAGGTGCATATATAGATAATATAGTTATATTTCTGAATTTACCTTTAAGGCGTATTTTACAGATTCGTTCACTAATTGATTTAAATTCTATTAGGCTCTTTTTGATTTCCTTTGAGATAATAAATCCTGTACCATTAAGTCCAGCTTTTTTAGGTCCACTATATAATACCGTGTATTCTTTCTTATCTATTCTACCTTCCCCTGCCCATCTTATTTCTTGGAGCGCTACCACATCTAATTTATATTTTAATACTTCATTTGCTATTTCTTTCATTTTCCCAGGTTTCAGCATTGTCCTTACGTTCCAGGTCGCCAACATTAAATCATTCCGAGGCTTTTTTGCAGGTTTCGTAACAATAGCTTTTTTACAAGATTAGGTTGTTAACCTAATGCTTAACCCCCAACCTGGAGGACCAGGCTTCCTTATTTATGTCCCCAGGAAGCAGGGTGGTCCGGTTATACCCCCGAACACTGGGTAGCTCAGGCACCTCGGGGGCGCTACTCCCCGTACTCACCAAGGTGAGCCCCTGAGGGAAATCAAAATCGTTAGAGCCATTTTTAAGAAAATCAAAATTTTCGAAAAAAGTTCCATGTAAAGGGTAGTTTGGGGTGGGGGATTCTTCTCAAAATCTTCGTGTCGCATCCTGGAAGATACTAAACTTAAATACCAAGTTTGGTATTTTAGCTACTTTTCGTTTTTGAGTTATCGTGTTCACAGACACACGGACTCACACACGCGGACATTTTTCTGAAAATGCTTTTTTTTGGATACAGGGGGTCCTAAAACATGTATTTCCGGTGAAATCTTGTTATCGAATTTTTGGGTGTAATACAATACTTCTCTATCCCTATGTACATTGTACATATGGGGCTAGAGAAAGTAAAAATCTGATGCATTCCATTCACATGACCTTCTTTACCTCTTCTATTGTTCTAATCTTACAAAAGATTATTATTCTATCTACGTCTTGCTAATCGAGATAAACATAAGCATAAATTGTCTTATTACTTGCTTCTTTCGAAGTATAAGGGAAACAATGGAATACGTTAGACTAACGCGATAATCATGCTGGTCGTAATTTGTGCAATTGAAGTCGGTTCTTCGTTTCATAAGCATAAGTAACACAAAACAGGGATGAAACAATAGGTGATTTCCCGTTCAGAAAATTGTAAATAGTTTAAAATTTAAACCAATAACAAGAAATATCTCGAAAAAGGTTAACTTTACAATAAAACAAAAAATCTGATGTGTTCCATTCACATGACTTTCTCTATATCTCTGTAAAAAATTATTGTTAATAAGCTTATCTTTTATTTATTTCATGCTAATCGAGAAAAATTAGCAGAAATAGTCTTATTTCTTGCTTTATTGTAAGTAGAAGCGAAATAAGGGAGTGCCATAGGTTAAAGTGAAAGCCAAAAGCTGGTTGCTATGAGACTGATGTTCCTTTGTTTGTATGGACAGGAGTTGACAAATTCTGTATGAGAAATGTATGTTTTTCAAAGCTGAAACCAAGAAAAACGAATATCTCAATAAGGATCAATTCCAGGAAAAAATGTATATAACATAAATTGTGTGTTTTAACGTGCTCTACATTTTTTGTGTGTTAAGTTTTTGTCCATCTCTTACGGTTTAGTAGTTATGCAAAATTCATCCATAATAAAGTAATCTTCAGAGGCTATTCCCAGAAAATTTAAGATAAATATTTTATTTGTCAGCTAATATACGAAATTTTAATCAAAATCGTTAGAGCCATTATTGAGAAAATCAAAACTTTCGAAAACAATTCCATGTAAAGGGTTGTTGGGGGTGGGGGGATGTTTCTCAAAATCTTCGTGTCACATCCCTGGAAGATACTTATCTTAAATACCAAGTTTGTTATTTTACCGACTTTTTGATTTTGAGTTATCGTGTTCACAGACACACGGACACACGGACTCATGGACACACGGACACACGGACACACACACACGGACCTTTTTCTGAAAATACTTTTTTGGATACAGGGAGCCCTAAAATATATATTTCCGGTGAAATCTCGGTATCAAATTTTTTGGTGGAGTGCAATACCTTCTCTATACACTGTGTACATAGTACGTATAGAGAAAGTAAAAAGTTAGAGCCATTTTTAAGAAAACAAAATTTTCAAGAATGTTCCAAAAATTCGATACCGAGATTTCACCGGAAATATATGTTTTAGGGTCCCTTTTATCTAAAAAAAAGCATTTTCGGATAAAGATCCGTGTGTGAGTGTGTGTGTGTGTCCATGTGTCCCAGTATCTGTGAACACGATAACTCGAAAACGAAAAGTAGGTAAAATACCAAACTTGGTATTTAAGTTTAGTATGTTCCAGGGATGCGACACGAAGATTTTGGGGAAAATCCCCCACCCCAACAACCCTTTACATGGAATTTTTTCGAAAATTTTGATTTTCTCAATAATGGCTCTAATGACTTTGAATAAAATTTCTTATATTAATGATATTTACCTGACAAATAAAATGTTTATCTTGCATTTTCTGGGAATAGCCTCTGAAGAGCTTTTTATTCTGGATGAATTTTACTAAATTTTGAATAACTGCTAAACCGTAAGAGGTGGACAAAAACTCACTCCATAAAAAATGTAGATCATGTTAAAACACACAATTTATGTTATATACATTTTTTTCGTGGAGTTCGTCGTTTTGAAGACATTCCTTATTTTTGGTTTCTGATATGAAAAACTTACACTTTTCTCATACAGGAATTTGTCAACTGCTGTCCATACAAACAAAGGAACTTCAGTGACATAGCAACCAGCTTTTGATTATCACTTGGACCTATGGTACTTCCTAATTTTGCTTCTACTTACAAGGAAGCAAATAATATAGCTATTTCTGCTAATTTTTTACTGATTAGCATGAAGTAAATAGAAGTATAAGTTTTTTAAGATTAATTTGTTGTAAAGATGTAGAGAAAGTCATGTGAATGGTTCACATCAGACTTTTTAAGCTATGCTGTCCACAAACACACACACATATTAAAAAATCTGATATATTCCTTTCATATGACCTTTTCTAGTTGTTCTCCAAACAAACTTGACTGGCCAAAGAGAGTTCATTTACCCACACATGCTAATCGAGATACATTAGCTGAATTGGTCTTATTACTTGTTTTTTTGTAAATAGAAGGGAAATAAGTGCATACACTAGGCAAAAGCAGTAGTCAAATCCTTTGAAAGCCGGTCACTAGGCGAAACAATTCGGTTCTCTTCGCTTGCCAACAGTAAACAAGAGAGACAAAAAGGCAATGATTTCCCGTTTGAGAAAAGTCTAAGTGGGTTAAAATTGCAACCAACAACACGGAATATCTCGGAAATGGTTCACTCTAAAAAACATCTTTAGGATATACATTGTGTGTTTTAACGAAATCTACATTTTTTGTGCAGTAGGTAAAACTTTGTCCATCTCTTAATGCTTATCAGTTTAACAGAATTTATACAAAAGTCATCCAGAATGAAGAGGTCTTCAGAGGCTATTCCCAGAAATTTCAGCACATATATTTGGTTTGTTATAGAAATGCCTTAATCATATGGTATTTTAATGAAAATCGTTAGAGCCATATTTGAGAAAATCAATATTTTCGAAAAGTGTTCCATGTAAAGCGTGTTGCAAGCTGCACTTTGCAACAATTGTCATTTGCTTGGTTATACTGATACATCATGCGAAGTGGAATGAACTTTTTCGCATTACAAATCTTATATATATATATATATATATATATATATATATATATATATATATATATATATATATATATATATAGCTTAATGTTCTTTAACCTGGTTGATCATATCGCACGATGAATGAAATTGGTGAAATGATGCTCAAATGATCTCGGGCTCCATGGAGCTTAAAGTTACTTCGGCTTCTCAGGATAAGGGAAAACCTCGAAACAAACCTTATCCGAGTAACTCACCCTAAGCGAGACTCGAACTCATGACCTGTTGAATATGAAGCAGACATGCTACCACCACACTGCCCAGGTGGGCTATTGTTTGCCGCAACGTAGAATGAGGTTTTCATTTGAAAGGCTTCAGAGATATATTTAGTTTTCAGTAATAGGGCTGCAGAAGAGTAAGGATTTATTTTAATTCCTTCTTTCGTTTTTACCTGGTTTTATTATTTGGATATTATTTTACATTCGATCACTAAATATTACAATTCGTGTTATAATTGCTTGGGTGTTTTAATAATGTCCATATGTAAAGAAGGAAATCAATCAGAATCAGTCACAATTTGTATGATACATAATGATGTAAATAGGTGTGCTTTTACGAATGTCTCATACATCATTTTTGTTTTCTTGGAACAGTACTGTTTACTTGACAACAGCGTTCTTATCAGTGACTCGTTTTGATGCGGCGAGATGGTCGGTCGCAACCTGTATCCGGAACGGTGAACGGCACGAAATTCCTATTATCTGTCCATCCTTACTTCACCGGCGATGTAAACAAATAAGAATGCATTCTTCCGCGAACGCACGTATACATAGCATATGTTGATAAGCTGTGTTCATCTGTCGTACAATATTGTAAAACAGTTTACCTACGTGTGGCAGGAAAAGAAATAGCTATCTACTTTCACTGTTCACAGATGATTAACTCTGTTAAGTGTATAATAAATAAAATACAATAAAACAGGTAGGCAAGTCGTGGAATATTCAGTACGAAATGTAAAATTCTCCCGTAAAATTATAAAATACAGACATGTTGTTTTGAAAGTCTGCTGAAGTATTGCATGCGTACATCACTGCAAAAGTTATTTGCGAATTTGAGCAATCACTCTACACATTTCTTCAATACACTGCCATTGCAGTACTTTCGAGAAGAGCTAATCTGAACATGGCACGGTTCCACTCCTTCAAGATACGAGTCATTTGCTGCAGTTGCAATCGAACTGCCTGAATCATCACAGAGATTGACAATGAATGGACCAACGACAATGTCCACCATTCCTGCCAAATCCCACTCTGTTTACTCTTCCCTAACAAAATGTGACACACATTCAGTGCAATTTTCGGCTGTGACTTGTAAAGCTGCTGGCAAAAGATGTCGCACCTCGGTTAATTTAAAAGTGTTGCACACTTCTTACTGCTTTCGGAAATCCAGTAAATTCTACAGTTAAGCTAAGAATAATTTTCTACAAAAACTCAATCGCGTAAGGCTTGCTGAAGCCATGCTAGAACGAGCCAGTTCCGACCCCACATTCAATGAAACGCATTGTAACTGTCGATGATACGTGGGTTTACGAGTTTGACATTCAAACCAGTCCACAAGCTTCCGAATGGTGCCTTCCAACTGAACCGAAACCTAAAAGGGCACGTCAAACTTGATCAAAACTGAAGGTCATGTTGACAGTTTTTTTCGATTATCGCGGTGTCGTGCACTCAGAGTTCTTGCCAGAAGGTCAGATGGTAAATAAAAGACTATTATCTGAGCGTTATGCGGCCTTTGAGAGAACAAATACGGCGAAAATGCCAGATTTGTGGAACGACAGCTGTTGGATTCTGCACCACGATAACGCACCAGCTCACAAGGCTATTATTGTGAACGAATTTCTGGCCAAAACTCAATAAATTTCATCGAACAACCACCGTATTCACCTGATCTGGCTTCTGCTGATTTCTTTCTCTTTCCAAAACACAAGTTACCACCTCGAGGCACCCGTTTTCAGTCGATAAAAGACACAAAGGAAAATTCGCGGCGACAATTGATATAGATTCCTAAAAGTGCCTACAAAAACTGTTTTGATGATTGGATTATTCGTTGGCATAAATGTATAATTTCAGAAGGGGCCTACTTTGAAGGCGATATAATAAAATTGGATGAATAATTCATTTTTTGTGTTTTATTGGCCAATTCCCGGAACTTTCTTGACACAGTAGTATATGCACTAGGAATAATTTTTGGCTTATGTTTCACTACGCTGGTATTACATGTTTCTACCAATACTTGCTGACTAGAAATAACCTTTGGAAACGAACTGCATAATGGTTACGCGTTGTTGTATAAAGAAATAATGATTAAGGGGATGCATCTCCCAAAATCCTAAATCCAACAGTTTTCAACTAATCAGGCTGTAAAATTTCACATGCATTTATGTTGTACAATAGTTACATGCTTTAAAATTTGATTATGTATCATAAGTATTTTTTGAGTTATTAATTTTATAAATTAAAAGTCTGGCGCCAAATTCAAATCACTCCATACGATGAAAATGATGAAACATTTTACTTTTTTATTTTTCAAAATATGCATTCAAGCATCAGGAACATATATATCATATGCTTTTGCAATACCACAATTAGTTTTAGAAGTAAAAAAATTAAAGTAAGAAACAGACAACATTTCAAGACATTTTAAAATACAATTGACTTTAAAAATCAACATCTAAAACAATATTATGAATTTTAAAAAATCATATGACAGAAATCCTTTTTTGCTTGTTAAAAACCTATCCTAAAATTTAAGAGAGTTTGAATAAAACCTGTATCATGTGGAACATTTTGAATGACAAAAAATGTTGAAAAGACTGTAAACGAGTAAATCATGTTTTAAAGTACAAAACATTTTCCCTCTAAGTTGCATACCTTCAAACAGTCTAAACCCCTTCAGAAGCATAAGTTTGACCCTCCTGTCTCTTCCTTCTCTCCTCTGCAGCAGTTTTCTTCAATTTTAGTTTAGGAGAAAACAATTATTTATTTAATCATGTTATTTTTTGGTGTCGTCGTCTATCACCATGCATAAGGTACTCTTATGCTATGTAACTTGTTACAAAGCTCTAGGGCTGATATAGGGTCATTATGATCAAATTTCAAAAAGAAATCTTTGCCACAGAATGGCCTATGTTTTATACATAGGACATTTAATATGCCACTAGAATCATAGAGACATTTGTAGTTGCATTGTAAACTGCATGAGCAGTCTGTTTGGGTTCATTTTGTTGTGGCAGCATTGCTTTGTGCAATGCAGAGTTGGTGGACTTTGAGACAGTGCATGTCTTGTCACAGGGAAAAAATTATTTTAAAGGGAAATATAAATTACAGCAAGCAATATAAACTATACTAAGAGGAGCAAATGCACATTGAAAATGACCAGGGAAGAAATATTTTTAAACACGTCTAAGTAGCCGAGTTGTCACGAGCTGACGAGCGACCCGGGTAGGATAGTACCGTTAAGGGTAGGACATTGAACTGAAGAGATGAGGTTACACTGCCCGAGGGTGAACATAGCAAGCAGAAGAGAAACAATTCCCATGCTGACCAAGCGACACTTTTGACACTTGGCATGGAATATCCGCGGAGCTAAGACTTAGATAGCTGAGACCGCGATAGAAATGAACGGGTTACATACGGCCGTGTTAGAAACAGTATTTATTTGATGCACCAGACGCATAATAGTGATAAGGAATGAGAGTGCGTTCGACGGCAGAAAAGGCCGAACTAAATGAATAAATGAGTTCAATAATAATCTGGAACTCGAAGACAATCACTTGTGTCTTACCACACATGAAAAGAGATTCCATGCTAACAAAATCCTCAGCTAGGGCACCCACATCGTCATACCATTCCTAAAAAACCAACATCTGGACCCGAGCTACTAACTCGCAACCCCTGATTTTTTATTTATTTTTATTTTTATTAATATATTTATTTTTTTGTAGTTTAGCGTCCTTTAACCTGTTTGGTCATATCGGACGATGAATGAAATTGGTCAAATGGTACTCAAGTGACCTCGGGGTCCATGGAGCTTAAAATTACTTGACAGTCGTCTTCTCAGGATAAAGGAAAACCCCGAAAAGAACCTTATCCGGGTAACTCGCCCTAAGCAGATTCGAACTCACAACCTTCTGAATGTGAGACAGACACGATACCGCCACACAATCCAGGCGGGCTTCAACCCCTGTTACCGTTGCAACTTACAAAAGCCAAGGTTGGCAACACTGGAATCCAGTCGTGGTTACGAATAAACAAGAACAAGCCATGTTATAGCGAGCACAAGATGGAGCTGTGGCTTCTGGTAATTATTGTATTGTTCTGATGAACTTTGTGTCCAGTTCAAGTAAATGTGTCAGATCGCTCAGAACCACACCATTATATTTAACCCTTGATGTAACGTCTTGTAAACGTGCATATAAATCATTAGTGCCTATATGCTGATGTAGACCGATTCTTCTTTTTATTTCCTCTACATGTACTGTGTACATAATGTATAGAGAAGGTATTATGTTCCACCCAAAAATTCGATACCGAGATTTTACCGGAAATACATGTTGTGGGACCCCCTGAATCCAAAAGAGCATTTTTGGAAAAAGTTCCGTGTGTGTGGGTGTCTGTGGACAGCATAGCTCATAAACGAAAAGACCGTTGTATACCAAATTTGGTATTTGAGTTTGGTATCTTTCAAGGAAGCGACACAAAGATTTTAAAAAAAATTCCCCCATCCCCGACTACTCTTTACATGGAAGTTTTTTAAAAAAAATTGATTTTCTCCAAAATTGCTCTAACGATTTTAATTAAAATGTTGTATAATTTACCTTACAAATAAAATGTATATCTTGAATTTTCTGGAAATAGCCGCGGATAATTTTACGCAACTTTTCATAACTGCTAAACCGTAAGAGATGGACCAAAACTTACTACACAAAAATGAAAAGCACGTCAAAACATTGAGATATTCCTTGTTTTTGGTTTCACCTTTAAAAACTTACTTTTTTCATACATTTGTCAACTTCTGTCCATACAAACAAAGAAGCTTCAGTCACATGGCAACCAGCTTTTGACTATCACTTTAACCTATGGTACCCCTTTATTTCGCTTCTACTTACAAGGAAGCAAATAATAAGACTGTTTCTGCTAATGTGTTCTCGATTAGCATGTTGTAGATAAAAGCTTTTTAACAACAATTTGTTAGAAAGATGTAACGAAAGTCATGTGAATGGAACACATAAGATTTTTTTTGTTACCATTTATTAACTTATTTTGTTTTCCGAGTTATTTGTGCAGATTGGCAAAATTGACTCGATTACTTTGCTTGCCGAATCACAAAATACGCAACAAGCTTTACACCACAAACCAAGGCATACAAAACGTGACATTCAGCCAGAGAGGTAAGCCCGCTTTTCATCACCCCTATTTAATGTTTGACAACGAATGTGGCGACATGATGGTGCTTCCTAGAATTTCTCCCAAGATGTGCACAGTCACGTTCCGACGATATAATTGGAATGGGTGGTACAGTTCTTGGGGAAGGATAGTTTCCGTTCGATTTTTTACTTCTCTAGAAAGTTATTTACTCTCCTTCATTCCCTTGCTTTCTTCAGACAAAAATATATTTTTCATAGAAACTTCATTAAAATAATTCCTAATTCAATATACATATCTCCATCTACTATGGTAGAACAGTTTGGCCTCCACAATCGGTTTCTTGGTCAATTGAATTCCTGTTTCTTGAGTTGTTGTGTTACACTCACACGACTTTCTCTGATTGCTCTGCAAACTTCTTACAAAAAATTATGACACTACAGGTCAAAAAAATCTGTTGTGTTACACTCACATGACTTTCTCTAACTGCTCTGCAAACTTCTTACAAAAAATTATTCTTCTTTCTACACAATTCTAATCTAGATAAACATTAACAGAATGTTCTTATTACTTTGTTCCTTATAAGTAGAAGGGAACTAAAGGAATGTGCTGTACTACAGTGATAGTCAAATATTTCAAGTTATCATTATGTGATTGTCAGCTCGATCGCTTTCTTGCTTGGCCAGGAATAGACCAAAAGAAAAACGGACACTTCTATCTGAGAAAAGTAGAAGTACTTTACAATTGAAATCAATGACAAGGAATATCTCGTAAATAGTTACCTCCACAACAAAACCGTACAGGAATAAATTGTGTGTCTTGAAGGGATCCTCGTTTTTGTGCAGTAAGATTTTTTGTATCTCTTATGTTTAACAGATAAGCAAAATTCGGCAAAATTCATCCAGAATAAAGAGGCCTTCAGAGGCTATTCCCAGAAAATTCAATACACATACTATTTGTTCTGTAAACATCTTTATTATACGGGATTTTAATCAAAATCGTTACAGACATTTTTGAGAAAATCAAAATTTTCGAAAACTTTTTCATAAGGGTAGTTTGTGGTGGGGAATTTTCTTGAAAATACCAAGTTTGGTGTTTAACGGTATTTTCGTCTTTTCTTTATTGAGCTATGCTGTCCACAGACACACATGCATGTACCCTTTTTTTAAAAATCTGATGTGTTCCATTCACATGAATTTCTCTACACTTGCAACAAATTATTATTAAAAAGCCCATGCTTCTATTTACTTCATGGTAATCGAGAAAAAATAGCGGAAATGTGCTTATTACTTGACTCCGTGCAAGTAGAAGGGAAATAAGGAAGTAGCATAGGCTGAAGTAATAGCCAAAAGCTGGTTGCTATGTGACTTAAGTTCCTTTGTTGGTATGAACAGGAGTTGACAAATTCCTGTATAAGAAAAGTATGATTTTTAAAGCTGAAACGAATAACAAGGCATATCTCAAAAATCTGATGTGTACCATTCACATGACTTTCACCATATCCCTGCAACAAATAATTCTTAAAAAGCTTATACTTTTATTTACTTTCTGCTAATCAGAAAAAAAAAAAATAGCAGAAATAGTCTAATTACTCGCTTCCTTGTAAGTAGGAGCGAAATAAGGGACAACTGTAGGTTAAAGTGATAGTCAAAAGCTGGTTGCTATGTCAATGAAGTTCCTTTGTCTATATGGATAGGATTTGACACGTTCCTGAGAAAAGTATACGTTTTTCATAGCAGAAACCAAAAATAAGGAGTGTCACAAAAACGTCGAACTCCACAAAAAAAATATAGATATAACATAAATTGTGTGTTTTAATGTGCTCTACATTTTTTGTGTAGTAGGTTTTTGTCCATCTCTTACGGTTTAGCAGTTATTCAAAATTTAGTAAAATTCATTCAGAATAAACTACTCTTCAGAGGCTATTCCCAGAAAATTCAAGATATACATTTTATTTTTCAGGTAAATATCTTTAATATACGAAATTGTAATCAAAATCGTTAGAGCCATTTTTGAGAAAATCAAAATTTTCGAAAAAAGTTCCATATAAAGGGTAGTTGGGGGTGGGGGGATTTTTCACAAAATCTTCGTGTCGCATCCCTGGAAGATACTAAACTTAAATACCAAGTTTGGTATTTTACTGACTTCTCGTCTTTGAGTTATCGTGTTCACAGACACACGGACATACGGACACACACACACACACGCGGACCTTTTTGGGAAAATGCTTTTTTTGGACATTGGGGACCCTAAAACATATATTCCCGGTGAAATCTCGGTATCGAATTTTTTGGAGTGCAATACTTTCTCTATACACTATGTACACAATGCGTATGGAGAAAGTAAAAGCGACCAACTCCACGAAAAAAATCTGATGTGTACCATTCACATGACTTTCTCCATATCCCTGCAACAAATTATTCTTAAAAAGCTTATACTTCTATTTACTTTATGCTAATCAGAAAAAACTTAGCAGAAATAGTCTAATTACTCGCTTCATTGTAAGTAGAAGCGAAATAAAGGACAACCGTAGCTTAAAGTGATAGTCAGAAGCTGGCTGCTATGTCAATGAAGTTCCTTTGTTTATATGGAAAGGAGTTGACAAGTTCCTGTATGAGAAACGTATACGTTTTTCATAGCAGAAACCTAAAATAAGGAATGTCTCAAAAACGACAAACTCCACGAAAAAAATATATATAACATAAATTGTGCGTTTTAATGTGTTCTACATTTTTTGTCTAGTAAGTTTTTGTCCCTCTCTTACGATTTAGCAGTTATTCAAAATTTAGTAAAATTTATCCAGAATAAACTACTCTTCAGAGTCTATTCCCAGAAAATTCAAGATATACATTTCATTTGGCACGTAAATATCTTTAATATCCGAAGTTTTAATCAAAATCGTTAGAGCAATTTTTGAGAAAATCAAAATTTTCGAAAAAAGTTCCATGTAAAGGGTAGTTGGGGATGGGGGGATTTTTCTCAAAATCTTCGTGTCGCATCCCTGGAAGATACTAAACTTAAGTACCAAGTTTGGTATTTTACCGACTTTTCGTTTTTGAGTTATCGTGTTCACAGACACACGGACACACACACGGACACACACACACGGACCTTTTTGTGAAAATGCTTTTTTTTGGATATTGGGGACCCTAAAACATATTTCCGGTGAAATCTCGGTATCGAATTTTTGGTGGAGTGCAATACTTTCTCTATACACTATGTACATAGTGCGTATGGAGAAAGTAAAAATATATATGACCTAAACTGTGTGTTTTAGAGTGATCTTAATTTTTTGTGTGGTAAGTTTTTGTCTATCTCTTACGATTTACCAGTTATGCGAAATTCAATAAAAATCATCCAGAATAAAGAGGTCTTTAGAGGCTATTCCCAGAAAATTAAAGATATACATATTATTTGGCATGTAAATATCTTAAATATAAGATATTTTCATCAAAATAGTTAGAGCAATTTTCGAGAAAATCAAACATTTTGAAATTTTTTCCATGTAAAGGGTACTTGGGGATGGGGGGATTTTTTTGTTGGAAATCTTCGTGTCGCGTCCTTGAAAGGTACCAAACTTAAATACCAAGGTTGTTATTTAACGTATTTTCGTTTTTGAGCTATACTGTCCACACAGACACACGCACACGGACCTTTTTCCAAAAATGCTTTTTTTTTGGATCCAGGGTGACCCAAAACATGTATTTTCGGTGAAATGTCGGTATCGAAGTTTTTGGTGGAATGCAATGCCTTCTTTATACACTATGCACAGAGTAGGTGTAGAGAAAGTAAAAATAAATTTTTCAGACTCAAGGGACCCCAAAACATGTATTTCCGGTGAAATCTCGATATCGAATTTTTGGGTGGAATACCATGCCGTCTCTATCCACTTTGTACATTTACATGCGGGCTAGAGAATATAATTGCAAAATTTAGCCCAGGCACCTTTTCTTTCAAGGTATAGTGAATTACTGCACAAAATATGCAAATCTCATTAAAACACATAGTTTACGTTATTTATCTGTTAACCGTTTTCGATATATTTCTTTTCTTAAACCGTAAGTTATCTATTATTTCATTTGACCATGCAAAGAAAACTGAACTTTAATTGTTCAAATAGCAACCAGCTTTTAAAATAATTGTTTATCGGTTTAGCTCAGTACATTACCTTATTCCCCTTCTGCCTGAAAAGAAGCAAGAACTAAAGCAATTTCTGCTAATGTTTATCTCGATTAGCATGATGCGGATAAAAGAGAATATTTTGTAAGAATGGCTAGAAAAATTTAGGAACGCAGGATTTTTTCTGTCTACTTTCAGAGATGGTCAAATTATAAAGTAAAACTGGTAAATTTTAAAATTAAACTTATTCATGCTGCATTTCGGTATTTAAAATGTTAATAAATGTTACATCTTTGAACAACATTCATGTAGTAGGAACAATGCAGCACCTTTATATTGAAGAGTATATTATACTTTTCCAAATTGCTTCACCAGAATCTTAATATCTGGGCAAAAATTACTACACTAGACTATTATATCAAGATTTGTTTAAAAAATCAATGTTTCTGCAATACTACTGTCACAGTAAACATTTAGCAAAGATGCGGTGTAGCTTAGGAGTTTCTCAAAATATTTATCAAAAATGTACCTGACAATCAAGAACTGTTTACTAGGGTAAAGGCATTTGTGCTATTAATAATTAATAATATTGTTTGTATTTAAAATTGTTTTAACTCTAATAACAAACAATTTATGTTTAATGAACATATTTTCAAAAACCTTATGTGATCCATTCACATGACTTTTTCCACATCTCTGCAACAACTTATTGTTAAAAAGCTTATACTTCTATTTACTTCATGCTAATCGAGAAAAATAAGCAGAAATAGTCTTATTACTTGCTTCCTTGTAAGTAGAAACGAAATAAGGGAGTACCATAGGTTAAAGTGATAGTCAAAGCTGGTTGCTATGTGACTGAAGTTCTTTTGTTTGTATGGGCAGGAATTGACACATTCCTGTATGAGGAAAGTATACATTTTTCAAAGCTGAAACCAATAAACAAGGAATATCTCAAAAACGATCAACTCCATGAAAAAAAATGTATATTACATAAATTGTATATTTTAACGTGCTCTACTTTTTTTGTGTGGTAAGTTTTTACGGTTTAGCGGTTATGCAAAATTCCGTAAAATTCATTCAGAATAGAGTAGTCTTCAGAGGCTATTCCCAGAAAATTCAAGATATACATTTTATTTGTCAGGATAATATACGAAAATCGTTAGAGCCATTTTTGAGAAAATAAAATGTTCGAAAAAAGTTCCGTGTAAAGAGTAGTTCTCAAAATCTTCGTGTCGCATCCCTGGAAGATATGAAACTTAAATACGAAGTTTGGTATTCTAGTGATTTTTCGTTTTTGAGTTATCGTGTTCAAAGGCACACGGACACACACATACGGACCTTTTTATGAAAATGTTTCTTTTTTCGATGCCCCCCTTTTTAGGGGACCCTAAAACATATATTTCCGGTGAAATCTCGGTATCGAATTGTTGTACACTATGTACATAGTACGTGTAGAGAAAGTAAACATAGGAAGAATAAGAATATTTACTCTAATAATTTTGCCACGTATGTACTATATGTGGGTAATAGAGAATGTAAAATGTGCAAAATTACTAACTCGTGCTGGTTCGATATGTTCTAGAATATAAAATAGACATTCACACCCCATTTAACATGCAACATCAAGTTTGGATGGTTTCTCTGAATGAATAATTTTGAATCTAAAAGCAACATTTAATCATCATGCTGAGTTACAGATAGAGATCTAGAGTAGGGATGAAGTACTTACCAGTGGAATTGAAGTGGGCCATGACCAGCGCCTCATCTGGCTGCTCAGTTTGTGTGCATTTCGCTTCACCCTCGGCGCGATGACTCCTGCTGGGCTGGTTTGGCTTGATGGGACGAGGTGTCTAGAAAAGGTGGGGCACCCAAGCACCCTTCGTCAACCCTTCCCCGCTTCTTTTTAATTCCAGGCCCCTCCACTCCAGCGGATGCCCGCAAAAACCCTTTCATCTGAAAACACAGGCAAAGAAAATAATCATAAAAAAAAAAAACTAAGCTACATGTCGTCTTCGGCATATGTGTGCTGTAAGCTGAAAAGAAACTGTGGAGCCTACTTTCTATTCTATTTGTCACGCAAGGGTGTGACCTACTTGATAATGATAAGAGAATGAGCACAGTGGTAAAGAGTAGGAAGAGTTATGCAGATAAACAAGATACCAGGGTCGGCTGAAAAGTTCCGGGCCTCACACAGATATGCCACCACTAGGCCAGTTAGACGGTAGCATCATATGGTTTAGCTCTAGACTAGCTTGTATCCATAGTTACAGTCAATAGCTTGTTTAGTTTTCGAATGACAGCATTTGGAAAAACGAACAGTGAATCAATACTTCCATTTGAAGGGCTTAACGCCTAAAGAAATCAAGGAGGAACTGAACCGTACATTGAAAGACTCTGGTCCTTCATATTAAATGATTAAAAAGTGTGTTGCAGAGTTTAAAATGGGACGTGCGAGTACTAGTGATGAGCCTTACTCTGGACGCCCTGTAGAAGTGACAACTCCAGTGATCATTGAAAAAATTCATCGCAAATTAAAGTTGTTTGAGATAGCAGAGGCTGTAAAACATATCAAAAGAACATGCAGGTAGTATTTTAAGTAATGTTTTTGGCTTTTACAAGATCTGTACAAGAGGGTGCCGCGTTTGTTGACACTTGATCAAAAGTTGCAAAGAAATACTATTTCTGTTAAGAATTTTTTCGACAGCTTATTATCATGGATGAAACTGGATACATCGCTACACTTCAGAAATTAAATCACAGTCAAAACAGTGGATTGCGCCAGGTGAACCAGCTCTAAAAAAGCCAGAGTCAATTTTGTCAGCTAACAAGGTTATGAGTGTTTTCTGGGATGCACAGGGAATTATTTTTATTAATTACTTGGAAAAGGATAAAAGTATCACTGGTGACTACTACGCAAGCTTGCTGCAACGTTTGAGTGATGAGGTGAAAAGAAAAAGACTTCATTTGGCAAAAAAAAAATCTTGTTTCATCACGACAATGCTCCGGCCCATTGTTCAGTCATTGCAACGGGAAAAATGTGCAGATTAAAGTTCGAATTGCTTAACATCTACCCTATTCGTGAGATTTAGCACCCAGTGACTTCCACCTGTTCCCAAACCTCAAACATTTTCTTGAAGGATGAAGCTTTCACAGCAACGAGGAGGTCATTGATGCGGTAAACAGTATTTTGAGGACCTTGATAAATCGCACTACGCCTTTCTGGAGATTGTGTTGAGAAATAAAGCAAAAACATTTTTTACTTACTGTTTTCATTGAGAGGTCCGGGACTTATCAGCCGACCCTAGTAGAAGGAGAAAACTTCCATGAGTTCTGTATCAGGCATACTTTAGTCAGCATTAAGGGCACAAGTAGTCTGAACCACAGAAATTATACCTTAAGTGAGTTAAATTACCACTGCTCTTAAAGTATTCAGTTGTTTTTCCTGAAATTTGTGTGCATTATTATGCAGATCATGACAATTGTTTCAAGTGGTTATTTGCATTAACAGCTTATGTAGTTGAGTCTATAAAAAGTATTTCATTCAGCATAAAAGTAATAAAACCTCGTCTTAAAACATGTGAATTCATGTACCTTTTCCCTTGATACTACTTGCAATACATAATAACACGTTTGCATGCTTCTTCTTAGTATAATCAGCTATCTTTTGATCCTTAATTATTCAGCTATGATACAATTTTAGTAGAAATTAATAAAAAATGATTTGGTAATTCAACATAAGTAAAAATGTGGAAAATTTGCAATGTTGTTGCGTTCTTAATTAGATCAATATATACTATAACGTCGCGATTGTGATTCAGAAAGTTCAACTATGTGTTGTATATATGTACTGAAAATTTCAGCTTTCCAGCTTTCATACTTTATGAGAAAAAGATACATAAGTATCCAAAAATGCAGTTTTGAGAAAACTAAATTTAAAGATACAAATGTTCTAAGTGGCATTGCAGAGCAGCTTAAAAGAAATACCAACTAGTATTTAAATACAATGCAGTCGTAAGCGTAACGCAAGAAGTTGGCGAGGGTTTCTAGATTTGTAAATTACATGTGGATACTTGTAAACGCACTGCAAGTTTCAAACTGAATAACTTAACCAACAATCATATAAGAACATTCACTCAATCATTTATAAATAACTGGGTTAAAAATTACATACACATAGTTGACGCTTGCAAGAGTTTGCAAACTCCAAACTTTATCCTTGCGTTGCGTGCATAGAGCAAGAAATCTGCACTGTTTCCTTTATGCATTGTTTGTTCAACAGCAGACGTCATAACAATTGTTTGGCCAAAATATTGAAAAAGGACAAGCGGACACTGCAGAAAGTGATAAAGCAATGTGCATTATCTCTTTGCGCCTTACGATTTATGAGAACCAAGAAATTTAGATTCAGATGGTAGGAACATCCATTAAAATCAAAATAGGATTCTGAAAAGAGACTTGAGGGAAACGAGAGCTGACGGAGAACGGATAAATAAAAGAGCAGTATGTATAATTATTGTAAAATCTCGCATTGCGTTCGTCTGCTGTAGGACAATTGAGGAAAGAATGCAGATTTCTTCCTCTGTGAACGCAACGCAAGGAAAAGCTTTGGAATTTGCAGTCTTGCATTGTATAGCGTGTTGCGTGTGTTTATATAAATAGTTACATTCAGGTAATGCCGCCTCTGCGCTTAGAATGCATTGTGAAAGGGACATTACTTACAACCCATTACATTGTTGTTTCGCTTTAATAGAAGGCAACTGTGAGAGAGGTTCTTCGCAAATGTCTATTTTAATTATTTGTACATTTCAAAGTATTCACAAAACACTATGCAAGGTAAAAATTGACAAGTTTCGGCTCCTGTCGGTCAAATCTATATATGGACAGATATTTATCGGTTATTATTATTATTATGGTTATTACTATTATTATTATTATTACTATTAATATTACTATTATTATTGGGCAAATAAAAACAGCTTACAGCTGCTTAAGGACAATTTAAATAAAATACAAGAATAAGGAGAAGTAATTAGGCCAGGAATTTTGTCGCACAGGTGGAAGTATTTTCATTAGTAATAAATTAAAATGTTTACTTTCTCTACATGTACTATGTACATAGTGTATAGAAAAAGTATTGAAATGCACCCAAAAATTCGATACCAAGAATTCACCGGAAATACATGTTTTAGGGCCCCCTGAATCTAAAAAAACATTTTTAGAGAAATATCCGTGTGTTTCTGTTTGTCTGTCTGTGTGTCTGCGTGTGTCTATGGGCAACATAGCTCATAAACGAAAAGACCGCTAAATACCAAACTTGGCATTTAAGTTTAGTGTCTTCCAAGGATGCGACACAAAGCTTTTCAAGAAACTCACCCCCACCTCCAACTATCCTTTACATGGGACTTTTTTTCGAAAAAATTGATTTGCTCAAACGTGGCTGTACCGATTTTGATTAAACTATCGTATATTAAAGATATTTACTTGACAACTAAAATGTATATCTTGAATTTTCTGGGAATAGCCTCCGAAGATACTTTATTCTGGATGAGTTTTACGCAATTTTGCATAGCTGCTAAACTGTAAGAGATGGACAAAAACTTACCACACAAAAATGTAGAGCACATTAAAACGCACAATTTATGTTATATACATTTTTTCGTGGAATTGATCGTTTTTTAGATATGCCTTGTTTCTGGTGCACAGCTTTAAAAGAGCTATATTATTCTCATACAGGACTTTGTCAACTTCTGTCCATACAAAGGAACTTCAGTTACAAAACAACCAGCTTTTGACTGACTTTAACCCATGGCACTCCTTTATTTCGCTTCTACTTACAAGGAAGCAAGTAATACTACTATTTCTACTAATTTTTTCTCGATTAGCATGAATTAAATAGAAGCATAGTTTCTTTTTAATTTTTTGCAGAGACGTAAAGAAAGTCATGTGAATGGGACATATCAGATGTTTTTCTTGATTTCCTTCAGTCGCCAAAGTAAATTCCAGTTGGATATTTAATTTCACACGACTCACCTTCAGAGCACAACTGAAAATAGATGGTAATAGTGGCTGCGCAAAGAGTGAAAGCGCCTAAACTAAATTTCCAGCTGCTTAACGCGGAGCAAGGTGGGGATATGTCTCTAAGTGCCGTCTGACTACGGATGGTGGAATTAAACTAGTCATCATGATGTCTGGCTGTACTTGCCATTCTGACTTCAGGTGGTGATAATAACAGAATGTGGCACCCTATCGCCATGTGCTTGACACAAAGCAAAAGTGGTATGGTACAGGAATAGTCCTGAAATACTACAAACTGTCAACTAGATACTTTGTGGAACAAATCTGTTGCGATGTGACCTAGAAGATAAAATAAAATAGTTAAAGAAATAATAGGTCATATACTTTGAGCGAAAATAAATACAGAGAGATATAGGAATTAATTTATCCTACCCATTTTTGAACAACTAACCACGTTGCATGACTTCGCAAACAACTGATGAATCATTAAATTTAATTCGTAAATCATTTGCTGAATAATTGTAATTAGTATAGAATTATGATGCAATCACAATATTCTGGTGTGGTTTTTATTAACTGTATATGTTGAAAAATCTAATGTGTTCCATTCACATGACTTTCTCTAAATCTCTTAAAAATCTTATGCTTCTATTTACTTCATGCTAATCGAGAAAAATTAGTAGAAACATTCTTATTACTCGCTTCCGTGTAAGTAGAAAGGAAATAAGGGAGTACCGTAGATTAAAGTGATAGTCAAAAGCTGATTGCTATGTGACTGAAGTTCGTTTGTTTGTACGGACAGAAGTTGACAAATTCTTGTATGAGAAAAGTAAAAGTTTTTCAAAGCTGAAACCAAAAAAAGGAATATCTCAAAAACGATCAACTCCACGAGAAAATGTTATGACATAAATTCTGTGTTTTAACGTGTTTTACAGTTTTGTGTGGTAAGCTTTTGTACATTTCTTACGGTTTACCAGCTATGCAAAGTATAAAGTTTTAGAACAAAGTAGTCTTAGAATAAAGTAGTCCATCCAAAAAATGCAAGCTATACATTTTATTTGTCAGATAAATATCTTTAATATACGATATTTTAATCAAAATTGTTAGAACCATTTTTGAGAAAATCAAAATTTTCGAAAAAAGTTCCATGTAAAGGGTAGTTGGTGGTGGGGAAATTTTCTTGAAAATCTTTGTGTCGCATCCTTGGAAGATATCAAACTTGAATACCAAGTTTGGTATTCAAAGGTCTTTTCGTTGTTGAACTATGCTGTCCACAGACACACAGACAGACAGACACACGGACCTTTTTCTAAATATCTTTTTTTTTTTGGATTCAGGGGGACCCAAAACGCGTATTTTCGGTGAAATATCGGTGTCGAAGTTTTGGGTGCATTACAAAACGTTTTAGTCGTCCTCCTTGGTGTAATGTTTATCATGCTAACTTCATATACCTTTGGGTTGCGGGTTCAAACCTGGCGATGGACGATGGATTTTTTCGGGCGTAAACATCCTTAGAATGGATTGCTACGGAAGGGTAGTTATGCCCATGTCGTAGATTTACAGCACGTAAAAGAACCTCAAGCCTGATAGAGAGGTCTCTGAGCAAAATTAAGCGGTCTTTCACGCCCAATTTAGAATGGGACGCTGATAACCACAGCAGCTAAAAAGCGTCCGTAAATAAAACTCAAATTACTTTTACAATACCTTCTCTATACGCTATGTACATAGTATGTGAAGAGAAATTAAAAATTAAGTGTGTGTAACAAAACTTATCCACAGAAAAAGCTGCAAGAAAACATCCGGTAAGAAATTCACACAATTTCGGATATTGATCTCTCTAGTGTGAAATACACCAGAAATATGTGGGTAGAGGACAATATACTTTTCAATATATCATATGATAAGGGCTGTGATTATTATGATTGCAGTTATAACTGTAATTATGAGGTGTTCCGACGAAATCAACTGGGAGGCCATATTGCGGCGGCGAGCAGCCTTGCAGTGGCCACAGAGTAAGGAAACGCAGGAGTCATTTTAAATTAAACAAGAAGGCTTCAATATTCAAATGTTCATTTGTAGTAAGCATCTCTTACTAAGAGAAAAAAAAAAAACAAAGGGGAAAAGGAAAGGAAGAAACCGCAAACTTTCAGGCATTTGGTTACAGGTAAAGTCTAAACTGCAACATGAAATATTTAGAAAACGTTTAAAGTTGCGGAAAAGGTTGACTCAAGTTGTGTACTTTAATGTGCTCTACAGTTTTGGTGTAGTAAGCTGTTTTACTTTCTCTGCATGTACTATGTGCAGTGTATAGAGAAGGTATTGCACTCCACCCAAAAATTCGATACCGATATTTCATCAGAAATACACGTTTTATGGTCCCCTGTATTCAAAAAAACTATTTTCAGAAAAAGGTCCGTGTGTGTATCTGTGAACACGATAACTCAAAAACGAAAAGAAACTTGGTATTTAAGTTTAGTATCTTTCAGGGATGCGACACGAAGATTTTGAGAGAAATCTCCCCGCCTTAAAATATCATATATTAAAGCTACTTGCCTCACAAATAAAATGTATATCTTGAATTTTCTGGGAATAGCCTCTGAAGAATACTTTATGCTGGATGAATTTTTCGGAATTTCACATAACTGCTAAACCGTAAGAGATAGACAAAAACTTACCACACAAAAAATGTAGAGCACATTAAAACACAAAATCTATGTTATATACATTTTTTTTCGTGAAGTTGATTGTGTTTTAGATATTCCTTGTTTTTGGTTTCAGCTTTAAAAAGATACTTTTCTCATACAGGAATTTGTCAACTCCTGTCCATACAAACCTGGAACTTCAGTCACATAGCAACCAGATTTTGACTATCACTTTAACTTATGCAACTCCCTTATTTTGCTTCTGCTTACAAATAAGCAAGTAATAAGACTATTTCTGCTATTTTTTTCTCGATTATCTTGAAGTAATTATAAACATAAGCTTTTTAACAATAATCTGTTGCAGAGATGTAGAGGAAGTCGTGAGAATGGAACACATCAGATTTTTTAATATTTTTTGGGATTTTCTGGTTATAGTACAAAATTGAATAAGGTTCATAGATATTAATAGAAATTTAAAGTTTCACATTTTATATATCATGTTAATATATTGAATATACGATGGACTTTTTTCTACCTCCGATAGCCTATAAATAAAAGATAAGTTCATAGAAAAAAATTATTTTATTACTAAAGTTTTGTGCACATGGTTACACAATTATTGTACAACATAATCACCCAAAAGATTGAGACATTTATCGTACCTGTGCACAAGATTTACAATACCCGCTTCAAAAATGATTTCAAATGAGCATTGGCGTTGTTTTGAAGATTTTCCTACTTTACGACGTTTGCTCCAGCCATTAGAAACAAACGAAGAGGAATGCTGACTTCAGGAATTGTGTTGATCCATGACAATGCTCGTCCACACACTGCTGGCACAACCTATCGGCTCCTTGAACAATTTCAATGGGACATTTTTGATCATCCGCCGTACAGTCCTGACCTGACACCCAGCGACTTACATCTTTTCCCTGAACTGAAGACGTGGCTAGGAGAGCAGCACTTTCTGACCAACGAAAATCTGGAAAAAAACTCTATATTTTTGTTGATTTCTATTGAATTTTGCATAACTGTTAAAAAGTAAGACATAGACAAAAATTTACTACACAAAAATGTAGATCACGATGAAACACACAATTTATGCTATATACATTTTTTTTTTCGTGGAATTGATCGTTTTTGAGATAATCCTTGTTATTTGTTTCAGGTATGAAGGACTTTTCTCATTCAGGAATTAGTTAACTCCTGTCCATACAACTAAGGAACTTCAGTAACATAGCAACCAGCTTTTGACTATCACTTTAACCTAATGCACTCCCTTATTTCGTTCAACTTAAAAAGAAGCAAGTATTAGGACTATTTCTGTTAATTTTTTCAATTAGCATGAAGTAAAAAGAAGCATGAGCTTTTTAACAATAATATGTTGTAGAGATGTAGAGAAAGTCATGGAACACATCAGAATGTTTTACATTTATCTCACAAAAGATCCGAATCGAATAAAAGATCTGAGGTGAACCTGCTCTCAAGATTTTGAATTACGTTGAGCGCAGGATATTTTGGCTGCTATACAGGAATATATACGATAGAATATGCGATGTTGTTTAAAGTGGGCTATAAATATAACTTTTTTTTTTCACTAAACCCTTTCTGCTCCCGTTTACCCACTGTTACCCCTCACAACATTTTTTTTAGGGTTACATCCTCAGAAGTTCTCAGCAGGGAAGACCACCTAGAGTGTCACTGATGGGTTTTGTGGCCACTTCTGATGAGTACCCAGACCTCCGACAGTTTAGCCACCCATTGCATGTTGCAGTTCTGATAAAGCGCTAGTCAATAAACATGTGGTGAATGCATTTAACCCAATAGTTCCGGTTTTAATGGCAAGCTGCTTCCGGTTCTCTATGTGGAGCTGTTTTAAAATATTACATGTGTCGAATATATTGCAATTAATCATTTAGTATTCAAACGTATGTGCAGCATACTCTACCAAATAAAAATCTGATGTGCTAACACCATGCCTTTCTCTAGCTGCTCTACAAACTTCTTACAAAAGATTATTCTTATTTCTACATAATGCTAATGGAGATAAACATTAGGAAAATGTTCTTATTACTTAGTTCTTTGTAAGTAGATATGCTTAAGTGATAGTCAAATATTTTAAGAGCTATCGTTATGCGATTGTTATTGAAAATCACTTCTTTGCTTGGCCAGGAGTAAAATAAAAGAAAATCTGATGTGTTCCATTCACATCACTTTCTCTATATCTCTGCAACAAATTATCGTTAAAAAGCTTATGCTTCTATTTACTTCATGCTAATTGAGAAAAAAAAAATGTCAGAAATAGTCTCATTACTTGCTTCCTTTTAAATAGAAGGAGTGCTATAGGTTAAAGTGATAGTCAAAGGCTGGTTGCTATGTGACGGAAGTTCCTTTGTTTGCATGGACAGGAGTTGACAAATTCCTGTATGAGAAAATATAAGTTTTTCAAAGCTGAAACCAAAAACAAGATACATCTAAAAAATTACCAACTCCACGAAAAAATGTATATAGCATAAATGTGCTCTACATTTTTTTTGTGTGGTAAGTTTTTGCCCATGTCTTACGGTTTACCAGTTATGCAAAATTCCGTAAAATTCATTCAGGATAAAGAAGTCTTCAGAGGCTATTCTCAGAAAATTCAAGATATACATTTTATTTGTCAGGTAAATATCTTTAATATACGATATTTTAATCAAAATCGTTAGAGCCACTTTTTAGAAAATAAACATTTTCGAAAAAAGTTCCATGTAAAGGGTAGTTTGGTATTTATTTTTGAGCTATGCTGCCCACAGACACACACATACACACAGACAGACGGACACACACACGGACATTTTTATACAAATGCTTTTTTGGATTCAGCGGGTCTCAAAACATATATTTCCATTGAAACCTCGGATTCAAATTTTTGGGTGCATTACAATACCCTCTCTATACACAATGTACATAGTACGTATAGAGAAAATAAAAATGTACCGCACTAATTTAACTAAAGTGTTGTAAGACATGGCACTTTAGATATTCATATACGTCCTTATTGAGTTAAAACAATTTACTTTCTCTACACGTACTATCTACATAGTGTATAGAGAAGGTATTGTAATGCATCCAAAAATTCGATACCGAAATTTCACTGGAAATACATGTTTACGGTCTAGTGAATACAAAAAAAAAAAACATTTCTGGAAAAAGGTCCGTGTGTGCGTGTGTATGTTTGTGGACAGCATAGCTCAAAAACGAAAAGACTTGGTATTTAAGTTTAGTAACTGGCAAGGATGGACACGGAAGATTTTCAAGAAAATTCCCCCACTCCCAACTACCCTTTACATAGAACTTTATTCGAACATTTTGAGTTTCTCAAAAAAGACTTTAACGATTTTGATTAAAATGTCGTATATTAAAAATATTTACTTAACAAATAATATGTATATCTTGAATTTTCTGGGAATATCCTCTGAAGACTACTTTATTTTGGATGAATTTTACGGAATTTTGTATAATTGCTAAAATGTAAGCGATGGACAAAAATGTAGAACACATTAAAAACACACTTTATGCCATATACATTTTTTTCGTGAAGTTGGTCGTTTTTGAGATATTTCTTATTTTTGGTTTCAGCTTTAAAAAAGATGTATATTTCTCATGCAGGAATTTGTCAAACTAAGAAATTCAGTCACATAGCAATCAGCTTTTGACTATCACTTTAACCTATGAAACTTCCTTATTTCGCTTCTATTTATAAGGAAGCAGGTAATAAGTCTATTTATACTATTTTTTTCTCGATTAGCATGAAGTAAATAGAAGCATTAGCTTTTTAACAATAATTTGTTGCAGAGATGTAGAGAAAGTCATGTAAATGGAACACATCAGCCTTCTTTTAAGAAATATACTTACAAATTAATTAGTTTTGAAGTCAATTGTGTATTTCCGATTTTGTAAAAACATACACACTATCGAACTTGTGTGAGCTTAGTAGCGTAATGTATTTGCCTTACATTAATATATACTCATTGTAATTAGCGTGTGTTGGGGAATGCCCTCTAGTTTTAAATGTTGAACTACATATGTTTGAAATGTTACCTCCATGGTCGAATAGTTGGCGAGGTTACTTCTCACCCGGGACGGGTTCGGTTCCCGACTTGGTCGGGAAATTTTTCTTTAACCAGAATCATTCCCTATCCCCACAGAGTCTGGAAGTACATACAGAGTGATTGAGCGTGTGCTTGAATAAAAATAAATGATTAAAACCTCAACGTTAAAGAACCTACAGTTAAAGAGTTGTTTGTCGGCCTGGTCGCTCAATTGGCTAGGCGCTGGCCTGCTGAACTCAAGGACGCGGTTTCAAACCTGATTTACCAGCAGGTTAAAGAACTCCTGCTGATATGATCCTGAAAAATGTCAGCGTCATTAACAAACAATATATATTTATTTATTCTAACGAGTTGCTAATGCAAAGCCTCTGATTATGAACTTAGATGTTAATGTTACAACCGAAAACATCACACTTGAAAACGCGCTGTTATTCACTATCTAATTCAATCTAAATAAAATAGTTGCATTTTTAGCAAAAATACCTAATTTATAAGCTGATTAACATATGCACCCCAAATTTTGTAAAAACCACTTCAATTCATTTTGGAAAAAAAAAAAAAAAAAGTTAGAAATATAAAACAAGAAAGCTCACATACGAAAACCGATATCCACTCAAGGTTCTTTAAATCATTACATAATCACCTCATTTTTCTGCAATATAAAAGAAATTAGAGAAAACATTCCTAGAGTTAACAATAAGATAAAATCCTAAACAGTAATTTTTGAACATTTTTTCCCCTATTAGTCTCTTAATACAATATAGTTGGTATTGCAATTTCTTAAGCGTACAGGGTACTATGAAGGGACCAAAAATGACAATTTTCATTTTTGGCATAGTTAAATTCTCTGAAATTTTCTGATTCAAAGAATCTATACTTTTAGTATGATGCGTCTATTTTTTAGCATTTAAATGTCTTTTTAAACATGGCGCGCAATCTTTTAAATGCTCCCGGACAGAGAGCCATAGCCCCTTTTCTGCATCTTCAATCTTTCTGTTTTCTAAGATGATAGAAACCTGAGGGAAATTTTAATGCTGCCCAACAGTCCACAAAGCAAACCAGGACCAATAGGAGGAATGCCGAGATGCAGACAGAGTCCAGGAATAAAGATTCATATGATTATGACCCTGGAATATAGTGATGCCAGAATGTTGAAATTCTTTTTTGATAACTTATCTAACGCACCTTAATAACTTCTGACGGCCTGATTCATAAGCCTAGCTTAAAAATTATGGAAATTAGAAAATTTTAACCCTGTGAAAATTGATATATTTTCAATTTATTTTTCCCCCAAAAATGTGTTATTTTTTAAAATAATTATCTTGAGCGATATACTTCTGATTCTGGCAGTTGGAGTAGATAAGTATAATCAGAACATGTGTAAACATTTGAATATTCTGCTTTGAAATGTTTCTGAATAAGACGTACATGAATTCAACCATGTTTTTTCATGTACACCTTTTTTTTCCAATATTATAATTTTTAATTTCTTTACACGTACTATGTATACAGTGTAAAGAAAAGGTATTGTAATACACCCTAAAATTCGATATCGAGATTTCACTGGAAATATATGTGTTGAGACCCCCCGAATACAAAAAAAGCATTTTAGAAAAATGCCCGTATGTGTGCCTTTGGGCAGCGTAACTCAAAAACTAAAAGACCGTAAAATACCAAACTGGGTATTTAAGTTCAGTAATTTCCAAGGATGCGACACGAAGATTTTCAAGAAAATTCCTCCACCCTCAACTACGCTTTACATGGAAAACATTTCGAAAATTTTGATTTTCAAAAAATGGCTATGACGATTTTTATTAAAATCTCTTATATTTAAGATATTTATCTGACAAATAAAATGTATATCTTGAATTTTCTGGGAATAGCCTCTGAAGACTACTTTACTTGGATGAATTTTGCGGAATTTTGCATAACTGCTAAACGTAAGAGATGGATAAAAACTTATCACACAAAAACTGTAGAGCACGTTAAAACACACTTTATGTTATATACAGTTTTTTCGTGGAGTTGATCGTTTTTGAGTTATTCATTGTTTTTTGGTTTCAGCTTTAAAAAACGTGTACTTTTCTCATACAGGAATCTGTCAACTCCTGTCCATACAGACAAAGGAACTTCAATCACATATCAAACATCTTTTACTATCACTTTAACATATGGTACTCCCTTATTTCGCTTCTACCTACAAGGAAGCAAGTAATAAGACGATTTATGCTGATTTTTCTCGATTAGCATGAAGTAAATGGAAGAATAAGCTTTTTAGTAATAATTTGTTGAAGATATGTAGAGAAAGTCATGTGAATGTAACACATCAGATTTTTGTTGACCATTTCTCTCAAATTTATCCTATCGGCCTCTTAATATAATCAAGTTGATATAGCAATTTATTAATAAGAGGAATTTTTTGTTTGCAAAGAAACTAGCATTAAGAGGTACATTAAGTCTATCTCAGAGGAACCACTTGTGGAAAGCAGGGTAGTTACATCACTTTTCCATGAAGTGTGGTCCAATTGGCTGGAGTCTTCTGTTCTCCAACACAGCAGTAGAGAAGATGCGGGCAGCGAGTGGATCCATAACTTATAAATTAGAAAATTTATCGAGCAAATCGGTAGAAAGAAGTAAAATCGTTCGCTGGTCTACAGAACCATATTTCATAGCGGAAGTCGCTCGCTTCTGGTGTTGGTGTTTGCTTGAAAAGAGCGGGGTTGGGTCGGGGGAATGCTGCTTCTTTGCCTTTAAACTAGGACAGTTTCCTATCGGTTTTTCTCTTTTGGTCTCCAGCAATTTTCTTCCAGTTGCCTGCATTTCTTCTCGCCCGTTCACTTCTGCTGGAGCTGGAAGGGACGCAGGAAATGGGGTGAGCTTCAAATTCTGGTCCGACTTAACTTCATTTTAAACTCTTTAATGATGAAGAAGCTTTTCGCTGCAGAACTATTGCCTGCGATTCTTAACTAATTGCAACCTCACATTCGTTAATTGCACAGGCAACCGTGTGAAAGTAAAATTAATTCCTGCCGCGAGTTGCGGCTTTGAGGTGTCGCGGGAAGTCGGTTGTCTCGTTCTGCAGTGTCCTCAGCTCCGTCGTTGATGAAGATTCCACTCCTAATCTCCTAATTAATATTATCTCAAGGGGTTGTGTGTGAGGACAATATCAAATACTCTGCATTTTCCCTTACGACTTGAATTTATTAGATCACAAGATTAAGAAAAATCTCTGTATTATATACCAATCCTGGGTGACGCCATAAAATGTAACAGTAACTCCTATTGGTTCTTTGTTAGCATCACCTCACAAGTTATGAAATTACATTGTGCCAAGTTTTGACGTCATAGAGTCCACATGACGCGTTTGGAAAAACCCAACGATTTTCTCTCACTTTAACTTCTGCTTGCTTTGTCTGTTTCCCCAATTCCCTGTGCTACTTGGAAGACAAGTCACTATTCCTATCTCACTGATTTCTATGTCTGTTCTTTTCTATCTTATATTTTTAGCTTAAACCCTGTGCTCATTAGCAAGTGGTGGTTGATGAACTGTTACCTGGAATTAAGCTAGCTCGCATTGTCTTAATTACCCAAGTTAACAACAACTTGCTTTTATGCACAATTCTACCCCTAAATATTCACAACTATTTTACATTGTTTTCTATGAACTTATAATACTATATACAATTTCCTTTTTTATATGTTTTGTGAGCATATGGTATGTGGTCCCACAGAGGGTGTTGATACTATCTGATACTCTTTTAAAAAAAACTAATGCCTATCCCTTATGCCTGTATAGTAAGTGAATCATAAGTTAAAAACCATACATTTTAACGCGGTAACCATGATAGTGGTGGCAGCTGTGAAGTTATGTATTATCTACATCTCTGTAACATTTTTTGTTAGAAAGCTTATGCTTCTATTTACTCCAATGTAATTCAAGAAAAAAAATATCAGAAATAGTCTTATTACTTGCTTCCTTGTAAGCAGAAGCGAAATAAGGGAGTACCATAGGTTAAAGTGATAATTCCTTAAAATTCATCCAGAATAAAGCAGTCTTCAGAGGTTATTCCTAGAAATGTCTAGAGATATATTTTATTTGACAGGTAAATATCTTTAGTATGCGATATTTTAATCAAAATATTTACAGCCGTTTACGAGAAAATTAACAATTTCGAAAAAAGTTCTAAGTAAAATTTGATACCGAGATTTCACCGGAAATACATATTTTAGGACCCCCTGAATTAATAAAGAACATTTTCAGAAAAAGGTCCGCGTGTGTGCCTATCTGTCTTTTGGACAGCATGGCTCCTAAACTTGGTATTTAAGTTTGGTATCTTCCACGGATGCGACACGAAGATTTTCAACAAAATCCTCCCACCCCTACTACCCTTTACATGGAAAAATTTTCGAAAATTTTGTTTTTCTTAAAAATGATTCTTAATGATATTGATTAAAATGCCACGTATTAAAGCTATTACGATTTTGATTAAAATATCACATATTATATCTTGAATTTTCTGTGAATAGCTTCTGAAAACATGTTTATTCTGGATGAATTTTGCTAAATTTTGTATAACTAATAAATATTAAGAGATAGACAAAAACTGACTACACAAAAAATGCAGATCTCGTTAAAATACACAATTTATGTCATATATAATTTATTCGTAAAATTTACCGTTTTCAAGATACTATGTCTTGTTATTAGTTTCAGTTGTAAAGTACTCATACTTTTCTTTTGTTCTACTCCTGACTAAGCAAAGAAGCGATTTGCAATTGCAATCGCGTAACGACAGCTTTTAAAAACATTTGACTATCACTTTAGCATAACGTATATCTTTAGTTCCCTTGTACTTGTAAGGAACTATGTAATAAGAACATTCTGTTAATGTTTATCTCGATTAGTATGGTGTAGAAAGAAGATCGTTTTAAGAAATGTGTTTGTAGAGCAGCTAGAAAAAGTCATGTGTGTTTAACACATCAGCTTTTTTATTCAGGTTTCTGAAAATGTCAAGGAAAAATGTAAGGTACACAATCAAAAAAATTGTGGAACTGATTTGTTTTTATAAATGTTGATATTTGTGAGGATATTAATTTCCTCAAACTGTATTTTCAGATAACCTTTGATATATAATTTTTGGGTGGAGTGCAACACAATCTCTCTGCCATATGTAAATTCAGAACTCACAGCTCCACATGCTACAAGTACGAACAGTTGTATCCCTCCTCAATAATTTTCTCTCTCTCTCTCTCCCTTGCTCTACGAGAAAAGTAAATTGGCGAGCAGAAAATGTGGCCCTTAGAAACAAAAGTAAACATATACATTGAAAAAACTCTCCTTTCTCTCGCCACTAAAGTATTCCAACTTCTCTAATGACATATTTCTTATATCATTAGGCGCGGAGTTGTATTCTCTATGAGCTGCAGGTTTGAGTATCGTCAATTTAATGATAATTATAATAATGTCAATAAGGTTGATAATTAATAACTATTTATTTAATGGCGCTTTGTGTAACAGGGCCACATCTGTGTCATTGTTCAATATGACGATAATACATAATAATAATACAAATAATAAATAGTATAAATAATAAATAATATTACTGATACTAGTAATGGTAATGGTAATAATAACAACAATAATAACAATAACAACAGTAATAATAATAGTGCACGCCTGGGTAGTGTGGTGATAGCGTGTCTGCCTCACATTTAAATGTCGTGAGTTCGAATCTCGCTTAGGGTAAGTTACTCGGATAAGGATTTTTTCAGGGTTTTCCCTTATCCTGAGAAGACGAATGTTGAGTAACTTTAAGCTCCCTGGACCCTGAGATCATTTGAGCATCATTTCACCAATTTCATTCATCGTCCGATATGACCAACCAGGTTAAAGGACGTTAAACTTAAAAAAAAATATAATAGCAACAACAGTAGTAATAATAGTAATAAAAGTAATAGTAATAATAATAATAAACAATATTGTTATTATCATTATTATTAACATCATTATTATTCTTACTATTATTATTATTAATGTTAATATCATTATTATTATTATTATTATTATTATTTCCACTTTATCAATCACTTAGGCACACAGCTTGAAATGGCACATTACACTTGAAACACACACTCGGAACACATCACAATCGATCCATCGAATCACTTTATTACAACTGAACCATTGAGCTACAATTTACAACTGACCTGTACTGTCTCTGTATACCTCCAACAGCTCTCAATTGCCAGGATCATACCAGCGCTTCCAGTATGCCGGAATTTCGTCCCGCAGGAATTCTTTTACATGCCAGTAAGTCTACTGACATGGAGCTATCACTTTTAAACGCACCTAAAGCCATTGGTATGGGCCGTGGTTTAACCCACGTCTTTTGGATTGGAATTCTAGCGTGTAACCGAGTTACCCAGACCAACTAAGCTGAGGTGGGAAGAGAAATCCATATGAATGTAACACATCGTACTTATATATGTATAAATGATATTTTCGGTGAGTTGATAGGACTCAACTGGCGTGTAAGGCGGTGTCACATGTCTCGATCAGGGCAGCAGTTTGATCGGCGACTAGCTCATTTGGATATCCCCAGGTCCAATGCAGTTCGGCATCCACGGTAAAAACTGTAGCTCCTCTCATTTAAGTTGGGTATTGTCGGAATTTTGCATTCTTTTAGTGATGCTGTAAAATTGTTTTGTAAAGAACATATAAATCCTTTGGTATATAATTATTATATTATGCCTTTTAATTTTATCTTTGATTTTATGAATATTAAAGCCATGAGAGGATTATATAGGTATTTTTAATTTCATCGCTATCCTTTTCGACCGCCCGCTGGTTACCTCCAGCTCTGAAACGAGTCCAGTCATCGTTTGAGGTAACTGCGAAGATCGATCAGACCATATGGGGAACGTTGATTACCAACTGCTATTCTTGAAGTAAATTTGAGAGACTAGGAGAAACTACTGCAACTCTTTCGATACCTTCTGCTACTATATCACGTAATTCTTGTAGAAGAACGCTTTCATCATCTAAATCATTGTAAGTGAAGTGACCATCTAGAGAAAAAAGACCAGAGAAGTACTTTATGGCGTTTGTTGCACGCAATTCCAACCCATTAACGATATAAACTTCCGCCGCATTGGTTACTGAACTTGATCAAAGCATTTTACAAGCTCTGCAGGACTTTCTGAAGAGTCCTTAAGGTATCCATTATGATGCTATTGCTACTTTCTGTATTTATATTTCGAATATTGAGGACTTAGAACTGAAGTAGACTTTCTTAAAGTTTGAGTGCTAACAGTGGAGTACTTTCATCCAACCTTGACTTTGTTTCGCCGATTCGACTCTTCTTTTGCACTCGGCACTTTACCTTTCCTTCTTACTTTCTTTTTCTGCCTTCCTTCCTTCTTTGTCTCTAAGGCCGTTTCACACTGGGACACTGGTGACTGGTGAGCACTCCCAGATCCCTGTGTCTGACACTACAGGTATTGCCAACTGATTATTTAGTGAAATGGGCCGTGTTTTCCGGACCATAACACGACAGTAAGATGACCCTTAATTTTGCTATGAAATTTTGAAATAAATATATTTTAAATTTTCTCTTCATTCGCACTGTAACGGTGAGTTCATGCTTTCCGCGCTCATTCACTTTTTCATTTTATTTAATTTTTACTTTCTGTACACGTACTATACACATAGTGTATAGAGAAGGTATTGTAATGCACCCAAAGATTTGATACCGAATTTTCACCGGAAATACTGTTTTGAGACCCCTGAATCCAAAAAAAGTATTTTTAGAAAAATGTCCGTGTGTGTGTCTGTCTGTGTGTGTATAGTCGTCCTCTGTGGTGTAATGGTTACCATGCTAACTTCATATACCCAAGGTCGCCGGTTCAAACCCGGCGGAGGACGATGGATTTTTTCGGGTGTAAAAATCCTTAGCATGGCTTCCTTCGGAAGGGAAGTAAAGCCGTGGGTCCCGTGTCGTAGATTTACAGCACGTAAAAGAACCTCAAGCCTGATAGAGAGGTGTCTGAGCAAAATTAAGCGGTTTTTCTCAACCAATTTAGAATGGGACGCTGAGAACCACAGTAGTTAAAGAGCGCCCATAAATAACACGCCATTTACATTTTTATTTCTGTGTGAGTATGTGTGTGTGCGTGTGTGTGTGCCTGTGGGCAACATAGCTCACAAAAGAAAAGTCCGTTGAAAACAAAACTTTGTATTTAGGTTTGCTATCTTTCAAGGATATGACACGAAGATTTTGAGAAAAATCCCCAAACTAACCTTTACATGGCACTTTTTTCGAAAATTTTTATTCTATAAAAATGGCTCTAACGATTTTGATTGAAATATCGTAGATTAAAGATATTTATCTGATAAATAAAATATATATCTTGTATTTTCTGAGAATAGCCTCTGAAGGTTACTTTATTCTGGATGAATTTTACGGAATTTTGCATAACTGCTAAACGGTAAGAGATGGACAAAAACTTACCACACAAACTAAAGAACACAATTTATGTAATATACATTTTTTCGTAAAGTTGATCATTTTTGAGATATTCTTTGTTATTGGTTTCAACTTTTAAAAACATACTTTTCTCATACAGGAATTTGTCAACTCCTGTCCATACAAACAAAAGAACTTTAATCATATTGCAACCAACTTTTGACTATCACTTTAACCTATGGTACTCCCTTATTTCGCTTCTACTTACAAGGAAGCAAGTAATAAGTATTTCTGCTAATATAAGATTTTAACAATAATTTGTTGCAGAGACGTAGAGAAAGTCATGTGAATGGAACATATCAGGTTTTTTTGTGTTTTTTTTTGCCCATTCTTCTCGCATAAAGATACACTTGCTGTTGGTAACACAAAATAAAGGGCGTGAGGATTGCAAATGTCCTAGCATCGTATAGCACTAAATTTCGCTAGTCTTAAGGTAAGAAAATTAGGGTATAAATGTGAAAAAATAAAAGCAACTTACCAATTTTGTTTTTACTTTCTTTACACATACTATGTACATAGTGTATAGAGAAGGCATTGCATTCCACCCAAAATGGAATTGTTTTGTTTCCCCCTGAATCCAAAAAAATTATTTTTGGAATAAGATCCATGTGTGTGTGCATGTGTGTGTGTGTGTGTGTGTGTCTGCAAGTCTGTGGACAGCATAACTCAAAAACGAAAAGTTTGTTAAATACCAAACTTGGTATTTAAGTTTGGATTGTTCCAAGGATGGGACACGAAGATTTTCAAGAAAATCCCCCATCCCCAACTACCTTTTACATGGAATTTTTTCGAAAATTTCGATTTTCTCAAAAATTGCTATAACGATTTTGATTAAAATATTGTATATTAAACATATTTACCTGACTAATAAAATGTATATCTTTAAAATTTTCTGGGAATAGCCTCTGAAGACTACTTTATTCTGAACGAATTTTACGTAATTTTGCATAACTGCTACACCGCAAGAGATGGACAAAAACTTACACACAAAAAATATAGAGCACGTTAAAGCACATTTTTTATACATTTTTTTCGTGAAGTTGTTCGTTTATGAGATATTCCTTGTTTCTTTTTTTGTTTCAGCTTTAAAAAACTTACTTTTCTTAAACAGGAATTTGGCAACTCCTGTCCATACAAACAAAAGAATTTCAGTCACATTCAAATCAGCTTTTGACTGTCACTTTAACCTATGGTACTCCGTTATTTCGCTTCTACTTACAAAGAAGCAAGTAATAAGATGATTTCTGATATTTTTCCCCGATTAGCAGGAAATAAATAGAAGCATAAGCTTTTTAACAATAATCTCTGTTGCAGAGATGTAGAGAAAGTCATGTGAATGGAAAAAATAAGATTTTTTCGGTTACGTTCGTCGTATATCAAGTATTAATTTTATGATGCCTTCAACAAGAACACCAAAACATTTAGTAGTTAACAAGACTTTTAGAGGAGTTTGGCAGTGAGTATTTTCGGCAGAATGTGTACCTCAGCGAACCCTTATTAACAACACGCCACGCACTCCTCCCCGCCTCCTTCTATAGCAAACGGTTAATAAATCTAACCTATTCCCCCACCCCAACTACCCATTACATTGAACTTTTTTTTTAAAATCGTTGATTTCCCCAAAAATGGCACTAACGATTTTGATTAAAATATCGTATATTAAAGATATTTACCTCACAAATAATATTTATGTTGTTGAATTTTCTGGTAATAGCCTCTGAAGACATGTGAGTTTTGTGAAATTTTTCACAAATAGTAAACCGTAAGAGATAGACAAAAATTTATTGCACAAAAAATGTAGATCAAGATAAAACACACAATTTATGTCATGTACATTTTTTTCGTGGAGTTGGCCGTTTTAGAGATATTCCTTGTTATTGATTTCAACTTTAAAGTACTACTTAAACTTTTCTCATACAGGAACCTGTCAATTCCTGGTCACGCAAAGAAAGGAATTTCAATCCCATAGCAACCACATTTTAAAAGATGTTTAGTCTAGTGTATACCCTTATTTCCCTTCTTCTTATAAAGGCACTAAGTAATAAGACCGCTTCTGTTAAATTAAATAAATAGAAAAATAAGATTATTAACAATAATTTGATACAGAGATGTAGAAAAAGTCATGTGAATGGAGCACATCAGATTTTTTTTTGGAGTAAAGCAGCTGGTCACGTTTCGTAGATTTGCGTAAAAGAACCCCAAACCTGTTAAGTAAAATTAAGCAGTCTTTCATGCCCAGTATAGACTAGGGCGGTGGGAAGCGTCGCAGTTAAAGAGTGTATTACAGCATAAATAAAACTCAGTTTTAATCACGATTCTTATTTTCAATATAATTTTTAGGCCATGCATTGTGAGCACATATTGTATTGCCTGTAGAACAAAACGTTTGTCCTACATTTACTGGACAATAAATAAATCAAAATTGCTCCGCAACAAGATTTAAATAAATCCGCAAATATTACGGCTGTTGGTAAGTAAAAGCTCACTTAGCGTTAAGATAAGCAGTTTAGGTACTAAAGTCAGTAAGTGGAAACAAAACCTGGACTAAAACCGGAGGGGATTTATATTAAAAAGACACACACAAATTATCCATTACGTCCATTGTCCAATAGCCTGGAGCAGTAAGGCTGCAGAATGATGAATATATTTCTAACCCCTGCATATTATAGCCAAGTTTCCATTTTCTGGGAGGCGTTGACAGCACTGTTCATTTCTCGCAGTTGAATGACTCCCGAGAACCTTATCACGGGGCGGCAGCTTCTTCCTATTATTTCTGCCCATGAACTCCACCCTCCAGCGTCCGGTGCGGGTCCGGTAGAACGCGCCCTCTATGTTCCTAACGCCAACTTCCATGGCCTGTGAAATTTATCTGGACGTCCCCTAGCTAGAGGGTGCGAACAGTTTAGCTTCGGTACTAATTTATAGAGCTCTTCCCTTTAAATTAAAATTATTCTTAATAAACCCACAAGTAAATCGCAGCATAACATTAGCCCTTTGCTTACTTAGTAATATAATTACTTTCTCTACACGTCCTATGTTTATAGTGTATAGAGAAGGTATTGTATACCACCCAAAAATTCGATACCGGGATTTCACTGGAAATACATCTTTTGGGTCCCCCAGAATAAAAAAAAAGTATTTTTGGAAAAGGTCCATGTGTGTGCTTGTGTGTGTGTCAAGACAGCATAGCTCAAAAACAAAAGACCGTTAAATATCAAACTTGGTATTTAAGTTTGGTATTTTCCAAGATTTTCAACAAAATTCCCCCCCCCCCGTACTACCCTTTACAAGGAAATTTTTTCGAAAATTTTGATTTTCTCAAAAATGACTATAACAAATTTGATTAAAATCTCTTATATTTAAGATATTTACATGCCAAATAAAATATATATCTTGAATTTTCTGGGAATAGACTCTAAAGACTACTTATTTCTGGATGATTTCTATTGAATTTTGCAAAATTGGTAAACCGTAAGAGATAGACAAAAACTTACTACACAAAAACTGTAGATAAAACACACAATTTATGTAATACATTTTTTTCTTGGAGTTGATCGCTTTTGAGACATTCCTTGTTATGGGTTTCAGCCTTTAAAAAACGTATACTTTTTTATACAGGAATTTATCAACCCCTGTTCATACAAACAAAGGAACTTCAGTCACATAGCAACCATCTTTTGACTATCACTTTAACCTATGGTACTCCCTAATTTCGCTTCTACTTACAAGGACGCAAGTAATAAGACTATTTCTTTCTCAATTATCATGAAATAAATAGAAGAATACGCTTTTTAACAATATTTTATTGCATATATGTAGAGAAAGTCATGTGAATGGAACACACAAGATTTTTTTTTATCTCGATTACTCTTGCCAATTTTTTTCGTTGTTTTATAGCATTTTATATACTAAATTACTTTGCGTTATTATCACACTATCTTTAATATTGGCGAGCTAGCAAAATGCTGATTGTATTTCATTCATCTAACATATACTCTCCTATTCCTCTTCTACCCAACGCCCTTTTATTGCTTTAATATTTTTCTGCAGCTAATTCTTCAATTCTTCCAAAGACTGACTTCAGTACATCAAAATAATATTTTTACTTATGTATAAATGAGTTCTTATGCCACTATAACTTCCCGGAGAACCTTACATAGTTTGGAATCTTGACATTCTTTTCAGATATTGGTAGCACTGTTTACTTTTTCTCCACGTACTATGTACGGAGTATATGGAGAAGGTATTGCATTTCACCCAAAAATTTGATACCGAGATTTCACTGGAAATATGTTTTGAGCAATTTTAGAAAAGGGTCAAAAACTAAAATAGTTAAAACGCCAAACTTTGTATTTATATATTTATTTTAAGAGGATTTTCAAGAGAATATCCCCACCCCAAACTACCCTATACATGTAAACATTTTTGAAAGCTATGTTTTTCTCAAACATAGCTTCTACAATGCTGATTAAAATACCGTAGATATATTAAAGATATTTACATCACAAATCAAATGTATATTTTGAATTTTTTGGGAATAGCTACTGAAGATCTGTTTATTCTAGATGAAATTTGCTGAAATTTTCAGAACTAGTATACCGAGAAAAATAGACAAAAATTTACTGTACAAAACCTGTAAATCTTTTTAAAGCACACGATTTATTTCCTATGCATTTTTGTTGTAGAATTGACCGTTTCCAAGATATTCCTTATTATTGACTTCAAGTTCTCAAACGGGGTCCTTTACTCTCTCTTTTGTTTGCTGCAAAACAAACCGAACTTCACTTTTTGACATAGGGACCAGCTTTAAAAAGGTATGATTTAGCCATATTTTCCTTCTGCCTACAAGGAATCAAGTAGTAATTCTTATTTCGATTAGCTAATGCTTATCTCGATTAGCAGAATGTGGCATTTCGGGAACGCCTATCCAACATATCCTGGTCAAACGCTCGACATATCCTCTAAAGTCAAATTCACTACGGTATTGGCACAAATAAAAACAAGACAGCTTTGCAAAACTTCGAAAATACGCTCAAATAAGCTAGCAGAAACAGGAAGGTACTACAAGAAAGGATCAATAACGAGGTACGTGATTGGTTCATTGAAATACGAAAATAACATGGAATTATATACGGCCGAACGCTACAAATTTGGGCGATGTCTTTTAAAGCACAAACTGATCCGATCAACACCTTAACATTCAAGGCTTCCAAAACATGGCTGCAGCGGTTCAAGAGAAAAAATAAAATTGTTTTTCGCATAATCACACATAAAGACAGTTGACTTGTTGCTGATGCCGCTGATACAGAAAAAAAAAAACACACAAAAAAAAATGGTGAGCTTGTTAGGGAAGTAAGGCATTGCATTGAAGAGAATAATTTCAACAGTGCATATAATTAACGCAGATCAGTCAAGATTTGCAAAAGAGTTAGTTACATTCTGGGAGAACTCTTGCCATCCGGGAGCAAAGACGATTTATGGTATTGTGGGTTCAGTTGCAGGAGCCATCCATTCATACATGATAATGCATGTTTATGTAATGGATGGTACCCTTCTTCCATACATGTATATTCTTGTCTCGGAATCCAGGGGGAAATTTCCAGCAAGAAAGACACTTGAATTGCCCAATGTACATATGCTAGAAAATCACCAAACATGACAAAAATGGATTTGAAAGTGTTCCTGGAGCAGGTGTTGTGGCCGGATTTTTACGGAAGAGATCGAATTCTTCTTTTGGTTGATTCGTGGACAGTAAATAAAGATGATGCTCTACATAATGCTGCAGTTCCAGAAGACGTTGAATTTCACAGGAAGCTTATCCCTGAAAAATGTACTGGATTGGCACAACCAGCGGATGTTTTCTTTTCCGTCCATTTAAAAGTATTTTAAGGTTCATCTCAGATACGATAATATTATGTCCACAATTAATTTCTTCGCATTCAATCGTTTGTACACTTTCAATTTACGGCAAATAGATTCAAATAATAGATCCAATTCGCTTTCTTCCAATCTGGTACACCAATGATCATCCACGATCATTTCAGACACCTTCCGGTTACTGTTTCGAGAGTGGTTTAGAAGAAAAATGTTTCACAGATGACTGTGTGTAGTTCGCCTTCATTCGATGTGCTCACTGTGAAGGGTGTTTATCTCTAGACCACTCATTGTCTACTGCACCTGAACTGCCGTGGTGATAATATACTTTACTTCCATTCTGAGTTCATTGGTTCGACAATCTACATATTCAGCCTCGTGTGGACTAATCCGCACGAGGATTCTTGCCTTTATGTGTACACATACTATCTTTTTGGATGCTCGTAGCTTCTATGGTTCTTGCGCATAGCAGCTGTAATTTTCAAGGTATGCATATTTCAGTATCGGCTTTTCAACGCACTATATAGATTCAAAATGTGTGCGATAATATTTGGGTACACCCCTTGTCAGTATGAGGACCAACATTATAAAACACTTTTGTTCCTTATCCAAAGCGGAGTGAATGAGAAGGAGAGGTTAAACCTGAAGAAAATGAAGGCCAAATTTGGTTTACTAGTGGTTCTAAAATCAGATACGGGACAGGGACGGCATTTTATGGCTATGGTACCAGCCATCATTTAGTTTTTGCGAATGTGTCACAGTCTTTCAGATTGTACTTGAGAAAGTATAAGAGGATGCTATAGGAATAGACGAATTCTTATACTCTCAGATAGACAGGCAGACCTGAAACCCATCAACAACTACTTGTAAAGTGCAAATTGGTCTTAAAATATCGAGACTTTCATGGGACGAGCTGCCCACAAAGTGGAGCTGGGCAATATTTTATTGGCCCCGAACTAGTTTTGGAGGTATCATCAACACCGATTAGGGACTGGTTGCTCAGAGAAACGTGAAGTTCTGGGACTCTTCTGAGGGGTTCAGGCACTCCAAGGCTCTCATATGGAGACTGAATGAAAGCAGGTCTAAGAGCTGCTAAAATTAAGCAGGAAAAAGCTCAATGGGTAACAGTTCTCTTCACAGGACTGTTCTCTTAGAGGGCGTCTGCAAAGAATGGGGGCACTAAGTGAATCCTGAAGGCAAATCAGAATGTGATTTCCCACTTGCTCATCTAATAGCTCTCAATTTTGGGAGTTAATTTCCAAATTGGATGAGCTTTCAAACATCAGAGTTTCATTCAGATAATTTTACATCATTTTCTGGATAATGAAAATAAGATTTGGGACCCGCAATAGATCTGTGAGATCGCAGTACAAGGCATTTTCTCCTCGCTATCATACTTATTCTCTACCACTTACAGTTTAGACACAGAGTTGGAAGAGAAGGTATTGCATTCCACTAAAATTTCATACCCATTTTTACCAGAAATACAAAATTTGAGAAATATGAATCCAAAATACATACCGAAAACATAACCCAAAAATGAAAAGTCGTTTAGACACTAAGCTTGGTAGGTTCATTTCTTACCAAGGATGCAGTACGATGCTTATCAGGAAAATCTCCTTCCCCAAACCACCCTTTGCATCGAATATTTTTCGAATTTTTGTTTTACCTCAAAAATGAATAAAGATTCTGATTAAATTGCCATATATTGAAGATATTTACACCAGAAATACGATATAAACCTATGTTAAAAATTCTGGAAAAAACTTTAAAGTTTTGTTCTTTCTGGATGATCTTTTCGTAATTGGTAATTCACAAGAGATAGACAATGTCCTAGTAAACAAATACACAAATAAAATAAAAATTAACAAAAATAAAAAGAGAATAAAACATATTAAAAATAGATTTCGTTAAACACACAATTTATATTAATGGCACTTTTTTGTGGAGTTAACCATTTCGGAGATATTCCTTATTCTTTGTTTCCAATAATTATTAATTTTCCAAATTTGGAGTAGTTATTCACATTTTCATCCTGGCTATGCAAAGAGAACGGAATTTCAAAGCTATCTCATAATGATGGCTCTTAAAATTTTACTAGAGCGTTAGCCTATTATATTCTGTCATTTTCCTTGTAACTACTGTAACGGGCTGCGTTACGACTACAAGACTATTTACTGAACCTCGGCGCCGGTATAGGGTAATCCCAACCGAATCACCAGCTGTATTGCGATCTCCATGGAGAAACTTCAAGAAGCTCTTATTCTTAGTGGAGCCAGCTTGGAGTCTCGCATGTCCAGACATACCTGACGGACAGAACCGCAAGAGCTCGGAGGGAAGCGTGCATCCACGCCAGTCTTCCAGGGAGCGACGCAATGGATGAGCGATTGGATAACAGCGTGGTGCCAGCTTTATCGCGTAGCTTGCGGTGGTAAGCTAATATCGGGTTACCGGTTCGTAACCCGTGTGCAGGTTCAGAATATTTAGGAACGATATGAAGATGTGGGTGTCCTAGCTCAGGATTTGTTGGTATGGACTCTTTTTGAGGTGTCGTAAGACACAAGCGATTTTGTTCGAGTTCAAGATTATTATTTTCTTTTGCCGTCGAACACATACGCATTCCTCTTAAATTTTCCCCTTTTCAACTACGCTTATTACTTTTGACCGTCTTCTGGTGCATCAAATAAACACTGTTTCTATCGCGGCCGTATGTAGCTCGCTCATTTCTTCCGCGGACTCAGATATCACGTCTTACCTCGGCGCATCTTCCAGGGCTAGTACTGATGTACTAAATTAACACTAATGTTAATGTGTAGCACATTCAGCTCCACCGAACACATATCACATGTTACCTCCGCGAATGTTCCATGCCTAGTGCAAACGGTTTGTTTCTGTTTTTCTTGCAATTTCCACCCTTGGGCAGTGCAACCTCACCCCTTCAGTTCAATGTCCTTCCCTTAACGGTTCTATCCTACCTGGGTTGCCTATTGGCTCGTGATAACTGTTTGCCCTTGCCTTTGTAGACGTGTTTTACAATATTTCTTCCCTAGCCATTACCAATGTAAATTTGTCCCCTCTTAGTATAATTTATATTATATTGGCTTTAATTTATCTCTCCCTTTTAGATAACTTTTAACCTCGTGACACGGCATGTATTGTCTCAAGCTCTGGTGCGAGCAAATTTCGGTTGTTTAAATTCAAGTTTAATTTCTTTGTGCATTATGCATTTAACTTGTCAAGATTTTCAATATCCAGAAAAGCGTTAACTTTCGTTAATCGGCCAGAACCAGCTAAGGGCAATATGAGTTTTCTTTTGCAAATTCTGTGCAAGCATTACTTATTCAAGCGCTGTGCTGCTTTGGACTTTAATCTTGGAAAAAGTTATACTGTATATACTTTCTCTACACGTACTATGCACATAGTGTATAGAGAAGGTATTGTATTCACCCAAAATTTCGATACTGAGATTTCACTGCAAATACTGTTTTAGGACTCCGTGAATCCAAAAAAAAAAAAAAAAAAAACATTTGTAGAAAAAAATGTTCGTGTGTGTGTCTGTCTGTCTGCGTGCATGTGTGTATGTGTGTGTGTGTCTGTGGGCAGCATACCTAAAAAACGAAACGTCCGTTAAACACCAAACTTGGTATTTAAGTTCAGTATCTTCCAAGGATGCGACACAAAGCTTTTCAAGCAAATTCTGGAAATAGCCTCTGAAGTCTACTCTATTCTGGATGAATTTTACGGAATTTTGCTAAACCGTAAGGGATGGACAAAAACTTACCACCAAAAATGTAGAGCACGTTAAAACACACAATTTATGTTACATACATTTTTTTCGTGGAGTTGATCTTTTGCAGATATTCCTTGTTATTGGTTTCAGATTTAAAAATCTTATACTTTTCTCATTCATGAATTAGTAAACTCTTGTCCATACAAGCAAAAGTACTTCAGTCACATAGCAACCAGCTTTTGACTATCATTTTAACCTGTGGTAGTCCTTATTTCGCTTCTACTTACGAGGTAGCAAGTAATAAGACTATTTCTGCTCATTTTTTCTGATTAGCTTAAAGTAAATAGAAGTATAAGCTTTTTAACAATAATTTTTTTGCAGAGATGTACACAAAGGTCATGTGAATGGAACACATTAGATTTTTCTTAATTGTGAATACTGTGTTCATTTACAAAGTAAATATGTTGAATTTTGATTGTGATTTTAACTTTAACACAGTTCACCTACTCGTGCCTTTATCCCTGTGTAGATACATCCTTTGGGTATTACTCTTATTTGTACCTTCCACAACTTAAATTATTTCAGTGGTTTTTACCACGGTTAGGGCCTAGCGGAACTCTAACCTACCTAAAAGGAAATATGTAATAAAATATTTTTCTTTTATGTGTGTCCCATAACATGAAATAGATGGAAGAATAAGATTTAGTACAGATTACTTAGAGAAAGACGTTGTAACATATTAAATTTTTGTCGTTGTTTCTAAGACATGTTTCTAGGACGAAATAGAAGGAAGATTTTAAGTGATACACAAAGAAAACGTAGGTAGTGACTTTTACTGCAAATGCCAATATCTTAATTTTGCGATATTATAATAGAAGTAGCTAGAGCACTTCCTGAGAAAACACAGTCTTTTACCTTTTTGCTTCCTTTAGTAAAAAAATTCCTCATTAAAGCCCTATTTGACTTTTGAGTAGTACTCTTCTTATATACATGCGCACACCTACAAACGCGTATTTTTACTTTCTCTACACGTTCTATGTACAGCCGTAGCCACACAAAAAATGAGTCATTCCCAGATTCCATGTGTGTATCTTCGAAAAAGCTCGATGATAACGATGCTAATAGTCCGCCAGATCTCCCGCCTTTGATACTCGTCAGATATCTCCATAAGTTTGGGTTGGCAGTATGAATGCTATTCAATCGATTTTCTGCCGCCAAAAGCTCTGTTGGCTCACCTGCGTGTAGCAACTAATTGTTGTGTTCAGTTGAGCTTTCACAGCGACCGGTGTTAACTTCCAGCTAATCTCAGTTTGGAGAGTAAGAGAACACGATAAAACCACGCTGTTATCCAATCGTTCACCCATTGCATCGCTCCCTGGAAGACTGGCCTGGATGCACGCTTCCCTCCGAGCTCTTGCGGTTCTGTCCGTCAGGTATGTCTGGACATGCGCGACTCCAAGCTGGCTCCACTAAGAATAAGAGCTTCTTGAAGTTTCTCCATGGAGATCGCAATACAGCTGGCGATTCGGTTGGGATTACCCCATACTGGCGTCGAGGTCCAGTAAATAGTATTGTAGTCGTAAAGTAGTTACAAGGGAAATGACAGAATATAATAGGCTAACCGCTGGTTGATTTTTAAGAGCCATCGTTATGCGATATTTTTGAAATTCCGTTCTCTTTGCAGAGTCAAGATGAAAAATGTGAATAACGACTCCATATTTGGAAAAAGATTTATTATTATAATATTTTAATAAAGAATAAGGAATATCTTCGAAATTGTTAGCTCCACAAAAAAGTGCAATTGATATAAATTGTGTGTGTTTAACGAGATCTAATTTTTTAAAACTATTCTTTATTCTCATTTAATTTTGTTATTTTTTGTTTTATTTTATTTATTTTTTTTTTAGTGGGACAATGTCTATCTCTTACGGATTACTAATTACGCAAAGATCATTCAGAAAGAACAAAATTTGAAAGGCTTTTCCGGAAATTTTAACATAGTTAAATCGTATTTATGGTGTAAATATCTTCAACACACGGTAATTTAATCAGAGTCTTTATTCATTTTTGAGAAAAACAAAAATTCGAAAAATATTCGATGCAAAGGGAAGGAGATTTTCCTGATAAGCTTCGTACTGTATCGTGGACTTAAATACCAAGTTTAGTGTTTAAACGAATTTTCGTTTTTGGCTTATGTTTTCAGACAGATACACGGTATGTCGTTTGGATTCAGATTTCTCAAAATATAAATTTTCGGTAAAAATAGGCATGGCATTTTTAGTGGAATGCAATATCTTCTCTACCTACTATGTATCTAAATTGTACGTGGTAGAGAATGAGCATGATAGCGAGGAGAAACATACCCTATATTGCGACCTTTCCAGATCTATTGGGGGTCCCAAATCTTAATTTGATTATCCAGAAGTTGATGTTCACAATAATCTGAATGCAACCCTGATATTTGAAAGCTCCTCCAATTTGGAAATTAACTCCCAAAACTGAGAGCTGTTTGATGGGTAAGTGGGAATTCCACCTTAGGCGGCTCTCTGACCTGCCTTCAGGATTCACTTACTGCTCCCATTCTTTGCATATACCCTCTAAGAGAACAAACAGTCCTGTGAAGATAACTGTTACCCATTGAGATTTTCCCTGCTTAATTTTAACCGTTTTCAGACCTGCTTTCATTCAATCTCTGTATGAAAGCCTTGGAGTGGCTGAACTGTACAGAAGAGTTCCAGAGCAACCATCAAATCTCTCTGTTTGAAATATTTTTCGTTATTTTGTGATCATTCTGGAAACATATTATATGTACCCCTAATAAGTCTTCGGGTATCCCCGAGTTGAATATGCCTGCACTATGGAAGCATTGCAATTACTGTTGTTATGCCAACGGCATCCTTGCTTACCTACACTGTTAACTTCAGATGTCATCCTTTCCACACTAACTTATCGGTGCGCTGACTTTCTTCTTTTCTCAATACCAACTATATATGCTATATTACGCAGATCATTGCGCTTTTCAGATGCAAAGGCATTATTAGACATTGGTAATGGGTAAAATTCTGTTGGCACTTCATTTCGTTTCCACCAAATATTTGTCTCTTCAAAACGTCACCGGAAGAACTAATATAGAAAGTGTTCCCAAATATTGATGCAAATTACAAAAACCATGCTTGGTTGAGCGAGCAGCCATTTTAGCAGCTACTAAAGGTGTAGATATTGTTTAAACGAAAATTCAGAGTTAAATTGATGGACAAATACATTCATTTAAGTCGGTCAATTCTATTACCGATCCGAATGAAGTCGTCAATTATCCAACTAAATTCCTAAATTAATTTGATTTACTAGGATTACCGCCACACAATTTACAGCTCATGGTTGATTAGATGATAATTATGCTACGCAATCTGAATCAGCCGAAATTGTGCAACGGAACAAGACTCGCTGTTAAAAAAAATTATGAAACATTTGATTGCTTATAGTATAACGAAGTTCGAAGGTGAGGAGGTGCTTATTCCAAGAATACCACCAATGCCAACCGACTTTCCTTTTGAATTTAAGCATTTCCGGTGCGCCTTGCAATCGCACTGATGGTTAATAAATTCCGAAGTCAATCGTTAGAACTATGTGGAATAAACCTTAAATGCCGTGTTTTCTGCAAGAACAGTTGTACGTTGTGTGCTCGAGAGTCGGCAAACCATCGGCGCTGTTTGTTTTCTTTCCGGAAGGAAAAGCGAAAAATATTGTACATTACAAGACATTAAATTATAGTATTGTAAAATTATTTAATCGTAACTTTATTTCATTTCATGGTCGTACTGTAAACGGAAATGTTTCTCAGTTTTTTCATTAGTACACCACCCGTGTGAACCAGGGCGGGCAGCTAGTTAAAATAATTATTAGTTGTGGTTAAGCAAATTCTGCGTCACATTATGCGCCTATCTCTGCACACAAAAGCACTCGTCTTAAATGACAAAAAAAAAAAAAAAAAAAAAAAAGAGTAAATCACGTTCTAAAAAAATAAACATTAATATCTGGTGTATCAACCCCCAGCATACATGCCAGAACATGACTGCTCTCAATCCACGGGACATCGACAAAACCAAATACATGCAATAATGTGGACGAGAAGCTATATGATCCCAGGCTTTTTGAATTTATGACCAGAAGCCATCTTTTGTCCTTCGTCCAACTATAGGTAAATTGGAGCACAGCTTCCTTTTTAGCTCAGCCGATACATTCTCAACAGGCTTCAAATCTCGTAAACAGAGAGACCAGTCTACCACTCTGACATCCTGCTTGCTTCTCTAAAACACCAATTTGTAACCCTTTGAGGTGTTGATGAACAAATTCAACAATTCCACCAGAATATCTCAACCTCACAGAGGGAATCAGAATACTATCGAGTATTACTGTATAGTGCACACCGTTCAGTATGTCGTCAAGCTGCCATACACGCCTAGACAGCTCCTTGATATGCAGCCCCAACACGATACAGATACGCAACCATGATGGAATTATGAACCCACGTATTTTGCATCGTATCGAGATCTCTTACGTGTGGAAGAAAACATTACCTCGTCTGAAAATACCACGTATTTCCAATTGCGGGTGACATTTTTCTGTTGGATCGATTTGTGAAAGGTGTACTGAGTTAAAAAAAGTCCTACCATCCAAAAAATCAAACTTTAGAGTTCTAAAAATGTTTCCAAACAGTGGTTTTCTTAACGATATTTTTACTTTCTTTAATATTTTTACTTTCTTTATACGTACTATGTACATAGTGTATAGAGAAGGTATTTTATTGCGCCCAAAAATTCGATACCGAGATTTCGCCGGAAATATATGTTTTGAGACCCCCTGATTCCAAAAAAAAAGGATTTTAAAAAAAATGTCCGTGTGTGTGTCTGTGTGTGTATTTGTGGACAGCATAGCTCAAAAACGAAAAGACCGTTAAATACCAAACTTGGTATTTAAGATTGGTATCTTCCAAGGATGCGACACGAAGATTTTAAAAAAATCTCCCCACCCCCAACTACCCTTTACATGGAATATTTTTCGAAAATTTTGATTTTCTTAAAAATGGCTCTAACGGTTTGGATTAAAATATCGTATATTAAAGATATTTACCTGACAAATAAAATGTATATCTTGAGTTTTCTGGGAATAGCCTCTGAAGACTACTTTATTCTGGATCAATTTTACAGAATTTTGCATAATTGCTAAACCGTAAGAGATGGACAAAAACTTACCATACAAAAAATGTAGAGCACGTTAAAACGCAGAATTTATGTTATATTCATTTTTTCATGGTGTTGGTTGTTTTTAAGATACCCCTTGTTTTTTGGTTTCAGCTTTGACAAAATTATACTTTTCTGATATAGAAATTTGTCAACTCGTGTGCATACAAACAAAGGAGCTTCAGTCACATAGCAACCAGCTTTTGACTATCACTTTAACCTATGGAACTCCCTTATTTCGCTTTTACTTACAAGGAAGCAAGTAATAAGACTACTTCTGCTAATTTTTTTCTCGATTAGCATGAAGTAAATAGAAGCATTAAGTTTTTAACAATCATTTTTTGCAGTTATATAGAGAAAATCATGTGACACATCAGATTTTTTTAGTTAATATTAATAGTTTGTTGTTGGAGAAGCTTAAGCTATGTATTTGATCATATGCGTTAGTAATACAGGTTTGAAACTTGTGATAGTTTGTTGCTGCCCCTATACAATTGTAATGCGGATGAAATACACAAGGTGCTGTGCCGTGTAAAAATTTGGCGTTCCAGACATGTTCATTTATTTTGTCCACGAATGTATTTAGTGTATAGAGAAGCTATTGGTTGTATTCCACCCAAAAAATTGATACCGAGATTTCACCGGATATGCATGTTTTGAGACCCCCTGAATCCAATTATCATTTAACATTCTTTTTCCTTTGCATAGCTTTTTTTTTTAATTTTTTTCTCAAATTGATTAAATTGAGTATAGTTAAGGCATTTACATGAAAAATAAAATGTTTATCTTGAATTTACTAGGTATAGCTTCTGAAGGCTTGTTCATTCTGGATGAAGTTTGCTGAATTTTTCATAGCTGGTACATCATAAGAGACACTCACACGCACGCACAAACACGGACATTTTTCCAGAAACGCTTTTTTTGGATTCAGGGGGACCCAAAATATGTATTTTCGGTGAAATCTTGGTATCAACATTTTGGGTGCAATACAATAGTTGTCGAGAAAGTAAAAATGTTATTCAGAGTACCTTGTGCCCTTAAGCTTTTAAAGGTTGAAAATTGCGATGGTAGTTATAAAGGTAAAAGCTTCACAGTGTTGGAGCCCTAGGAGTTCATATGGAGACAGTGTTGCGTGCTTATAAACTTTATGTTTACGCTATGTTCCTTCCAGGACCATAAATGCTGACGAGGCCTGTGTTTTATAGCCACAAGCAGCGTCATTGGCCCATTTCGTTTAGTAATGACGCGACATGGGCCCTTCCAAATCAGATCCATTTCTCCTGCACCAGTAGCTTTTGATTCACCAATTTAACCTTTCCCCTAAAACCCAATTTTCTGCCTTTTACGTTTCTCTTTTCCTTCATTCCGTCTCTTTTTTTTCCCGGGGATCAAATTGAGTGTAAAAGCTTTTCCGCCCATTGCAGCTAGTTTTAAAACCCTCCCCACGCGTCCTCGTAACACAACAATAAAAACAAAGTCCCGTGTTGATTTCTCTGTTTTAGATTTCTGCAATATTGTCATACGTATTTATACATCCCGCGGCACATGCGATATCAGACTAAGTGGCGTTGTCAGATTTGATTTTGTTATTGTTCCTTTCTGTTTTTAGAAAGTTTCCCAACCCTTAGTGCTGGGGTTTGTCCCTCCTGTCCTTCCAACATAAGGAGCAACATCTATAAATTTAAAATTGAACTCGTAGTGGCATCGCATATGTGTAGGGGTGTTTTTTTTCTAGCTTATGGGGTGGGATTTTATAATGTAAACGGAGGGAAGAGAAAAAGAGGGAAAGAAATAAAGAGATGGAAGAAAAGAGAGAGATTCATACAAGGTTGAGGAAGATGGCTGCTTATATAAGATACTTTGTATTAGAGGGTGGTGTGGCCGAGGGGGTTGAAGTCGTGAATATCCTCCCTCATGATATCCCTTGTGTTATGGTAGGATTTTTCGCCATCCCCTTTCAGGAGGATGGACCTCCATCTTGCGCTGTTAACATATCTTTCAACTTATTTCATGTTTACTTGTGGAAATGTGTACTCAGCTGATACAAAAACAAAATATGTTGGTAGAATGGATATATCCAATATATGTATTTGGATACTTTTAATATAAACTCTAAGAAACCTTAAACGAGTGCTGATGAATAATAAAACTAATTTGTTAACATTGATGTGAATTTAAAATAACAGTGATACTATAAGTATGTAGCATACATTAATATTTATGACAATATAGAACAAATTAATGCAAAACAACTTGTTACAATGAGAGAAAGTATAGCAAAGTGATTTTCACTGGTTTAGAAACTTAGTGGCTCAATTCCATCCAAGTCTTCGTCGTCATCATTCTCAAATAAAACTTTCTTTCTTTTTAGGAAACTTTAAATTCATTGGTATATTTTATATTATTATTAATATTTTTTTTATTGAGGGTAGACTTCAGTAAGAATTGAAATATCATCCTCATTATCATCATCATCATCATCGTCGTCGTCACCAAAATATATCATTAGTGGTTCACATTCACTGATGATTCCGTCTAATTCCTGTGCTTTTCGTGTTAGTTTGTGCACATGATTCACTTTCTTCTTCATGAAGCCTTCCCGCAAAAGTCAACAATAACAATAAATATAAATAACAAGGAATAATACGTAGCTTGTACAGAACAGCTCAACGCACGTGTTAGGAGTTCACAAACTGAGCACGTGGTTGGAAATGGCCAGTATTGCAACGGTACGGCATCTAGATCGGTTTCCGTTGTCAGACCGACCGATCTGAATGCTGTTTTGGGATTGGTTCAGAAAGTCAAACGGGTAAAGCTTTTCATCTGTTTTCTTAACTCCTAACTGTCAAGTGCAAGGATTCAGCGGCCGGGGTATAAGAACACGAAGGGTTTGCCGCATCAGGAGCGACCGGGGACCCACACCGCTGGCTCGTCTGGAGCTAACGGACCGCGCAGACCTGGAAGCTGCCTTGACGGAAATTATTAGGGCGACGTCTGTCCGTCGAGGTCAGCCGAACGGAATGTCACAGGCCATGCCGACGCTGCTGTGGCCATGGACACACACAGCCTGGGGACCTGCTCTGCAGCACCGCAATACCATTATTGTGGCGCCGACTCAACCACCGCGAAGTGACCTTCGCAGACGCCGCCAGTTTTGTGCTTCTTGTGGAGGGAGGCACAGGGCATTATACCGGGAAGCTCAGTGTCCCGGATACCCGAAGAGCAGACATCGACCACCTCAACCAGTCCGGACATCGACGCCGACACCTGCGCTGCCCTCCCATCCCGAACAGCCACCGCAGGATACGTCTGAGTTCCTCCTGGAACTCAACGTTATTTACACCCTCCTTCAGGAAACTTACGAGGCCAACACCAGGATCGTGGAGGCAATCCAGGACCTCCATGCGGAGCTATTGTACCTGCCTTCACGCCTAACTGAACTGGAGGACCTGCTCACCAACAAGCTCGGCGAAAACCACAACAACGAGATCACCAAATCTACTCTGCCGTCCTTGACAACCACGAGCTGGTAGTAAACAACGTCGCCGAGCTCATCGCCAATAGCCAGAGACAGATTCTTCAGAAACTTTGAACCACTAATCCACAGCATTCTACACACACTCGAGAACAGCCGTCCTCAGCAAACACCAGACGCCACCATAATGGCAGGCAACACTCCAAGCAGTAGGTCTGCGTCTGGGCTTCGGTCAAGACGTCATACCTACACCTAGAGCCGGTACATCCGTCCACATAGCAGTCACCCACAAACACTCGGTTTGCTTCGGCGGTACCGGGCCTCATGCCACCACAGTTGCCCCAATAAACAGAGACACCACAGTCTCAAATCCATTCTCTCCCCTTTTCCTTATCCTTCCGAAATATCTTATTGACCTGTTGTCCTTATAACCTTTATTCCTGCCCCCCCCCCCAAAGCGAGCAGGTACAGAATATGAAACCCTCAACAGAGCTTCGAACATATATTAGACCGATAAATTTAGTTTCCTCAACAAACTATAATTTTATTGCTGCTATTTTTTTCTCGATTAGCTTGAAGTAAATAGAAGAATAAACTTTTAAACAATAATTTATTGCAAAATGTAAAGAAAGTCATGTGAATGAAACATCCGATTTTTTGTATACTGTTCTGACGTGTCAAAGTGCGTTTTTAAGGGATAAATAAAGAAACGAATGTGCCTACTTATTATTTCTGTTGGTTTCTATATTAGCGCTTATTACTTTCTCTACTGCGTATGGTACGCGGGGACAGTTTTGTAACCGACCCAAAAACTCGATATCGAGACCTCAATGGGAATACACATTATGAGAACTCCTTGATCTAACAAAACTATTTTTAGAAAAAGTTCGTGTGGGTGAGGGTGTGTGTTCCTGTGGGTATTTGTGAGTCTGTGAAGAGCACAACTATAAAATATCTTCCAAAGAAGCGCTAGGAAGATTGTAACAAAATCTCCCCACTCCAAAGTAAATTCTAAGGAAGGTTTTTAAAATTATGGATTTTATCAAAAATACATCTGGTGATTTTGAATAAATACAATATATTAAAGGTATTTGCATGATAAATAAAGTATATATCTTGAATGTTCTGGAGGCCAATGAAGTTCGCTTCATTTCGGAAGATTTTTTTTTATAATATTGTACAACTGACAAACATTAAGTATAGACGAAAACGTTCCACACAAATGCAGATATATTTAAAACACACAATTTATTTTTACAAAACAGTTTTTTTAGTATCAGTCATTTCCAAGATATTCATTGTTAATTGGTCGAATCGTTCAATATTAAGTTCTTTCATGCTCAGCTGTTCCTTGCGAATGCATGGAAAGAGTACGGAATTTTAAGGCTGCCATATAGCGTTCAGTTGTTAATCATTTGGATATCATTATTCCCTTTGTATCTATACTGAAATATTTACGGTAACTATTTCTGCAAAGTTTATCTCGATTCAAATGAAATAGTTTGAAATTTAAACTGTGAAAAGAAAGTTTTATATTCTCAAATAAAAATAGAGTAATAAAGATGGTTATGGGCTCTATCACATCGGATATTTACTTTCTCTAACACGTATGTACAATGTAAATAGTAGATACAGAAGGTATTGTATTGCACCTAAAAAGTCGATTATGATAATTTTTATGGAAATGTTGGCCTCTTATAACAGAAACAAATAAAACAACGTATTTTTTGAAAAATATTCGGATGTGCAGCATAGCTCTAAAACGAAAAGAAATATATATATCTAGACTTTTCTGAAAATAGTCTCTGAAGAGTTGTTCGTTCTGGATCATTTTTGTATAACTAGTAGACCGTAAAAGATAGACAAAACTTACTAGACAAAAATATAGATCTCGTTAAAACGCACAATTTATGCCATATATAGCTTTTTCACATCCTTGTTATTGGTTTCAATTTTTAACTACTTCAATTTTTCTCAACTGGGATATCATTTTTCGTTCCATTTTTCGTACCATAGACTTTTTTTTTATTGTTTCATTTATATACCCCACTTTAACATCAAAGGTCATATCGGGGGCTTAGCATTAGAAACAACTCGCCTTTAGGTTCTTTACGTTCGGTTTAAACCTTTTTATTTTCCTTAAACAAACACTCATTCACTCTCACATACAAACTTCCAGAATCTGTGGGGGATAGGGAATAATTCTGGTTAAAAAAATTTCCCGCCCCAGTCGGGAATCGAACCCAGGATCTCCGGATGAGAAATCAACTCGCTGGCCACTCGACCACGGAGGCAGTCGAAACCTCTTTTTTTTTTTTTTTTTTTTTTTTTCTCTCTCTCTCCTTGCCACTCAAGGAGAACCAAGGTTCAGTTTTTTTCACATACCCATAGCTTTAAAAGATTTGACTATCCCTTATTTCCCTTTAGCTTAGAAAAGGAAGCAAGCAGTAAGAAAATAAGTTTATCTGGATTAGCATGATGACGATAAACGAATAGTGAATGGAACATATCAGATATTCATAGCTTTAATGTCTATTTACTTGCTAATTTTAAAATTTAGCTTCGATTGCTGTAACCCATCATGTATGAAGTGCAATAGACGTACATTTAGTTTGGTTTAAAGTCACGCATTGGAGGAATATATCGTGAATGAAGCAACTGAGTAAAATAACAATTTGTGTACAAACTCTATAATGTATCATTTTTTCAGTAGAGACACTCGTTAAGTGTGTCACATGAGATTGCTTTTATAAAAATCTGATGTGTTCCATTCACATGACTTTCTCCACATCTCTGCAACAGGTTTTCTTAAAAAGCTTAGGCTTCTATTTACTTCAGCAGAAATAGTTCCTTGTAAGCAGAAGCGAAATAAGGGAATATCATACGTTAAGGTGATAGTCAAAAGCTGGTTGCCATATGACTGAAGTTCCTTTGTTTGTACGGACAGCAGTTGACAAATTCCTATATGAGAAAAGAATACGTTTTTCAAAGCTGAAACCAAAAACAAGGAGTACCTGAAAAACTATCAACTCCACGAAAAAAGTGTATATAACATAAATTGTGTGCTTTAACGTGCTCTACATGTTTTGTATAGTAAGTTTTTTTCCACTTCTTACGGTTTAGCAGTTGTGCAAAATTCCGTAAAATTCATCCAGAATAAAGTAGTCTTCAGATGCTATTCCCAGAAAATTCAAGATACAGATTCTATTTTCCAAGTAAATATCTTTATTATACAATATTTATTTTGAGAAAATCAATTTTTTTTTAAAAACGTTCGATGTAAAAGGTAGTTTGAGGTGTGGGGGATTTTCTTGAAAATATTTGTGTCACATCCTTGGAAGATACCAAACTTAAATAACAAGTTTCGTATTCAACGGTATTTTCGTTTTTGAGCTATGCTGTCCACACACACACTCACACACATACACACACATGGTTGATAAGGAGTGAATTGGATTGGTTGATAAAGGGGTGAATTAAGTAAAATTAAACAAAGGCCCTTCCTCCCCCCCCCAAGAAAAAATAATTTTCGTCTAAAATTCAAACTTTTAAGAACAAATCAAAGCATTCGTTCCATTAATAATACTTTTAGTATATTTTTTATACTCATAGATTCCATTTTTTTTCTTCTTCATACAAATGGAATCTATGAGTATGAAAATATACTGGACTTTTTTCTAAAAATGTTTTTTTTTTTGGATTCAGGGGGCCCCAAAACATGTATTTCTGATGAAATATTTTTGGGTGAAATGCAATACCTTCTCTATACACTATGTACATAGTACGTGTAGAAAAAGTAGAAATACGTTTTTCACAGATGTCATAGAATGCTCATGTAGTCCGAAATCAACTTTGAAAGATGTTGGACAGGAACAATATGCTTATCTGACATCTTGTGCTCTCAACTGTAAAGGACGTTGAACAGCTCGGAGTTTCGTATGTAAAGAAGGCTCTTAGAAGAAACATTATAGCAGCAATATAAGCGTACAAGCTCACTCCCCAAGCATTTTTAGTGCAGGAAGCACGGACATACATACATACATGGAAATGAAAGCGGACCGACAAGCTGGGGCTGCACAGGAAATGAGGGTGGGTTTTAAATCTGAAGATTGATGGATGCTTTGAAAGAAAATGGCCTGCAGGAAAAAAATGATACTATTGTTGCATGCTTGTGGTTGTGACTGCAAATATCAGGAGTCTACTGCAGAAACTCAAGGCAAGGGATATATTCTGAAAATTGCCTTATGCTAGGTTTAAAATTATCAAGCTATATGTGGAATTAGGTTCCTCTTGCAAATTTGTGTTTGATAATAATTTACCCAAGTAACTCACAAAATGTTTGGTAAACAAAATTCTTCATATCCATATTCAAAACCCAGTAATGTTAGGAGGTTAAGAAACGCAGGAGGATTTCTGCCAAGAATAAGCCTGTGTCATCTATTAGACCTCTGGCATGGCTTAAGACAGCGGCATTAGGAAGGTCGCTGGGTACCCCTGGGTCGCCGGGCAAATGGGTAGGTTTATTCCATCCTGTACCTCCATGTCGTTTCAATAATCATTTCATTCGTTCATCATCTCGTTGGTTTGTCAGGGTATAAAGTAACAGCGATGGTGCTCGGTGCGGCATGGCAGTGAAAAAGGATGCTCATCATGACTCTTCTACAAATTCGGTTGGCTTTTGGACCCTAGTGGGGGTTTTAAACCCGGCCTGCTGTCCGATTGTTCAGGTGCTTGAATCTGGAAACCTCAGGAATCTTGTCATTGCTATGCCGTCACTCCTGGTTCCGGCCGCCCGCTCCCATTTCGTTTTTGAGCCATGCTATCCACAGAAACGCACAGAGAATTATTACTATACACACGGACATGATTCTAAATTTCCGGTCAAATCTCAGTATCGAATTTTTGGGTGAAATACAATACTTTTCACTAAGTACATTTACAGGGCCGCGCCGTGGCCAAGTGGTCAGACCATTAGCCTCTCACCTAGATCCCAAGCGACCGCATGTGAGATTTGTGGTGGACAAAGCGGCGCAGAGGCAGGTTTTCTCCGGGTTCTCCGGTTTCCCCCGCCATCTCATTCCACCGGGGCTCCATTTTCATGTGTCACCGCATGCGGTGCCAGGTCAGTAAAAGCGGGCGTTAAACACTACCAAAAATGTACATTTACAGCCTTGCTAGAGAAAGTAAAAGGAAAGTAATAATAATGAAGTGCAGATATATCAGAGACTACCCTCTAACGCTTATTCTTACAAAGATTCATTTTCATGTACTTCATTTCAATACGGATAAAGATCTCCGGATTCGTTACAGATAGGAAGGGATTAGCAATAATCAGTTATTGTTTAAGAACTGAAGCTGGTCTTAACACTCTACGACTTTGCGAGAAAGATTTTAAAATCTACATGACTTTAAAAGAATGGCAAGAATTGAATAATTTTTTTACGTCAATAATACATATCTTGGAGATGTCTGCTGCTACAAAAAAAAAAAATCTATTTAAAATAAATTCTGTGCTTTAAAAAATCTAGCTTTCTTGTGAAGTACATTTTAGCTATACAAGATCACACACAGCCTACTTCCAGAAAATTCAATACATGCACTTTAAGAAGATATATTTAATTCGTGATATTTTAATAAAAATCGTTAAAAGAATTGTATACAAAATCAACAATTTCGAAAAATGTTTCTTGTAAAGGATAATTTGGGTTGGGAAGGATTAATTGAAAATCTTCGTGTTGCATTCTTGAAAGGTACTGAAATTAAATACTGATTTTGGCATTATCAACATTTTGTTTTTAGGTCATTTTCACAGACAGACAACATTTACGGGTATCTTTTTCTGAAAATTCTTTTTTTGAGGTTCTAGGAGGCACAAAACTTACATATGCGGTGAAATGTTGAAGGACAAGGGGTGGAAGGACATTTTATCAATATTTCTGTTAAGCCATGTAAGATTTAAGGGTCGAACAGATTATTGAAATAATGCTTAATTCAAGCCATTGTATATTCTGATAGAACAATATAGTAGTTTCTCTAGCATGTGTTTGCAATGTACATGGTAGGAAGAAAAGATATGTACTCCACCCAAAAATTCGATACCGAAATTTACCCGAAAATGCATATTTTGAGGAATAATGAATTCAAAATAAGCATTTTTAGAAAACGGTCAGTGCATGTATGACTCTCTCTCTCTCTCTCTAACTGTGGACAGCATAACTCAAAAGAGAAAACTCCGTTAAATATTATACGTGTTATTTAAGCTTACCTATATCATCAAAGAATGCGACACGAAGATTTTCAGAAAATTTCCCCACGCTAAACTACCCTTTTCATGGAACATTTTTCGAAATTTTCGATTTTCTATTAAATACTTATAACAATTTTGATTAAAATTCCATTTATTAAGTATGTTTACATGAAAAATAAAACGTAGATCCTTAATTTCTTGGGAGGGAGTAGCCCCAGAAGTCCCGTAAAATCTGAATGCTTTTGCATAACTGGTAAATTGTAAGAGAGAGAGAGAGAGAGAGAGAGAGAGAGAGAGAGAGAGAGGGAGGGAGGGAGGAAGAAAGAAAGAGAGGGGGGAATTTACTGAACAAAACTATAATTCTAATTAAAACACAATTTATGTCATTTACCTACATTTTTGTAGATCTAACCATTTCATAAATAATCCCTGGTCTCAATTTTAAAATATTTAACTTTTCTCAAAAGGAAGCGCTCATCCGCTTCGCATCTCTTTTATTTTACTCTTGGCCATAGAAAGAGATCCAATTATTAATCACATAGGGACAGATTTCAGTCACATTAGCCTAGTGTATTCCCTTATGTCTTTTCTATTTATAAGGAGCTAAGCAATAAGACTATTTCTGTTAACGTTTTTCTTAGTCACTATGAAGTAGATAAAATAGTAACATTTTGCAGAACATATAGAGAATGTCTTGTTAATTGATCTTTCTCTTGCCCTTATGTACATTTTACATAGTAGATAGATAAGTCATTGTATTCCCTAAAAGCTCGATGTCAAGATTTCGCCGGAAATATGTTGGAGGAACAAAAACAATTGTTTTTAGAAATAGGTCAGGGTGTGTAAGTGTCTGCGGACAGCATAGCTCAGAAGCGAAAAGTCGCTTAAATACCAAGTTTAGTATCTTTCAAGGATGCTACACGAGGGTTTTCAGAAAAATCCCCATCCGAAACTACCCTTACATGGATTTTTTTCTCGAAATGATGGAATTTCTAAAAAAATGGCCGTTACGATTTTATTTAAAATTTCGTATTTTTAGATGTTTATATGGTAAAGTAAAATCATATGCTGAATTTCTTGTGAATGGATCCCAAGTCCACTTCATTCTAAATGGTTTTTGCATAATTGCAAGAGATAGGCAAAAAAACGTATTATACAAAAAATACAAAAAAAAAAAAAAAATCTGATGTGCTCCATTCACATGACTTTCTCTACATCTCTGCAACAAATTATTCTTAAAAAGCTTATGCCTCTATTTACTTCCTGCTACTCGAGAAAAAATTAGCAGAAATAGTCGTATTACTTGTTTCCTTGTAAGTAGAAGCAAAATAAGGGAGTACCATAGTGTTAGTCAAAAGCTGGTTGCTATGTGACTGAAGTTCCTTTGTTTGTATGGACAGGAGTTGACAAATTCCTGTATGAGAAAAGTAATTTTTTCAAAGTTGCAACCAAAAACAAGGAACATCTCATAAACGATCAACTCCACGAAAAAAATGTATATAACATAAATTGTGTGTTTTAATGTGCTCTACATGTTTTGTGAGGTAATTTTTTTTGTCCATCTCTTACGGTTTAGCTGTTATGCAAGGTTCCGTAAAATTCATCCTGAATAAAGTAACCTTCAGAGGCTATTCCCAGAAAATTCAAGATATACATTTTATTTGTCAGGTACATATCCTTAATATACGACATTTTAATAAAATACGTTAGAGCGATTTTTGAGAAAATAAACATTTTCGAAAATTGTTCCATGTAAAGTGTAGTTGGGGCTGGGGGAATTTTCTTGAAAATCTTCTTGTCGTATCCTTGTAAGATACTGAACTTAAATACGAAGTTTCGTATTTAACGGGCTTTTCGTTTTTGAGCTATGCTGTCCACAGACACACACCCGGACCTTTTTCCAAAAATCCTTTTGGTATTTAAGTTTGGTATCTTCCAGGGATGCGACACGAAGATTTTAAAGAAAATCCCCTCGCCCTTAATTACCCTTTACATGGAACTTTTTTTGAAGATTTTGATTTTCCCAAAAAAGGGCTCTAATGATTTTGATTAAAATGTCGTATAATAAAGATATTTACTTGAGAAATGAAATGTATATCTTGAACTTTCTAGGAATAGCCTCTGAAGACTTCTTTAATCTGGACGAGTTTTACAGAATTTTGCATAACGGCTAAATCGTAAGAGATGGACAAGAACTTGTCGCACAAAAAATATATATCACGATAAGACACACAATTTGTGCCATATATATTTTTTCGTGGGGTTGATCGTTTCTAAGATATTCCTTGTTATTGGTTTCCCCTTTAAAAACTTTTACTTTTCTCATACAGGAACTTGTCAACTCCTGTCCATACAAGCAAAGGAACTTCAGTCACATTGTATCCAGCTTTTGACTATCACTTTAACCTACGGTACTCCTTTATTTCGCTTCTACTTACAAGGAAGCAAGTGATAAGGCTATTTCTGCTAATTTTTTTCAATTAGCATGAAGTAAATAGAGACATTAGCTTTTTAATAATAATTTGTCGCAGACTTGTCGATAAAGTGATGTGAATGAAACACATCAGATTTTTTTATCTCGAAATGATAGATTTTCTAAAAAATGAACCAAGCGATTTTAATTAAAATTCCGATATTTAAGATGTGAATATGGTAAATGAAAATTATATGTCGAATTTCTTGTGAATGGTTCTCAAGTCCTCTTTATTCTGAATGACTTTTGTATATTTGGTAAACTGCAAGAGACAGAAAGAAAGAAAAAAAAAAGGTTACTACAAAAAAAAAATAAGAAAAGCAACGTACATCGCGTTGCGTCATGTATAGTTTATTGTACAGCTAATCACTTCTGAGATATTCCTTTCTATTTGTGTTAATTTTATAATATCTGTAACTTTTCTCAAAAGGGAACTCCTCATCTGTTTATTCTATTTTGCCTTACTCCTGTCCATGGAAAAATAACCAAATTTCAATGGCAATCGCATAGCGACAAATTTTTAGATTTGACTATCGCTTTAGCCTAGTATATTCCCGTATCTCCTTTTTATTTCTGAGAAACTAAATAATAAGTGAATTTCTAGAAGATGTTATCTTGATTGCAGAAACAATAGAAAAAGTGATCTGAATGGAACATATCAGATTTTTTACTTTTATAACACAATTTGTATTTTTAACTTTAGAATCTGCAGCAGCTATTATGCTATCATATGTTTCTGAACTCTTATGAACTTCATATAAGATAGTAATATAGAGGATATCAAACACAAAAACATACAAAATACAGGGCAAACATAATCTAATAAATAATTAGAAACTGGAGGATGCATATGTTCCTTACAAATACCATCAGCACAGGATGTAATTTTCCTATCTATTTTTACTTTCTCTACACGTACTATCTACATAGTGTATAGAGAAGGCATTTTATTGCACCCGAAAATTCGATACCCAGATTTCACCGGAAATACATGTTTTGAGACCCCCTTAATAAAAAAAAACCTTTTTAGAAAAATGCCTGCGTGCGTATATGTGTTTGCGTGTCTGTGAAAATCGAAAAGACCGTTAAATACCAAACGTGGTATTTAACTTTTGTATCTTCCAAGGATGCGGAACGAAAGCTTTCAAGAAAATCCTCGCACACCCAACTACCCTTTACTGGGAACTTTTTTCGAAAATTTTGATTTTCTCAAAAACGACTCTAACGATTATGATTAATATATCGCCTGCGTCCCCCATCTCGGTCCATGGCAGTTGTCATGGATGGGGTGCAGTATTGGAGGGTGAGCCTCGAACCCCCCAGCCAGTTAATGCGGTCCTCATGACCTGGAGCCGCTACTTCTCCATCAAGTCGCTACTCAATTGGCCCCCCAGGGACTTCATGAGGCTGAGGGCATCCCGGCTAGGTCTTCGAGTGGGGGAAAAATTCCCACGCCGGTACTGGGAATCAAACCAAGGTCTCCCGCTCGGTAAATAGCTGCGCTACCACCGCGCTAAAAGGACGACCAACTTATGTATCTAATACATGAAATAATCGTCCGCCCATTCAACCGCCCGTATAATTGCTGTGATCAGAATTCAAACCATAACACTGCGAGGTTTTGTCTGCCAAAGTACGATCATTTTTCCTCATGCTCACTAAGGGTTAGGTTTAGTTACACGGAGAGGGCGCCAGCAACTGGGACTCAGCACAGCATGTAGCCATTGTAGGCTCATTGCGTCTTACATGGCCCCTGGGAGGGAGGAATTAGAGAATAGAGCTACTAAATCTAAATGACGTGCGCGCAAGCATGGCTGGGGTCCCTAACATTTCCAGACAGTTATTACCTCAACTCTACACTCTAGGTACACCGTAAAGGACCGCCCCTCCATCCTGGAGGTAGAACCTAGCTGAAAAACCTCACAACACGCCTCGAAACCTCTACAGAGCGCAGATCCACCACCCAGTCGAAACTTTCCCATCTCTTGGTCCTTCAACCTTGAAATAGATGACAAGGAAGTATTGGATGCAGGGAATGATGCATAGGAAAGTCGTGGTAGAAGATGATGTCTGCCGATCCGACAAAATCACGAAAAAATCTGATGTTTTCTATTCACATAACTTTCTCCAGCTGTTCCACAAATAAACTTTTCTTATAAAAGATTATTCTTTTATCTACATCATGGAATCGAGATAAGCATTAGTAGAAATTATCTTATTATCTGCTTCCTTGTAAATAGAAGAGAAATAATGAAATACACCAGCTTAAAGCGATAGCCGAATGCTTTAAAGCTGATGTTATGAGAAACAATTGAAATTTGGTTCTCTTTACTTGCCAGGAGTAAAACCAACGAGAGACGAAAAATCTAGGTAACACGGAATATCTCGTAAACGGCTAACTATCGCCCTCCGTGGTGTGATGGTTACCATGCCAGCTCCATATACCCAAGGTCGCGGGTTCAAATCTAACGATTTTTATAAAAATGCCATATGTTTAAGATCTTTTCATGACAAACGAATATCTTGAATTTCCTGGGAATAGCCTCTTGAAGACCTCTTCATTCTGGATGACCTTTGTATAGCTTTTGTATAACTTCTAAACTGTAAGAGATAGACAAAAGCTTATTTCACAGTCGCCTTCCGTGGTGTAATGGTTACCATGCATAAACCCAAGGTCGCGGGTTCAAACCCGGCGGTGGACGATGGATTTTTTCGGGGGTAAAAATCCTTAGCATGGCTTCCTTCGGAAGGGAAGTAGATTTACGGCACGTAAAAGAACCTCAAGCCTGACAGAGAGCCCTCTGAGCAAAATTAAGCGGTATTTCACTCCCAGTATAGACTGGGACGCTGAGAACCACAGCAGTTAAAGAGCGTCCATAAATAACACGCCATTTACATTTATTTTTGCTTATTTCACAGAAAATGTAGGAATACAACATTTAAGTCATGTGTATTTTTTTTTGTAGAAATAACTGTTTTCAAGATATTCTGAGTTAATGGTTTAGTTTTAAGCTACTTACATTTTTCTCAAAGGTGAAGGCATCTTTCTTTTCGTTTCTCTTTTGTTTACTCCTAGTAAGCAAAGAGAACGACTGCAGTCCATAAGTAATAAAAGCGGACATTCAACGCTATACAAAAAAAAAGTCAAGGAGAACCGAATTTCAATTACATCACGCAGCGACCGGCTTTTAAATATTTGACTAGCGCTTTAGCCTGTGCATCCCCTTATTTCCCTTCAACTTACAAAGGAGAAAGTAAAAAAAAAAAAAAAAAAAAAAAAAAAAAAAAAAAAAAAAAAAAAAGCAAGTCTGGTAATTTTATTCTCGATTAACCTATGTAAATAAAAGATTAATCTAGAATTCCACCCAAAAATCGAATTATTGGAAATTATGTTTTGAGGTCCCTTGAGTCCAAAAGAAAGCATTTTTAAAAAAGGTTCGTGTGTGGTTAGACAGCATATCTCAACAGCTAAATCACCGTTAAATGCTAAACGTGGTATTGAGATTTAATACATTCCTATGATGCGGAACAAATGTTTTCCAGAAAATCTCTCAACCTCAAACTACCCTTAACATGGAAACGATTTTGATTACAATACCATATATTAATATTATATTTATATCATAAATAAAATGTATATCTTGAATTTTCTGGGAAAGCTTTTGAATGAACTTTGTTAAATTTTGCATAACTGGTAAACTGTAAAAATAGACAAAAATGTACTACACAAATATTGTAGATCTCGTTAAAGCACATAATTTATGTCATATATATTTTTGTTTCCGAGATATTCCGTTTTATTTTTTTCAATTTTAAACTAACTTTTCTCAAACGGGGTGACCTTTCGTTTCATCCCTCTTTTGTTTTAGTGGCAATGCAAAGCGAACCGAACTTCAGTTGTTCACATGTCGACCAGCTTCTTAAAGATTTGACTATGGCTTTAACCTGGTGAAATCACTTATTTCCTTTCTGATTAGAAGGAATCACCCCTGCTAATGCTTTTATCGACTAGCATAATATAAATAAAAGAGTAATGTTTGTTTGCAGAACAGATACAGAAAGCCATGTAGATGGACACATGAAGGTTTTTACTTTACATAGTGTAAAGAGAAGGTATTGTGTTGCACCCAAAAATTCGATACTAAGATTTCACAGGAGATATATCATTGGAGATCTCCTGAATCAAAAAAGAAGCAATTTTAGAAAAATATCTGTGTGTCTGTCTGTTAGTCTGTCAGTCTGTCTGTCAGTGTGTGTGTGTATGTCTGTGGGCAGCATAGCTTAAAAACAAAAAGTCCGTTAAATACCTATCTTGGTATTTTATTTAAGTATCTTCCAAGAATGCAACACGAAGATTTTCTAGAGAATTCCCCCACCCCTGAAAAATTTCGAAAATTTTGATTTTCTCAAAAATGGCTCTAACGATCTTGATTAAAATGTATTTTAAATATATTTTCATGACAAATAAAATGTATTTCTTGAACTATCTGGGAACAGCCTCTTGGAACATCTTTATTCTGGATGAATTTTGCGAAAGTTTGTAAACCGTAAGAGATAGACAAAAAGTTGCATAATAGAAAATGTAGATCTCGTTAAAACACACAATTTATGTTGTATACATTATTTTCGTGGAGTTGATCGTTTTTGAGATATTCCTTGTTATTGGTTTCACCTATAAAATACAGGAATTTGTGAACTCCTGTCATTTCAAACAAAGGAACTTCAGTCACATAGCAACCAGCTTTTGACTATCACTTTAGCCTATGGTACTCGCTTACTTCGCTTCTACTTATATGGAAGCAAATAATAAGATGATTTCTGCTTATTGCTTCTGTGAATTAAATAGAAGAATAATCTGTTTAACAATAATTTGTTGTAGAGATGTAGAGAAAGCCACATCAGCTTTTTTAAACATACGTTACAAAGGCCATACTACCCTATCGAACCCGAGATCGATATTCTGCTATAACGGATGACGACGGATTTGCAAATCCTCGCCGCATGGAAGAAAGGTTTCAATAATGCAAGAATTAATTTAGGTAGAGAGTCCCTAGGACCACAATCGGCCCTCGTCGGTACGGAAATCCCATCCATCCCGCTGCTCTCGACAAAAGAAGGCGCAAAGAGCGTGATCCAATAACCCTCTTACACCAAGAGTGGTTTAAGTCAGTATGCTGGGCTGCCAGACAGTCGCGAGAGGAAATCTGATGTACATACATAATATTGACGAACAACATTCAATTGCTGGTACAAAACTGCTACAACATTTAATTTTCAAAGCATGCACTATCAATGCATGAACAAACAGGTGGATCATTTACTCCCTGTTTTAAATCAGATGGATTCTCCCACCTATCCTTCTTAACTTCTTTCTTTTTCTTTCTCTTCTTAGTACGTAGTAGTACCTAGGTAGAGAAGATATTGCACTCCACCTAAAAATTCGGCACCGAGATTTCCCCGAAAATACACCATTTAGGGTCCCATCCATTCCAAAAAAAGTTGATGTGTTCCATTCATATGACTTTCTCTACATCTCTGCAACAAGCTACTGTTAAAAAGCTAATGCTTCTTTTTACTTCATGCTAATTGAGAAAATTTATTGAAATAGTCTTATTGTTTGCTTCCTTGTAAGTAGAAGGGAAATAAGGGAGTACCAAAGGTTAAATGATAGTAAAAAGCTGGTTGCTATGTGATTGAGGTGCCTTTGTTTGTATAGACAGGAGTTGACAAATACCTGTAAAGCTGAAAAAAAAAAAATAAATAAAGGAATATCTCAAAGAGGATAACTCCACGAAAAAATGTATATAATATAATTGCGTGTTCTAATGTGCTCTACATTTTTGTGTGGTAAGTTTCTGTCTATCTCTTACGGTTTACCGGTTATTCTAAATTCCGTAAAATTCATTCAGAATAAAGTAGTCTTCAGAGGCTATTCCCAGTAATTCAAGATATACATATTATTTTTCAGGTACATATCTTTAATATACGACATTTTAATCAAAATTAGTAGAGCAATTTTTGTGAAAATCAAAATTTTCAAAAAAAAGTTCCATGTAAAGGGTAGCTGGGGGTAGGGGGATTTTCTTCAAAATTTTCGTGTCGCATTCTTGGAAGATAATAAACCTAAATACCAAATTTGGTTTTTAGCGGACTTTTTGTTTTTGAGCTATGCTACCCACAGACACACACACACAGACAGAGACACACGGAAATTTTTTCTAAAAATGCTTTTTTTTTGGATTCAGGGGGTCTCAAAACATATATTTCGGTAAAATATCGGTATCGAATTTTGGGTGGAATGCAATACCTTCTCTATACACTATGTACATAGTACGAATAGAAAAGGTAAAAAACAGTTTTAGAAAAACGTACGTGAGTGTAGCTGGGTGGGTGGGTGTGCGTGTGTGTCCATGTGTCTATGAACGAAAAGTCGGTAAGCTACCAAAATTGTTATTTAAGTTTAGTACTTTCCAGGGATGCGACACAAACATTTTCAGGAAAATCCCCTTACCCCAAACCACTCGTTACATGGAAATTTTTTATTTCCTCAAAAATGGCTGTAACAATTTTATTAAATTACTGTATATTCAAGATATTTTCTGCGAATAGCCCTGGAAGACCTCTTCATTCTGTATGACTTCTACATAATTGGTAAGCCGTAGAGATAGACAAAAACTTACTACACACAATTTATGTCGTATAGGTACATTTTTTTCGTGAACTTGAGCATTTCCGAGATATTCTTAGTTATCGGTTTCAGTTTTAAAATAATTTTCTCATACGGGAATAGGTTAGCTCCTGGCAAAACAAACAGGCGAATTTCAATCACATACCAATCAGCTTTTAAAAGATTTGACTATCGATTAAATCTAGTGCACACCTTTATTTCCCTTCTACTTATAAGGAAGCAACTAAGATGCCCATTATGCTAATATTTATCTAAGGTAGCTTAAATTAGAAGAGAGAATACGCTTTTTAATAATAATTTGTTACAGAAATATAGAGATAGTCATGTGAATGGAACACATAAGACTAACACATAACTACTAAGCAAAAATAATAGTTTTCACAGATCGTCGTTACTTATAAAGAATGGAATATTTAAAACACTGTAGTTTACATTTGTAAGCTGTCAGATGACACATTTACAGTTGGGGAAGGCTAAACTTATAACAGAATTTCCTTTTAGTAAGGTTAAACACCCTTTCTTATTACAATTGGCACTACAGGTGGTTACTGATGATACATGCAATCAAATTATAATTGGGAAAATACATTTGAGAAGGAAACATTCTAGGTCTAATCTTTGTGCAACTCCTCCATTTTCCAATTATAAGGACTGACGAAAGCGTGGTAAAAACGTCAGTCAGTGAAAACGATATTGAGGCATTTGAACCAAATCTTTTCCAAAATATTGACAACTATGATCTCTTAACGTTCATTATCACTTAATTTAACCACCATTCCATATACTATTTAAATATATATATATTCTTTTAGAGGCTTCGTGTTAATCAAGTGAAACATTTGAGGAAGTGATTTATTATACCTTTCAGTTTAACTATATGAGAAATACAATAGGTTTAAGTGATAGTCACACAGTTTAAAAGTGGGTTGCTATGTGAGAAGAAGTAAACAATAAAACACGAATAGTGAACTTGAAAATAACATATATTTTTAAATTAAACCAATAATAAATGTTCTACAAAGTTAGCACTTTAACGAGCTCTAATTTTTACTTTCTCTATACGTACTATGTATATAGTGTATAGAGAAGGCATTATATTGCACCCAAAAATTCGATACCGATATTTCACCGGAAATATATGTTTTGAGACCCCCTGAATCCAAAAACAGCATTTTTAGAAAAATGTCCGTGTGTGTCTGTCTGTCTGTGTGTGTGACTGTGGGCAGCATAGCTCAAAAAATAGAAAGACCGTTAAAAGCTAAATTTGGTATTTAAGTTTGGTATCTTACAAGGATGCGACACGAAGATTTTCAAGAACCCCCCCCCCAAAATACCCTTTACATGTAAAACATTTCAAACATTTTGATTTTTTTAAAAATGGCTCCAACGATTTGGATTAAAATCTCGTATGCTTAAGATATTTACTTGACAAATAAAATGTATATCTTGAATTTTCTGGGAATATCCTCTATCCTTTATTCTGGATGAATTTTACGGAATTTAGTATAACTGCTAAACCGTAAGAGATGGACAAAAACTTACTATATATTTTTTTTTTTCGTGGAGTTGCTCGCTTTTTGAGTTATTTCTTGTTTTTCATTTCACCTTTAAAAAACATACTTTTCTCATACAGAAACTTGTCAACTCCTGTCCATACAAACAAAGGAGCTACAGTCACATAGCAACCAGCTTTTGAATATAACTTTAACCTATAGTACTCCCTTATTTCGCTACTACTTACAAGGAAGCAAGCAATAGGACTATTTCTGCTAATTTTGTTCTCGATTAGTATGAAGTAAGTAGAAGCATAAGCTTTTTAACAATAATTTGTTTCAGAGATGTAGAGAAAGTCATGTGAATAGATTACATCAGATTTTTTTTTTGTAACAGATATTACTTGATACGGTATGCTACCTATGAAAATGCCATCGAGTATTTAGAGGGCTTCGCAGACTCTTCCCAGAAAATTTAAAACACAAATTTGTCATCCAATAGCTTAAACAGAAAAATATTTAATCACAATCATTAAATACACTTTTGAGAAAATAAGACTTACATTTTTCCATGTTATAGTATTTTGGCGTGGCAGATTTACTTGAAAATCTTCGTATGCAACTTCGGAATATGTAGAAGTGAAATACTAAGTTTGCTGTTAAACCACTTTTCGTTTTGAGATATGCTGTTCACAGAAACACAGGCAGACACAGACCGACGAGCCGTTTCTAAAAATCTTTTTTTTTATTCCTGTGAAATATCTTTATCTAATTTTTGGATAGAATGGAAATACTTCCTCTTCTTACCATAGCTAAGTAGCATTAAAAATAAAAATATTGGGGAAATGTCCAGGAAACATATTTGAAGGAATAAAAATATAGCAAAAATAATTTGAGAGAAATGTTCATGAAAAAAATCTAATGTGTTCCATTCACATGACTTTCTCTACAATTCTGCAACAAATTATTTTTAAAAAACTTATGCTTCCATTTACTTGATGCTAATCGAGAAAAAATAACAGAAATGGTCTTATTACTTGCTTCCTTGAAAGTAGAAGCGAAACAAGGGAGTACCACAGGTTAAAGTGATAATTAAAAGCTCGTTGCTATGTGACTGAAGTTCCTTTGTTTGTATGGACAGAACTTGACAAATTCATGTATGAGAAAAGTATGTTTTTCAAAGTTGAAACGAAAAACAAGGAATATCTAGAAAGCAATCAACTCCACGAAAAAGTGTATTTAACATAAATTGTGTGTTTTAACGTGCTCTATATTTTGGTGTGGTAAGTTTTTGTCCATCTCTTACGGTTTAGCAGTTATGCAAAATACCGTAAAATTCATCCAGAATAAAGTAGTCTTCAGAGGCTATTCCCAGAAAATTCAAGATATACGTTTTATTTGTCAGGTAAATTACTTTAATATACGATATTCTAATCAAAATTGTTAAGAGCCACTTTTGAGAAAAAAAGTTCCATTTAAAGGGTAGTTGAGGGTGGGGGAATTTCCTTGATAATCTTCGTGTCGCATCCTTGGAAGATAGCAAATTTAAATACCAAGTTTTCATTTTTGACCTATGCTGTTCACAGACACACACATTGTCGCCCTCCGTGTAATAGTTACCATACTGACTTCATATTACCAGGGTCGGTTCAAACCCGGCGGAGGACGATGGATTTTTTCGGGTGTAAAAATCCTTGGCATGGCTTCCTTCGGAAGGGAAGTAAAGCCGTGTGTCCCGTGTCGTAGATTTACGGCACGTAAAAGAGCCTCAAGTCTGATAGAGAGGTCTCTGAGCAAAATTAAGCGCTCTTTCACGCCCAATTTAGAATAGGACGCTGAGAACCACAGCAGTTAAAGAGCGTCCATAAATAACACGCCATTTTTTACAGACACACACACATACACACACACGCACGTACACTTGGACCTTTTTTAAGAAATTCCTTTTGGGTTCAGGGGGACTCAAAACATGCATGTACTGTCGGTGAAATTCCGGTATCTAATCTTTGGGGATATTTTAATGTCTTCTCTATACATTTAGTACATAGTACGTGTAGAGAAAGTAAAAATATCAGGAACGTCCTTGGAAGATGCTGAACTTAAATATCTTGAGTTTTAATAACCAGGAAATTGAGAGACATTTCACACCTCGAACTAAGGTGGATCTTTTGTGCTCACCATCTGCAGCAGGAATGATTGAGGTGAAGGAACCTCAGGAGGCTACAGGCCGCGATGTGTAGTGATCTTTAATGATTCCAAGCTTGATGACACGATCATATCCATAGAAAAGGTTTCCCTCTTTTGGAATGGGGGAGTACTTCGCCAATGACTTAGGGAAGGCTGATGTCTGGCAAGGATTCCAAAGAACTTTTCGCCACCGAACAATATAGTCTCTACTTTAATTATGAAAGGGGAAGGAGAAGTATAGGAAATAAAGGAAAGAAAATTAGTTGTAGAAGAGGAAGCAACCCAACATTTGGATTTCCAACCAGGCAAAACTATTTAAAGACATGGTCAGAGCGGCCGGTCCAAGGAATCAAACCTAGGACCTCCCATACGTACCTAAGCCGCGCACACTCTGCCCCAGAGCCACCACAGTAACTAACATACCAAGTTTTCATTTTGTAGTTATGTTGTTGAAATGCACACACACATGCACTTTTTATGAGAAAATATTTTCTTTTTTGCTTTCCGGAAATCTGAAAATGTATATTTACAGTGAAGTTTTTGGCATTGAATTTTGTGGCTGGAATACAAACAATACTTCTTCTAACAATAAAGAAGGTACACATTATTTGACACAAACTTTGTATTTTAATAAGATCTAAGTTTTTTCTGTGGTAAGTTTGGTGTGGTCCTTATGATTTCATAGTTTTATAAACTTGTATATAATTCAATTCTTATGAAAAGACTTTGCAGAGTGTGTGCAGAAAATTCAACAAATGCACTTGATTATTGATGTGAATATCACAAACATGCGATATTAATAAAAAAAACGTTAGAGTGTCTTTGAGAAAAGCAAAATCTGATGTGTTACATTCACATGACTTTCTGTGCGTATTCTACGTCAACCCATTCTTACAAAATTGTGTTCTTGTGCCCACTTCATAATAATCAACATAAACAATAGTAGATATGGTTTTGTAACAATTTCATTGTAGGGATAAGGAAATACGAGGGTGGTTTGATAAGTGTGGTACAAAGAAAGAAACATGTTTGCTTCATGAAAAAGCTCACCTTTTCGATATAGGCTCATTTGAGATATGTACACTTGATCTAGTGATGTTCTAGCTTTTTCATCTCGTCGGAAATGTAGGTTCTGTAAAACCATGTTAAATACCGTGACTGTGACTATCACTACCTCATTTGATCGCAGTTTTTCCCCATAAAGCCAATTTTTCAAGTTAGGGAACAAAAACAAATCATTTGGGGATAATTCTGGTGAATAGGAATGGATGAGAAACCAATGTTCGTACTTTCGCCATTGTTATCACAGATATATGGGATGGTGCATTATCCTACTAAAATAGCACTTTTTATTTCCTCTACACGTACTATGTACATAGTGTATAGAGAAATTCGATATCGAGATTTCACCAGAAATATATGTTTTAGGGTCCCCTGTATACATAAAAAGCATTTTCAGAAAAAGATCTGTATGTGTACCTGTAAACACGATAACTCAAAAACGAAAAGTCGGTAAAATACCAAACTTGGTATTTGAGGTAAGTATCTTCCAGAGATGAGACACAACGATTTTGAGAAAAGTCCCCCCACACCAAACTACCCTTTACATGGAACTTTTTTCGAAAATTTTGATTTTCTCAATAATGGCTCTAATGATTTTGATTAAAATATCATATATTAAAAATACTTACCTAACCAATAAAATGTATATCTTGAATTTTCTGAGAATAGCCACTGAAGACGCCTTTATTTGGATGCATTTTACGGAATTTTGCCTAACTGCTAACGCGTAGGAGGTGGAAAAAAACTTACCACAAAAAGGTGTAGAGCACGTTAAAAAACACAATTTATAATACACACTTTTTTCGTGGAATTGATCGTTTTTGAGATATTCCTTTTTTTTTCGTTTTACCTTTAAAAAACTTACATTTTTCAACTCCAGTGCATATAAACAAAGGAACTTCAGACACATAGTAATCAGCTTTTGACTATCACTTTAACCTATGGTACCTCGTATTTCGCTTCTACTTACAAGGAAGCAAGTAACAAGACTATTTCTACTAATTTTTTCTTGATTAGCATGAAGTAAATAGAAGCATAATCTTTTTAACAATAATTTGCTGCAGAGATGTAGAGAAAGTCATATGAATGGAACACATCAGATGTTTTTGCGAACCAACTTTAGTATAAAATAAGAACTAAAGCTTTCCTGGCGACGTGTTAATTCAAAATCTTCTCGGGCTTCTATTTACCTGGCTAGAAGCCCGAGAAGATTTTGAATCAACTTTAGTATGTTTTCAGCCATCGCAATTTCAAACGATCCAATAATGTGGCATAATACGGTCCATTTATGGTTCTGCTTCCCCCCCCCCCCAAGTATTCTTTGGGAATGCCAAAAAGCAGTGGCCATCACCTTCCTAGATAACAAAGTGATATTTTCCTTCTTTGGTGCATATGCGCAGCCTTTGCCCATTATTTTGATTGTCGTTTTGACTCAGGTGGGTAATGATGGATGCAGGTTTCATCAACAGTCACAAATCAGAGTAGAGTCCCGCAGATTGCGATCAAACATCGCCAGAGAATGTGTTCAAATTTTCCGAACGCAGTTTTGGTCCACTGTGAGCAATTGCATCACCTACCTCTCACATAGCTTCTGGATAGTCAATTCTCCGTGCACTTCTCATTTGAAATGCCTACAGTTTCAAAAACTAAAACTACTGCGGGTAAACTGTTCAAAGGATTGACCGTCTAATACATATTGATCTATAAATGTATTTGTTACTAATGATAAGATTACATAGCCTACTGCAAATAATACATTAATGTATAAACCCAATCTCACAAATTTCTATTCGGCGGTATTGCACTACCATGACATTGATTTTGTCAATGATTTCTGGTGTGATGATCTCATTTGGATGACCGGAGCACGCTTGGTCTTTGTGCTTGCCCGCCGACATTTAAATTCCTTTATTCAAAAGTAAATGTCTTCAAATGTCCGCGTGAACTTCATTCAATTCTGTTTTAATTTGTGCGGCAGCGCAACCCTTCAAATGAAAATGTTTAATAACAGCACGAAACTTGGGTTTCTCCTTTTTCAATCGCAATTGACACATGACCAATTCAAACGACTGCCAACAATGAGCCACTCGCTGTCCATTGTTGGCATATTTATACGATCCTTTGAATAGTCAAGCTTACCAACCAAGAAGCCGTAACGAACATGTTCCCAAATACCCTTGAATATAATACAGGAAAGTCCCCCAAAAGAGCGGCGACAAGGAACACCAGCGGTCTGGGCAACTATTGGGATCTGTATAAGGCGTATGGTGTAAGAGGTGTTAAGATTTCCTTTTTATAATTTTAGGCAATGCAAACCTACAAGGACGGGAAAGTATGTGCAGTATTTTATTGCCATAACTATACCTGGCAAAAAAATGCCGTCTCTTTCTTTCCTCGAGATAAAGCCATGTAAGTACTGTTTTAATGTACAGGATTAGTGATTCTCCACGAGGTTACATTTCGTTAGTCATAAATATATACGCATATTAAGAAAATACTCCAAAGTGCACAATCACAAATATTCTTGGGGCAATAGTAGGTACGTAATGTGCAATAGGTATGACTAAGTGCGTTGGTTGAGGCTTGTTTTTCATTCAAATTTGCAGCTGTGCTGAATGGGTAAGAAAGTGCCGAAGAGCCGACTTGGACCAGGTTTTTAAAGTGAATGGACCGACTAAGTTAAACAGCTCACGTACGAACCGGATTTCTAAGTTTTGACAGATTCTCTGGGTGGAAATCGGATTCTCTCTAAAATACGCCTTGGGAGTTCCGGGTATTCATATTTTCATTACAAAACAATTGTGTTAGAATTAGATTTCATTCGGCAGCACCGAAAACATATACCTAATTTAAAAATGAACTTCAGAGCAAATATTATAAGCTATTAACGTTCATATTCTTCCCGGTAATGTGCGTCTAACTGAACGCTAAATAAACAATTTTATCCTCTGGCCTGTAAAGGTTAATTCAACCCGCACTTGAACTATACTAAAGCTTGCTCCATAAATGTGACCTACATTGAAAGAAAAATGCATAAATTTGTGTATTTATTCCGATTTTAATATAAATCGCAACGTGTTTAACAGCATCATTTCCATTGATTTAGATCAGCTGACGTGTGTACTGCAGACCGCTAGACTAGATGGTAGCACCATCGCAAGTCGCCAGCCGTTCCCATGTTAAATTGAGGCAGTTTCCTGTATTAGTATGAAGTGTATTTGATGTTCTGGAAATTTACCAGACTCATCTAACCACCCTCATTTACTAAACCGATAGTCAAACGTTTTAAGAGCAGTTCGGTATGAAATGGTTGTGAAAGCAGTCTTAACGGCTTCTCAAAGAGAGAAGTATAAATGTTGGAAAATTTCAATAAGTAGGTAATAGTTTTCTAAAATGCTCTTCTGTTGGGTCTCAAAGCATATATTTCCATTAAAATCTAGGGAAATAATTTTATGTCATATTCATACGGAGTATAAAACTAAAAATCTGATGTGTTCCATTCACCTGACTTTCGCTATATCTCTGCAATAGATTATGTTAAAAAGTTTATTCTTCTATTTACTTAATGCTAATCAAGAAAAAAATCAGCAGAAAGCGTCTTATTACTTGCTTCCTTATAAGTAGAAGGGTAATAAAGGACTACATTGGGTAAATCGATAGTCAAATATTTTAAAAGCTGGTTCCTATGTGATTGAACTGCCTTTGCTTGTATGGACAGCAGTTGACAAATTCCCGTATGAGAAATGTATAAGTATTTCAAAGCTGAAACTAACAACAAGAAATATCTCAAAAATGGTTAACTCCACGAAAAAGAATGTATATAACATAAATTGTATGTGTTAACGAACTCTACTTTTTGTGTGATTTGTTTCTGTCTATCACTTATGGTTTACCAGTTATGCAAAATCCGCAAAATTCATCCAAAATATACGTCTTCAGATGCTACTCCCAGAAATTTGAGGATATACATTTTATTTGTCATATAAATATCTTAAATATTAGAGATTTTATTCAAAATGGTTATTTTTGAGAAAAACCAAATTTTCGAAATTTTTTCTATGTAAAGGGTAGTTGGGGGTGGGGGGATTTTCTTGAAAATTTCCATATCTATTACTATAAACATGAACAAAGTTGAAAGCTCATATTTTAATTTTTTTTTTGATTAATCCTGCATGTTTTATATTTTTTGGGGTGAATAATTGCATGCATATTTTGGGATTTTATAGCGCATGAGTTCTCAACTTTGGTTTCAATAATTATTTTAATGAAATGTAATTAATATGTGTGACTTTTTTTACTTTCTCTATCACGTATGTACAACGTACACAATGTACACATGTACATGTGTTGTATTCCACCTAGAAATTCAATACCGAGAACTCATCGGAAATGTGTTTTGAAGACCCCTGAATAAAAAAAATCTAACGTGTTCCATTAGCATAACTTCCTCTATCTGTTCCATAATCAAAATTTTCTTAAAATAAGTTATTCTTTTATCTGTCACTAATCTAGATAAACGGAAATTGCTTTATTACTGGCTTCCTTGTAAGTAGAAAGGAAAATAAGGGAATAAACTAGGCTAAAGCAATAGACAAATCTTTTAAAAAGATGGTCAATATGTGAAATAATTGAGGTGTGGTTCGCTTTGCATGATCCGGTTTGAAAAAAAAGTTAATTAGTTCAAAATTTAAACCAATAAAAAGTAAACAAGAAAAACATATATGACATAAAACTATGTGTTTTCACGAGATCTACAATATTATATTGTAAGATTTAATCTATCTTTTACGGTTTTATCGTTTTGCAAAATTTTGCAAAACTCAACCAGAATAAGTAGTTCTTCAGAGGCTATTCCCAGAAATTCAAAATATACATTTTATTTCTGAATGTGAATATCTTCAATATGCGGCATTTCAATCAAAACCGTTAGAGCTATTTTTGAGAAAATCAAAATGTTCGAAAAAATGTCCCATGCAAAGTGTAGTTTGGTAAACACTAAGTTTGGAATTTAATCGAGTTTTCGTTTTTGAGCTATGGTATTCACAGACACACGGACATACACGTGGACTTTTTTCTAAAACTACTTTTTCAAAACTAAGTGGACCTTAAAAAAATGTATTTCCGGTGAAATCTAGGTATCGTATTTTTTGTTGGAATACAATACTTTCTTCATTCATAATGTACATTGTCCTTACGGGCTAGAGAAACTAAAACAGCGCTTTTAAAACGTGGTCCATATGTGTCTGTCCGTGTATATGTATGTGAGCTAAAATACCAAACTTGGTATTTTAGTTCAGCACCTTCCAAGAATGTGAAAAAATCCCCCAACCCTCAACTACCCTTTGCATGGAACATTTTTCGAAAATTTTGTTTTTTTAGAAATGCCTCCAACATTTTGATTAAAATAGCATTTGTTTAAGATATTTTTATTACAATGCATATCTTGAATTTTCTGGAAATAGCTTCTGAACACCTCTTCATTCTACATGCCTTTTGTATAGCGGGTAAACCATAAGAGATCAAAATTTTACTACACAAAAAGTGTAAATCTCATTAAAAACAAAATTTATGTCATATACATTTTTTGCGGAGTTAACCGCTTCCGAGATACCTATTCCTTTTTCTGAACGGGAAGTTATTTTTTGTTACATATTTCTTTTGTTTTATCTCTAGCCTTGGAAGGAGAACCGAATTTCAATGACCAATGCATAGTGTCAGCTATCCCTTTAGCCCAGTGTAGATAAAAGAATAAACTTTTGTAAGAATTGCTTGTTTGCAGAATACGTAGAGAATGTTATGTGAATGGAATGCTCAGAGTTTTATTCGCTATTACTGGACCTACTGGAGTTAAAAGTGTATTTCAACGATTGGATAGAACATCAGCTGACTTTCATTGGAAGCTTTTCCTATCTGGAGTTGAAAGGAGTGAAATTTGCAAACAGCTTGGGCGTTATGTATCGCTGATGACCTCAGCTGCTCCAGGTTTCTACACAACAGAATAGAAACTTGGGTCGCAACTATTTGAATATGAATGTGTGGGGGATTTGCCTAAATACGTCACGGGGATGTCTGTGACCTGAATCCGACCCAATCAGGTATACAGGGGTCGGTACACTCTCGGGGCAAATGCAACTAGGGTTCTGCTCAATAGCATTACCACATTCATGTTTCACATTGAATTTAAATTATTTTTAGTCTAAGTAGATCGAGAATAAACACATATGTGCTCCGGTTTACTCTCACATATGCCCACGTTTAGCAAGAAATTAGAAATATGTGCTAATACAATTAATTCCTTACATACAACAAGTTTTAAAAATACTAAATAAGAAAACTTACAAAAATGAGCAAGTTTTATCTCTTCAGCTTTTTTCTTGGACATATTTTTGTTAAATGAACTCTTAGATGTAAGATGTAAGAATAGACAAGGTATTGTATTGCACCCAAAAATTCGATACCGGGATTTCACCGGAAATAGACGTTTTAGGGTTTCCTGTATCCAAAAAAAAAAGTATTTCAGTAAAAGGTGCGCGTGTCTCTAAAATACCAAACTTAATATTTAAGATTAGTATCTTCCAGGAATGTGACACGAATATTTTGAGAAAAATACTCCAACCCCAAACTACCCTTTACATAGAAAAATTTTCCAAAATTTTGATTTTCTCAAAAATAGCTCTAATGCTTTCGATTAAAATACTGTATATTAAAGATATTAAATGGCAAATAAAATGTATATTTTGAGTTTTCTAAGAATAGCCTTTAAATACCTCTTTGTTCTAAATGAATTTTGCTGAATTTTGCGTAACTGCTAAATCGTAGGAGATAGACAAAAACTTACCACATAAAAATGTAGAGCACGTTAAAACACACAATTTGCGTTATATAAATTTTTTTCATGGAGTTTGTCGTTTGTTGTTTTTGGTTTCAGCTTTAAAAGTCCCGCAAAGGCACCCATCACGTTGGGGCTTGAATGATGACAAGAGTGCAATTTGATAAGAGTAGAAAATTTAGGAGGAATGCATGTGTGTTCGACGGCAGAAAAGGCCGAACAAAATGAATAAATGATTCAATAATAATCTGGAACTCAAGAAAATTACTTTGTCTTACCATTCCTGAAAAGAGATACCATGCTAACAAAATCCTGAGCTAGGACACCCACATCTGCACAGCATTCCTTAATACCCAAACCTTTACGCGATATACGAACCTGGTACCCCTAAGTTACCTCCGCAATACGTATGCTACTACTGGTAAAAATCTCTAATCTGAGCTGCATTCAAACCTTTCCATTTCTAGGCTGCCAAAAATGTAAAAAAGTTAGAAATCCCTAAGGTTATAATCCCTCTCTCTCTCTCTCTCTCTCTCTCTCTCTCTCTCTCTCTTTTAACGTCCTTTAACCGGGTTGGTCATATCGGAAGAATGAATGAAATTGGTAAAATGATGCTTAAATGATCTCGAAGTCTATGGAGCTTAAACTTAGTCGACATTAGTCTTCTCAGGATAAGGGAAACCCCAGAAAAAAAAAAACCTCATCCGGTTAACTTACCCTAAGCGAGATTCGAACTCACGACCTGTTGAATGTGAGGCAGACACGCTACCAGGAGGGCATCTGGCAAACTTTTTGTGCCCTTCCAAGGAAATTCGTCAAGAAGTAAACACAGGATTGCCTACCCTTGAATGGAAACGTGCCTAGAACTGAACCTTGGATCTCTGTAAAGCCTGTTGACGATACCAGAGGCGCTGCATTCTGCTGGAGGGGCACCCATTACAACCCTCTGCGGTGTGGCACTTAGCACATAATCCTGAGGGCGAGGTAAACGGGAGCGGATATTTACATCCTCTGTATAAACGGCCGTTATGCGTCGTAAAACGATCGTGTTGGTTCCCGCCCTTTTTTGCCTCTCCTCTTCCTCTTGCGACAGACGTCTGGTCGGCAGAAGACAGACATTCTATCCAATATATTGATTGCACCACAAGAGAAACCTTGAATATGCATCTGCTACACCGCTATTCCAACAGAGAAGGGTTATGCATATCGCAGCTGCCTGTCAACCCTACGCGAGCGTACAAAAAACACTTCCACAGCTAGCCTACTTTCAGCACTTCGCTATAAGGCATTCGTCATTACCAATACCGCAGATACACTAATAAAAGAGGACATCAGAATAAAAAATCTGATATGTACCAATCAAATGACTTTCTCTATATCCCTGCAACAAATTATTCTTAAAAAAACAAATACTTCTATTTACTTTAAGCTAATCAGAAAAAATGAGCAGATATAGTCTTATTACTTGCTTCCTTGTAAGTAGAAGCGAAATAAGGGAAAACCATAGGTTAAAGTGATAGTCAAAAGCTGGTTGCTATGTCATGAAGTTCCTTTGTTTGTATGGACATTAGTTGACCAATTCCTGTATGAGAAAAGTATACATTTTTCATAGCAGAGACCAAAAAGAAGGAATGTCTCAAAATCGACGAACTCCACGAAAAAAATGTATATAACATAAATTGTGTGTTTTAATGTGCTCTACATTTTTATGTAGTAAGTTTTTGTCCACCTCTTACGGTTTAGCAGTTATTCAAAATTCAGTAAAATTCATCCAGAATAAACTACTCTTCAGAGGCTGTTCCTAGAAAATTCAAGATATGTATTTTATTTGTCAGGTAAATATCTTTAATATACGAAATTTTAATCAAAATCGTTAGAGCCATTTTTGAGAAAATCCACATTTTCGAAAAAAGTACCATGTAAAGGGTAGTTGGGGGTGGGGGATTTTTCTTAAAATCTTCGTGTCGCATCCCTGGAAGATACTAAACTTAAATACCTAGTTTGGTATTTTACCGACTTTTCGTTTTTGAGTTATCGTGTTCACAGACACACGGACACCTGGACACACACACACACACACACACACACACACACGGACCTTTTTGTGAAAATGCTTTTTTTGGATATTGGGGACCCTAAAACATATATTTCCGGTGAAATCTCGGTATAGAATTTTTGGGTGAAGTGCAATACTTTCTCTATACACTATGTACATAGTGCGTATAGAGAAAGTAAACATCTGATCTGTTAAAAAGCTTATGCTTCTATTTACTTCATACTAATCGAGAAAAAACTAGCAGAAATAGTCTTATTACTTGCTTCCTTGAAAGTAGGAGCGAAATAAGGGAGTACCATAGATTACAGTGATAGTCTAAAGCTGGTTGCTATGTGACTGAAGTTCCTTTGTTTGTATGGACAGGAGTTGACAAATTCCTGTATAAGAAAACTATGCCTTTAAAAGCTGAAACCAATAACAAGGAATATCTAAAAAACGATCAACTCCACCGAAAAAAGTATATAACATAAACTGTGGGTTACAGCGTGCTCTACATATTTTTGTGACAAGTTTTTGTCCATCTCTTAGGTTTAGCGGTTATGCAAAATTCCTTACAAGATTCATCCAAAATAAAGCAGTCTTCAGAGGCTATTCCCAGAAAATTCAAGATAAACATTTTATTTGTCAGGTAAATATTTTTAATATACGATATTTTAATCAAAATCGTTAAAGCCATTTTTGAGAAAACCAAACATTTCTAAAAAAGTTCCATGTAAAGGGTAGTTTGGGGTGGGGGGATTTTTCTGAAAATCTTCGTATCGCATCCCTGGAAGATGTAAACTTAAACTTAAATACCAAGTTTGGTATTTTAGTGACTTTTCTTTTTTGAGTTATCGTGTTCACAGACACACGGACACACACAAACATTTTTCTAAAAATGCTTTTTTTTTATTCAGGGGGAGCCTAAACATATATTTCCGGTGAAATCTCGGTATCGAAGTTTTGGGTGCAATGCAATACATTCTCTACACACCATGTCCATAGTACGTGTAGAGAAATAAAAAAGGTCAATGCATGTGTGTATGTGTGGAGTGTGGTGTGTGACAAGGTGTGTGTTTTTAACCGCATGAGGTGAAAACGATTGGTCGGTTAGTTATAACATTTGTATTTAAGTTTAGCAACTTCCAATATATTAAAGAAAATTTCCCTCAATTCAAACTATCCTACATGGAAAGCTTTGGTTATTTTCTCAAAAATACTTATAATGATTAAAGCCATTTCCACGACAAATAAATTGAATATCTTGAATTTTCTAGCAATCATTTATGAAGTGTCCTTATTCTGAATAGTTTTCGTATAATTGGTAAACCTAAAGAGATGGATAAAGTCTTACTACACAAAAAATATTGGCCTCATTAAAGCACACATCTTACGTCAATAACATTTTCCTTGTGGCGTTTACGATTTTTGAAATATTATTTGTTACTGGTTGGAATTTTTCAAACACATGCAGTGTATTTTCTCAATTGCTAATCGCTATTTTTTTTATTTATTTATTTTGCGTCTTCAAGGACGTCATTTAAAAATATTTGTCTGTACTTTGGCTGACTCCTTGGCACAGCTCACTAAGAGCCTTGACTTACCGCCCGGCCGCTGCGTCCCCCATCTCGGTTCATTACAGACGTCATGGATGGGGTGCAGTATTGGGGGGGGGGTGAGACGTGGACAGCACTTCGAGCCCCCTGGCCAATTAATACGGTCTTCACAACCTGGAGCCGCCACTCCTCCATCAAGTAGCTCCTTAAATGGCCCCCTCAGGGACCTCACGAGGCTGAGTGCACCCCGGTCAATGTCTCCCATCCTCTCTGTACTCTCTGGACTTTAGCTTGTATTCTTCTTATGCGTACAAGAAATGTATAAGTGAATAATAACAGCCTACCTACATCAAAAAAGTCTATATAACATTAAGTTTTGTAACAAAAAGAAATAGAGAAAGTCATATGAATAATGTTAGATATTTTTTATATTTACTGATAAAATCTTGATGAATATATGCCAGGGGTTTAATTAAGTTTGTTGCAAAGACTGAAGAGCACTCACTATTAAAAATACTCATTAAACCGTTTAAAATACGAATTGATAAGTATAAATTATAATTATTTGTTAGCCATGGCTTATCTTAAAGTTAACTCACGAGGAATTAAGGAAAGATCGCTTAACGTTTCAAAACCCACCGCTTAGGTATTTATAACATACAAACGAAAAATAATAAATGTTTTGGAAGTAGTTCCACGAATGTTTTGTCACCAGCTGCCTTTCCCAGCAATGCAGGGATGTTTTGTGAAAGTAAGAAGAAAATAGGTGGTATTTTAAAGTCGTGAAATATCTATCATTTTCACCCATACTTAACTTTTGTCCAGATTGCAAATTATGAAAATATATACATAAAGGCTAGAAAATATGATTATGTTTTTAATTTGAAGATAGTCCATACTCTTATTAAGTCCTATACCTCAAGTGCCATATCTGTGCCCCGCTCAACGAAGCAGTGTAATTTAACTATATGGGCTTGAAAATAAGGATTAGCATATGTTTTAAAATCTTCAAGGAACTGTATCACCGAAAAAAGGCTGATGTGCTCCATTGACATGACTTCCTCTACCCGTTCTGCAAACAAAATTTTCTTACAACAAATTATTCTTTTGTTTTCATCATGATAATTGAGACAGACATTATCAGGGTCTTATTACTTAGTTGTTTCTAAGTAGAAGGGGAAGAAATTGATTTGTTCCATTTACATGCTTTTTCTACTCGTTCTACAAACAAATTATTCTTACAAAATATTATCTACTGATGTTAATCGACATATGCACTAGCAGTCATTCCTTATTATTTAACTCTTGTAAGTACGAAGGTCGTTTTTTTTTTTTCGAACTCCGATAGGCTGTAAATAAAAGGCAAGTTCATAGAAAACAATTATTGTATTACTAAACGTTTTGAACACTTATGGTTACTTTTCAACATAATCACTGAAAAGATTGAGACATTTGTCGTACCTGTGCAGAAGCTTTGTAACACCCTCTTCAAAAAATGTTGCCGCCAATGATTTCAAATGAGCATTGACGTTGTATTGAAGATCTTCGTTGGTTTGAAAGTGCTGTCCTCTAGCCGCGTCTTCAGTTCATGAAAAAGGTGAAAGTCGCTGGGTGTCAGATCAGGACTGTATGGCGGATGATCGGAAATGTCCCATTGAAATTGTTCAAGGAGCCAATGGGTTGTGCCAGTAATGTGTGGACGAACGTTGTCATGAATCAACACAATTCTTGAAGTCAGCATTACTCCGTTTGTTTTGAATGGCTCTCCGCAAACGTCGTAAAATGTCACAATAAACAGCTGCATTGATTAGCGGTTACGGGCTGCATCATTGTCGGCAACATTTTTGAAGCGGGTATTGCTAAGCTTGTGCACAAGTACGATAAATGTCTCAGTATTTTCGGTGATTATGTTGAAAAGTAACCATAAGTGCACAAAACTTTTAGTAATGAAATAATTGTTTTCTATGAACTTGTCTTTTATTTATAGCCTATCGGAGGTGAAAACAAAAATTCCCTCGTAGAAGGGAAATAAGGAAATACACTAGGCGAAAATAATAGTGCAAGCTACTATAAAACTGACTTTAAAATTCCGTTCTCTTTGCATTACCAATAGTAAAACAAATGCAAAACGTATTTCGACTTCCTGTTTGAGAAAAGTATAAGAATTTCAACATTGAAACCAATTAAAATGAAATTAATTTGTTTGTTAACCACGTTATCAATTACCAGTATCATATTAGCGCCGGAATTTGATTCCACAGGAGTTAACATGCGAATATATTTAATGTCATCGCTTTTGAACACACTTAAAAACCATCGGTCTCGGCCGGTTTTGAACCCGCGAGCTTAGGATCAGAAGGGCAGCGCCTAACCAACTGTGCCACTCGGACCGGCTGAACATCTCGAAAATCGTTAACTCTTAAAGAAATATATGTGATTGTTTTAACGAGATCTACTCTTTTACTTTCTCTACACGTACTATGTGCATAGTGCATAGGGGAAGTATTGTATTCCACCCAAAAATCAATAAAAAGATTTTACCGGAAATACATGTTTTAGGACCCCCTGAATCCAAAAAAATACCAAGGGCTAAAGTAATAGTCAAAAGCTTGTTGCTATGTGATTGGAGTTCCTTTGTTTGTATGGACAGGAGTTGACAAATTCCCCTATGAGAAAAGTAAGTATTTATAGCTGAAATCAATAACAAGGTATATTTCAAAAACGATAACTCCACGAAGAAATTGTACATAACATGAATTGTGTGTTTTAACGAGCTATACATTTTCTGTTAAGTAAGTTTCTGTTTATCTCTTACGGTTTACCAATTATGTAACATTCCGCAAAATTCATCCAAAATAAAGATGTTTTCAGAGGCTATTTCCAGGATATTCAAGATATACATTTTATTAGTCAGGTAAATATCTTTAAAATACAAAATTTTAATCAAAATCGTTACATCCATTTTTTCTATGTAAAGTGTAGTTGGGGGCGGGGGGATTTTCTTGAAAATCTTCGTGTCGCATCCTTGGAAGACACCAAACTTTAATACCAAGTTTGGTATTTAACGGTCTTTTCAGTTTTGAGCTATGCTGTCCACAAACACACACACACACACACACACACACACGGACCTTTTTTCAAAAATTTTTTTATATTCAGGGGGACCCCAATACTTGTATTTCCGTGAAATCTCGGTATCGAATTTTTGGGTGCAATACAATACCTTCTCTATACACTATGTACATAGTACGTGTAGAGAAATTAAACATGCACTATAGTTAAAGATAATTTCATCGCCTTAAATAATGAAGTGCAGTGTTATTTGGACACATCTAATGACCAGTTTGCTGCTGATGCCCGCTTTGAGATGATGCTCACAGCAGTGTTATGTTCAAGCTCTCAGGGACTTAAGGGACGGGAGTGGGGTAATACAGAATAGCCTTCATAGCAGAAGACGTTGCCTCAGGGAGTGTGATGAGGTACGTACATGTGAGGAGCATGACCTACGTTAACTAGTTGTGTATTGCGGCTCGTCGTCTCTTGAAACACAGTGCTGGTCTTCGAATTCTTCCATCTTCAGGGATGTCTCGTTTTAATTATAAGTTGTATTGCTGAAGTCTTAAATTCTTTTAAATTACCAAGAGGACTAAAACTATAAAATTATCACTAATCAATGAAGTCTGCGACGGTAACATAGGGGGTCCCGGGTTCTTATCCCGCGTGCAGATTTTGTCTACCAGGAGTGGGTGTCCTAGCTCAGGATTTTGTTAGCATGGAATCTTTTTCAGGGGTGGTAAGACACAAATGATTTTCTTGGAGTTCCAGATTATTATTGAACTTATTTATTCATTTTGTTCGGTCTTTTCTGCCGTTGAACACACCCGCATTTCTTCTAAGTGTTCTACACTTAGGTTTCGCTTTACTCGACCGCGCCTATTATTACTTATTACTTTTGACCGTCTTTTGGTGCAGTGATTTCGTCGGTATTGTTGTCCGTATTAAATTAACACTATTTCCGTCAAAACTTAAGGTAGCCCGTTCGCCTCCACCCAAATATCACATCTTCTCTCCGCGAAAGTTCCATGGCTAGTGCAGCAAGAGAATTGTTTCTGTTTTCCTTGTTATGTTCACCCTCGGGCAGTGTAACCTCACCCCTTCATTTCAATGTCCTTCCCTTAACGGTACTATCCTACCTGGGTCGCTTGTCAGCTCGTGACAACTATCCTGGGTTTATTCCCTAGCCATTTTCAATGTACATTTGTCCCCTCTTATTATAATTTATATTATATTAGCTATAATTTATCTCTCTTTTAGATAACTTTTAACCCCGTGACACGGCACGTACTGTCTCAAGTCTTAAATTACATTTGCCTTTTCAGTAAATTTACCATTGAATATTATCGTTTTTGTGAAATTTTAATATACCTAAATAGGTTCGGCAGGTCAAACGCGTGCCTCGTTCTTAGGTTTCTGAAAATCTTCATCCATATCGTTAAAATGTATCTAATTTCAGCATAAAGTCTAGCTAGTATCTTCGCTTCCCACAGTAGGTTAAACATCCAACAAGTCAGTCTGTGCTAGACACATTCGCACACAGATCTCTGTGTGAAAACATTGGGAATTCATGTATTTCCGTTAATATTTTACTATTCCTTTACTTTTTAATTCATTCGCTGTAGATGCCGTACAGAATTTTAACTTTGCATAAAACGATGTACGAATAAAACTAGCATTATAATGCACTATATTTATCTGACTATATAAACGATATTTTCATCTGCGGTAGCAGATTTGATTATCACGGAGTAAAATAAAAACACAATATATAATAAGTAAATTCGTCATGATCGTACAAGTATTTAGCACGTGCTTTTTTTACAGTTGACATTTAAATGTCAGATACCAGGTAATGATTGTAATACTACTGGTAATCTATTCTAATATTATAAATCAAGAATATGAGTGTGCGGGCGCGTGTATTTAGAATAATCTTAAAAATCACTCAACCGATTATGAAAACTAATTTACCACTGAATGGAAACTACCAGATGCCTCAATGTCCGTGTTTGACGTGCTCAATAATTCCTTGGTGCATTAAAATAGTTGCAGAATTCAACGGAGTTATTTCAAGTGAAACCCCGGCTGTAGAGAACTCGCGACACCGACCTTCGTTTAACCCCTCGCAATGATCGCGATCCGTTCACATATTCTGTGATAAGCAAGAAATGGAAACGAAGGACTCTCATTAGTTCTCCACAGTGGGTTCTAAGTTCAAATATCCCCGTTGAGTTCTGCAACTCTTTTAATATTCGAAGGGACATCTCTACACGTCAAATACGGAGTATGGTATTAGAGCAGAATTAAAAGTACAATATATTTTAGAGGTACTAAATTCCTTCCAAAATACGAGGGCTGTTCAATAAAGAATGATCATAATTTTATTACGGTCATAATTTCTCGCTCTAAAATTCAATCTTATTATATTCTGTTAGCTTAATGTGAAACAAACACGCTTTAATAGTTTCATTGTTGGTACTCCTGTGAGAACCAGGCAAGTTCAGACATGTTCAGTATCGCCTACCGCTACAATGGAGGTAACACGCGAGGAACAAACATGTGGCTTTGAAATTCTGCTTTTGTCTCAACAAATCTTCAGCTGAGGCCTATACAATATTACAGGAGGTCTATGAAGAGTCTGTTCTTCCCTACAGCACAGCTCGAAAGTGGTTTAAAATTTTAAAGAGGGGAGACAATCATTTTCAAAGGAAGCTAGACCCGGTGCTCAGTTACTGCTCTTACGGAAGAAAACATCAACACTGCTGCTACCATTGTGAGAGATCACTTTCTGAAATCCTGAACATTTCATTGAGTGCCACCCGCACGTTGGTGACAAAACATTACACATGAGACGTGTTTGTGCGCTGGATGCTGAACCACGATAATCCGCAGTCGCATATTGCCAATGTTGTTGCTGAATATCTTGCAAAAATCAACGTGAAGAGCATCCCTCAGCCTACCTATAGTCTGGATTTAGCTCCATGTGACTTTTTTCTATTCCCTAACTTGAAGAAATACCTTCGTGGGAGGCATTATCCATCATCAGAAGCAGTGGTGAAGGCTGCGGAGGCAATTTTGAAGAACCTCTCAAAAAATGGTTTCCAGCATGTCTTTGAAGACTGGCAGAAATGCTGGGACAAGTGCATCGCATTCACGGGTGACTATTTTGAGAAGGACCATCAAAATTATGAGGATGTGTAACGGTATGCTGTCAAAAAATATGATCATTCTTGATTGAACAACCCTCGTACATGGAGACAAAATGTATGACGCATGCCAGATTCAAGACTTTAAAAAAATAGCTATATACCTAATTATAGCCCACAAGGAACAAGCTCAAAAGGAAGACTCAGGGTAAGTTAGAAGACCAATTTTAATTCTGTTTGGAGATCGAGTGCCCTAAACCGTAAATATGATCTTATGGGTAGAGCGTCAATTGATAAACAGTTGAGAGTTACACGTGTGTGTAAATAATGTGTTGACATAACTACTTATTGACCCTTTGCCACAAACAGGGGTTGTTAACATAACATGTTTTGATCTCATTATTATTATTACTAGCACCCTTCGTAGCATCCCTGGAATCTCCCCTCCCTATACATCTCCTGCATCAGAGACTGGGAAATACTGGACCAGAGGTCAGTTCTTGGAGTAACCTGTAGAACAACATGTGGAAGGTCAAGCGGACCCCGTGACCTCTGCTCCAGTTTGTGATTGTGTCGTGAGGGATGTAAATGGACCGTAATGGAGCCACGTGTCGATTTAAGAACACGTAATTCAGGTGACCAGTTCCAGTTTATTGAACTGGTTTCTCCCTGTGATATCCTGCTGATGCTGGGAGAGTGTAACTGGAGCTCTACTGTGTGCAAAACTGTTAAGTTATTATGTAAAGTCGGTTAAGGATGTTTATTAACTTGCTGGTTCTTCACACCTGTAGAGGCGGTTTCCTGTCCTTCCCTTTAGCCTCTTCTTTTATTTGATACACAGACTAGCGGTCTGGTTTTTTAACATATGAAAACACGATAGTCTAGATACATCGATCAAATTGTGTCGATGTTCATTTTTCTAATGCTTAGGTGTAAGCAGAAGAATTACACTCCACCCAAAAAAAAAAAAATCTGTGTTGCATTCACATGACTTTCTCTACAACTGTGCAACAAATTATTGTTAGAAAGCTTATGCTTCTATTTACTTCATGCTAATTGAGAAAAAGTTAGCAGAAATAGTCTTATTACTTACTTCCTTGTAAGTAGAAGCGAAATAAGGAAGTAATATAGGTTAAAGTGATAGATTAAAGCTGGTTGCTATGTGACTGAAGTTACTTTATCTGTATGGACAAGAGATGAAAAATACCTGTATGAGTTTTTCAAAGCTGAAACAATAAACAAGGAATATCAAAAAACGATCAACCTCACGAAAAAAATGTATATAACATAAATTGTGTGTTTTAATGTGCTCTACATTTATTGTGTGGTAAGTTTTCGTCCATCTCTTACGGTTTAACAGTTATACAAAATTCCGTAAAATGTATCCAGAATAAAGTACTCTTCAGAGGATATTCCCACAAAATTCAATATATACATTTTATTTGCCAGGTAAATATCTTCAATGTGCGATATTTTAAACAAAATCGTTAGAGCCATTTTCGAGAAAATACAATTTTGCGAACATTTTTCCATGTAAAGGGCAGTTAAGGCTGGGGAGATTTTTATTTTTTAAATCTTCGTGTCACATCATTCAACGGACTTTTTGTTGTTGAGCTATCCTGTCCACAGACACACACACACACGCACACACGGACCTTTGTCCAAAAATGCTATTTTGGGATTCTGGGAGAACAAAAACATGGATTTCCAGTGAAATCTTGGTGTCGAATTTTTGGGTGCATGTACTATGTACATATTACGTGTAGAAAAAGTAATTAGATATGGAGATTTCATTTTGAAGTCACCTAAACAAAAAAAAAAAAAACAAAAAAAAAAAAGTATCTGAAGTGTTTCATTTCCATCACTTTCTCTATTATGCTGGAAACTACTCTTACAAATATTCTCCTTCATACCAATCGTGATAAATATTAGTAGAAATGTTCTTATTACTTTTTACCTTATAAGTAGAAGAGTAACAAGGGAATACACTAGGATAAATATATAATCAAATCTTTTAAATGCTGTCGTTATGCGATTGACTTTAAAATTCGATTTTATTTGCATGACCAGACGTGAAAGAAAAGAAAAATTGATGACAACTTCCCGTTTGAGAAAAGTTAAAGTATTTGAAAATCGAAACCAATATTTCGGAAATCTTAACTCTACAAAATTTACTAAAATCTGTGATTTAATAAAGAGTGGTTAGGTGGTAAGATTTTGTCTATACCTTACGGTTTACTAGCTATCAGCTAGTTTAATCAAAATCGTTGCCTTTTTACTTTCTCTAACCCCATATGTACAATGTACATAGGGATAAAGAAGGTATTGTAATGCACCCAAAAATTCGATACCAAGATTTCACTGGAAATCTATCTTTTGGGTTCCCCTGAGTCCGTAAAAAGCATTTTTAAAAAAAAGGTCCGTGTGTGTATATCTGTCTGTCTGTCTGTCTGTGCGTGTCTGTGGACAGCATAGCCCCAAAACAAAAAGACCGTTAAATACCAATCTTGGTATTTAGGTTTAGTATCTTCCAAGGATGCGACACGAAGATTTTCAAAAAATTCCCCCTCCACAAACTACCTTTTACACGGAAAAAATTTCTAAAATTTTGATTTTCTTAAAAATGGTTTTAACGATTTTGATTAAAATCCCGTACATTAAAGCTATTTATGTTCGAAATAAAATGTTTATCTCGAATTTTTTGGGAATAGCCTCTGAAGGCCTCTATATTCTGGATGAATTTTGCTGAATTTTGCTTAACTCCTAAACCGTAAGGGATAGAAAAAAATACTTAACAAAAAATGTACCTCATGACAAAACAGACAGTTTTTGTCCTGTACGTTTTTGTTGTGGACGTAACCGTTTTCGAGATATTCTTTGTTATTGGTTTCAATTGTGAGCTACATAAACTTTTCTCACACAGGAAATGTCTCTTTTTCTTTTGTTCTGGCCAAGCAAAGAAGTGATTTGCAATGACAATCGCATAACGATAGCTTTTAAAACATTTGACAATCACTTTAGCATAGTGCATTCCCTTATTCTCTTCTACTTATAAGGAACTAAATAATAACATTCTGCTAACATTTATCTTGATTGGCATTGTATACAAAGAAGAATAATCTTTTGTAGGAGTTTTGTAGAGCATCTAGAGAAAGTCATGTGAGAGTAACGCATCAGATTTTTTTTTTTTTAGAAAATCAAAACATTTCCACGTAAAAGGTAGTTTGGGGTGGGGGTTTTCTTAAAAAATCTTCGTGGAAAAGGGTGAACTTAAATATATATTGTGGTATTTTACAAAATTTCCGTTTTTTTAGATATCCTGTTCACAGACACATGAACACGCTCTAAAAAAAATCCCTTTTATATAGGGGACCCTAAAACGTGTATTTCAGGTGTATTTTCGGTATCGAATTTCTGGGCCAAAGCTTTCTCTACTTACATTGTGCATTCGTGCTAGAGAAAGTAAAATATCTCAGGTTATATTCACATGACTTTCTATTGCACATTGTGACTCTATAAATTATTCCTAGGAACGGTTTTCTATATACTCAATATTGATCGAGATTAACTCTTGTGAAATTATGCATTTCGTATTGGATCCAAAGGGTAACTAACTAAACGCTTAAATTTCCACACTCTTTCCATGTAATCACGAAAAACAACTGGTTAGAACTTAAGAATAACAAGTATTGAATAGTTCGAACCATTAATAAACAGTTACTTCAGAAATCAAGCCACAAAAAGTTATTTGAAATAAATTGCTCGTCATAAAGATATTCAAATATGTTTTCTTTTGTCGCTTAACGTTTGTAAGTTATACACAATTATATCACGTTCCTCCGTGGTCCAGTGGTCAGCGAAGTCTCACCCGGTGGTCCCGGGTTTGATTCCCGGCTGGGGAATTTTTCTTCAACTGGAATTATTCACTATCCCCCACATTTTCTGGTAGTATGGATGTGATTCGATTTCAAATCTCGCTTAGAGTGGGTTACCGTTTTCGCGGTTTTCCCTTATCCTGAGAAGGCGAATGTTGAGTAATTTTAAGCTTCTGGTCCCTGAGATTATTTCAGCATTATCTCCAGATTTCATTCATCGTGCCATATAACCAAACAGGATGTCAAGCTACAAAAGTAAAAGTAAATTAAAAAAAAAAATCTGATGTGTTACACTCACATGACCTTCTCTAGCTGCTCTACAAACCTCCTACAAAAGATTGTTCTTCTTTGTACACAATGCTAATCGAGATAAATATTAGCAGAATGTTACTATTTAGTTTCTTATAAGTAGAAGGGAATAAGGGAATGCGCTATGCTAAAGTGATTGTCAAATGTTTAAATCATTGCAAATCACTTCTTTGCTTGGGCAGGAGTAGAACAAAAGAAAAACGGACACTTCCTGTCTGAGAAAAATTTAAGTACTTCACAATTGAAACCAATAACAAAGGGATATCTCGGAAATGGTTAGCTCCACAACAAAAACATAAATTGTGTTTTGTCGTGATGATGTACAGTTTTTGTGTAGTGAGTTTTTTTCTATCTTTTACGGTTTAGCAGTTAAGCAAAATTCGGCAAAATTCATCCAGAATAAAGAGATCTTCAGAGGCTATTCCCAAAAAAAATTCGAAATATACATTTTATTTCGGACATAAATAGCTTTAACGTACGGGATTTTAATCAAAATCGTTAAAGCCATTTTTAAGAAAATCAAAATTTTTGAAATTTGTTCCATGTAAAGGGTAGTTTGTGGTGGGGAGATTTTTTTGAAAATCTTCGTGTCGCATCCTTGGAAGATACTAAACCTAAATACAAGTTTTGTATTTAACGGTATTTTCATTTTGGGGCTATACTGTCCTCAGACACACACACGGACGTTTTTTCAGGGGACCCCAAAACATGCATTTCCGGTGAAATCTCGGTATCGAATTTTTGGGTGCATTACAATACCTTCTCTATCCCTATGTACATTCTACATATGGGGCTAGACAAAGTAAAATGTTGGTATTTTTTGGTGGAAATAGATGCATTTAAAATGTGCAAGTAGTTTGGATCAAATCAACAATATGCAATTGTTCGATGACAGCAATTATAGATACAAAATATGTAAACAAAAAAGATGAACAAACCGCCACTGCTATGAGGACGACACAACTATTTTTTTTTTTTTTTTTGCTCCTAAACTCTAAACGCTCCAAGTCGCCTTGCCCCTATCCCTTATTTCGTATGCATTTCCCCCGATATTTTGCCGTTCATTTCCCTCCACCTTCACCCCCCCCCCGTGGTATAAGACTCCCCTGGGCTCCCTGGGCAGCACGGCAACAAATGAGACTGTTGGCAGCCCTGCCGCAAGGTGAGCTCGTGATGGCTGCAGATTGGGCCATGAAATATTGAGGGCATCCTGGGAAATGTCGTTTTCTACTGTTTTGTTTACATGCACATCATTCTTCTCTACTTGTCTTTACATAGTTAGCGATTTCTAAGAAGGAGGTCAAAAAGTATCGCGACAGAAACGCAGCACCCTAAACAAAGTATCTTCCCTACATCTGGAGGGTGAAATCGTATCTAAACCTAAAATTGTATTACAGGACACTCACGAGGTATAAAAATCCTTAAACATTTGCTGTCTGAGAGAGTTGAAATTGGGACAAAGTCAAATAGCAGAAACAAAAGGTAAATAAATAACGGTATCTGTAGGACAATGCCTGTACTCAATGCCTACTTGTATGCCTTTCGAATTATATGAAAGAATTTAGGTTCCTCTGGTGGAATTAAGATGGGCATATAGAATTGAATTATGGGTATTAGGAATAGAAAACGTATGGAGAGGACTCGGCACTGAGCCGTATCTTGGAGACTGGAACTATACACCGGGCGGCCGGAACCAGGTTCAACAAAACAGCAATCATAGGGTCCCTACGGTTTCTAAACAGAAACACTCCGGCAGTCAGACAGGCAGATGGGGAACACGCCCCACATAGAGTCCTACACCTTCAGCCGAAGTCGGGGGACAGAGCTTCACAATGAAAATGCTTTACCCGTAACACGCTGTACTGAGCACATATCCACCCTTCCAACGCTGAAAGAAATCAACGGGATGAAGAATGCATGAAACGACAATGGATATTACACGGAGGACCAGGAAATTAGCGGGATAAAAGGAACATACACAGCATTCGCCTGGCTACCCGGGAAACCATAGATCACGTTTGTTGGATATGGGAAAGAACTCACGGTAAGTGGTTGTGAAGAGTCAGAATACATGTAAATCTATTTTAGAGGTTTTCCAAAACACTGCAAATGTAGGATATATACTAAAGCTGACAAAGTAACCATAAGGGAACTGGTAATTTAAACATCAGCAGATACCAGACAATGAGCTATTAAACCTGTACTTGGATTTAAAAAATAATAAATAAACATATGCATAAAATAAAAAAGACCTACTGGAGTATGGTTTGAAAATAAGAAGAAAATTTAATGATAAATGGATTAGGTCGAGGATACGGATTGATGAAGGGAGTGAGAAAAATAACAAGATAACTCTGATGTCACCCATTCACATGACTTTCTCTACATCTCTGTAAAAATTATTGTAATAAGCTTATTCTTCTATCTATTTAATTTAGCAGAAACGGTCTTATTACTTACTTCCTTTATAATTAGAAGGGAAATAAGAGAATACACTAGACTAAACCGATAAACAAATGTTTTAAAATGTGGTTGCTATGGGATTGAAATCCGTTTCTTTGTGTGATCAGGAGTTGACAGGTTCCCGTATGAGAAAAGTTTAAGTATTTTAAAGTTGAAATCAATAACAAGGAATATCTCTAAAACGGCCAACTCCAAGAAAAAAAATGACTATGACATAAATAGTGTGTTTTATTGTGATCTAAATTTTTGTGTAATACGTTTTTGTCTGTCTTTTACGGCTTACCAGTTATGCAAAATTTTGCAAAATTCACCCAGAATAAACATGTCTTCAGAGGTTATTCCCAGAAAATTCAAGATAAATATTTTGTTTTCAATGTAAATATCTTAAAAATAAGAGATTTTAATCAAAATCGTTAGAGCAATTTTTGAGAAAATAAAAATTTTCAACATTATTTCCATGTAAAGCGTAGTTGCGGGTAGGGGGACTTTCTTGAAAATCTTCGTGTCACATCCTTGGAAGATATCAAACTTAATTACCAAGTTTGTAATTTAATGGTCTTCTCGTTTTTGATCTATGCTGTCCACAGTCACACAGACACACACATTCACGCGGACCTTTTTTCCGAAAATGCTTTTTCTGGATTCAGGGTGACCCAAAACATGAATTTTCGGTGAAAGTTCGGTATAGAGCTGAATGGTGCAATACTATACCCTCCTTCTCTATACACTGTGTACATAGTACGTGTAGAGAAAGTAAAAACATTAGAAGGTATGGATGGGTAAACATAATATTATACCCAAATCAAGGACAAAGAATGACCGTTTTTACAATGAGAGTGTTATATTTAAAGGTTTATGGGCAGAATGAAACGGAAACTACTGCTTGGATTCGTTTGGGAATATGAAATTTGAGGAATAAAGCGAAGAATGTGTTGAAGGAAAGATGCAGTGGCAAGGAAATTAATTATTAGAATGTTCAGAAAATTCCGTTGGAGGAAACAATTAATTTGTAGGAAATGACAAACTAGAAGCAAAAATCTAATGTGTTCCATTCACATGACTTCTCTAATCTCTGCAACAAATTATTGTTAAAAAGCTTGTGGTTCTTTTTACTTCATTCTAATTCAGAAAACTTATCAGAAATAGTCTTATTACTTGCTTCCTTGTAAGTAGAACTGAAATAAAGGAGTACCGCAGGTCAAAGTGATCCTCAAAAGCTGGTTGCTATTGGCTGAAGTTCCTTTGTTTGTATGGACAGGAGTTGACAAATTTCTGCATGAGAAAAAGTATGTTCTTTAAAGCTGAAACCAAAAACAAGGATCAACTCCACGAAAAAAAAGTATACAGCATAAATTGTGTGTTTTAATGTGCTCTACATTTTTTGTGTGGTAAGGTTATGTCTATCTCTTATGGTTTAGCAGTTATGCAAAATTCCGTAAAATTCATCCAGAATAAAGCAGTCTTCAGAGGCTATTCACAGAAAATTCAAGATATACATTTTATTTATCAGGTAAATATCTTTAATATATGATATTTTAATCAAAATCGTTACAGCTACTTTTGAGAAAAACAACAGTTGGGGTTGGGGATTTTCTTGAATATCTTTGTGTCGTATCCTTGCAAAATACCAAACTTAAATACCAAGTTTGGTATTTAACGGTCTTTTCGTTTTTGAGCAATGCTATCCACAGACATACACACACACACACGCACACACGGACCTTTTTCCAGAAATGCTTTCTTTGGATTCAGGGTGATCCAAAGCATGTATTTCCGGTGAAATCTCGGTATCGAATTTTTGTGTGCATTACAATACCTTCTCTATACACTGTGTACATAGTACGTGAAGAGAAAGTAATAAGACGTATTTAACATTAGCTGGCACTTAGAAAGTAAATAAATAAATTGGTAGTGCTAAAATGTCTTCCTCCTACGACTCCCAGGAATAGATACCAACCTTTTTACTTTCTCTACACATACTAATGTATTGAGAAGATATTGTATTGCATCCAAAAATTCTACTCAAAAACGAAAGTCGGTAGAATACCAAACTTGGTATTTAAGTTTATTATCTTCCAGGGATACGTCACGAAGATTTTGGGAACAATTCCCCAACCCCAAACTATCCTTTACATAAAAAAGTTTAGAACATTTTGAATTTCTCAAAAATGGCTCTAATGATTTTGATTAAAATACAGTATATTAAAGATATTTATATAGCAAATAAAATGTATATCTTGAATTTTCTGATAATAGCCTCTAAAGACCTCTTTATTCTGAATGAATTTTGCGTAACTGGTAAACCGTAAAGTATAGGATGTAGATCACTTTAAAACACGCAATTTATGTCTTATACGTTTCTTTTCGTGTAATTGACCATTTGTGAGATATTCCTTTTTATTTGTTTCTGATATAAAATACTTAAACTTTTCTCACGCGAAAAGTTTTAAACTCCTGGCCCTAAATAGAAATGGATTCCATCCACATGGCAACTAGCTTTTAGCCTAGTATATTCCCTTATTTTCCTTCTTCTTACAAGGAAGGAAGCAATTAAAACAATTCTAGTAAGATTTATCTCGACTATCATAAAGTAGATGGAAGAATATGCTTTTTAACAGTAGTTTGTTATAGCGATGTTGAGAAAGTCATGTGAATGGAACACATCAGATTTTTCTTATTTCCTAGCAAGATAGATTCCAAAGGGGGTTTTTGTTTGAAGTCCAAATGTATCGTGATTTGCCTTTTCTGTTCCACGCTATTGTAAAATACAGATTTTTATTTACCTCTCATTTAAACATGACTCGTCATTCGAGAACATGTTGGTTCGCTTGTCGCTTGACCTAGTTTAGTTGTGCGAAAGAATGAAGCTTGTTAACCTCGACTGGATTGAGAGAAGAAGATCAAAGGCAGAATAATAATAATAATATGCTGCATGCCAGTAGGTAACTAGGTTTAGGAACAACGCAAGGGAGAATTTTAATACAGCTTTCACAACAAATATGTTGAATGTTTTAACCCTCTTAGCAGAATCTGATGTCGATTCCGTTAATGAATTTTCATTTAACGAGCATTCTAGTAACATGAATTAAATTTTGTGTATTAACAATGTACTCGTTTAATCTTCAAACATTTCGTTTACATCTGGCCATTTTACGTGTATTTTTATAGCGATATTTATGTTAATATATTATTAATTTATACCACAGTGTAGTAAAAGTACAAGTGCATAGAAAATACACATTTTAGTAACAGCAACATGTAGAGGCTAGAGAAGGCTTCAGAGATACGAGGGTCGTCTGATAAGTCCTGGGCCTCACAAAGATAGCATCGTATAGTTTCACTCTAGACTAGCTTGTATCCATAGTTACAGGTAATATCTTGTTTAGTTTCCGAATGACAGTATTTTAAACAAGACAACTTTAAAGTTTTCACGAAAATGGAGGATTTGGAATAACGAGCAGTGATTAAATACCTCTAATTGAAAGGCTTAACGTCTAAAAAAGTTCGAGTAAGAAATGGAAAGTACATTGAAATACTCTTCCCCTTCATATTCAATGATTAAAAGTTGGGTTTCAGAGTTTAAAATGGGACATACGAGCACTAGTGATGAACCTCGCTCTAGACGTCCTGTAGAAGTGACAATTCCAGAGATCATTGAAAAAATTCATCCTTTAGTACTGGAAGACCGCAGAATCAAGGTGTTTGAGATAGCATAGGCTGTAAACATATCAAAAGAAAGTGCAGGTAATATTTTGAGTAATGTCCTGTGCTTTCAAAAGGTCTGTGCAAGATGGGTGCCGCGTTTGTTGACACCTGATCAAAATTGCAAAGAAAAACTATTTCTGTTAAGAATGTGGAGCTCTACCGTCAAAATCTCAGTGAATTTTTGAGCCAGCTTGTTACCAAGGTTTAAACTTGGATATATCACTACACTCCAGAAAGTAAATTACAGTCAAAACAGCGAGTGGGTTGCGCCAGGTGAACCAACTCCAAAAAAGGCAAAGTCAATTTTGTCAGCTAACAAGGTTATGGCAAGTGTTTTCTGGGATGCACAGGGAATTATTTTTATTGATTACTTAGAAAATGGTAAAGGTATCACTGGTGACTACTACACAAGCTTACTGCAACGTTTCAGTGATGACATGAAAAGAAAAAGACCTCATTTGGCAAAAAAAAAATAAAAAAATCTTATTTCATCACGATAATGCTCCGGCACATCTTTCAGTTATTGTAATGGGAAACATGTACGAATTAAAGTTAGAATTGCTTAAAGATCACCCTATTTGCCAGATCTAACAGCCAGTGTCTAACACCTGTTCCCAAACCTCTAAAATATTTCTTGGAGGACGAAGCTTTCACAGTAACGTGGAGGTCATTGATGCGGTAAACAGCTATTTTGAGGCCCCTGATAAATCGCACTACAGAGATAGTTTAACTAAATTAGATCACCGATATGAAAAATGTATTAGCCTTTCTGTAGGGTATGTTAAGGAATAAAGCAAAATATTTTTTTAAATGCTGTTTTCATTGAGAGGCCCGTGACTTATCAGCTGGGCCAAGTACAGTAAACAATGAAGTCAAGGGGCGTTTTCTTTTCTTCTTTTTCTTCTTGGCTTCCCTAAATAAAGTCTAATCACCCAAGCTCCCACGGTTGTCATTAGCTGTCATCCTGTTCATTCACAAAATATACGCTATCGCTTTGGATTGTTGTAAGGCTAAATAACAAATCATGCTGTAGTCGGGGAATTTCATTATATATAGTCCCACAAAATACAGAGAATATATAGCAAATGCCCTATTTTTATGCATTGTGTTTGGTGAAGCACGGTTTTGTCAATCCGCCATATTTTATTCTACAATTCTGAGATGAGTACTGCTTTTGTGGGTTAAAAGTGCATCCAAAAATAAGATTTTGTGGTTTAAATGTCAATCAAGCAGGTCATTTGAATTGTAGGTTTTAAACCAGTATAATGGCGAAAACATGTGTGGTTTTTGGTTGCGGTTTCTCGTATAGCAGAAGAAACAAATCTGATGTGTACATTCATATGACTTTCTCTACATCTCTGCAACAAATTATTGTTAAAAGGATTATGATTCTATTTACTTCCTGCTACTCGAAAACAAATTAGCAAAAATAGTCTTATTACTTGTTTCCTTGTAAGTAGAAGCAAAATAAGGGAGTATTATAGATTAAAGTGATAGTCAAAAGCTGGTTGCTATGTGTATGAAGTTCCTTTGCTTATATGGACAGGAGTTAACAAATTCCTATATGAGAAAAGTAAGTTTTTCATAGCTGAAACCAAAAACAATGAATATCTCAAAATCGATCAACTCCACGAAAAAAAAAAAAATGTATATAACATAAATTGTGTGTTTTAACGTGTTCTACATTTCTTGTAGTAAGTTTTTATCTAAGTCTTACGGTTTAGCAGTTATGCAAAACTCCGTAAAATTCGTCCAGAATAAAGTAGTCTCCAGAGGCTATTCCCAGAAAATTTAAGATATACAATTTGTTTTTCAGATAAATATCTTTATTATATGATATTTTAATCAAAATCGTTAGAGCCATTTTTTAGAAAATCAAAATTTTCGAAAAAAGTTCCATGTAAAGGGTAGTTTGGGGTGGGAGAATTTTTCTCAAAATCTTCGTGTCGCATCCCTGGAAGATACTAAACTTAAATACAAAGTTTGGTATTCTACCGACTTTTCGTTTTTGAGTTATCGTGTTCAAAGACACACGGACACACGGAGGCACACACACACACATACACACACACACACCCGGACGTTTTTGTGAAAATGCTTTATTTGGATATAAGGGACCCTAAAACATATATTTCCGGTGAAATCTCGGTATCGAGTTTTTGGATGGAGTGCAATACCTTCTATCAAAAGAACGATTCTGTATTGTTTGTGAATTGTAGATTTCCAACTCGGAAAGACTTTAGAGAAACGTGGCTAAAGGCAATTCGTAGACAAAATTGGCAACTTACTCCGGCTTCTGGTGTGTGCTCACAACACTTTACATCCTACGATTTTCACTTAAGAGCCAAACCAGAAGACTAAGAGAAGGAACTATTCCTTCTTTGTTTAATGCTTATCCCTCTTATTTTTACTTTCTCTAGCCCCATATGTACAATGTACATAGGGATAGAGAAGTATTGCATTCCACCCAAAAATTCGATACCGAGATTACACCGAAAATACATGTTTTAGGACCCCCTGTATCTAAAAAAAAGCATTTTGAGAAAAAGGTCCGTGTGTGTGTGTGTATGTGTCCGTGTGTCTGTGAGCACGATAACTCAAAAACGAAAAGTAGCTAAAATACCAAACTTGGTATTTAAGTTTAGTATCTTCCAGGAATGCGACACGAAGATTTTGAGAAATAATCTCCCCACCCCAAAGTACCCTTTACATGGAAATTTTTTCGAAAATTTTTATTTTCTTAAAAATGGCTCTAACGATTTTGATTAAAATATCATATATTAAAGTTATTTACTTACAAATAAAATATATATCTTGAATTTTCTGGGAATAGCTTCTGAAGACCTGTTTATTCTGGATGAATTTTTGCTTAATTTGGCATAACTAGTAAACTGTAAGATATAGACAAAAACTTACTATTGAAAAAAGTTAGGTCTTGTTAAAGCACACAAGTTATGTCATATACATTTTTCTCGTGAAGCTTAGCGTTTTCGAGGTATTCATTGTTATTAGTTTCAGTTGTGAAGTACTTATACTTTTCTCAGACGGGAGTGTCAGTTTTTCTTTTGTTCTACTCCAGGCCAAGAAAAGAAGCGATTTGTAATGACAATCGCATAACGACAGCTTTTAAAACATTTGACTATTGGTTTAGCCTAGTGTATTCCCTTATTTTCTTTCTACTTATACGGAACTAAATAATAAGAACATTGTGCTAATGAGTACCACGATTAGCAAGGTGCAGAAAGAAGAAGAATCTTATATATGAAGTTTGTAGAACAGCTAGAGAAAGTCATGTGATTGTAACACATCAGATTTTTACTTTCTCTGTACGCACTATGTACATAGTATATACAGGAGGTATTGCACTCCACCAAAAAATTCGATACCAAGATTTCACCCGGAAATATATGTTTTAGGGTCCCCAGCAAAAAAAGTATTTTCAAAAAAAGGTCCGTGTGTGTGTGTGTGTGTGTGTGTGTGTGTGTGTGTGTGTGTGTCCGTGTGTCTGTGAACACGATAACTCAAAAACTAAAAGTAGCTAAAATACCAATCTTGGTATTTATCTAAGTTTAGTAACTTCCAGGGATGCGACACGAAGATTTTGAGAAAAATCCCCCCACCCCAAACTACCCTTTACATGGAACTTTTTTCGAAAATCTTGATTTTATAAAAAATGGCTCTAACGATTTTGATTAAAATGTCGTATATTAAAGATATTTACCTGACAAATAAAATGTTTATTTTGAATTTTCTGGGAATAGCCTCTGAAGACTACTTTATTCTGTGTTAATTTTACGAACTTTTGAATAACTGCTAAACCGTAAGAGATGGACAAGAACTTAACACACAACAAATGTAGAGCGGCTTAAAATACACAATATATGTTATGTACATTTTTTTCGTGGAGTTGATTGGTTTTTAGATATTCCTTGTTTATGGTTTCAGCTATAAAAAACGTATACTTTCCTCATACAGGACTTTGTGAGCTCGTGTCCATACAAACAAAGGAACTTCAGTTACATAGCAACCAGTTTTTGACTATTTCTTTAACCTATGATACCCCCTTATTTCGCTTCTACTAACAAGGAAGCAAGCAATAAGACTATTTCTGCTAATTTTTTTCCCGATTAGATGAAGTAAATAGAATAATTTGTTGCAGAGATGTAGAGAAAGTCATGTGAATGGAACACATCAGATTTTTTTTTTGTAGAAATGCCCTATATCTCGAATAGATGGACATAAAAGACCCACAAATGGTGGAAGTATCCCAATTGTTTGTGAAACAGCAAACTGATACAGACAATAGTGTTGTAGTGCAAAGCCCAAGAAAGATAAAAATTAATGTTGAATTTGAAGAACAAAACTGCTAAGTTGTGTAAAGCACGTAATAGAATAATGTTGCTAAAGCAGAGAGTTAGGAGACAGGAAAGACATAGGTACAGCGATAGGGAAGCAATTGCTTTTTTTAGCAAAAAAAAAAAAAAAAAAATTAACATTCTACTAAAGCTTTAAACCAATGCTGTAATATATGGTATAGTCTTTTGTTACATTAACAGTAGTTTTAGACCAAGAAATTAGAACAAAATTAAGTTATGGCTTTGCCGCGATGTTTACTGCAATACCAATTTACCAATAATAACTTCTGACAGATCCAAAACTGCAATTGTATTACATATTCCTTCAACTAGAGATCTCTCCTCTTCCATTGCCCTTTGCTTTTACTTCAAAAACTTGGAAAAGCTAATTTGACAGATGTTGTGTATGTTGTATATGCTAGTGCGTAGAATCGCAAAATGGCGGCTGGTCACAAAATAAATTTCAGCAAAACGTTAGGCCTGTGTATAGATCACGTGTCTCCATTGTTACAGCTGCCAACAAAACACCTTCATCATCCTGAAGAATTGCTTCAAAACCAATCAGATCGCATTCTGGGCTATTTGAGTCATATCTAGCAGCTCTAGAAAATAATAGGAATTTAAGATTCTCTTAGTAATGGAGTTATGTTGTCCTCTCCAAGTAAACAGTGGACCAGATTAGTCGCACTTGGATGCGTGCTCGGTAATCATGACTCACAGGGGTCTGCTTTCACTATGCAATACACCTCGCATTTAGGGCAAGCTGTCGTCAGAGTGCGCCAAAATGCAGCGAGGTACTGCCAAGCCAGCAGTATGCAAAACAGCTCAGCGTTGAGGGCAAGCTGTCATCAAAACTGAAGGAAATGCAGGAAGCGCAAGCAGTTGTGCTATGACTTTCGCTCAGAGATGTTGATTATCACGCTCCCCCTTCAGGCGGCCTACATGTTCCACTATTGAGTGCAAGCGAGTAGGAATGGAACACTCTCTACTAGTCAAAGCACACTGTGTGTACAGATAGACAGAAAACGTGGATGTGGAAGATTGTGTTCTGATTTAAAACGTGCCTACTCTAAAACTATACCTCTAATAAAATTTTAAATTATTTAAATAAATAAATAAAATAGATGCAAAGTGTCTTTAGCTGAAAAAGTAAAATAGTTGATTTTAAGGACATATTGCATTTTGATATATTATATATTCAGTTTGTGGTAGGATTGAAAGAAACTGTCTTCTGTCTTCAGTTATGAACTGTTTATGTGAAGATCGAAAATATTTAATGAATCTTCGAATATAGGTATAAAATACTGGAAATTGCACGCTAGGAGTGGTGACACTAAGCGGACCAATTTTAATTATTAATTTATTGGAATAAAATTTTGTTTAGCTGCATTTTGAGAAATGCTAGCATTAGCTTAACATCTTACAATTGGATTTAACTGCCTTTTTCCTGCTAATATTCAAGGTAACACTCTCTCTCTCTCTCTCTCTCTCTCTCTCTCTCACACACACACACACTGACTGTTTAGGGTATAAGTGTATATATTTGTATCGATGATTAAGAACAATTACACCAATATTTGCTTCAATTGCTTAACTTATTAAGAGGAGTAGGTTTTCTAGTTGATTAGTATCACCAAGAAGGCATGGAAAACATAAGATATTCATGTTTATTTTCCCTGAGACCGTGGGTCGGAAGGTGTAACATTGAGTGGAAGACCTCTTACTAACAAATGTTGTTTGAATCGAAATTAGTTTGAATCCTTTCTTCAAGGCTGACGATCCCACACTACCTAGGTCACCTATTGACACGTGAAAAAGGAGGCAAAACGGTTAGTCTATACTGACAGGTGTTGTTCATTTCTCCACGCAAAACATCAGGAAGTAAACTATGGGAAAACTGCTAGATGAAGAGAAAAAACAACACATCAAGGTGGATATACATTAAGGTATAGTTTGTCAAAATATGTATTTCCCTAATACCCTGTACATAAATTAACTGTTCATTTATGTTGGATAGGTAGAGTCAGACTGAAAAATTCAATGTCATAGCCGGGATTTGAACCACGAATCTCTAGCCGGTTGCTCTTCCCCTGAGCTAACATGGCAACATGCCGGCATAACATTGAATTTCTCAACTGACTCGCATGTTTCTCGGTAAACCATACAAGATGATCTCAAATTATTTTGAGATGACAACCCCAATGGAGACGTACAATGTTGTAAGTACTTTAAGTCTCAGGATTCATAGTATAGCCAAGTATGAAGCAAACGGCTAGAGATCGGGAGATCCGAGGTTCAAATTCCGGCTATGGCATTGAATTTTTCAGTCTGACTCTACCTATCCAACACCCGTCCTACACACAACTTGTGTGAAAAAACAATAAAACCAATGTTCATTTATGTGTTTATTGCTCAGGTAATATCAAAACTATATTTTCAGTGAAATATTCACACAAAACTTTTGTTAGATTGCATTACTACTACTAGCTCAGACGAACGGATCTCCTTCTTTGTTGTTATGCTTAAGGGTGAATACTGAAGTAACCTTTGAAGTTTCTCAGATGGGAGAAATGGTAAGTATACTAAAAGTAGGTATAATATTTTTTTGTTTTCCAAAAAATACAGAGTGACGTTTGTAGTATCCGCTTCATTTACCACGTTCCTCTTTGATGAAGAAGAATGCGGATAACCAGAACTCCTGTTGGGCCACTTAGGGACAAAACGCGAACAGGTTGAGCTAGCTGTCAGGAGTACAATGGGTGCTAATTCAGGTCTGACATCACCTGACTTGTTGGTCCAGATTCTAAAAGTGGATCATTCATCGCACACAGAAAAGCGACCAGATGCAGCATGACCCTAGGTCCAGCTTCCATACGAGGAAATGATAATTGGGGAGCTGCGGACGGTATCAGACCATTAAGTGTTTTCACCTTTGATCTTTAGAGAAGGGGGGAAAACTTTTGTAAATAAAACGCAACACTTTTGAGCCACCTAAACACCAGGAGGGTTCCTGAATTTATCTAACAGAATCTGGAGCTCCAATTGAATTTATGTTGACCATTTCGTGAAGTAATAAGGATTATATGTAATACATTCACATAACTTTCTCTGCTAATTTTAAGCTATCCTTACAAAAGCTTATTCCTCTACTTACTTCTTATTAATACAGATAAACCTTCCTTATTCATTTCACTATTATTGCAAGTAGAAGAACACAATCACTATATTGTGAACCTTAACGCTCTCTACATAACATGAGAATAAATCTGATATGTTCTTTATCTATTCTGCAACAAATTATCCTTAAAAAAGATTGTTCTTCTATCTACTTCGTTATAATACATATAAACATTAGCAGTAATAGTAATGTTACTTATTTCATTATTGGCTAAAGCAATACCAATAAGAAATAACAACCAAATTTATTTATTTATAGACTTTTATAGACATCTAATTTGAAGGTGGATTTAATACCAACATACACTACAAATTCATTTTTCTAGTTTCTATTAGAAATATTACATATTTTAGTGATGTATAGTGCCATCTGTCTGTGTAAAGTAAGTTTAACAGATAATTAATTTTGAGTAGATTAATTTCCGAATATATTTGCCAATTTCCTAATAAATGTTATATTTTCAAATAAATGAATGTAAATTTTTACTTTCTCTAGCCCCATATACACAATGTACAAAGGATAGAGAAGTATTGTATTCCACCCAAAAATTAAATGTCGACATTTCACCGGGAATACATGTTTTAGGACATTCTGAGTCCAAAAAAAGCATTTCCAGAAACAGGTCCGCGTGTGTGTATGTGTGTGTGTGTCTGTCTGTGTGTGTGGGTCTGTGGGCAGCATAGCTCAAAAACGAAAGGACGGTTAAATACAAAACTTGGTATTTAAGTTTGGTATCTTCCAAGGATGCGACACGAAGATTTTCAAGAAAATACCCCCACCCCTAACTACCCTTTACATGGAAAAAGTTTAGATTTTTTTTCTCTTAAAAATGGCTCTAACGATTTTGATTAAAACATCGTATATTAAAGATATTTAGCTGACAAATAAAATGTATATCCTGAACTTTCTGGGAATAGCCTCTGAAGACTACTTTAATTTGGATGAATTTTAAGGAATTTTGCATAACTGCATAACTGTAAGAGATGGACAAAAATTTATCACACAAGAATATAGGGCACGTTAAAATACACAATTTATGTTATATACATTTTTTTCGTGGTGTTGATCGTTTTTAAGATATTCCTTGTTATTGGTTTCTTTCTCATATAGGAATTTCTCAACTCCTATCCATACAAACAAAGGAACTTCTGTCACATAGCAACCAGCTTTTGGCTAATAATTTAGCTTATGGTACTTCCTTATTCCCCCTCTACTTGCATGGAAACAAGTAATAAGATTTTCTGCTAATTTGTTCTCGATTAGCATGAAGTAAAAAGAAGCATAAGCTTTTTAACAATAAATTGTTGCAGAGATGTAGAGAAAGTCAAGTGAATGGAACATATCAGATTTTTTAAATGGTGGTGAACAAAGAGGAGTCTGGGCGGATTTTCTCCGAGTTCTCCGATTTCCCCGTCATTCATTTCACACCTGTTCCATAATTACATTTCACCGTCATTTCATATCATCTTTTTTCTCAATCATGTAACAGGCATCGGGCTGATTATACAACCTGGCTATTCTCTCTGGTCCAGATCGTTAGATAGTAAATGCATATTCCGGATACAGAAGAAAGCTATACGAATAATCTGTAATGCTTATAGCAGACAGTCATGCAAAGAACTATTTAAAACATTGGGCATACTCACCTTAGCTTGAGTTTATATATTATCCATTTTAAAGTTCTATGCAGTTAATCGGCATAGTTTTATAACAAACACGAAATTCATAACATTAATACTAGACAAAAGGGATATATTCATCGTCCCAATGCCAATCTTCGTTGCTTTCAGAAAGGTGTATATTATGAAACAATCAAGATATTTAATGCTCTCCCCAGTAATCTCAAAGAAAATGTTGAAAATTTCACGTCTTTTAAGGCCTCTCTTAAGGAGTACCTTTGCAATAAATCATTTTACTCTGTAAATGAATATTTAAGTGAAAAATCTGTTTGACAATACTGTCAACAATCATTGTATTTATAAGTATTATAATGTATTGCATTTTGTGTATATTAGTGTGTGTGTTTTATATTCAAATTAAACTGATGTATACTTTGACTTGCATGGATGTGGCAAATGAATTTTTAGTATTTAGCAATGACACAAGGTCTGTAAAGCCTGGTGCTTTGATATGTTACACTCTAGTGCATAATTGTAAATTTTTGCATTGGAAATTCTGTAACATATTTGTAAATATGTACTGTAATTTGTCGACATTTATGAAGAGTACATAATACAATAATCATATTTTAGTTTTGTATAATTACAAGTAGCAACTATTATGTCGATAATTAGAAGGCTATCGTCTGACATTACATTAGTGTTACATATAATGAAATTATATTTATTTATACATTTTAACACTAATTTTTGATACTCTTTGTTTTTATATGATTGCAAAAAAAAAAAAAAATATATAAATTAAGTATAGTAGATGCCTCAAATACAAATGGTGTGATTATATGTCTATTCTGCTGTTTTTGTAACCCAAGCTTTAAGCACGAGCTTTATACATTTTTTTTCCATGGTATATAAACATATGTATACATGTATATGTCTTGACAAGTTCTATGTTCAGTGGCTTCCTGGCCTAAACGAACCTACAGAATGCTTTCTAATCTAATCTAATCAGAGTTCCTCTATTCCTTGGCAGGTATCTATCTCCAGATGCGGGCTTGTAATTGCTGGGGTGGTAAATTCTGATACAAGAAGGGGAAGTAGCAAAAAAAAAAAGAAGGGGAAACTTTCCATTAAGACCGACATTATTTTATTACCATTGCTGCACTTTGTGCGTTTTGAAATATGTAATTATTACTATTTATTATTATTATTATTATTATTATTATTATTATTATTATTAACATTATTGCTATTATTGCATTTTTGCGAAGAAAAATATTTAATGAAAAGCTATTTAAATGTTTGTACGGAGCGTCTTCCAGCGTCTTCGGTCTCATTGATACCTTATTCACCAATAAAGTAATAATCGATAATCTTAAAACATGGGGCTCAAAAACTAATAACTGCTAGTACTTTGATTCGACTATGAATCTAGAATACTTCTTCATGTATTTTATAATTCAGAACAAATGAACATTTGAAGTTACAACATAAGTTTACAATAATGTTATTGTTTTAAAATTCAGATCCGCTTAGAATATAAAAAAAAAAAATAAAATTAGTGTATGTATTGAGAAATATGAATCAGTGTAAGCCACTTAGTAATTGTATTAAAAATGCTGATATGTTCCATTCACAGACTTTCCCTACATCTCTGCAACAAATTATTATTTAAAAGCTTATGCTTCTTTTTACTTCATGACAATCGAGAAAAAAATAATAGAAATAGTTTTATTACTTGCTTCTTTATAAGTAGGAGAGAAATAAGGGAGGAGCATAGGCTGAAGTATTAGTGAAAAGCTGGTTGCTAGTGACTGAAGTTCCTTTGTTTGTATGGACAGGAGTTGACAAATTCTCGAATGAGAAAAGTGTAAGTTTTTTAAAGCTGAAACCAATAACGACTATCTCAAAAACGATCCACTCCACGAAAAAATATATAACATAAATTGTGTGTTTTATCGTGATCTACATTTTTTGTGTATTAAGTTTTTGTACATCTCTTATGGTTTAGCAGTAATGCAAAATTCCGTAAAGCTCTACAATAAAGTAGTCTTAAGAGGCTATTCCCAGAAAATTCATGATATACATTTTATTTGGCATATAAATATCTTAATCAAAATCATTAGAGTCATTTTTTAGAAAATCATAATTTTCGAATTTTTTTTTCCATGTAAAGGATAATTTTTGGTGCAGGAATTTTCTTGAAAATCTTCGTGTCACATCCTTGGGATATACCAAACTTAAATACCAAGTTTATATTTAACGGTCTTTTTATTTTTGAGCTATGCTGTCCGCAGACACACACACACACACACACGCACACATACGGACCTTTATCCAAAAATGCTTTTTCTGGATTCAGGTGACCCAAAATATGTATTTGCGGTGAAATCTCGGTATCGAATTTTTGAGTGGAATGCAATACCTTCTCTATACACTATGTATATAGTAGATGTAGAGAAAGTAAAAATTATTTTTAAAAAAAATGTCCGTGTGTGTGTGTGTATCTCTATGCTGCATAGCCCAAAAACGAAAATACAAATATCAAACTTGGTATTTAAGTTTGGTACCTTCCTAAGATGCGATTTGAAGATTTTTAAGAAAATCCCCTCACCCCCATGTACCCTTTACATGGAACTTTTTCAAAAATTTCTAAAGACCTCTTTATTCTGGAAAACTTTTATCGATTGTTGCATAACTGTAAAGTATGAGATAGACAAAAACTTACTACACAAAAAAATGTAGATCGCGACGAAGCACACAATTTGTATCACATGCATTTTTTTTTTCGTGGAGTTGATCGTTTTTGAGATATTCTTTGTTATTTAATTGCTTATGCTTTTCTCATACGGGAATTTATCAACTCATACGGGAATTTGTCATGTGACTGGAACACATAAGATTTTTTATAAGAAATTATCGCTTGTTCGTTATTTGGCACTGCTATCTCCACCGAAATATTAAAAAATAACTTTTATTGTACTGTATTGCCTATTAAATTGTGGTGAAAGTGCGTTTCAGATACAAAAAATCATATTTTTTCGGTCACACTTTTGAAGATCGTAATTACAAAGTTGTGATGTATTTTCTGTCAGTATTCAGTATTCGAGGGGCACCAGTTCGACAATCGGTACAGGTGTTCCAAGCAACCTGTGCCTGTCAGGTATTACAATGCAGAGTTCCTCCCTCGTTCAAACCTTCCTTGTTCACTAAATTTGCCCTTCGTAACTTGCATCCCAACGTAACATCTATTCATGGTTTTTTTTATCCGAAAATCCGGTTTTTGTGCACGCATTTTGTTGGAAAGAGAGAGAAAAAAAAAGAGGAAAAGGTTTGTATACGTTGCACGTCCCGCGTAACGATAACTAGCTATTTGACGTGCAGGGGGTTGCGATGATTGTTGGGGAGGAAAGGCAACGTCACAATTGTATGGAGGGATGGATTTTGGGGTAAAAACTCTGAAAAGAGTAGGGGAATGGGAAAATAACCATAAAACGCTAGTTATACGGGCATTGACAATATTGTGTATGCACTATCATTCTTCCTTTTTTTGGAAAAAAAAAGTTATCGTTTGATGTAATAGACATGAGAGCAAATGAGCCACAATTCTTCCCATGAGGGCTCCGCCCTCTGTAAGCAATACCTTTAGTACCACTTAACCTCAACCCTATGCCACTCCAAATCAAATTAAAGGGCAGATTACATGATGATAATCGGTATAGCTATCTAGAATGATGAAATAAAAAGTTGTTTCCTTTAGTGTTGCCCTGGATCCCTCTACTGTTTTCCCCACCCTTGGGAGCTAACTTCATTTAATTTCACATTGACATTTCCTTAATATCATATATTATTAAGGACGCTAAAAGATTGATTCTAATATTTATAACCAATAGATGTTAGATCAACTTGCATGTGTAACTTCGGTTCCCGTTCGGTAAAATGTACTGGGTCCTGCGGCGGTAACGGGTTACGGGTTCGTATCCCTGGTGCAGGTTTTGGATATTAAGAATGGTGTGGATACGTGGGTGCTCTAACTCAGGATTTTGTTAGCATGGAATTTCTTTTCAGGTGTGGTAAGGCACAAGTGATTTATTCATTTAGTTCGGCCTTTTTCTGCCGTCGAACACACACGCATTCCTCCTAAATTGTCTACTGTTAAACTACGCTTTACTCAAACGCGCCTATTATTGCTTATTACTTTTGATGCACAACTAAAGGTGGCCTAAAGGTGGCCTGCACGGCTCCACCACGGACCCCAAATATCACATCTTTGCTGTGCGGTGTGCGGATGTTCTACGCCAAGTGCCCCAAAAATGTCACCGAGAGAATTGTTGTCTCTTTTCCTGTTATGTACACCCTCGGGCAGTGTAACCTCACCCTTTCGGTTCAATGCCCTACCCTTAACGGTACTGTCCTACCAGCTCGTGACAACTCAGCTACTTAGACGTGTTTGAAATCTTACTTCCCTGCCCATTTTCAATGTAAATTTATAATTCCTCTTGGTATAATGTATATTTACCTTTTAAATAACTCTTAGCTCCGTGACAAGACTGACATGTACTGTGTCAGATAGATTTTTCGTATCATTTTGCCATTTCCATGCTAACTTCATGTACCCAAGGTCACGGGTTCAAACCTGAACGATAGCTTTTTTTCGGGCGTAAAATTCCTTAGCATGGCTTTCTACGGAAGGGAAATAAATCCGTGTGTCCCATGTCGTAGATTTACGATACGTAAAAGAACCTCAAGCCTAATAGAGAGGTCTCTGAGCAAAATTAAGCGCCTAGTATAGAGTGGGACGCTGAGCACCACAGCAGTTAAAGAGCGTCCATAAATAAAACGTCATTTCACTTACAGAATTAATATTTATCTAAATTGTTTATATAATTTGTGACAAACGCTTAAGGTACACCAGAAGCGAAATTTGTACTACAATCGGTCAAAAAGTTGGAAAATCGTTTATTTTTTTGTTTTGTTTTTGTTAAGCAAATAGTTGTCGAAATATGACTGAGCCGGGTGGCTCAGGCGGTTTCGCCTGTTTTCGGGAGGTCACGGGTTCGCTTCCCATTACCGGATTCCTGATCCATGGATTTTTTCGGCGGTTTCCTCGGCTCGTCAGGCGAATGCTAGGTAGGTTATTTTCACACTTTTTTTATCAGGCTCGATGGAGCTCGATAGTGCTCGATGCGGCGTGGCAAGGTTAAAGGTGCTTCAAGTGACTATTTCTGTTCCCTGACTTCGGCTGGTTGCTAGGATGAGCACCGCTCCTGATCCGGTCTGCCCAGACGACTGCCGGAATGCTTCAATCTGGAAACTGTAAGGACCCTGTCATTGCTGTGACGTCGCTCCTGATTCCGGCCACCAGGTGCTTCCTCCCACCTCATCCCTCCCTCTCGGGGCCACTCCGTCGTGGGTCCTAAGTACAATAACCTTAGGTTTCTCTCCGACCGTATCTTATCGTAGCGCATCCATAGAATATCAACATTTAGTTAACCCCTTAGCTCACTTTGGACTATAAAGTCATTTAATGCACCTGTTTCCTGGCATACTATACAACTGTGTTTTTCTCAAAACGAATTTTAACATTTTCAAAATGTTCCATGCGTCTCAGTGTTTGTTTAAGTACACTAAATTCTTTCCCAGCAGAACTGCTTACTATAAAATTAATTTTCAAGATAATATTTTTAAAAAAATTGTTTTTATGAAAAAAATTAAAGTATTGAAATTATCAACGCGTAAAGTTTTTGTGTGTGGTTCAAATCTCAATTAAAACTTGTTAATAAGCTCATTCTTCTCTCTACTTCATGCTATTCGAGATAAGCATTAGCAGGAATGTTCTATTGCTTAGTTCCTTGTAACTAGAGCGGAAATAAGCGAATTTACTAGGCTAAACCGACAGTCAAATGTTTTAAAATTGGTTGCTATGGGATTGAAATTCATTTGTTTGTGTGGGCAGTAGTTGAAAACCTCGTACATGAGGAATGTAAAAGTATTTTAAAACTCAAACTAATAACAAGGAACATCTCGAAAACGGTTAATTCCATGAAAAAAAAATATGTCTCACATGCCTTTCTCTAGCTGCTCTACAAACTTCTTACAAAAGATTATTCTTTCTACACAATGCTAATCGAGATAAACATTAACGTAATGTTCTTATTACTTAGTTCCTTATAAGTAGAAGGGAACTAAGAGGCTGCACTAGGCTAAAGTGATAGTCAGTTGTTTTAAACGCTATCGTTATGTGATTGTCATAGCAAATCGCTTCTTTGATTAGTCAGGAGTAGACATTTCCTGTCTGAGAAATGTATAAGTACTTCACAATTGAAACCAATAACAAGGAATTGTTACTTCCACAACAAAAGGACATAAATTGTGTGTTTTGACGAGATCTACACTTTTTGTGCACTGAGTTTTTGTCTATCTCTTACGGTATAGCAGCTAAGCAAAATTCCTCCAAAATAAAGAGGTCTTCAGAGGCTATTGCCAGAAAATTAAAGATATGCATTTTATTTGGGATGTGGGTAGTTTTAATATCCGGGATTTTAATCAAAATCGTTAGTCATTTTTAAAAAAATCAAAATTCTCAAAAATGTTTCCATGTAAAGGGTAGTTTGTGTTGGGGGGATTTTTTTTTTTGAAAATCTTCGTGACGCATCCGTTTGGTTATAATTGTAATACTCCTCTCTCCTACATATTATTGAAAGGTACAATGATATACAATTAGTTGATTAGGACCAGTTGAAAAATTAAAAGCCACAGCCGGGAATTGAACACGGTTCTCCCGCTCTCCGTGCGGATGCTCTAACCATTGAGCTACTGTGACAATCCGCCGGCACGGTATTCAATCTTCCAACTGATGGAACCGGGTAAACCACACTATCCAACTCCTTTCTTACACAAAGTTTGTATGAAAAAATAATTACATTATCATAAATAAATAAGTAAATAAAACAAAATAAGGAAAGTAAGAAAGGAAAGATTCGTCGTTAATTTTAATCATTCCAACTTTTTACTTTCTCTATACGCACTATCTACATAGTGTATAGAGAAGGCATTGCACTCCACCCAAAAATTCGATACCGAGATTTCACCGGAAATATATGTTTTAGGGTCACCTTTATCTATAAAAAGCATTTTCGGAAAAAGGTCCGTGTGTATGTGTCAGTGTGATTTTGAGAAAAATTCCCCCACCCCAAGCTACCCTTTTCATGGAACTTTTTTCGAAAATTTCAATTTTATCAAAAATGGCTCTAACGATTTTGATTAAAATTTCGTATACTAAAGATACTTACCTGACAAATAAAATGTATATCTTGAATTTTCTGGGAATAGCCTCTGAAGAGTAGTTTATTCTGGACGGATTATACTGACTTTTGAATAACTGCTAAACCGTAAGAGATGGACAAAAACTTACTACACAAAAAATGTAGAACACGTTAAAACACACCATTTATGTTATATACATTTTTTCGTGGAGTTCGTCGTTTTTGAGACATTCCTTATTTTTGGTTTCTGCTATGAAAAACTTATACTTTTCTCAACAGGAATTTGTCAAATGCGGTCCATACAAACAAAGGAACTTCAGTGACATAGCAATCAGCTTTTGATTATCACTTTAACCTATGGTACTCCCTTATTTCGCTTCTACTTACAAGGAAGCAAGTAATATGGCTATTTCTGTTATTTTTTACTGATTAGCATGAAGAAAATAGAAGTATAAGCTATTAAGAATAATTTGTGGCAGATATGTAGAAAAAGTCATGTGAATGGTACACATCAGATTTTTTCTGTATCTTTCCCAAAACGAGGTCGTCACATATTTTAAAGACGTAAAGTTTTTTCTATTTGTTTCTCTTTAAAATATATTTTAGTTTTATGGAAGTATTATAAAGAATTAAACAATCTTTACAAAGAGAGAATGATTTGTATCTACCATGTTTATTTTTCACGTACAAGATATAGACGCTGCCTAATCTGAAAACGAATCGGAAAAAATAGCTATTAGAATATGCAGTTTTGATTTTCAATGCCAGTAAACAGAAAATAACAAAATCTGATGTATTCATTTCACATGACGTTCTTTGGCTGTTACACGAACAAAAGTTTCTTACAAAAGACTATTCTTGTATCTATATGATGCTAATTGAGATAAACATTAGCAGAATTGGTCTTATTACTTGCGTTCTTGTAAATATAAGGGAAGTAAGAGATAGTCATATTTTTTAAAAGCCGGTCACTATATGAAACAATGCCAGACAAACTCTACAAGATATAAATATAGGCATAACATAAATTGTATGTTTTAAGCACATATACATTTTTTTCGCAGTAAGTTTTTATCTACCTCTTATGATTTAACAGTTTTACAAAAATCTGAAAACTTCATTTTTTTGGTAGTGTTTAACGCCCGCTTTAACTACATATGGCAGGCGGTGACACTGATGATACATGAATGATGATAGAGCACCGGTGGAATGCGATGGCGGGGGAAACCGGAGTACCCGAGAAAACCCGCCCCAGCGCCGCTTTGTCCACCACAAATCTCACATGCGGTCGCTTGGGATCGTGAAAACTTCATCTAGAATAAAGAGGTCTTCAGAGGCTATTACCAGTAAATTAAAAATATATATTTTATTTGTGATGTAAATATTTTTAATGCGGTATTTTAATCAAAATCGTCATTTTTGAAAAAAAAAATTCACAATATTTTTCATGTAATGGGTGATTTCTGGTGCGGAGAATATCTTGGAAATGATTGGTGTCGCATCCTTAGAAAATATTAAGTGAACACAAAATTTGGTGTTTGACAGTCTTTTCTTTTTGAGCTATGCTGTGCACACACACACACAGACACACACATATACACACAGAACCTCAAAACATATTTTTCCGGTGAAACCTCAACATCGAAATTTTAGTGTAATAATATATTTTCTCTAGGTACTACGTACATTGGTTGTACATACATACTAGAGAATGTAAAAAAAAAAACAAAAAAAAAAAACGAGGTGTTCCATTCACATGACTTTCTCAACACTCGTTCGCAAATCATTGTTATAAAAACATATTCTTCTCTACTTCATGCTGATCGACATAAATATTATCATAAATGGTCTTATTACTTGCTTTTTTGTAAGTGGAAGGTAAATAAAGGAATAAAATAGACTAAAGCGATGGTCAAATCGTTTAAAAGCTGGTTGCCATGTGAATGAAATCCATTTCTTTGTGTTGCCAGGAGTTGGCAAATTCCCGAATGTCAAAATGAAACCAGGAAACAGAAATATCTAATAAATGTTCAACTCCAAAAAAACGTATATGACATTGTGCTTTTTAACGAAATCTAGGTACATTTTTTGTGTAGTAAGTTTTTATCTATCTCTTACAGTTTACCTGTTTACCAAAAATCAGCAAAATTAATCCAAAATAAAGATTTCTTCAGAGGCTATGCCCTGAAGCTCAAGATCCATACTTTATTTGGTTATTTTGCTTGGTCATGTTTAAATACACGGTATTTTAGTAAAAATCGTTAGAGCCTTTTTTGAGATGTTCTAAATTTGATCCATGAAAAAGGTAGTTTGTGGTGAGTGGGGTGATATACCTCAAAATCTTTATGTCGCATTCTTGGAAGATACTAAAATTAAATACCAGTTTGGTATTTTACCACCTTTTCGTTTTTCAGTTATCGTGTTCACCGATACACTCACACATGTTCACAGACCTTTCTCCAAAGCACTATTTTTTGCATTCAGAGATTCTAATCCGTGTATTTCCGGTGAAATATCGGTATTGAATTTTGGGTGGAATGAAATACACTCCCTATACACAACGCACATGTACGTGTAGAGAAAGTAATAGATGAAATAGAAGGAAACTGCTGTTATTGAAATACAAAGTGAGGTTAGAATGTATTAAGAAATTACACCAGAAGAAAGAAAGAAAACAGATAGAAATAAAGAAAGAAAACTCTGATGTGTTCCATTCACAGTACTTTCTCTGCATCTATGCAACACATTACTGTCAAAAAGCTTATTCCCTTATTTACTTCATGCTATTGGAGAAAGAAATAGCATGAATAGTCTTATTATTTGCTTCCTTGTAAGTAGAAGCGACATAAAGTGATAGTCAAAAGCTGGTTGCTAGGTTATTGAAGTTGCTTTGTTTGTATGAACAGGAGCTGTTAACTTCCTGTATGAGAAAAGTATGTTTTTAATGCTGAATCCAAAACCAGGGAATATCTAAAAAAGACCAATTCCACGAAAAAAATGTATATAACATACATTGTGTGTTTTAACGTGCTCTACACTTTTTTGTGTGGTAAATTTTTGTCCAGGTCTTAAGGGTTAGCAGTTATCCCAAATTCCGTAAATTTCATCCAGAATAAAGTAGTCTTTAGAGGCTATTCCCAGAAAGTTGAAGATATACATTTTATAAGTCAGGTAAATATCTTTAGTATACGATATTTTAATCAAAATCGTTAGAGCCATTTTTTCGAAAAAAGTTCTCAAAATCTTTGTGTCGCATCCCTGGAAGATACTAAACTTAAATACCAAGTTTGGTACTTTACCAACTTTTCGTTTGTGAGTTATCGTATTCACAGTCACATACTCACCCGGACAGCGGGCGTTAAACAAAAAAAAAAAAAAAAAACAAAAAAAAAAAAAAGACATATTTTGGTGAAATCTCGGTATCGAATATTTGGGTGGAGTGCAATACCTTCTCTATACACTATGTACATAGTACGTGTAGAGAAAGTAAAAAGAAATAAAGAAAAACACCATCAATGTACAGATTTGCTCTGGAGAGACAGAGTTTGAAAGTGACCGAAAGACTGAGAGAGAGAGAGAGAGAGAGAGAGAGAGAGAGAGAGAGAGAGAGAGAGAGAGAGAGAGAGAATTTAAATGAAATACAAAATAAAACTGTTCATTTGACAATCGACACCAATCTTACACTAAACGTTCATTTGCACTTTTCTACCTTTTTCCTTAAGCGAAAAGCCAACCTCAACATTCAGGACTATTTTCCCAGAGATATCAATGCTCATCCAGCTGAAACGTTATCAACAGTTTTACGAGACTGCGCACTGACTCAGCGCAGAAATGGAAGCCATTTGCAGGCAATTTTCCAGAAACGGAATGTTTTTGTGTGATGTGTAAAATGACATATTAATGCCACTCAACTCATATATTTATTAATTTAACATAAGTAATATAAATCATGTTAACTACAAAAAAGCTGATGTGTTCCATTCTCATGCCTTTTTCTAACTGTTCCGCAAACAAACTTTCCTCATAAACGATTATTCCATTTTATGCTAATCGAGATAAACGTTAACAGAAATTGTTTTATCGCCTGCTCCCTTGTAAGTAGAAGAGAGTTAAGGGAAATCACAAGACTATAGCGATTGTCAACTCTTTTAAAAGAGTGAAACAAAAGAGGTGAAATGAAAGTTGTCTTCCTGCTTGAGGAAAGTTAAGTCGTTTAAAACTGAAACAAATAAAAGTAATATCTCCGAAACAATTTCCTCTGCAGAAAAATGTATATGACATACATTGTGTCGCCCTCCGTGGTGTAATAGTTACCATGCTGACTTCATATACCCAAGTCGCGGGTTCAAACCCGGCGGAGGACGATGGATTTTTTCGGGTGTAAAAATCCTTAGCATGGCTTCCTTCGGAAGGGAAGTAAAGCCGTTGGTCCCGTGTCGTAGATTTACGGCACGTAAAAAGAACCTCAAGCCTGATAGAGAGGCCTCTGAGCAAAATTAAACGGTCTTTCACACCCAATATAGAATGGGACGCTGAGAACCACAGTAGTTAAAGAGCGTCCATAGATAACAGGCCATTTCCATAAATTGTGTGTTTTAAACATATCTACGTTTTTGTGTAGTAAGTTATTGTCTATCTCTCGCGGTTTACCAGTTATACAAAATTCACCCAGAATAAACAGGACTTCACAGAGGCTGTTCACAAAAAATTCAAGATATACATTTTGCTTTTCATAAAAAATATTTTAAGCATATGGTATTTTAATCAAAATCATTAGAGCCTTTTTCATAAAATCAATATTTTCGAAAAATCTTCCATGTAAAGGGTAGTTGTGGATGGGGGATTTTCTTGAAAATCTTGGTATCGCATCTTTGGAAGATACTGAACTTTATTACTATGTTGGTATTTAATCGACTGTTATGCTGCCCCCTCTCCCCCCTCTAAAAATGATTTATTTTTGGATTCAGGAGGTCTCAAGACATGTATATTTCCGGTGAACTCTCGGTATCAAATTTTTGGGTGTACTTACGTTGTACATACATGTTAGAAAAGGTTACAGTTGGTTTTATTGAACCACCTCTATACTGCGAGAAATATAATCTCTTTGTGTAACAGTATTTTACAGCTGCTTTGTCAATGAAACACTGGGAACATCGATAAACATATATCATGTTGTACTAGATTTTATTAATATTTAAATCAGTGTTACGTTATCTGTACTTCTATATAAGAAATTAATCCTAGGTTATCGTTATGTTCTATTAGCTTTTTACTTTCTCTACACGTACTGCATACATAGTGCATAGAGAAGGTATTGTAAATGCACCCATAAATTCGATACCGAGATTTCACCGGAAATACATGTTTTGAGACCCCCTGAATTCAAAAACATTTTTATAAAAAGGTATGTGTGTGAATCTGTGGGAGGCATAGCTCAAAAACGAAAAGTCGCAAAAAAACAAAAAAAAAGAACTTGGTATTTAGGTTTGGTACCTACCAAGGATGCGACACAATGGCTTTCAAGAAAAGCCCCCACACCATACTACCCTTTTCATGGAATTTTTTTCGAAATTTTTTATTTTGTCAATAATGGCTCTAACGATTTTGATTAAAATATCGTATATTAAAGATATTTACCTGATAAATAAAATGGGAATAGCCTCTGAAAACTACTTTATTCTGGATGAATTTTACGGAGATTTACATAACTGCTAAACCGTAAGAGGTGGATAAAAACTCACGAATATATATATATATATATAGCACGTTAAAACACACAAATTATGTTATATACATTTTTTCGTGGAGCTGATCGTTTTGAGATATTGCTTGTTATTGGTTTCAGCTTTTAAAACTTTAAAACCTTTCCCCTACAGAAATTTGTAACACCTGTCCATATAAACAAAGGAACTTCAGTCACACTATCACTTTAGCCTATGGTACTCCCTCATTTCCCTTCCATTCACAAGGAAGCAAGTAATAAGACTATTTCTGCTAATTTTTTCTCGATTAGCATGAAGCAAATAGAAGAATAAGCTTTTTAACAATAGTTTGCTGTAGAGGAAGTAATGTTGAAAATAACATATCAGATTTTTACTTTCTCCATACGCACTATGTATATAGTGTATAGAGAAGGTATTACACTCCACCAAAAATTCGATACCGAGATTTCACCGGAAATATATGTTTTATGGTCCCCAATATCCAAAAAAAAGCATTTTCACAAAAAGGTCAGTGTGTGTGTGTGTGTGTGTGTGTGTGTGTGTGTGTTTGTGTGTCCTGTGTCTGTGAACACGATAACTCAAAAACGAAAAGTCGGTAAAATACCAAACTTGGTATTTAAGTTAAGTATCTTTCAGGGATGCGGCACGAAGATTTTGAGAAAAATCCCCCCACCCCCAACTACCCTTTACATGGAACTTTATTCGAAAATTTTCATTTTCTCAAAAATGGCTCTAACGATTTTGATTAAAATTTCGTATAAAAAACATATTTAGCTGACAAATAAAATGTATATCTTGAATTTTCTGGGAATAGCCTCTGAAGAGTAGGTTACTCTGAATGAATTTTACTAAATTTTGAATAACTGCTAAACCGTAAGAGATGGACAAAAACTTACTACACAAAAAATGTAGAGCACATTAAAACACACAAATTATGTTATACACATTTTTTCGTGGAGTTCGTCGTTTTTGCGACATTCCTTATTTTTGTTCTCTGCTATGAAAAACGTATACTTTTCTCACACAGGAACTTGTCAACTCCTATCCATATAGATAAAGGAACTTCATTGACATAGCAACCAGCTTTTGACTATCAATTTAACCTACAGTTGTCCCTTATTTCGCTTCTATTTACAAGGAAGCGAGTAATTAGACTATTTCTGGTATTTTTTTCTGATTAGCATAAAGTAAATAGAAGTATAAGCTTTTTAAGAATTATTTGTTACAGGGATATGGAGAAAGTCATGTGAATGGTACACATCAGATTTTTATTAATGTGTTTATCTGCATTAGGATTTGCACATCCTACTTGAAATGAGATACGAAAGAGGTAATTCTATGTAAAAGTTAAACTGCATTTACATTTTGTTACAAAGGGATGATGACTGAGGGGTTGGCTTAGAGGGTAACGTCTGTGGTGCACAATCAGGAGGTCCTGGGTTCAAAATCCTGTGGACCAAAAATCTGACTGAAACGTTTTCGTGTTTTCTCTCAGTCGCAAATGTAAATACCACGACTCAAAGTTTCGCTTTCAGTCTCAAAAACAATAGTATAGCGAAAAATATATAACAATTGCGATTACACTGACATCTATCCAAAAAGAGTGAAAGCAGTTACCGGTGCCATCTCTTTGTCGCGGAGCAAAGTAGTATGGTGTATTAGGCACGAGACCTTGAAGGTTGGCTTAGATAGCACTGATGGCTCCAGTGAGTAAAGATGGTAAAGAAGCAACCAGATTGTATAGCATCTTAGCACATATTTTATGTACCTATTTTATTATAAATTGTGTTGAATGAGACCTGTCAATTACACATCATATTGTATACTAGCAGTTGGTAAGATGTTAACTAATTCTGAAAAATTGCTAAAAGCAGGTACGAGAGGGTGCAGAGTGCGGCGGTAAATAGGGGGTCAGTATCCTGGGTGCAGGTTTTGTCTATTAGGAATGGTGTGGAGATGTGGGTGCCCAAGCTCAGGATTTTGTTAGCAAGGAATCTTTTCAAGAATGGCAAGACAAGTGATTTCGAGTACCAGATTATTATTAATTTTGTTCGGCCTTTCCTGCCGTCGAAAACACGTATATCCTCCTAAATTTTCCACTCTTAAGTTACGCTATACTCGACCACGCGTATTATTACTTATTACTTTTGAAAGTATTAAATCAACACTATTTCCGTCACAAGCAAAAGTAGCCCGTGTGGCTTCACCGCGAACCCAAATATCACATCTTACCTCCGCGGACGTTCCATGGCTAGTGTCAAAATTGCCATTTGATCAGCGAGAGAATTGTTTCTGTTTTCTTTGCTATGTCCACACTCGGGCAGTGTAACCTCACCCCTTCAGTTCAATGTCCTTCCCTTAACGGTACTATCCTACCTGGGTCGCTTGTCAGCTCGTGATAACTGTTTTTCCTTGCCTTATTTTACAATTTTATTTTCCTGGCCATTTTCAATGTACACTTGTCCCCTCTTAGTATAATTAACATATATTGGCTATAATTTATATCTCCCTTTTAGATAACTTTAAACCCCGTGAATACCAACTCTGATGCCGTGCTACCAGATCCACATAGACGTTAGTTCTAGTTGTAATTGTATAATGCGATACTCAAGCTCGACGCCGGAGCGGAACCCAGGACCGTTGTGTCGGATTACTACGTCAAAGTCAGGGTAACGGGGACAAGGGCTGGAGGCAGAGCATACATGGGAGTGTGGGTGGCAGTGAGGGATGAGGACGGGGAAGGGAATCTGAGAGCAGAAGCAAGAAGAAAGAAACCGGAGATTGATTAGGGCCATTGGCGACGGCTCTTCATTATACTGGTTGCTGCTCCTCCAGGTCGCCCATTATTCAGGCCGCTGTCCCCCACCCGCTCTACGGCTGGACCTGCACAATCGCTACCCCCACTGAAGAACCTCTCTCCGTACTTCATGCAACTTACAACTGCAGCATGAATTTAAAATCCTCCTTCTTCTTTCCTCCTTTTTAGGCATTATTCTATGAGGGTCATTTTTTTCAACCTATGATAGGCTATAAATAAAAGACAAGTTCATAGAAAATAATTATTTTATTACTAAAAGTTTTGTACACTTATAGTTAGTTACTTTTCGAAATAATCACCGAAAAGATTGAGACATTTATCGTACCTGTGCACAAACTTTCCAGTACCCGCTTCAAAAAATGTTGCCGCCAATGATTTCAAATGAGCATTGACGTTGTTTTGAAGATCTTCGTTGGTTTGAAAGTGCTGCCCTCCTAGCTACGTCTTCAGTTCAGGGAAAAGGTGAAAGTCGCGGATGGTGGAAAATGTTCCATTGAAATTGTTCAAGGAGGCGATGGGTTGTGCTAGCAGTGTGTAAACGAGAATTGTCATGGATCAACACAATTCCGGAAGTCAATATTCCTCTTCGTTTGTTTTGAATAAACAGTTGTATTGATAGTGGTTCCGGGCTGCATCTTGGCTGCAACGTTTTTTGAGGCGGGTATTGCAAATCTTGTGCACAGGTACGATAAATGTCTCAAACTTTCCGGTGATTATGTTGAAAAATAACCATTAATGTACAAAACTCTTAGTAATAAAATAATTGTTTTCTATGAAATTGTCTTTTATTTATAGCCTATCAGAGGTTGAAAAAAAACGGTCCTCGTACATTATCTTGAAGATGCAGATGCTATAGGACTACATTCGAAATACGGTCTTGTTGGTCACTATCATCACATCCATTAAATGCTATTTGTATACTATGTAAAACATTTGGTGTGTTACATTGCATGACTTTCTCTGCTTACGAATATTCTGCAACAAACTGCTCTTACAAAAGTTTATTCTTCTACCTGATAGTCAACTCTGTAATGACGCTGAATTTCCGTTCTCTTTTTACTTTCCCTAGCCCCGTATGTACAATGTACATAGGGATATAGAGAAGTGTCGTATTCCACCCAAAAATTCGATGTCAAAATTTCACCGGAAATATTTGTTTTGGGGTCCCCTGAGTCTGAAGAAAGCATTTTTAGAAAAAGCTCCGTGTGCGTATCTGTGGCCAGTATAGCCCGAAAACGAAAATACCGTTTAGTACCAAACGTGGTATATAGGTTTAGTATCCAAGGACGCGTCATGAAAATTTTCAAGAAAATCCCTCCACCACAAACTACCCTTTACATGGAGAAATTTTACAAAATTTGTATTTTTATTAAAATGGCTCTAAGATCTTGATTAAAATACCGTATATTAAAGATATAAAGCAAATAAAATGTATATCTTGAATTTTCTGGGAATAGCCTCTGATGACCTCTTTATTCTGGATGAGTTTTGCTTAACTGCTAAACCGTAAAAGATAGACAAAAGCTTACTCCACAAAAGATGTGGAGCTCGTCAAAACACAATTTAAGCCATTTGCGTTTTTGCTGTGGAGGTAACTGTTTCTGTGATATTCCTTGTTACTGCTTTCAGTTGTAAAGTACTTAGGAAGTGTTCCTTTTTCTTTTGTTCTACTCCTGGCCAAGCAAAGAAGCGATTTACAATGCCAATCGCATAATAAAACATTTGAATATCGGTTTAGCCTAGCCTATTCCCTAAGTTCCTTTCTACGCTCATGGAACTAAGCAATAAGAACATTCTGCTAATGATTATCTCGATTACAATGGTGAAGAAAGAAGAACAATCTTATGTAAGAAGTTAGTAGAACAGCTAGAAAAAGTCATGTGATTGAAAACATTCGATTATTTTTTTGAGCAGGAGAGGTGGGACTAAAGACCCCTTCCCATTTGAGAAAAGTATAAGTATTGGAAACTTTAAGCAAACAACAACGTATGTCATGGAAATGGTTAAATGAACAAAGAATGTATTTAACATAAATTTTGTGCTATAACGACATCTATATTTTTAGTAAAAATTTGTGAGTCTCTTGTGGTTTACAAGCTAAGTAAAGTCATGCAGAATTCAGAGGCTATTCCCAGAATATTTAACACAAACAGTTCATGTTTCGTGAAAATATCTTAAACATATGATATTTTAATACAAATCTTTAGAGCAATTTTTGAGAAAATCATATTTCTGAAAAACTTTCCATGTAATGGGTAATTTGGGTGCAGGATTCTTCGTGCTGCCACTTTAAAAGACATCTATTGACGATTCATTGACTTTTTGTTTTTGAGTAATGCTGTTCAGTGACACACAAACTCACGTATGATACATACAGCTATATTATCTAATTTAAAATTATAAAATTGCATATACAGTAACAAATACAGGTATTATTACTACTAACAGTAAAGGAGGATGCAGTTAAATAAATAATGTGTTCCATTCCATGGCTTTCTCTACATCTCTGCAACACATTATTGTTAAAAAGCTTATGGTTCTATTTACTTCATGCTGATCCAGAAACAAATTAGCAGAAATAGTCTTATTACTTGCTTCCTTGTAAGTAGAAGCGAAATAAGGGAGTACCATAGGTTAAAATGATAGTCATAAGCTGATTGCTATGTGACTGAAGTACCTTAGTTTGTATGAACAGGAGTTGACAAAGTCCTATGTTTTTTAAAGCTGAAACCAAAATTAAGGAATATTTCAGAAACGACCAACTCCACGAAAAAAAATGTATGTAATATAAATTGTGTATTTTAACGTGCTCTAAACTTTATGTGTGGTAAGTTTTTGTCCAACTCTTACGGTTAGCAGTTATGCAAAATTCGAAAAAATTCAGCCAGAATAAAGAGATCTTCAGAAGCTATTCCCAAAAAATTCAACATATACGTTTTATTCGGGGTGCAATTAGCTTTAATATACGAGAATTTAATCAAAATCATCAGAGACATTTTTAAGAAAATCAAAATTTTCGAACATTTTTCCATTTAAAGGTTAATTTGTGGTGGGGGGATTTTCTTGAACATCTTCGTGTCGCGTCCTTGTAGGATACTATACCTAAATATCAAGTTTTGTATTTAACGGTCTTTTCGTTTTTAAGTTATGTTCACAGACACCCACACCCAAACACAGACAGACAGAGGGACAGACGCACACACACACATACACACACACGGACCTTTCTATAAAAATGCTTTTGTTTTGGATTCAGGGGGTCCTAAAACATGTATTTCCGTCGAAATCTGGGTATCGAATTTTCGGTTGGAATACAATAGTTCCTCTAATCACTATGTACATAGTACGTGTAGAGAAACTAAAAATGCATAATTACATTAGAGCCATACATGCACACATACATAATCTATTACATTATTGCATACAGACACACATACACACACGTATAAAATACTTCTTTGTTGGATTAAGAGGGCTGCGAAACATATGTTTCCGTGAAACCTCGACATCTTATTTTTGGGTGGAATTCGATACTTCTCCTATTTGCCTTACGTAGTAGACAAAGCAAATATTAATTAATTTATATAACTTTTGTTAATACACGGCAGTAAACTGCAGCTAGCTTCCATAATTACAACCATAATTAATACTCACCAACTAGCATTGGGCCAACTATGCAAAATGGGCCATTCTTATTCGAAATCCAGGCATAATACGCTTACCTTTTTACTTTCTCTATACGTACTATGTACATAGTGTATAGAGAAGGTATTGCACTCCTCCAAAAAATTCGAAACCGAGATTTCACCGGAAATATATGTTTTAGGGTCCCCTGTATCCAAAAAAAGTATTTTCAGAAAAAGGTCCTTGTGTGTGTGTGTCCGTGTGTCAGTGTGCCTGTGAACACGTTAACTCAAAAACGAAAAGTCGGTAAAATACCAAACTTAGTATATGAGTTTAGTATCTTCCAGGGATGCGACACAAAGATTTTGAGAAAAATCCCCCCACCCCAAACTACCCTTTACATGGAACTTTATTCGAACATTTTGATTTTCTAAAAAATGGCTTTAGCGATTTTGATTAAAATATAGTATATTAAATATATTTATCTGGCAAATAAAATGTATATTTTGAATATTCTGGGAATAGTCTCTGAAGACTACTTTATTCTGGACTAATTTTACGAAATTTTGCATAACTGCTAAACCGTAAGAGATGGAAAAAGACTTACCATACAAGAAATGTAGAGCACCTTAGAATACACAATTTATGTCATACACATTTTTTTCGTGGAGTTGATTGTTTTTGAGATATTCCTTGTTTTTTTATTTCAGCTATAAAGACATACTTTTCTCATGGAGGATTTTGTGAACTCGAGTCCTTACAAACAAAGGAACTTCAGTCGCAGAGCAACCAGCTTTTGACTATCACTTTAACCTATGGTACTCCCTTATTTCGCTTCTACTAACAAGGAAGCAAGTAATAAGACTATTTCTGCTACTTTTTTCTCGATTAGATGAAGTAAATAGACTAATTTGTTGCAGTGATATAGAGAAAGTCATGTGAAAGGAACACATCAGATTTTTAAGATTAGGACATATTCATGGCCTGTACTAAAACACCAAACTAAAATCAACAATAACCCGGCAATTAATTTCTGGCAAGCAAATGTATGAACACCAAAGATAAACGAAAACTGGCTATTAGGTAAAAATCTTCAGTACTAGGAGATTCAAGTAAACTTACTATGGTACAAAATATTAAATCCCAAACTATGACAAGTGAAAAATGTTGGATCTTAAATTTCTTTTGTATTCAGTTGCTGTAAGAAACCATTAATATGTGCATGAAACCCAATTTATATGCCATATAAAATAGAGAATTTTATATTAGCTGAAACCAAACACAAGGAATATCCCAAAAACATCAACTCCACGAGAAAAATGTATATAACTTTTAATGTGCTCTACATTTTTTGTGTGGGAAGTTTTTGTCCATCTGTAATAGTTTAGCAGTTAAACAAAATACCGTAAAATTCATCCAGAATAAAGTAGTCTTACGAGGCTCTTCCCAAAAAATTCAAAATATACATATTATTTGTTAGGTAAATATTCTGAGGATACGATATTTTAATCAAAATCGTTAGAGCCATTTTTGAGAAAATCAAAATGTTCGAAAAAAGTTCCACGTAAAGGGTAGTTGTTGTGGGGGAATTTTCTTGAAAATCTTCGTGCCGCATCCTTGCAAGATCCCAAACTGAAATTCCAAGTTTGGTATTTAACGTTCCTTTCGTTTCTGAGCTATGCTGTCCACAGTCGACACACTCACACACGGACCTTGTTAAAGAAATCCTTTATTTAGTTTTTTTTTTTTTTTTTTTTTTTTTTTTTTGATTCAGGAGGACCTAAAAGATTTATTTCCGGTGAAAGCTCGGTAACGCATTTTTGAGTGCATTACAATACTTTCTCCGTACTCTATGTACATAGTACGTGTAGAGAAGGTAAAAAGGATTCTGGGAAAAAAATCCGCCATTTCGAGTCCATAAGTAGTGAATTTTGTCCTACAGTGCCATCTACGGATGACGAGTGATCGCTCATCAGTTTTTATTTTTCTCTTTTTTTTTTTTTAACTAAAAAAAATACAGCTCCGGAGGCTTGTCAGGACTCCGGCGTTGTATTCCTTTTTTTCCAGTTTCCTACATTTCCTTAGTTGACTTATTAATGTGTAACGTTTTCCTTTTTACATATACATACACAGACATATACACATTCACAAACACAGAGTCATCCATGCCCAAGGTGGGACTCGAACCCACGATCCCGTGCGCCGTGAAGCACTTTAGAGAGCTCGGACCGGCAAAAGCAAAACCTTATCCAGGCAACTCACCCTGAGTGAGATTCGAACTCACGACCTTTTGAATGTGAGGCAGACACGCTACCCCCGCACTACCCAGGCGGGCTATCAGTTCATCACCATGGCGCATAGCGGCGAACTTACGAACTAGAAATTCAAATTCGGTCAAGGTAAGGATGTCCGATGCTCCTCCTAGGAGTTACAGAAATACTAACTAGTTGGTTTACTTTATTTGCTTACAGTATTGTCTACCACTACATAGATTACATTTTTTAACATTTTAAATGGGAGCTGTAAAGTTGTAGAAAATATTGTGTGTGTATGTTTATGTTGTTACCAAACTTTCCTTGTGACTGAATAGCAATGAACGGAGTTAGAGTTTAAGTTAAGTCATACTTACAATTAAATTCGTTTGTTTTTACTTTCTTTGAAATTTTCGTTACCACTTGCGTATGATAGAGGAAGCATTGCAATAATAAATGCGGATAACTGAAATCGGATGAATACCGAATAGACAAGGAATAGACAAAGAATAATAGAAAAGCAGAAGTCTATTGCAAAAAGAAAACAAACAACAAATTAATTATATGTTAAATTCATATTACTTTCTCCTCTCATTCTTCTACAAATATTCTTAAAAAATCTTATTCTTTCTTCGACTTCTTATCAATGTTCACATTTGCACTTGTTAGTATAAGAAGGAAACGGCGATGGGTTTTTAATAATCGGGTTGCAATGTGACATTATTGAAATCTTATGCTCCTTTCAGGACCACGAATAGCAATTTATAACATTAGATATGTAGATGTAGTGTACTAAAAAGGAATAATAAAGAGTATCACGGAAGTGGTTAGTGACACAAAAAGTTTTATTTGAAATAAATTGTGTGTTTTAAATACATTTAATTTCATATATAGTAAGAATTTCATAAAAATCATCCGGATTGAAAAGGATATTTCCAGAAAATTCAAGATATACATTTTATTTGCCATGTAAACAACTTAAAATATATTTTAATCTAAATCGTTGGCCATTTTGGAAAAATAACATAATTATCGATATGAAATTAGTTAGAAGTAAGACTTTCGTGTAAATCTTCACGTCGCATCGATGAAAGACGCTGAACATAAATACCGAGTTTAGTATTTTACTAACTTTTCATATATGAGTTATACTGTTCGTAATCAAACAGGTGTATAGTAGAGAAAGTCTCATTAAAATACATTTATCATACAATTCTTGGTTGCATAGTCGCTAGTCAAATATTAGTAGTGTTATTGTTGTTTGATACTTTCTAGGTTGTTTTACTTTGGGATACGATGTATTTGATATGTTGGCACAGTTATTTCTTCTTCTTCTTTTTGTTATTATAATTTCCTCTCCTTTTCTTCTCCTGACCATGTGATGTAAACTATCTGTTATGCTGGTTTAATTGTTTTTTTCACACAAGCCATGTGTAGGACAGGAGTTGGAAAGGTAGAGTCAGATTGAAAAACTCAATGCCATAACTGGGATTTGAACCACGGATCTCCCGGTCTCTAGCCGGTTGCTCTTTCACTGAGCTACCATGGTAACATGGCCTTATAGTATTGAATTTCTTAACTGACTCGCATGTTGGCTAACAGTTAATTTCACTACGTGCCAATTTATGAATAAGAGCATGAATAGGTTTAGAAATTAATTTACTCTCCTTCATTCCATTATTATCTTACAATAAAATATATTCGCCACCGAGGCTTCATTAAAATATGTTTTAGTTCAAGCTATTGCATCCTCTTCTCTATTATTTTTAATCCTTTTAAAAACTATGCGAGTCAGTTGAGAAATTCAATGCTATGCCGGCATGTTACCATGGTATCTCAGTGGTAAAGCAACCGGCTAGAGACCGGGAGATCAACCGACTATGGCATTGAATTTTTCAGTCTGACTCTATCTATCTAAACTGTTATATGATTTGTAGAAATTGCGTGCATATAAACCCGTCTCCCTAATATAAACCAACTTCTTGATTAACATAATTTAAATGCACGAATCACTTTTATCGTAAGATGCATGACGCTAATGGATATTATGTGAGTAATTCGCATGTTGCTACACTTATGATGTAATCGGTGTCTGAAGTTTACTTCTGGAATTAAATGCAACAGAATGCAAGCAAGTAAACACTTGAGATAAATACTGGTCAGAAAGCTGAACCTCAAGTAAAAACACCAGATCCATTAGCACTATTTGTGAAATCACTGGGTAGTATTGAAAGTTCGCTTTAAAGGACATCGAAGACCGACCTGCAGTTTCCAGCACCGGTATTCTGCGGTATACCTAAGGGACAGCATCCCTATTTCCTCTTCAGCAACAGGGATCTTGTCCCAAGTCCCGGCCATAGGGGGAGGATAGGACTACTCCTTTTCCTTCTTAAAAAACTTCTTTTCGTATCAGCAGATTTGACAGTGCTCTCTACTTGCTGAGACAGCGGGCGGGTGCCCATCTCCTCCTGCTTATCAGGATGGAGCAGGAACATCCCTCCGGTCCAGCTCCCCTCGCTCAGGACATTCCCAGTAAAGAACAACATGCAGCGCTACCTTCACAGTAGAATGGGCGTATCTATCCACATACAATTAGATCCAAACATATTGAGGCAATTTGTAACCTGGTAATAGGACATGTCTACACAACACACACCACCCTAGTCTGTCAATTGTTTGACGTTCAACTATTTTCAACCTCTCTCTACTTACCTGAGACAGATGTTTTGATAGTATTTTACGCCCGTTCCAACTACATATGGCACCACAGAATGTAGGAGCACATACCATATGCTCACAGAGCATATAAAAACGGAAATTGTATATACTATTATAAACTTATAAGTAGAAAGCAATGTAAAATAGTTGTAAATATTTAAGATTAAAAATATGCATAAATGCAAGTTGTTGTAACTTAGGTAATTAAGGCAAGCCGAGCTAGCTTAATTCTAGGTAACAGTTCATCAACCACCACTTGCTAATGAGCACAGGGTTTAGGTGTTTAAAGTTAAAGTGAGAAGGAACCATTGGGTTTTTCCAAACGCGTCATGTGGACGCTATGAGAAAGGCATGAATAAGAAACCACTGGAAAGCTACAGAGTGACGTGGAATTTCCTAAGAGCTTGGAATTTCCTACAGTTCCTAGCTAGAAGACCCGTTTCATTATTGGAGCTGTCGAGAAAAGGTTCAATCAACAATACCTCTAGGGGAATACGCCTCCCTTGGAGCAAATGTCCACGCCATCTGTCCGACTCGCCTTAGAGCACGAAACTTAGAACCACTCTGGCAAGATTAGAAGAATGGGATAGAATACGGTCGAAGGGGACTCGTCACCAACCTAAGGTTATTGTACTTATGCCCCCATGAGAGGCACCCAGGGAGGGATGAGATGAAATGATATATTGGGCGGCCGGAACCAGGAGCGACGGAATAGCAAACACAGGACCCTTATAGTTTCCAACGCCCCCGCCAGGAGCGGCTCTCATCCCGCAACCAACAGAGTTGAAGGACGGAGATAGTCATCATCGTTTTTCCTTTATATGCCGCACCGAGACCCTGAAAGAAACCAAGCGGTTGAAGGATGAATGAAATGACATGGAGGGACAGAAAATTTGGGGATGAAAGAAACCATTTGCCTTGCGACCCTTTGTTTCCCCCAAAAAACCCATGACAGGTAGGCCACGGGAAGCGAAACCGCAATCTGCGTGACACAGACGAAACCGTCTGAGCGGGACGCTCAGTACCGACCAGGAAAAACCATTAACAATTCAAAGTCAAATTCGGTGGTCAACAGGGATCGAAACCGGACCTCCCGAATACGAGAAAATTCAATACACAGCATATGCTAGAAAATGCTAATATTGTACTGAAATTGTTGTTTACTAGCACTTGATTATTTTTAAGCTATTTCCTAACAGTTCGAAAATGTTTATTTTTTTCCAATCCAATTTTAGTAGAATGAGAGAATATAGAGAAAAGGGAAATGCAATATTATGAAAAAAATCTGATGTGTTACACTCACATGACTTTATCTAGCTGCTCTACATAAGATTACTCTTCTTTCTACACAAGGCTAATCGAGATAAACATTAGCAGAATGTTCTTATTACCTAGTTCCTTATAATTAGAAAGGAACTAAGGGAATGCACTAGGCTAAAGGGATAGTCATGTTTTTAAAGCTGTCGTTATGCAATTGTCATTGCAAATCGCTTCTTTGCTTGACCAGGAATAAAACAAAAGAAAAACGGACACTTCCTGTCTGAGAAAAGTATAAGTACTTCATAATTGAAACCAATAACAACGAATATCTCGGAAACGGTTACCTCCACAACAAAAACATAGAGGACATAAATAGTGCGTTTTGTCGAGATCTACATTTCTTGTATAGTGTGTTTTTGTCTATCTCTTGCAGTTTACGAGTTAGGAAAAATTCAACAAAATTCACTCAGAATAAAGAGAATTTAGAAAATTTTTTTTAGAAAATTAAAAGTTTCGATAATTTTTCCATGTAAAGGGAAGTTGGGGGTAGGGGAATTTTCTTGAAAATCTTCATGTCGCATCTCCCACAGGCACACACAGATGGATCTTTTTCAAAAACTGCTTTTTTTGGATTCAAGGGGCCTCAAAACATATATTTTCGGTGAAATCTCGGTATCGAATTTTTGGGTGCATTACAATACCTTTTCTATACACTATGTACACAGTACGTGTAAAGAAAGTAAAAATTGTAAAAAGTTTATCGAACAAATTTTTAAGAAAAAGTAATAATTTCTTAAAGAAATAGAGCAGGAATGAGCAATGAGCATATAGGAAGTCGTGAATACAAATAGCAAGCTCTGTGAGGAAATTTAAAACTGCAAAATATACAGAGAAAGCGGAATAAAAACTCATCTGAGGGCGCGTAACTGATCTTATCATCTGTGACTCGATATAATTATGCGCTGGAGAGCATACGAGTGGACACTAACATATTCATGGCAGAGCCTGTACCGACAAAGCCGTCCAATTTACTGTGGATCAGCTGGGAGTCCTCCAGAGGGATAGTACCGGAGTGGAGGAGCACCCCCCTCCGGCGCACTCTTTCCCTTCATCCTCAAAGAGACGGATGAGATACGACGGGAGAAGTCAAGTCCTCGCCGGTGTGAGTGTGTGTGAGTGAGGTATGTACACGCACATTCAAAGGCAAATTTTTTTGAGGCTGACCAAAAAATTGGATGCACACACGCACGTATATGAGTGGGTTGTTCAAAGGTAGAGATGGCTCCAGGACGATAAGATAAGGACGTCCATTCAAGAGAAGACCCCGCGACTCTCGAAAGGGTCGCCCTGTGAAACATAAGGGGTAGAAGAGCGTGGAAACCCTACTACGGATTGATAAGAGTTTTCTGAGGTGACGAAGCTTTTTACTTGACCTTTTGATACATCACACGTAACACAAGGGCTTGAGTATCTCGAGGGCCGTGAGAGGGCTGGTGCCCTGATGAACTCGTGCTCAGCCAGATATCAATCTCCAGTGAGAAAACCGCGCGCGTTTACACTCGCATTTGTCTCTAAAATGGTGCCTTTAAATCCGTTGCAAGCGTTAGCTTTTTGGTGCTCGAGAAATATAGGTCACAAGATCAGAGCTTAAAATCCAATACTTAACATTTGTTTTCAATAATCACGGAATGAGCGCCTAAAATCATTAAAACTTCACCCCGAAGTATTACATAAGTACTTTTACCGTTTTAAAATATTATTTTTTAGTTAGTTTCTTACTCGCCTATAACCTAAGTGACCCAGGTTCAATTCCTCCGGTTTTCCCGCCATTCACTCCGTCAACTTAATAAATAAGCACACAAAATCCGTATATGTTACCCCGGTGTCAAGGTAATTATACCGGGACATAGCTATATTGAAACTTTAAATGTATATCCAAAAACGAGCATCACAAATTTTATCTCTTATATAAATCTAAAAATCACAGTGTAAAACTAAAATCAGTAGACAAAGGTATAGCGTATAAAAAGAGAGGTAAGGTGTAAATGAATTAAAAGTGTAATAAAAATAATAATAATAATAATAACAATAATATAATCAAAGCAAACTATTTTAAAACGAAAATATTACTGAAAAACCAGCAACTTTACAACTGGTATCCAGCTGCTTCCAATTCCGCCAACTGCTCTATCGTCATTTTTACTGTAATCCATTTTTACTTTCTCTACACGTACATAGTACTAGAGAAGGTATTGTAATGCACCCAAAAATTCGATACCGAGATTTCACCGGAAATTCGTGTTTTGGGTCCCCCTGAATAAAAAAAGCACTTTTAGAAAAAGGTCCGTGTGTTCTGCACAGTGTTTGTGTGTGAGTGTGTGCGTGCTCGCGCGTGTGTGGACAGTATAGTTCAAATACGATAAGTTGGTATTTAAGTTCAGTATCTTCCAAGAATGCGACACGAAGATTTTCAAGAATATCATTCCACCCCCAAATACTCTTTACACGGAACATTTTTAGAATATTTGAATAACTCAAAAATGGCTCTTACGATTTTGATCAAAATATCGTATATTAAACATATTTACCTGACAAATAAAATGTATATCTTGAATTTTCTGGGAAAAGCCTCTGAAGACTAGTTTATTCTGGAGGAAGTATAGAGAATTTTGCTTAACTGCTAAACCGTAAAAGATAGACAAAAATTTACTTCACAAAAAACGTAGATGACGATGAAACACACAATTTTTGTCATCTGCATTTTTTTCATGTAGTTGATCGTTTTGAGATATTTCTTGTTTCTGGTTTCAGCTTTAAAAAACTTATACTTTTCTCATACCGAAATTTGTCTACTCCTTTCCATACAGACAAAGGAACTTCAGTCACATAGCAACCAGCTCTTGACTATCTCTTTGACCTATGGTACTCTCTTATTTCGTTTCTACTTACAAGGAAACAAGTAAAGACTATTTCTTCTAATTTTTACTCGATTAGCATCAAGTAAATAGTCAAAAGCTGGTTGTCATGTGACTGAAGTTCCTTTGCTTGTATGGACTGGAATTGAAAAGTTCCTGTATGAAAAAGTTTTTCAAAATTGAAACCAAAAACAAGGAATATCTAAAAAACGATAAACTCCACCAAAAAATATATGTATATATAACATAAATTGTGTGTTTTAATGTGCTCTACATTTTCTGTCTGGCAAGTTTTTGTTCACCTCTTACGGTTTAGCACTGATGCAAAATTCCGTAAAATTCATCCAGAATAAAGTAGTCTTCAGAGGCCATTCCCAGAAAATTCAAGATATACATTTTACCTGGTATGTAAGGATATTTAATATTGGAGATTTTTATCAAAATCGTTAGAGCCATTTTTGAGAAAATCAAAATTTTTGAAAAAAGTTCCATGTCATGGGCAGTTGGGGGTGGGGGATTTGCTTGAAAATCTTCGTGTCGCATCCTTGGGAGATACCAAACTTAAATACCAAGTTTAGTATTCAACGGTCTTTTCGTTTTTGAGCTGTGCTGTCCACAGACAAACACTCGCACGCACACACACACACACACACACACACACACACGGACTTTTTTGTAAAAATGATTTTGTTTTGGATTCAGGGGCAATTCAATTTGGATTTCCGGTGAAATCTCAGTTTCGAATTTTTGGGTGAAATGCAATACTTTCTCTATACATTAATAGAATGTAAAGAAAGTAAATATTACTGGAAAGTCAGCAACCTTACAACTGGTATCCAGCTGCTTCCAATTCTGCCAACTGCTCCATCATCACCTTTCCTGTCATCCTTTTAATTTCTCTACACGTACCATGTACATAATACTAGAGATATTAGTATTACTATTATTAATACACGTACCATGTGTAATCCAAAAATTCCATACCGAGATTTCACCGGAAAGATGTTTTGGGTTCCCTGAATAAAAAAAAAAACACTTTTAGAAAAAGGTCTGTTTGTGTGTGTGTGTGGACAGCAGAGCTCAAAAACGAAAATACCCTTAAATACCAAAGTTGATATTTAAATTCAGTATCTTCCAAGGATGCGACACGAAGATTTGCAAGAAAATCATCCCATCTCCAAATATTCTTTACATGGAAACTTTTTTAGAACATTTGATTTTCTCAAAAATGGCTCTAACTTTTGATTAAAATATCGTATATTAAACATATTTACCTGACAAATAAAATTTATATTTTGAAACTTCTGGGAGTATCCTCTGAAGACTACTTTATTCTGAATGAATTTTCCGGAATTTTGCATAACTGATTTACCGTAAGAGATAACTTAACAGAAAATGCAGAGCTCGTTGAAACACTCAATTTATAGGTATTATATACATTTTTTTTTTTCGTGGAGTTGATCGTTTCTGAGATATCCATTTTTATTGGTTTCAGTTTTAAAATACTTAAACTTTTCTCATACGGAATTTGTCAACTCCTGTCCATACAAACACACACACACACACACACACACACACACACACATACACATACACACACTGACATACATACACATGGACATTTTTCTAAAACCGTTTATTTGGTATTCATGGGGCCTCACAACATATATTTTCGGTGAAATCTCAATATCAAATTTTTAGGTGCAATACAGTCCTTCTCTATACACACTGTACATAGTACGTGAAAAGAGAGTAATAAATAACTAGGTATATGAACAAAACAGTCGAACTATGAGTTTCATTACATCAAGTTCATAAATAATTAATAAATATTCTATGAACTAACAGTTTCGAAACAGATTATTATAGCTAACAGATTATGAGGTATGTTACAAATATTTGAATCTCTTGCATTAGCTATTTGGAATAGCTATTTCTGAAATAATGAAATGAAAGACTTTTGTATATTATCACTTCATTCCTTACTTTAACATACTTGTAGATACCTTACACATGCTGCTGTGGGTCAGGGTGGCTCGGTTAGTTCGGTGTTGGCCTTCTAAACCCAAGATAGTGGGCTCAAAATCAGCCCAGACCGTTGGTTTTAAGTGTGCTTAAAAGTGACAGGCCCATATCAGTTTATTTATTGGCATGCAAACGAAATGCAGAATAAAAATTCGGCACAACAGCTTATTATCCTTGCAAATAGACGTGAGTAGTCAAGTTGCGCAATACAAGGAGTGGAGGAAAGAGGCGGAGACTGGAAGCGATAGCCATGGGCATGTAAACGCACGAAGATATCGGCTGACGGCCGAATCCAGCAATCAAATCTTGGCACTGCGCATCATGTTTACTCCGCTTTCGTCTACTTGCACGGATAATACTAATGTAATCCTAGAAAGTGACATCATCGTAAATAAACAAATATTTAAACAAAAAATAAATACAATAAAAGGAAATCAGGTACCGATTATCTCATCGCAACTGCTTATGTGTATATCCTCAATGCCAGTTTACTGTTGCTTTTCTCACAGCAATACTAGTTTATTAAGAAGAAGGAAGAGATGCAATATGTCAGGGATGTAAGAGCGGATATTTATATTAGTAATTAAGAACAGGTAATGAGCAGCATTACATCAACATTTGCGGACTTATAATTTTACTTAAGAGAAGTGTGTTTTCAAGTAGGTTAGCAAGTAGGCGTGGCACACACAAAACATATTTATTTTCCTTGAGACAGCAGGTCTGAAGCGTAACCTTGAGTGGGAGGGTCTCGCTATAACGAATGTTGTATTGGAACTGAATCTGAATTCTTTCTGCAAGCTAATGACCCCGCGCTATCTAGGCCAGCGAGTCATGTATTGAGGCGTGAAAATGTATAAGCAAAACCGATAGTCTATATATTTCGTACACCCCATACACTACGAACGGAAGTACATCTGAAAGACGAAATGAAAATTTTCTATATCCTATATAATGATTTAATATTTTCTTAAGCCGTTTCATATTTGCCGAGACGTAAATTAAATTATTTCTATTTGATTAGTAAATTATTTAATGTTCCTAATTTCGAAAGGGATTATCATTTTTAAAGGGTCGCCTCCTTAGCGTGGTTGTAGCGTTGCCGCTTGCCAAGCGGAAGACCTGGGTTCTATTACCAGTATCGGCGTGGGAATTTTTCCTCCGCTGAGATATCTGGACCTGGGTGCACTCATCCTCGTGAGGTCCCTGGAGGGTCCAATTGAGGAGTTACTTGGTGGAGAAGTAGCGACTCCAGGTTAACCGGCCCGGTGGGGGGAGGTTTCGAGGCGCTGACCACGTCTCACCCTCCAATACTGCATCCATTCCATGACGTCTGTCATGGACCGAGTTGGGGATCGCAGCGGCCGGGCGGTAGGCAAAGGTTCCTTGTGAGCTGTCTTACATGCAGTTATTATTATTATTATTATTATTATTATTATTATTATTATTAGCTTCTTAAAAACAATTATAATGTAATTTGGATTATGGAATTTTATGAAATTAGAATTTGTTGTTCACTTCACCACGCAGTTAAGACCTTGCAAAACACATATGTGATTTTGTGGGAAAACTGTTGGACGAAGAGAAAAAGCAACAGACACACCGAAGTGGATATATTAAGAAACCGCGTATCGAAATATCTTTATCTCTACCATTAATACCTTGTATATTGCAATTGTGTAAGCCGACACTTTGTGCAATGCAAATGACAGCTAGAACGCTAGCTGCTATAGGCCAAGGAAAAATCTTACTTGAAGGAAATTATATGCAGTTACCTGAGCTTTACGAGAAAACCAATTTTGAAATCTACACTCACGTCAAAACAAGAAAAGGAGCATGGATAGAGGATATATAATGGGGAGAGACACCTCTGGCACTGCGACTTACGGAGATCTGTTACCAACATCCCCAGGAGGATGACATGAGGTGAAGGAGCTATAAGAGGCCACAGGCCACCAGAGACGCGCGGAAGTCTAAACCCAGTAAACCGTTCCACTGCCAGCCCGCCAGAGAGAGCGTGCAAGTGACCTGTCACCTGGCAGCCACCTATTGCCCATGGGGAGAAATCTTTCCCTTGAGCTCGCATGCGTTCCATTCGTCCGCATTGCCATACACCACGATCCTGGAAGTATATTGAAACACGAGAGGGAAACAGATGGAAGGGATAATTATGGAAAGGAATTCGTGCAAGATGAGAAACCACCGCAGTATGCGCCTTACGACCTCAACGAAACCACCAAACCACTGTCAGAGTTGAAAGTCCACAGGGATCAAACCCCAGACCTACAGAATGCGATTCACACACGTGATCGCGACGCTATGCTACCTTGCTCGGTCAAAATAAGAAACTCTCAACCAATGCTTCAACATCATTGAGAGAGAGAGAGAGAGAGAGAGAGAGAGAGAGAGAGATATTTAAAATACCTTTTCAAATGTGGTGAATGACTCAAACTAAGGAAGTTATTCCAAAACTTTGAATCAACTACTGAACTGAGAGTCATTACGAAAAAATCTGACTCTCTCTGCATGACTTTCTCTACATCACTGCAACAATTATTGTTAAAAAGCTTATGCTTCTATTTACTTCATTCTAATCCACAAAAGAATTAGCAGAAATGGTCTTTATTACTTGCTTCCTTGTAAGTAGAAACAAAATAAGGGTGTATACTAGGTTAAAGTGATAGTCAAAAGCTGTTGCTATGTAACTGGAGTTCCTTTGTTTATATGGACAGGAGTTGACAAATTCCTGTTTGAGAAAAGTATAAGTTTTTCAAAGTTGAACAAAAAACAAGGAATACCTTAAAAACGATCATCTCCACGAAAAAAAGTCTGTAACATAATTTGTGTGTTTTAATGTGGCCTAAATTTTCTGTGTTTTTGTCCATCTCTTATGGTTTAGCAGTTATGTAAAATTCTGTAAGAGAATATATATAGGAAATTTTAATCAAAATCGTTAGAGCCATTTTTGAGACAATCAATATTTTCGAAAATGTTTCCATATAAAGGGTAGTTTGGGGTGGGGAGATTTTCTTGAAAATCTTCATGCCGCATCCTTAGAACATACCAGACTTAAATACTAAGTTTGGTAGTTAACGGGTTTTTCGTTTTTGAGCTATGCTGTACACACACACACACTCACACACACACACGCACGCACGCGCGCGCGCGCACACACACACACATACGGAACTTTTTCCAAAGCTGCTTTTTTGGATTCAAGGGGACCTAAAACATATATTTCCGGTGAAATCTCGATATCGAGTTTTTGGGTGGATGCAATACCTTCTCTATACACTATGTTCATAGTACGTAGTACGTAGAGAAAGTAAAAATCTCGGTAATTGGTTTGTCTTAAAAGGAGTCACAAAGCTATTGTTACACAAGAAAATAATACAGAGTTATTTACAGGGCTTACATTTTTGTCTTTCTCTTCGAAACATAGGTAGCAATGAATTGGGAGTCCGATGGAAATCAGGCAATCTAGTCTAACAGTGTATTTCAAATAAACTTTAGGGCAGTACGTTTCTGTGATTATTCAAATCTCTCATGTTTCGTGGAGTGATCACTTCAATATCGAATCCTATTTCACACCTCAGCATATCATTTTATTACTTTCTCTAGCCCCGTACTTACAGCGTACATAGGGAGAGAGAAGTATTGTACTCGACCCAAATATTTGATGTCGAGATTTCACCGGAAATACATGTTTTCAGTCCCCCTGAATCCAAACAAAGCATTTTTGGGAAAAGGTCCGTGTGTGTGTGTGTGTGTGTGTGTGTGTGTGTGTGTGTTTGGTATTCAAGGATGCGACACGAAGATTTTCAAGAAACTCCCACCACCCCAACTGCCTTTTACATGGACCATTCTCAGTAATACCTCAAACGATTTTGATTAAAATTTCTAATATTTAAGGTATTCATTGTGATAAATAAATGTATATCTTCAAATTTTTGGAACAACCTCTGAAGACTTGGTTATTTACGTAACTGGTAAAGCGTAAAAGCTAGACAAAAACTGTAGAGCTCGTTAAAGAACACAATTTATGACATATACATTTTTTTCGTGGAGTTGACGTTTTTGAGATATTCCTTGTTATTAGTTTCAGCTTTAAAATACTTACACTTTTCTCATACGGGGAACTGTCAACTCTTGTCCATACGAACAAAGCTACTTCAATTACATAGCAACCAGATTTTAAAATATTTGACTATCAATTTAGCTTAGTGTATTTACTTATTTCCTTTATACTTGCAAGGAAGCATGTAATAAAACCATTTCTGCCTATTTTTTCTCGATTAGCACTAAGTAAACAGAAGAATAAACTTTTTAGCAACAATTTATTGCAACGTAGAGAAAGCCATGTAAAAGGAACACACCGGATTTTTATTTAGGGAACCTCAAAAATATATGTGAAATCTCGACGGTAATTTTTAAGTGGAATACAAAATATTCCATACTTGTTATATAGTAGAGAAGGTAAAGTTCGCGGCGAGGAGGGAATAGAATCTATGATGCGCTGCATAGATAGTTGTGTACTTCCGCACTGACCGGTAACTTCGGTCGAGGAATAAAACTGTATGCATAAGGGATGTGCTCATTGGTGTGAAAAACACCGAATAGTTACAATTACAGCGTTGCTTGATAATGTAATATAGTAGTAGTAGTAGTAGTTGTTGTTGTAGTAGTAGTTGTAGTAGTAGTAATAGTAGTAATATTAGTAGTAGTGGTAGTGATGGTGGTAGTGGTAGTATTTTATTAAGTTTACAATAATACAATATTTGCGTCACACAGTCGCATGAGTCGGGTGACAGTACAAGCTGTCTAAAAATACTTGAATTTAAAATATTACCTACCTATATGTTGTATAAACCTATCTTAACATTGGAAATACACACACACGCACACACACAGACACATATACACGCTCGCGCGCTACGACAACAGAACCACAGAACAATAAAAGAAAGAACGCTCTGATATCACACACACACACGTGTTCATACATAGATTATTCCAAATAAGTCTATACAATATTTATACAAATATTTTGTCTCTTAGTGCACGAACTTCCATTAAGTATGTGCGCAGGCTTGGCGAGTTTTGGCTGTTTAGAAACAAATTCCAGAATGCTGTTATTCGTCTGTTTGAAGCTAAAAATACTTTCGGCAATATTTTTTCCTAACAGCCTCCATCTGCACGCAATCTGCCAAAATATACGTCCAGTCTTCCTGATACCCGCATAATGCCCAAATCCAGCTACCAGCTTCATCAACTGCCTTACGGGTATAATGTAATATAGAAAACTAAGTGGGAGAGAAAGAAAGAGAGATACTGTATGTAGAGCAGTAGCTTGACTAGTTTGAGAGTCGCACCACGACTCGTTAGTTAGGAAGCATACACAGAAGTGCTAAAGGAAGGTTTGTCTGGAGAGGAGTCTGTATCTACCGAACCCTTCCCTTCCTGTCCCACTTTTTTTTTCCAAACCTTAAACAACCCTCCCATTTCCCACCCGGTCTGTCGGCACAGGCAAACATCCATGAGATAGTTTGGCACCTTCACAATCTGCCATAACAAAAGACCAGGGCTGGTATTGATATCAGAGAGCCGACAGAGGGTTAGCCTGCCTTCTAACAAAAAAATAATAAAAAATAAATAAAAGGAATCGCTTATTTCATCCCAAGGATTTTTTTCGCCCTTTATTTCCTTCCACTTCTGTTCTAAATAAAAGAAGAGAGTGGGAGAGAAGGAAAACTTCATGTCATGCTGATCTTTCATCCTAATTTGGCTGTACAAAAGGAGAAGCGGGATGTGATGGCACGGGCAGAGGACATCATGAAAAGAAGGCCAGATAACAACTCGTTCCTTTCTCTCTATTCATTTCTTCAAATAATGAATGACAATTTTATATCAAGGCCGCTGCGAAATCTAATAGCTGGAAGGTACACATAAGGAGAATGACAATTGCTCCTTCTTTGCCTTCATTCTGAGGATTCTGGTATGGATTGTTTGACTTTCATAAGTCCTCTGAAAAGTTATTGCTTAAGCATGTCATGAGCTTAGTTTGTACACCAGTTTTTGTCACGCTGACAAACTTTCAGCTAAAACATCTGCATTAGCAGTCTTAGATCAGATTTTTGCATACGGCGCGCAAGATCCTAGTGGCGCGTTCAGTTCATTTCAGGGAAGTGGTAGACGGGTTTTCTTATTAATCTTACGATTTTACTTGACCAAATAGGATACAGATCATCAATGTGTTTTTTACTTTTTCTACACATAATATGTACATAGTGTATAGAGAAGGTATTGTATTGTACCCAAAAATTCCATACCAAGGTTTCACGGAAATACATGTTTGGGTCCCCATGAATCCGAAAAACAAAAACACATTTCTGGAAAAAGGTCGTGTGTGGGTACGAGCGCGCACGCGCGAGTGTATGTGTGTGTATGTGTTTTTTTTGGTAGTGTTTAACTCCTGTTTTAACTACTTATGACACTAGTGATAGATGAATGATGATGGAGCACCTGGAATGTGATGGCGGGGGAAACCGGAGTACCCGGAGAAAAACCGCCCCAGCGCCGCTTTGTCCACCACAAATCTCACATGCGGTCACTTGGGATCGAACGCTGTGTGTGTGTGTTTGTGTGTGTGTGTGTGTGTGTGACTATAGACAGCATAGCACAAAAACGAAAAGATCATTAAATACCAAACTTGGAATTTAATTTTGCTCTCTTGTAATGATGCAAAACGAAGACTTAAAAAAAAAATCCCCCACCCCGAGCTTCCCTTTACATGGAACGTTTTTCGAAAATTTTAATTTTTTCAAAAATGGCTCTAATGATTTGATTAAAATATCATATATTAAAGGTATTTACCTGATAAATAATATGCATATCATGAATTTTCTGGGAATAGCCTCTGAAGACTACTTTATTCTGGATGTTTTCTACGGAATTTTGTATAGCTGCTAAACCTTAAACGATAGACAAAAACTTACCACACAAAAATGTACAGCTCATTAAAACACAATTTATGATACATACATTTCTTTCGTGGAGTTAAGCGGTTTTGAGATATTCGTTGTTTTTGGTTTCAGCTTTGAAAAACACTTTTCTCATACAGGAATTTGTCAACTCATGTCCATACAAACAAAGGAACTTCAGTCACTTAGCAACCAGCTTTTGACTATTAATCTATTGTACTCTCTTATTTGGCTTCTACGAACAAGGAAGCAGGTAATAAGACTATTTCTGCTTCTTTTTTCTCGATTAGCATGAAGTAAATAGAAGCATTAACTTTTTAACAATAATTTGTTGCAGAGATGCAAAGAAAGTCATGTAAAATCTGTATTTCGAATCTTTAAATGGAAGCAATACTTCCTCTCCTTACTATTATACGTACTAGAGTAAGTAAAACAAGAATTCCCCTCAACACTCATCCTTAATTATTACAACAAAAGAACATTTTATGAATGCTAGCCTGATGTGATGACAGAATTGGTTGTATGGATGATATCTGAGACAGGCTGGGGCTATAGTCACCTACCTACAAGAAGAAATAGAAGCAGAATGAACTACTTACCTTAGTGAACAGAAACTGCAGAAATTTATAACGCTTGCAACACAGCAAGTTGGCCATAAGATTGCTTGTGTCACCAAAAATATATTAACCTTAATAATGATTAAGTAAAAGTCCGGAAATTAAAAGTATCCTCAACATGACAATTGCATGACAACCTTAAATATTTAAGATTGCCTAAATGGTCTCCAGCGATATTTACCAAAAGAGAAAGTTTAACTTAAGGGATCTCACTTCCGAATTGGATTCTGGTAGACCGCCCACAGAGACCTTGGGTTGTTCTTGTGGGTTTCTCATCTTGTATCATGATTTCATTCCATAATTTCTCTTTCATTCTGTTTAATTTTCATGTTTCAGTTTTGCTACCAAGTTTCGTGGTGTAGGGCGGTGCCGGATATAGGGCGTGGATGCCTGCTCAAGGAAATATTTCTTGGGAACACTAGTGAGCTATTTGGTGGAACAGGGATCATCACCCTCTGTTTTTACGTTCTCTGCACGTACTATGTACATAGTATATAGAGGAAGTATTGTATTCTATCCAAAAATTCGATACCCAGATTTCACCGGAAATATATGTTTTAGGACCCTCTGAATCCAAAAAAAGCACTTTCAGAAAAAGGTCCGTGTGTATTTGTGTACAGCATAGCTCAAAAACGAAAAGACCAAACTTGGTATTTAGGTTTGATAATCTCCAAGGATGCAACACGAAGATTTTCAAGAAAATCTCCTCACCCCAACTACCATTTACATGGAACAATTTTCTAAAAAATGGTTCTAACGATTTTGATTAAATTCCCGTATAGTAAAGATATTTACATCCCAAATAAAATGTATATCTTGAATTTTCTGTGAATAGCCTCTGAAGACCTCTTTATTCTTGATGAATTTTGCTGAATTTTGTTTCACTGCTAAACATAAGAGATAGACAAAAGCTTGCAACAAAGAAAATGTAGATCTCGTCAAAACATGCCATTTATGTCCTTTACATCTTTCTTTGTTGTGGAGGTAACCGTTTCCAAGATATTCCTTGTTATTGCTTTCAGTTGTGGAGTGCTTGTATTTTTCTCAGATAGTAAAGAAGCGATTGACAATCGCACAAGACAACTTTTAAAATATTTGACTATGGACTTAACCCAGTGCATTCCCTTAATTTCTTCCTACTTATAAGGAACTAAGTAATAAGAACATTCTGCTAATGATTATCTCAATTAGAAAGATAAAGAAGGAAGAATAATCTTATATAAGAAGTTAGTAGAATAGCTAGAGAAAGGCATGTGAGTGTAACACATCAGCTTTTATCGTAGTGTTTAACGCCCGCTTTTACTATTGGCGGCATCGCAGGTGATGACACTGGAATGAAGATGGAGCACTGATGGAATGTGATGGCGGGGGAAACCGGAGAACCCGGAGAAAACCCACCCCTGCACTGCTTTGTCCACCACAACTCTCACATGTGGTCGTTTGGGATCGAACCCGGGCCGTCTAGGTGTCACCCTCTCTGGGCAGCTCCAGTAATTCGTCATTAGGGCAGCTCTGTGGCCTGTCAGCCTGAACCCTGTAACGTCTTTATCCCTTCCTATTTGGGGGAAGGAGCCGTAATAGATCTCCAGTAGGTTGCAGTGTGCAAGGTGTCTCTCTCCGCTCTGTACCCTATACCTACACAGATATGTTTTACGAGGGCCTTTTTTTTTTCAACCTGGGATAGGCTATGAATAAAAGACAAGTTCATAGAAAATAATTATTTTATTACTAAAAGTTTTGTACACTTATGGTTACTTTTCAACATAATCACCGAAAAGATTGAGACATTTATCGTACGTGTGCACAAGCTTTGCAATACCCGCTTCAAAAAATGTAACACTGTAACAATTTTGTTGTTAAAAATCTTAGTTTTCTATCTACTCCATGATAATCGAGATAAACATTAGCAGAAATTGCCTAATTACCTGCTTTCTTGTAAATAAGGAATACACTAGGCTAAATTGATACTCAAATATTTTAAACGACGGTTGCCTTGTGGATAAAATCCATTTCTATGCAGAACCAGGAGTTTACAACTTTCCGTGTGAGAAAAGTTTAAGTATTTTACATCTGAAACAAAAAACAGAATATCGCAGAAACGGTATGGCATAAATTGTGTGTTTTACTGTGATCTACATTTTTTTTAAGTTTTTTATTACCTCTTACGGTTTACCAGCTATTCAAAATTCAGCAAAATTCATTCAGAATAAAGTGGTCTTTAGAGGCTATTCCCAGAATTTAATCAAAATCATCAGAGCCATTTTTGAGAAAATCAAAGTTTTCGAAATTTCTTCTATATAAAGGGTAATTTGTGGCGGTTTTTTTCTCTCAAAGTTTCCGTGTCACATTCCTGGAAGATACTTAACTTAAATACCCTTACCGTTTGTGACATCTGCGAACTTCACGCTTGTGCGGAGAGCGGTGCTTTCGTGCTGGCATGCAGAGTGGTCGTTTCTCCGCGCTAACAAGCTTCGGGAGGTGAAGTTTAGTATTTTTCCGACATTTCGTTTTTGAGTTATCGTGTTCACAGACTCGCGGACACCCGCACATGGACCTTTCTCTGAAAACACTTTTTTTGGATATAGGGGACCCTAAAACGTGTATTTCCGAGGAAATCTCGATATCGAATATTTGAGCGGAATGCAATACATTCTCTATACACTATGTATATAGTATGTGTGGAGAAAGTCAAAATGGAATGCGCTAGGAATAAAGGGATAGTCAAATATTTTTAAAGCAGGTCGTATAGGAAAATGTACACTGATAATCAGGAATATCTTGGAGGTTATTAACTCTACAAAAAAATGATATGATAATAAATTGCGTGTTTTAAAGAGATCTACATTTTTTGTGTGGTAATATTTTGTCTATTTCTTACGGTTTACCAGTTATGCAACATTCATCCAGAGAAAAGGGGACTTCGGAGACTATTTCCCAAAAATTCAAGATATACATTGCAGTTGTGATGGTTTAAATATACGGTATATCAAAATCGTCTGAGCCATTTTTGAGAGAAGTTCAAAAAAGGTCCATTGAAAAGGTAGTTTGAGTGGGGAGATTTTCTTGAAGATACTTGGAAGATACTGAACTTAATGTCAATGTTGGTATTTAATGGAGTTTTCGTTTTCGAGTGATGCTGTTCACAGACTCGCACTTGGACACACTCAGACACACTCATTCGCGCACAGACACACTTACTCCTACACATACACACACACACTCACAAACATACACATGCACTCTCTCTCCCTCGGACATATACGGACCTTTTTCTAAAATCATATTTTAAAGCGATTTATTCCGGGAACCTCGCAACATGTATTTCTGGCGCAATAGAATTTTGGGGGAAATGCTACACCTGCTCTACCTACTATGTACATTAGACCCTCGTGGACAAAAAAAAAAAAAAAATCATGTCTGGAACTCTAAATTAGTCCAAGTTTTATACGACACAACGCCTTATATACACCATCCGCGATACAGTTGTATAGCAGCAACAGCAAGTTGTCACAAGTTCCAAATCTTAATATTACTGACCTATATTATCAATAATCATAATCAAATACATAAGTTAAGTTTCTTCAACAATAAACTATGAATATTAACTATACAAAACGTGCTAGAGTTTGTATTCTACAACATTACTAAATCTATCTGTGGCAAAACGTAGGTTACTCCTCTGGTGAGGGTCGATTCTCGCATGTCACAAATATTTTTTTCTTCTCTTAATGATGCTGAATCAACATATATCGATTACTTATTTTAGACATACTTATTTCATAAACAACATATGTGTTGTTAATATAATGCTTCTTTAAGGGTTTATTTTACCTAACAGCAATATGCTGCACACGAAAGCATTAGGTGCGCAGATTGGTGCGCAAACGCATCAGGCACGAACGGTTCTCTCTCATGGGGGTGGGGGATGTGTATAATATGAAAAATAATAAACGTATTGACAAGAAAACAAATGCTTTGAAACAATTTTAAGAATCCAATATTGGGCAAATTCTATTTCTTTTTTTGGAGGTAGGAACTTTTTTTTTTCGCAAACTGATGTATACAAACTTCACAAACTGACAGAACAGGAAAATGCCAACCGCATTTGGAATAATATATTATCAGACCTGGTGATATTTTCTTTAGTGCGTACAGGAATGGTGGTTGTCTATGGTTCAAAGAGGTCCCAATACGTTGCAAAATACGTGGCTTCACAATTCCATCATGGTTGCGTATCTGTATCGTGTTGGGGTGGTAATCAATAGATGATCAAGCTGTACTGTACAGTACATGCTAAATACTCTAAGGTATTTTGATTCCCTCTGTGAGGTACAGATATCCTGATAGGATCGTTGAATTTGTATAGGATAATCATTCTGGTCACACATTTCGAAAGGGTTCAAATTAGTTTTCAAAGGCGCAGGATATCACAGCGATAGACCAGATTTTAACCATATTGAGAATGTGTGGGCTGAGGTAAAAGGGAAGCTGCACTCCAATTTACCTGTAGATGATGAAAGACCAAAAATGGCTTCTGGGCACAAATTCAAGAAGTCTGGGATCTTGTTTGCTTCTTGTCCACATTACTGCAGGAATTTAATTTTGTCTATGCCCAGATAATTGAGGGCAGTTATACAGCACCCGATATTAATTATGTTTATTTTTTGTATTATAGTTTTAAAAGATAATAGTTTATTTACACATATTTTTGGTTATTCAACACGAGTGTTAGGAGAATTAAGTTTCTGTGTGCATAGATAGCCACATAACTTCAAATGTAAAGTTATAAACTTGCAATATTATGTTCTACATATTCGAATTAAATTAATAAACATAAAAAATGACAAACAGCAACCATAACTTATGAGCGCAGCAAGGCCTTCATCTCTCGGCCACCGTAACGTTGTTCTGTAATCTATTTTCAGTACTCATAAGATGGCCAATGCGCTGCCAGTCACAGACCATTGTACAGTTCTTGCGTGTGCATTGTGAACACAGCTTTTAGTGAGATACAAAAACATTCGATCGACACATGGATTCTTGGGGATGACTCATTTTTTGTGTCCACGATTGTACATAGTACTAAGTACATGGTATATAGAGAAGGTATTACATTCCACATAAAAATTCGACACCGAAATTTCACCGGAAATACACGTTTTAGTGTTCCATGTTTCCCAAAAAAAGTATTTTGAGAATAAGATCCGTGTGTGTGTGTGTGTGTGTCCGTGTGTCTGTGAACACGATAACTCAGAAACGAAAAGTCGGTAAAATATCAAACTTGGTATTTAAGTTTAGTATCTTCCAGGGATGTGACACGAAGGTATTAAGAAAAATCTCATCCCAAACTATTCTTTACATAGAAAACATTTCGAAAATTTTGATTTTCTTAAAAATAGCTCTAACTATTTTGATTAAAATATGGTACATTAAATAATGTATATGGCAAATAAAGTGTATATCTTGAATTTTCTGGGAATAGCCTTTAAATACCTCTTTATTCTGAATGAATTTTGTGAAATTTTGCGTAACTGGTAAACCGTATGAAATAGACAAAATCTTACTTTACAAAAAATGTAGAACATGTCAAAACACACAATTTATGTTATATACGTTTTTTCCATTGAATTGACTATTTTTGAAATATTCTTTGTTGTTTGTTTCAGATGTAAAATACAACTTTTCTCACACTGAAAGTTGTAAACTCGCATAGCAACGGATTTCAACTCCATGGCACTTGGCTTTTAAATATTTGAATATCGTTTTAGCTTAGGTTATTCCCTTATTTTCCTTCTACTTGCAAGGAAGCAAGTAATTAAGAACATTTCTGCTATTGTTTATCTCGATTATCACAAAGTAGATAGAAGAATATGCTTTTTAACAGTAATTTGTTACATTGATGTAGAGAACGTCATGTGATGTACCTGTAGTCAAGCTTAATTTGAGTTTATGTATTGTAAAATGAACAGAATGAATCGAAGAATCCCTTTTTATATGAAAAACTAATATACAAGGGTTCTGTTAAGTTCTGGTGTTTGAAAATATTTGTGAATATGACTCATCGTATTTGTTTTCCATTTTGTGATAAAAAACATCTGGTGTGTTCCATTCACTGACTTTCTCTACGTCTCTGCAACAAATTATTGTTAAAAAGCTTATGCTTCCATTTACTTCATGCTAATCGAGAAAAAATTAGCAGAAATAGTCTTAATACTTGCTTCCTTGTAACTAGAAAGGAAATAAGAAAGTACCATAGGTTAAACTGATAGTCAAAAGCTAGTTACTAATGTGACTGAAGTTCCTTTGTTTGTACAGACAAATTGACAAATTCCCGTATGACAAAAGTAACTATAAGTTTTTTTAAAGCTGATACCAAAAACAAGGAATATTTAAAAAACGATCAACTCTACGAAAAAAGTATATAACATAAATTGTGTGATTAACGTGCTCTACATTTTTGTGTGGTAAACTTTTATCCATCTCTTACGGTTTAGCAGTTATGCAAAATTCCGTAAAATTCATCCAGATTAAAGTAATCTTTTCGTGGGCTGTTCTCAAAAATTTCAAGATATACATTCTATTTGTCAGGTAAATATCTTTAATATACGAATATTTTAATCAAAATCGTTCGAGCCTTTTTTTGAGAAAATCAAAATTTTCGAAAAAAGTTCGATGTAAAAGGTAGTTGGTGGTGGAGAATTTTCTTGAGAATCTTCGTGTCACATATTTGGAAGGTACTGAACTTAAATACTAACAATCTTCTCGTTTTTGAGCTATGCTGTCCAAAGACACGCACACATATCCACACAGACCTTTTTCCAAAATTGCTTTTTTACTTTCTCTAGCCCCGTATGTACAATGTACATAGGGATAGAGAAATATTGTTTGTACTCCACCCAAAAATTCAATGTCGAGATTTCACCGGAATTACATGTTTTATGACCCCCTGAGTCCAAAAAAAGCATTTTCAGAAACAGGTCCGAGTGTGTGTGTGTGTGTGTGGTGTGTGTGTGTGTGTGTGTCTGTGGACCGCATAGCTCAAAAACGAAAGGACGGTTAAATACGAAACTTGGCATTTTAGTTTGGTATCTTCCAAGGATGCGACACAAAGATTTTCAAGAAAATCCCCCCACTCCTAACTACCCTTTAGATGGAAAAACTTTCGAAAATTTTGTTTTTCTTAAAAATGGTTATAACGAGTTTTATTAAAGTACCACATATTAAAGCTATTTCTATCACAAATAAAATGTATATCTTGAATTTTCTGGGAATAGCTTCTAAAGACCTGCTTGCTCTTGATGCATTTTGCTTAATTTGATATACCTAGTAAACCATAAGAGATAGTCTAAAACTTACAAAATAAAAAAAAATGTAGATCTTGTTAAAATACATAAGTTATGTTATATACATTTTTTTCGTGTAGCTTACCGTTTTCGAGGTATTCCTAGTTATAGATTCAATTGTGAAGTACTTATACTTTTTTCAGACGAAATTGTCCATTTTTCTTTTGTTTTATTCCTGGCCAAGCAAAGCAGCGATTTGCAATGACAATCGCATAACGATAGCTTTTAAAACATTTGACTATCACTTTAGCCTAGTGCATTCCCTTAGTTCCATTCTACTTATAAGGAACTAAGTAATAAAATTCTGCTAATGTTTATCTCGATTAGTATGGTGTTGAAAAAAGAATTATATTTTGTAAGACATTTTTAGAGTAGCTAGAGAAAGTCATGTGAGTGTAACACTTAAGATTGCTTGGATTCAGGGAGACCCAAACATGTATATCCGGTGAAATCTTGGTATCAAAATTTTAGGTGCATTACAATACCTTCTCTATACATTATGTACATATTACGTGTAACGAAAGTAAACAGTCAAATCTGGTGTTACGTTTTTCATTGATTGCTTTTGACGTATACGTGAGATTCCACTTGAGCTGAACTCCTTTGCAGAAAACAAAATCTCTGCAGTTGTTCTTGAAATAAAAGACGTCCTGCTGAGGAGCAGACTTCGGCTGAACTTGAATTTTACGCTTGAATGAGTACACATGCTTTGAATACGAGGGCTAGTGGTCAGGTATGCGTCATTCATAGAGAGGAAGGGAGGGATGCGACAGTGTCTATGTTTTTTAATCTTGTTCGCTTCTCTTATTCCCATTGCTATTATTCGTTTTCAGGTAGGTAGGTCGCGCATTGATTCTAATTCATATTAAAATGAGTCAGCATGCTTTAAAAACCCTCTCCACGGCTGACAGAGAAGGAGTGAAAAAAAAGGTGAAACCCTTCCGTACCCTCTTCCTGTTCCGGGGTTCAGGTAGATTCAGGGCGGGGAAAGGGCACAAAGGGGTGAAGACTTAGTTCCCAACAGTCCTCACACTGCTGTTGCCCACGGAAGATCAAGAACTTTATTTTAGACAACCAGATATAGACTCAGTAGGAAATTCTGAGTGTTTCTACAGCAAGTGCAATTAGTGAGTGACAGGTTTCTGGCTATAAGTGTTTCTATGTGGCAATAATGAAACAGTGGTGAGACAATGTGACAGTGACTAGTGATGTGCTCTCCTGTTGTGTTAATCTAGAGGATATGGTGGAATATGTGTTGCCTATGATCTTACTCGTTTGTACATGCAGCCGCTGTATGATGTATTTTCTGGGACTGGTGTTCTGCAAAAGCGACATGCCTCTTAGAATACACCGGTAAGCAACTAGTTTTAGACCTTTCTTTGTGTGTATGTGTGTGTGTGTGTGTGTGTGTGTGTGTGTGTGCATTGTTGCTTATACGAGGGAAATCCAGAAAGTAACAGACGATTTGTACTTTTTTTAATTTGCAAATATATATTTTTTTAGTTTCTACTGAAATTGTGTCATAACTAAATAATTGAGGTTCAAAAGATAACTGATTATACTAAGAACAAGCATGCAAATGTGTGATTATGTATTGCAAGCAGTATTAGAGAAAAGGGTACATGAATTCACATGTTTTAAGACTAGGTTTTATTATTTTTCTGCTGAAGGAAATAATTTTATAGACTCAACCACATAAGCTATTAATGCAAACAACCACTTCAAATGATTGTCATGATTTATAGAATAAATCATACAAATTTCTGGAAAAATAATGGCATGCTTTAAGAACAGTGGTAATTCAACTCACTTAAGGTGTAATTTCTGCATGTTCAGAACTACCTTGTCACCTGAAGTAAAATACACATTTTACAGTACTAACAGACAGACTATTGTTCTAGATGGTATGTAGTTATACTTACTGTTCTGTAGCGAGACCATCATATAACATAGGTATATACTATAATGTTTTATATTTATTTTTAACCATTATCGTGCTCATTATACATGTATTAATGATATACCCATTGATTTAGTAATATTTCTGTATAGTTTGAGTTTTTTTCAATTCGAGGTAACCTCAATCCCAATTAGCGCAAATTACCGGGGCTCTACTGTGTTTCCTATACTTGCTACAATAATTAAGGGAAAGAATAATACATATATTATCTCGTGTAATATGTTTGAATATGTCGAACTTGTCAAGCTAAGTTTCATGGCTTATTGAAAGAAAGTAAGTTCAATGTATTGATTAGGTATGCAAAACACACAGTTAATCTCTCCATAAACTACGAGGGCCGTTTTTTGCAACCTCCAATTGGCTATAAATAAAAAACAAGTTCATAGAAAACAATTATTTTATTACTAAAAGTTTTGTACACTTAGGGTTACTTTTCAATATAATTACCGATAAGATTGAGACATTTATCGTACCTGTGCACAAGCTTTGCAGTACCTGCTTCAAAATATATTGCCGCTGATGGTTTCAAATGAGCATTGACGTTGTTTTGAAGATCTTCGTATTTTACGACGTTTGCGGAGAGCTATTCAAAACAAACGAAGAGCAATGCTGACTTCAGGAACTGTGTTGATCCATGACAATGCTCGTCCACACACTGCTGGCATAACCCATCGGTTCCTTGAACAATTTCAATGGGACATTTTCAATCATCCGCCGTACAGCCCTGACCTGGCACCCAGCGACTTTCACCTTTTCCTTGAACTGAAGCCGTGGCAAGGAGGGAAGCACTTTCAAACCAACGAAGGTCTTCAAAACAACGTCAATGCTCATTTGATATCATTGGCGGCAACATTTTTGATGAATATGTTGAAAAGTAGCCATAAGTGTACAAAAATTTTAGTAATAAAATAATTGTTTTCTATGAACTTGTCTTTTGTTTATAGCCTATTGGAGGTTGAAAAAAGCGGCCCTCGTAATTTTGATTTAAATTCGCTAAATCCGCAAAAATACACCTTCAAAAATGATAGTGGAAATTGAATGGAAAAGTAGGATAAAGAGAATCACAAGGATCATTTAACATTTGGATTTTCTACTATGCAATCTTTGAAGTAACTCCAAAAAACTGCATTTAAAGAACATAAGTTCAAAGATGTTCTACTTGCACTGAGCACAACACTAAGTAACATTGGTTGTGAGGAACAGTTTACTGTGAATTTGAGAACGCGTTATGAAACGGAGAGTGAGCAACTTGTGAATTCGGCCACATACTAAATAAAACAAGAATTTCCTGAGTATGCTGTTTTGGAATAGAAAGCCACGATTTCTTGTAGCTTGTTCTTGACACACGCCCAAGGGTAGCATATGCGACCCAAAGAAATATTGCATTTTAAATTAGTTCTGTTGCGGCCAACACCAGCCCCGTGATTTGTGAGCCGAGGGAGGCTACCCCTCTGGTTTGTAGTGGTCATTACTCGTCCTTCCTCCCTTACTTCCATACTTAAAGAAAATATAAATCTGTCCCCATTATAAGACACGTTTCTGAGCAGTTAATCTCCGTTCATCCGGTCCTTGGGGGAACTGTGAGCAGGTGGTAATTCCAGTTTTCATGTGCAAGGATTCCTTACCGGCTAAAACAAACATCACATCCACTAACTTTTATTAGCTTCATTCATAATACTTCCACGGTTTCTTAGTTCTCAAAAACCGCCAGAACATAACAAAGGGGAATATTCTGTCGTGTTACATTCACATGACTTTTCCGACTCACTATAATTTATTTTACTATAGCTACTACAAACTATTCCTACAGACTATGCTTTCTCTACTTCGTATATTAAGTAGGTAAAGTAATGTACTCCACTTAAAATACCATACAGATATTTCACTGAAAATACATGTTTTAAGACCCCCTGAATAAAAAAAATTATGTGTTCCATTCACATGACTTTCTCTACATCTCTGCAACAAATTATTGTTAAAAAGCTTATGCTTCTATTTACTTCATACTAATTGAGAGAAATTAGCAGAAATAGTCTTCTTTCTTGCATCCTTGTAATTTTAAGCAAAATAAAGGTGTACCATAACTTAAAGTGACAGTCAAAGCTGGTTGATATGTGACTGAAATTTCTTTGTTTGTATAGACAGGAGCTGGCAAATTCCTATATGAGAAAAGCTCTTAAAGCAGTAATCAATAACAAAGAATATCTCAAAAACGATCAACTTCACACAAAAAAATGTATACAACATAAATTTTATGTTTTATTGTGATTTACATTTTTATGTAGTAAGTTTTTGTCTATCTCTTACGGTTTACCAGTTATGCAAAATTCAATAAAAATCATTCATAATAAAGAGGTCTTTAGAGGCTATTCCCAGAAAATTTAAGAAATACACTTTATTTAGCCTGTAAATATCTTAAATATAAGAGATTTTAATCAAAATCATTAGAGTCATTAGTGAGAAAATAAACATTTTCGACATTTTTGTATGTAAAGGGTAGTTGGGGGTGGGGGAACATTCTTGAAAATCTTCGTGTCTCATTCTCGGAAGATACCAAACTTAAATACCAAGTTTGGTATTTAACGGTCTTTTCGTTTTTGAGATAAGCTGTCTATAGATACACACGTACACACAAAAATGCTTTTTTTTTTTTTTTTTTTTTTTTTTTTTTTTTATTTTTTATTCAGAGGGACCCAAAAATGTATTTTCGGTGACATCTCGGTATCGAATTTTGGGTGGAATACAATGCCTCCTCTATACACTATGTACATAGTGCGTGTAGAGAAAGTTAGAAACACTTATATATAAACATCTGTATGCGAGTGTGTGTCAGCCAGTCTCTCTCTCTCTCTCTCTGTCTATCTGTCTGCCAACATCATAATACAAATACGAATAGTGGATAAATACCAACATGGTATTTAAGTTCAGTATGTTTCAGCAATATAACATGAAGATTTTCAGGAAAATCCCTCATCTCAAAGCCTCTTCGCACGTAACATTTTTCAAAATTTTGATTCTCTATAAAGTGGCTTTAACGATTCTGATTAAAATATCATATGTTGAAAATGTTTTATAATGAATAACATGTATATTTTGAATTTTCTGGGAATAGCCTCCAAAGTTCACTTCATTCTGGATAATTTTTGCATAGCTGGCAAGCTGTAAAAAATATGAAAACAATAAGCTTAGGTGATATTATTACAAAAATGTAGATCTCGTTAAAGATAATTTATATCAGGAAGAATGCTTTTGTAATGTTCACCAGTTTCGAGGTAGGCACTTGTTATTGGTTTAAATTTTCCAATGTTTATATTTTCTCAAATGGAAAGTCTTTAAACGTATTTTCCTTTCCTTTCTTATTGTAATCATACAGGAGAACTGAATTTCAAATAACTCACTTAGCGATCCGTTCTTAAAAATCTGACTATCAGTTTAATCCAGTGTGTTCCCTTATTTCCCTTGTGAAATGAAAATGAAACGTTATGTAATGAAACGTTTTCGATTGATGTTTGTTTCGACTATCATGAATTAGATAGGAGAATAACCTTTGTAAGATTAGTTTATTGCAGAATATGTAGAGAAAGCCATATAAGCGTAATAAATTAGACTTGCATATCTATTTCATGCTAATTCTAATAAATCTTGCAGGAATAGTTTCATTAAATATTTCGTTGAAGGTACTAATCGATAACAGGCAAACAGGATGGATAATCAGACCTTTAAAAGCGCATCGCTGTGTTGAGCTGTTGAAATTCCATACACTTTCCATATCAGCGAATCATACCGAATAGCAACAGCACTTTTATAAAAAACAAACATTTTGAAAAAACTCAAACCAATGACAACGGAGATCACGAAAATGGGTCATATCCTAAAAATGCATTCAAAACAAATTGAGTGTTTTAAGAGATCTACGTTTTTGTGGAGTACATTTTTACTTTCTCTAGCTTCAAATGTACAATGTACATAGGGATACAGAAAGTATTGTAATTCACTCACAAATTCTATGTCAAGATTTCGCCGGAAATATATTATGTTTTGGGGTTCCCTGAGTCAGAAAAAAAGTATTTTTAAAAAAAGGTCCGTGTGTGTATGTGTGTCTGTGGACACCCTAGCCTCAAAATTAAAATATCGTTAAATACCAAACTTGGTGTATATGTTTAGTATCTTCCAAGGTTGCGACACGAAGATTTTCAAAAAAATTCCTCCCCCACAAACTACCCTTTACATGGAAAACATTTTGAAAATAGCTCTAACAACTTTGATTAAAATCCCGTATATTAAAGCAATTTATATCCGAAATAAAATGTATATCTCGAATGTTCTGGGGATAGCTTCTGAAGAACCCTTTATTCTGGATGAATTTTGCGGAGTTTTGCTTAACTGCTAAACCGTAAGAGATTCACAAAAACTCATTGCACAAAACATGTACATCACGTCAAACGATACAATTTATGCTCCTTACATTTTTGTTGTGGGGGTAACCATTTCCGAGATATTCCTTGTTATTGGTTTCAAATGTGACGTAATTAAACTTTTCTCAGACAGGAAGTGTCCGTTTTTCTTTTATTCTACTCCTGGCCAAGCAAAGAAGCAGTTTGCAATGATACTCGCATAATGATATCTGTTAAAACATTTGATTATCACTTTAGCCTAGTGTATTACATTAATTCCTTTTGCTTATAAGAACTAAGTAATAAGAGCATTCTGATAGTGTTTATTTCGATTAGCATTGTGTAGAAAGAAGAATAATGTTTTATAAGAAGGTTGTTGGGCAGCTAGAGAAAGTCATGTGAGTGTAACACATCAGATTTTTATTTATGTCTTAATGTCTACCACTACATTACTCAGCCTATTGATTTAGCTTTTTCTAGACCAGCTTATATTCTTCCGAGACGTAAATTATGGTTCACTTCTAGTACACAATTACACAAAATTATATAAAAGTCCTTTCGAAGGAATTCTGATATCAAATAAATACCTTATAATATCGTATTTTATTCAAGCCCATTAGACCATCTTTCAGAAATGATAACATTCGAAAACGTTTCCGCGAAAAGAATGGTTTGTTGCAAGGGGATTTTTTTCAAAATGTTCCTGTCGGATCTTTGGAAGATATTGAACTTAAATATGAAGTTTGACATTAATCGAACATTCGTTTTTGAATTGTGCTCCTCCAGATAACAGAAACACACATACACACTCACACGTACACACACACACACGTGCTTGCGCGCGAATAATTTTCAAAAACATATGATTTGTTTTCAAGTAGCCTGAAAACATTTATTTTGTGTGAAATCTCAGTATGAACTTTTAAGTAGATTGCAGTACTCCTGTATTTTATAAAAGAAAGTAAACATGTTCAAATTGTGTATATTTTATTCAACTCTGCATTTTTCACTTCTACATCACTTGACCAAATAGGCACAATTTAGCCACTCTCACTAGGTATTCTGCGCTTTTGGTCCTAACAGACCCTATTATTATTATTATTATTATTATTATTATTATTATTATTATTATTATTATTATTATTATTATTTAAATCCTTATAGACCTTTACCAAATGACCCTATGATTCGAAGTTAGTAGGCTGTGAGATACGAGAAACATCACGCTAGCTAACAATTTTTTTTATTTTCAGCCCGTAAAGTGGAGGCCTGTTTTAGCTCATCTGAAAAAAAAAATTGTTCAATTGTATAAGGATCTGACAAAAAAAAATCTGATGTGTTCTATTCACATGACTTTCTCTACATCTCTGCAATAAATTATTTATAAAAACCTCATTACTTCATGCTAATCGAGAAAAAAAAATAGCAGAAATAGTCTTATTGCTTTCTTTCTTATTAGTAGAAGCGAAATAAGGGAGTACTATAGGTTAAAGTGACAGTCAAAAGCTGATTGCTATGTGACTGAAGTTCCTTTGTTTGTATGGAAAGGAGTAGACAAATTTCGGTATGAGAAAAGTATAAGCTTTTTAAAGCCGAAACCAGAAACAAGGAAGATCTCAAAAATGATCAACACCACTAAAAAAATGTGTATAACATAATTTATATGTTTCAACGTGCTCTACATTTTTGTGTTGTAAATTTCTGTCCATCTCTTACAGTTTAGCAGCTATGCAAAATCCCGTAAAATTCATCCAGCATAAAGTAGTCTTCAGAAGCTATTCCCAGAAAATTCAGGATATACATTTTGTCAGATAAATATCTTTAATAAACAATATTTTAACCAAAATTTATGTCATTTTTGAGAAAATCTAAATTTTCGAAAAAAGTTTCATATAAAGGGTAGATTTGGTGGGAGGATTTTCTTGAAAATCTTCGTCTCGCATACTTGGAGTTGAAGTTTGGTATTCAACGATGTTTTCGATTTTAATCTATGCTGCCCACAAACACACACACATACACACAGATTTTTTTTTGTATTCAGGGGGTCGCAAAACATGTATTTCCGGTGAAATCTCGGTATCGAATTTTTGGGTAGAATACAATACGTTCTCTATACACTATGTACATTGTACGTATAGAGAAAGTATTAGTTACTGCAACCTTAATTTTCAATAATATGCTTCCTGAGGTGTTTTAAAAACTACGCTTATGTTCAACAGTATAGATTTGCCAATTAGGGTTCACATTACTGAACCTGCACTATAGAATAATCATCATTATCATCATCATATAGTAGAAATCAGACGGCTAATAATACGTTCCGATTTCAAACCAGAATTGCTCAATCCATCTTCGAACGAGACGTCCTCGACTTCTTCGATCTCTAGGGCTATAATTCAGTGCGAATTCTATCAATTTGCATTCCTCTAACATGGTATTAACAAGTTTATCTGTAATCTGTATTTTGTCTGTTAATTTAAGTGTTTATAATTTTTTCCTTATATCTATGTTCATTCATCTGTTTGTCATAAGATTATAACCTGCTACTAATCTCAAAAACTGCATTACAGCAAATTCTGTACGCGTCAAAGAATCCACATTTAGAATCCAACATTCAATCCAAATAAAGACATGCACCACTAAAACATTACAAAACGTTACCAATGTTTCTTGCATATACTTTCCTGTTCCACATATGTGCTGAAATACAGAAATTTCTCTGTTGCATCTCTTATTCTATCCTTGTCAATGGAAAGTGATAAATAATTAATCCTCTGTAGGATATGGATGTGAATACATCCTACATCAAACACGCTATCTGTACTGACATTCCCAACCACATTCCCAGCCTGCACCATTTGAACAACTTGGACAAATCTGGCACGCTTATACCGTAATTAACAGCAAAAATAATAGACTAATCACGATTCTCAACAACTACCCTTGTGCTTATTTCCAAGCCCTTACAGAATCATCCCTGCAACGCCGGGTAAGACAGCTGGTTTCTAGGTATATATTTACTACCATTTGCAGCGACTTATTTAACTTTAGCATTTCAATTATCTCAAGGGGAGCAAAATTTGTGTTCCATTAAATGCAGCTGTACTTAATAACTTAAGCAAGTCTCACTTCAGCCTTTTAAGACAGCTCAAGTACTGAATTGTTATGTGGTTTTGCAGACAAATTTAAGTGTTAACAATCTGTTCATTACTAACGTTTGCTAAAGGGCCTTAAACATATTTATTACATACTAGATAGGATAATATTTTACTCTCAAAGATTCACTACCGAAATTTTGTAAAAATATCTAGATTTTTAATCCAAAAAAGCATTTTTAGAAACAGATCCGTATAGCTGCGTCTATTGCTGAGTGTTTGTGAACAACGTAATTCAAAAATGAAAAGTTGCAGAAATACCAAACTTGGTATTTAAGTTCAGTATCTTACAAGAATATGTCCCAACTAGCCCTTACATTTACGCAATATTTTATTTTCTCAAAAATAACTAACGATCTTGATTAAAATACCACTAATTAAATACATTTGAACAATAAGTAGAATATATATAGCTTGAATTTTCTAGAAGTAGCTTATTTATAAGGATGGCATTTTTTATAATCCAGTGTAACTGGTGTACATTAAGCAAAGACGAAAACGTACTACACAAAAATTTAGATCCCTTTAAAATACACATTTTGTTTCAGTTTTTATAGCATCGCCCATTTCCGTGATATCCGTTATTAAACAATTCGGTTTGTCCAGAACTTAAGATACTCTTTTCAAGATTGCATAAAAAGGGTTTTAAGATCCATGTACAGCGTAAGCTCTTAAAACTGACTCAGTATTCCCTTGAAGGTATCTTTAACGAAATATGTAACATATCTATTTTTGTATAAATGCTTATCTTGATTAAAATGAAATAAAATATTAAACCCGCGTAAGGATAGTTGTATAGCCACTAATAAAACGATATAGGATAGAGTAATTCATGTGAATGTAACACATCACATTTTATTTAAATTAACTATTATCGTCTGAAGTACTGTCGTGACATCATTGGCAGTGTATTCAGATGTAGGTATTTTTGTTAAGTAGTACTTTTATTCCAATGGAGGAGTCATCTTGTGGAGTCAACCTCTCTTAGAGTGTTCTACTATATTCTGTATTGTATTTTTACTTTTTCTATACGCACTATGTATATAGTGTATAGAGAAGGTATTGCACTCCACCCAAAAATTCGATACTGAGAGTTCACCGGAAATATATGTTTTAGGGTCCCCAATATCCAAAAAAAAAAGCATTTTCACAAAAAGGTCCGTGTGTGTGTGTTCATGTCTCCGTGTCAGTGTCCGTGTGTCTGTGAACACGATAACTCAAAAACGAAAATTCGGTAAAATACCAAACTTGGTATTTAAGTTTAGTATCTTCCTGGGATGCGACACGAAGGTTTTGAGAAAAGTTCCCCCACCCAAACTACCCTTTACATGGAACTTTTTTCGAAAATTTCGATTTTCTCAAAAATGGCTCTAACGATTTTGAATAAAATATCGTATATTAAAGAGATTTACCTGGCAAATAAAATATATATCTTGAATTTTCTGGGAATAGATTCTGAAGAGTAGTTTATTCTGGATGGATTTTACGGAATTTTGAATAACTGCTAATCCTTAAGAGATAGACAAAAACTTACTGCACAAAAAATGTAGAGCACGTTAAAACACAGTATTTATGCTATATACATTTTTTTCGTGGAGTTCATCGTTTTTGAGACATTCCTTGATTTTGGCTTCTGCTATTAAAAACTTATACTTTTCTCATACAGGAATTTGCCAACTGATGTCCATACAGTCAAAGGAACTTCAGTGGCATAGAAACCAGCTTTTGACTATCCCTTTAACCTATGGCACTCCCTTATTTCGGTTCTACTTACAAGGCAGTAAGTAATATGACCATTTCTGCTAAATTTTTCTGATTAGCATGAAGTAAATAAAAGTATAAGCTTTTTAAGAATAATTTGTTGCAGAGATGTAGAGAAAGTCATGTGAATGGTACACATCCGATTTTTACTTTTTCTACACGTACTATGTACATAGTGTTTAGAGAAGGTATCGTATTCCCCAAAAATTCCATACCGAAGTTTTACCGGAAATACATGTATTGGGTCCTCCTGAATCCAAAAGAAGCATTTCTGGAAAAAGGTCCATGTGTACGTGAATGTGTGCGTGTGCGTGTGTGTGTATGTGTCTGTGTGTCTGTGGACACATAGCTCAAAAACGAAAAAACCGTTAAATACCAAACCTGTTGTCTTCTGTTTACAAACAGTAGTGATAGTGTGTCGGCTTTTACATTTGAGGTGATTCAGTCATTGCTCAGTTCAGGACGAGACAGCGGTTCAGTGATGTGTCTTCTGTTTACAAACAGTAGTGATAGTGTGTCGGCTTTTACATTTGAGGTGATTCAGTCATTGCTCAGTTCAGGACGAGACAGCGGTTCAGTGATGTGTCTTCTGTTTACAAACAGTAGTGATAGTGTGTCGGCTTTTACATTTGAGGTGATTCAGTCATTGCTCAGTTCAGGACGAGACAGCGGTTCAGTGATGTGTCTTCTGTTTACAAACAGTAGTGACAGTGTGTCGGCTTTTACATTTGAGGTGATTCAGCCATTGGCAGTTCAGTGTTGTCGTGTCTTCTGTTTACAAACAGTAGTGATAGTGTGTCGGCTTTTACATTTGAAGTGATTCAGTCATTGCTCAGTTCTGGACGAGACAGCGGTTCAGTGAGGTGTCTTCTGTTTACAAACAGTAGTGATAGTGTGTCGGCTTTTACATTTGAGGTGATTCAGTCATTGCTCAGTTCAGGACGAGACAGCGGTTCAGTGATGTCGTGTCTTCTGTTTACAAACAGTAGTGGCAGTGAGTCGGCTTTTACATCAGTTGTGATCTACTCATTCAGCAGTTCAGGATGCTTGAATACACATTTCTGAACGCTTTTCGCATCGCCCCACCCCATCACATACAATTTTTGTGAGAATACAATAAAGGGTGCGTACTTTTAAACCGAGAAGGGCTGATTGTGGTGCTCCAAAGACATGTCACACTGACGTATTTGAAGAGGACCTCCCTCATCGCGCAGAAGAGAACCAGTCAATGAGTACGCGAAACATTTCCAATGCTATGAATGTGTCCCAATCGACCGCTTCGCATGTTTTGATGACCATCAACAGCACCTTTATCACCCACAGAGAGTTCAAGCAATGGGCCCGGCAGATCTCGCGCCACGTGCTAGATCTGTGTGTGGTTTCTACACCAGTACCAGTACTCCCCACTTTCCGCGTCAAGTTCTGTTCACCGATGAAGCTCATTTCACCAGGGAAGCTTATTTTAACTGTTGAAACAGTCACATTTGGGCTGAAGAAAATCCACAGGCCACGTGGATTTCAGCAGCGGTTCAGCATCAATCTATGGAATCTTTGATCTCTGATTGGGCTGTACCTTCTTCCGTATCGTTTAAAGAGTCACAAGTACTTGAGTTTCCTGCAAGAGTACTGGTAGAGTTCTGTGAAGATTTGCCATTGGTACTACGTCAGTAAATGTGGCACCAACATGATTGCGCACCAGCGCACTTTGCACTTGAAGTCCGCGAACATCTCCACCAAACATTTGGGGAAAGATGGATAGCTCGAGGTGGTCCTATTTCTTGGCCACCACTCCTTTCGACTTTTTCCTTTGAAACCACATGAAGAGCCTTGTTTATGGGACTCCTGTAGAGTCTGAAGATCTTTTTGCACGAGTTCTGGTGGCATCTCACGCTACTGAGCACACATCAGCTATCGTGGGACTGTGGACGACAACATTCTTCACAGGTACACTTTGTGTAATGAACATCAGGTCGCCACGTGGAACTATTCGAGTAGTGCATATTTGTCTGTAGTGAAGTGGGGGATGTGAAATCCAGTCAAAACTGATTTTGCATAGGAACGATACACTTCCGGACAAAGGTTCCTAATCAAAACTGTATCTACTTAGTCCCCTATATAACCCCCAAAAGTTTGTAATAGGAATTATGAATCACCCTGTATAATAATGAGTATGCATAAATTTTAAGGGGCACTGGTAGTGAAATTTTGACTACAACTGGTCGAAAAATATCAAATGGTTCTTGGAACTCTGGTATTCATTTAGAATTAACATTTAGCTGTCCCTCTTTCGTCGGGCTCTAAAGCTACAATACACCAGTTTCCTGGCATACTATTTTACAAAACAGCGTTTTTGTCATAACATTTTCACATCTTCAAAATGTTTTCGCGTCGCGGTTTTTGTTTAAATATAGTAAAAATTCTCAGGATGACAAAATTATTCTATCACCAAAAATACCTTAAAAAACTTTTATAAAATAATGATTAATTTTAGGGATTAAAATTTCTAGCTTTTTAAAATTATTATCATAATTCAGTAATAAAAGTTATTTAAATATCACGCGTAAAAGTTTTGTTTTCATAGCTCCAATTCAAAAAGTGCCCATCAACTTTCTCAAATTTTGAGGTGCGTGGAGAATTTGATTATGAAGTATATTTATACAATAACATTTAAAATAATTTATATCATGCAAGTATTTGCCCTGCCAAGGGGGTGACTTGTGTTCGATTCCCGGTACCGGCGAGGGGATTTCCCCCCCCCCTGAGAGACCTGGTCCGGGTGCTCTCAGCCTTGTGAGGTCCCTGGGGGGGGTGGCAATTGCGGAGCTACTTGATGGAGATGTAGCGGCTCCAGGTCAAAAGGACCGCATTAACTGGCCGGGAGGGATTGAGGCGCTGACCACGTCTCACCCTCCAATACTGCAGCCCATCCATGACTTCTGTAATGGACCGAGATGGGCGCAGCGGCCGGAGGGTAGGCCAAGGTTCCTTGTGATTTGTCGTGCAACGAAGTTATTATTTTTATTTTTATTGTTATTATTATTATTATAATAAAGTATTCTCCTAATGTTAATGAAAATTTGGTATTCACATTAACATAAAAGCAATGCTTTCACAGTAAAGTATTCATAAACATCCATACAAAATATAGAAATGTGAAACTTTTCTCCAGTGTACCTTAGTGATACATAATTCTCATGATTCATGGCAGTCCAATGTGGATATTACAAAAATGAAAGACAAAGATTCAGGTGTTTTAGAACAAGCTTTAGTGCAATACCAAAAACAAAGTGGTCATTATAAAAACGGCGTGATTCCTCATTTTCATAATGCCGAACTTCTTGCTATGAAGTTTGTTATGTAAAATAATTAATAGGCTATGTGATAACTTAAATGATTTCCCAAGAGGGGAGGAAGTTTGCAATTAAGCAGCAATAAACAACACGTTTTCAAATGCTATGTAAAATATACATAGGAAAAGTAAGAACGTGTATGACTTTTTACTTTCTCTAGCCCCATATGCACAATTTACATAGGGATAGAGAAGTATTGTAATCCACCCAAAAATTCCATGTCGAGATTTCACCGGAAATACATGTTTTAGGACCCCCTGTATGTATGTGTGTATGTCCGTGTGTCCGTGTGTCTGTGAACACGATAACTTAAAAACGAAAATTAGCTAAAATACCAAACTTGGTATTTAAGTTCAGTATCTTCCAGGGATGCGACACGAAGATTTTGAGAAAAATCCCCCCAGCCCAAACTACCCCTTACATGGAACTTTTGGAAAATTTTTATTTTCTTAAAAATGGCTCTAACGGTTTTGATTAAAGCATCGTATATTCAAGATATTTACCTGACAAATAAAATGTATATCTTGAATTTTCTGGGAATAGCCTCTGAAGACTACTTTATTCTGGATGAATTTTTCATAACTACTTAACCGTAAGAGATGAACAAAAACTTAACCCACAAAAAATGTAGAGCACGTTAAAACACACAATTTATGTTATATACATTTTTTTCGTGGAGTTTATCGTTTTTGAGATATTCCTTTTTCTTGGTTTCAGCTTTGAAAAACTTATACTTTTCTCATACAGGAATTTTTCAACTCCTGTCCATACAAACAAAGGAACATCAGTCACATAGCAACCAGTTTTTGGCTTTCACTTTAACCTATGGTACTCCCTTATTTCGCTTCTACTTACAATAAAGCAAGAAATAAAACTATTTATACTAATTTTTCTCGATTAGCATGAAATAAATAAAAGATAAGCTTATTAACAATAATAATTTACAGAGATATAGAGAAAGTCATGTGAATGGAACACATCAGATTTTTTATTCAAGAAACGTTCATAATATGAATATTAAAAGAGTTATACTAGATTAAGCTCCTATTATTCGATTAATAAACTAGTCATTTGAGACACTATAATCCAGTCTTTTATTGTTGTTTATTTGATTTTCCATGAAGAATACACAAGTGTAATAATTTCATGTTATTATTTCCTAACTTATCATTTGTTATATTTTTGCAAAGATCCATTCAAACATACAGAGTGGGAGAGGGAGGGAAAGAGAGAGATGAAAATTGCATAGCAAAAGAGAGTCAGAGAGTGAGAGTGAGGGCGTTAACACACATTAAGAGGGGCATTGAAATGAGATTGGAATAAGAAGGGAGAGCGAGAGAGCGGGAGAAAGGAAGCTAGAGTGTAAAAGATAGCTAATTATAAAACAATAGGCCAGTAACTTTTTACTTTCTCTAGCCCCATATATACAATGTACATAAGGATAGAGAAGGTATTGTAATACACCCAAAATTCAAGTTCGAGATTTCACCGGAAATATATGTTTTGGAGTCCCCTGAGTCCGAAAAAAAACATTTTTAAAAAAAGATTTGTGTGTGTCTCTGGACACATAGCCCCAAAACGAAAAGATCGTTAAATACCAAACTTGGTATTTAGGTTTAGTATCTTCCAAGATGCGACACGAAGATTTATCAAAAAAATTCTCTCCGGCACAAACTACCCTTTACATGGAAAAAAAAATTCAAAAAATTTGATTTTCATAAAAATGACACTAACGATTTTGATTAAAATCCCGTATATTAAAGCTATTTATATCCGAAATAAAATGTATATCTCGAATTTTCTGGGAATAGCCTCTAAAGAGCACTTCATTCTGGATGAATTTTGCCAAATTTTGCTTAACTGCTAAACCGTAAGAGATAGACAAAAACTCACTATACAAAAAATGTAAATCACGTCGAAACACAATTTATGTCCTTTATGTTTTTGTTGTAGAGGTAACCGATTCCGAGATATTCCTTATTAATGGTTTCAATTGTGAAGTACTTAAACTTTTCTCAGACAGGAAGTGTCCGGTTTCCTTTTGTTCTATTCATGGCCAAAAAGCGATTTGTAATGACAATCGCATAACAATTGCTTTTATAACATTTGACTATCACTTTAGTCTAGTGCATTATCTTAGTTCCCTTTTATTTATAAGAACTAAATAATAAGAGCATTCTGCTAGTGTTTATATCGATTAGCATGGTGTAGAAAGAAGAATACTCCTTTGTAGGAAATTTGTGGAGCAGCTAGAGAAAGTCATGTGAGTGTAACCCATCAGATTTTTAGTATTGGGAAATAATATCAGTTACAGTCAAAGAAAACAGCTGCTTAGGTATCAGATAGCAAGTACAATAAAATAAACTTTAAGAGGAATAAAGCGCAGATGAGATAAACATATCTCTTACTGACGAATGTAAACGCTAGACATGATTAGAAATGAAGGACATTCAATAAAGGGATTAACACTTTCAACATTTATGGTAAATTTAGGCTACATGAACGGATGTGCAAATCCCGACTGTGTAGCCTCAAATCCATTACTGGTCCGTATCTTTGTCAGGCAGGTGAAACAAGCGTTTCGTATAGCACTGGCATTTGGGAGCTGGAGAAATCGGTTCTCCGCAATCGAATCTCTGACCCGGGACTTTTCGGGGATCAGTAGGCGAAAGCTGGGGAGGATTCATTCCTCCGAAAATCCTGTCCCTTCATTTCAATATTCATTTTATCCCAACAAGTTTCTTTCAGTGTTGTAAGTGTTGATGAGGACTGCGGCAGAGACGCCATTTCGTGGAGGTGACTGTGCTCTGGAAATACAGTTCTCGGCGTAGAAATGGCGCTAGTGTCTGCGGATTCAGGAGGTCTATTCGGTACTGAACCTCGAGCTCCTGGTGCTCTCCGCGTGGAGATGAAGAGCTCCTAGTGAACTGTTAGGGACCCTCCATGACGGCTCTCTCACTGTCCGTATGTTGGCCGTCCTCTGGTGTTGTACTCTTGCCATCCTCTCTCCAAGGTTCTGACGTAGGTACAATAAGTCCACGGCTGCAGTGTGGAATACACCTTCGTAACACACACACACACACACACGATCTGTGTCATTCATTCTAGAAGAAAACCAATTATTGAAATGTAGATATAGGTAACACTCCTTAAGCTCTTGTCTCCTTGGATGAATATCTATAATGTTTTCAAACTAAGCCAATCGCTGTACGAGCCAAAAGGAAGATGCACATTGTGAGACAGTACAAGTCTTGTCACAGGACTAGAAGTTATTTAAAAGGGAGCTATAAAGTATAGCAAATAATATAAATTATATTAAGAGGGGACAAATGTACATTGAAAATGGCCAGGGAAGAAATGTTTTAAACACGTCTAAGTAGCCGAGTTGTTCACGAGCTGACGAGCGACCCAGGTGCGATAGTACCGTTAAGGGTAGGACATTGAACTGAAGGGGTGAGGTTAAACTGCCCGAGGGTGGACATAACAAGAAAACAGAAACAATTCCCTTGCTGGTCATACGACACTTTTTGGTACTTGGCATAGAACATTCGCGGAGCTAAGACGTGATAGCTGAGTCTGCAATAGAAATTAACGGGTTAGGTACGGCCGCGATAGAAACAGTATTTATTTGATGAACCAGCAGACGCTCAAAGGAGATAAGGAATGGTAGGCTTGGTCGCGTACAGCGTAGTTTAACAGGGGAAACTTTAGAAGGAATGCGTGTGTGTTCGACGGCAAAAAAGGCCGAACTAAATAAATAAATGAGTTCAATAATAATCTGGAACTCGAAGAAAATCACTTGTGTCTTGCCATTCCTGAAAAAGATTCTATGCTAACAAAATCCTGAGCTAGGGCAGCCACATATCCACACCATTCATAATAGCCAAAATCTGCACCCAGGTTACGAACTCGGAACCCCTGTTACCGCCGCAATTGTGATCAAACAAAAAATCGCTGGAAGTTGTCTGATGATAATGTTGCCCCTAACTCATGGAGCGAAGAATCTATTGATGATTATTTAAAATATTTGTTGTATATCTTTAATTAAATGTTGTAATTTTTTGACCAGCCTGTCCTATTCTTGTAAGTTAAGATCTTGCAGCCGCAAGTTTGTATTCCTTGCCTACGTGTACTCTTCAATACTACGAGGGTCTCTTTTATTACTAAAAGTTTTGTACACTTACGGTTACTTTTCAAATTAATCAGCAAACAGATTGAGACATTTATCGTACCTGTGCACAAGCTTTGCAATACTCGCTTCAAAAAATGTTGCTACCAATGACTTCAAATGAGCATTGTCATTATTTAGATCTTCGTTGGTTTGAAAGTGCTGCCCTCCTAACTACGTCTTCAGTTCAGGGAAAAGGTGAAAGTCGCTGGGTGCCAGGTGAGAACTGTACGGCCAATGATCGAAAATGTCCCATTGAAATTGTTCAAGTAGCCGATGGTTTGTGCCAGCAGTGTGTGGACGAGGGTTGTCATGGATCAACACAATTCCTGAAGTCAGCATTCGTCTTCGTTTGTTTTGAATGGCTCTCCGCAAACGTCGTAAAATTTCAGAATAAACCATTGATAGTGGTTCCGGGCTGCATCATTGCCGGCAACTTTTCTTGAAGCGGGTATTGCAAAGCTTGTACACAGGTACGATAAATGTCTCAATCTTTTCGGTGATTATGTTGAAAAGTAACCATAAGTGTACAAAACTTTTAGTAACAAAATACTTGTTTTTTATGGACTTGTCTTTTACTTATAGCCTATCAGAGGTTGAAAAAAAAAAAATGTCCCTCGTACTTACTAGCCTACACAGCACAGGAAAAGTGAAGTCTTTTACGAAACAAGCTGTAGCAGCAGCAGTCTCTCAAACATCAGTAATTACATCAAGCGCGCACTTCTCATCATCAACTTCTGTTTAAAGCTCAACTCGAGTTTTGGATACACAAAAATCCATCAAGCCTGGGAATGAATCATTTGTGGCGACCATTAGGACAAAAGTGCAATTAATCTTTCCCTCTCGTTTCTACCTATTTTTTCCTCCCTCCGAGCTCTGTGCGAGTGAGGACTGTTTTATTGTTTCCATTGTTTTGCGGGGAATGGTGACGACACGGCGTTCTGAGAGGGTGGGCTGGACATCAATTAATCATGTTCCGGGGGAGGAGGAGGTAGTGGTGGGGATGGGGTGAGGGACTACCCCCTCTCTTCTCAATCTCTGCATGCCGTCCCGACATCCAATCGAAAATGTCAATAAAATTCAGCAGCAGGGTGGACTTTTGTGTGTGGCAACTAGGGGGTGGCTCGCTAGGGAAGCCATGTTGGATATCGAGCTCTCACAAGAGGAGGAGGGGTTGTAAATGAGAATGCTCTAAAAAAATGAGGGTGGTTTGTTGCTACTGGAAGGGGATGAAAATGGGAGATCTGATGGACTTCATTAGTTATTTTCGTTCTTCTGCAACCTCAGTATATGTGAGGGGAAGAAAAACTTTGAGGACCTTAAGAGACATACCAGCCCGTGGTCTGCCACGCTTTCAGTAGCCTCCTAACAAAAGACAGATATGAGGCGTTGGGAATACAAAGCAGCTCTCACAACAGTCAATAGCTTGATTTGTCAGGCAATTTTACTTTCTATATCACGTATGTAGTACATAGAGAAGGTATTCGACAAAAATTGGATATCGAGATTTCACCAGAAAATCATGTTTTGAGACCTCTACATATAAAAAGCATTCTTAGAAAGCTTACCGTGTGTGCTTATGTGTGCGTGTGTAGTATGAATGGGAGAGGTCAGCATAGCTAAAAAGGAAAAGTAGGTTAAATACAAAAATTTTTATGAAATACAATATTCCTTTTTGTAGTGTTTAACGCCCGCTTTTACTACTTGTGGCACCGCAGGCGATGACACTGGTGATACATGACATGAAGATGGAGTACCGGTGAAATGCGATGGCGGGGGAAAGCGGAGAACCCTGAGAAAACCCACCCCTGCGTCGCTTTGTGCACCACAAATCTCACATGTGGTCGCTTAGGATCGAACTGTCTAGGTGAGAGGCAAGTGGTTTAACCATTCGGCCACGGCGCGGCCCATTAAGTTCAATATCTTCCAAAGATGCGACGCGAAGATTTTCAAGAAAATCTCTCACCCGCAATTACCTTTTATATGAAATATTTTTCAAACATTTTGATTTTCTCAAAGATGGCTCTAATGATTTTGATTAAAATTGAAAATGTTTAAGATATTTTCATGACAAACGAAATGTATATCTTGACATTTTGGGGATAATAGGTTCTGAAGGGCTCTTTATTCTGATGAATTTTTTATAATTGTAAACTGTTTTACTCTCGAGAATGCAAAAGAGAACCAAATTTTAATTGTTTCACGTAGCGATGAGCTTCCAAAGGAGTCAATTTTCGCTATGGCCAAGTGTAATCCCTTCTTCCCTTTTATTTACAAGGAAGTAAGAAATAAGACCATTTCTAGTAATGCTTATCTCGATTAGCATGACTGAGATAAAAGAATAATGTTTGTAAGACAAATTTGTTTGGGCAGCAGATAGAGAAAGTTATGTGATTGGAATACGTGAGATTTTTATCAAATGTATAGGAAATAAATATATGAATTTAAATTGTTACAATGTTTACGGTATTGAGAAACTTTTAAAGAAGATTGTGAAGAAATAAATGTTTAACTTTTAATACACTGTTGTGACAAAAAGGAACAAACTTAACTGCAGTCGATAAGAACTATGAGAAGAACTCTACACAAACAGCAATCAGAGAGCAGCTGACTTCAATGATGCCTTGCAGAAAACATCAATAGTTGAAGCTTAATGGAAAGAAGAGGAAGAAAAGAATAAGACAGGCGAAAATAAAAGGAAACTAAACTATAGAACAACCATTGACCTTTGACCAAAGCTTTAGCCGTTCTTCTATAAAAAGTGTTAGCTGCTTGAAACTACAGGATAGCTCGTGAAGCTTTGAATAAATATACCTAATCTCCATGGAAACTTCAAGTCTAGAAATATATGAAGAGCAAAGATAGCGGAGGTTTTGATTCATTATCGAGATCTGTCCATCAGCCATATCATTTCAATGGATCATAATTCAGCAACTTCTTAGAGTAGGAATTAACACAATTAACACTCATTTGTAAAAATAAATTAATAACAGTAATAATAATGATAATGATAACAATAACAATAGCAAAAACTCGCTCTTGCAGAGCAAATGTATGTTTGAAAAATCTGATGTGTACCATTCACATGACTTTCTCTATATCCCTGCAACAAATTATTCTTAAAAAACTTATACTTCTATTTACTTTATGCTAATCAGAAAAAATGAGCAGAAATAGTCTTATTATTTGCTTCCTTGTAATTAGAAGCGAAATAAGGGACTACCATAGGTTAAAAGGATAGTCAAAAGCTGGTTGCTATGTCAATGAAGTTGCTTTGTTTATATGGATAGGAGTTGACAAGTTCCTGTATGAGAAAAGTATGTTCTTCAAAGCAGAAACCAAAAATAAGGAATGTCTCAAAAACGATGAACTTACGAAAAAAAAGTACATAACATAAATTGTGTGTTTTAACGTGCTCTACATTTGTTGTGTAGTAAGTTTTTGTCCATCTCTTACGGTTTAGCACTTATTCAAAATTCAGTAAAATTCATCCAGAATAAACTACTCTTCAGAGGCTATTCCCAGAAAATTCAAAATATACATTTTATTTTTCAGGTAAATATCTTTAATATACGAAATTTTAATCAAAATCGTTGGAGCCATTTTTGAGAAAATCGAAATTTTCAAAAAAAAGTTCCATGTAAAGGGTAGTTGGGGGTACGGGGATTTTTCTGAAAATCTTCGTGTCGCATACCTGGAAGGTACTAAACTTAAATACCAAGTTTGGTATTTTACCTACTTTTCGTTTTTGAGTTATTGTGTTCACAGACACACGGATACACACGAAAATGCTTTTTTTGGATATTGGGGACCCTAAAACATATATTTCCGGTGAAATCTCGGTATCGAATTTTTGGGTGGAGTGCAATACCTTCTCTATACACTATATACATAGTGCGTATAGAGAAAGTAAAAATGGAGCAGCTTGGAGCATCAACCTACACCGGAGGGTGTATTAATGGAATTAATTCTTCCACTGTGACCATTTACACTTGTTTATCAATTACCTAAGATTACTGGTAGCTAAACCTCAACATCTATAACGCTTTAATCAACTGAAATGAAATAGCGTTTTTATTTATGGACGCTCTTTAATTGCTGTGGTTCTCAGCATCCCATTCTAAATTGGGCGTGAAAGACCGCTTAATTTTACTCAGAGACCTCTCTTTCAGGCTTGAGGTTCTTTTACGTGCCGTAAATCTACAACACGGGACCAATGACTTTACTTCTCTTCCGAAGGAAGCCATCGTCCTCCGCCGGGTTTGAACCCGCGACCTTGGGTATATGAAGTTAGCATGGTAACCATTACACCATGAAGGGCGACACTGGACGTGAAAGCCCGCCTTTATTTTGGTTTAATTATTACTTTCTCTTGCCCCGTATGTACAATATACATAGGGATAGAGAAGTATTGCATTCCACCCAAAAATTCGATGTCGAGATTTCCCCGGAAATACATGTTTTAGGACCCCCTGAATCCAAAAAAAAAACATTTCCAGAAAAAGGTCCGTGTGTGTGTGTCCGAGTGTCTGTGAACACGATAAATCAAAAACGAAAGGTAGCTAAAATACTAAACTTGGTATTTAAGTTCAGTATCCTCCAGGGATGCGACATAAAAATTTTGAGAAAAATCCTCCCACCCCAAACTACCCTTTACATGGAACTTTTTTCGAAAATTTTAATTTTCTTAAAAATGGCTCTAACGATTTTGATTAAAATATCGTATATTAAAGATATTTACCTGACAAATAAAATGTATATCTTGAATTTTCTGGGAATAACTTCTAAATACCTGTTTATTCTGGATGAATTTGCTTAATTTGGCATAACTAATAAACCGTAAGAGATAGACAAAGAATTACTGTACAAAAAATGTAGGCCTTGTTAAAATACACAATTTACATCCTGTACCTTTTTTCGTGGAGCTTACCGTTTTCGAGGTATTCATTGTTATTAGCTTCAGTTGTGAAGTACTTATACTTTTCTCAGACGGGAGCGTCCGTTTTTCTTTTGTTCTACTCCTAGCCAAGAAAAGAAGCGATTTGTAATGACAATCGCATAACGACAGCTTTTAAAACATTTGACTATCGATTTAGCGTAGTGTATTCCCTTATTTTCTTCCTACTTATAAGGACCTAAGAAATGAGAACATTGTGCTGAATACCTCGATTAACACGGTGCAGAAAGAAGAATAATCTTATGTAAAGTGTTTGTAGAACGGCTAGAGAAAGTCATGTGAGTGTAACACATAAGATTTTTATCTAATAGCAAATACCGAGTGTCATCAAAAGTCGCTTCTTTCTTGGCCAGGAGTAGAACAAAAGATGTGTTCCATTCACATAACCTTCTCTATATCTCTGCAACAAATTATTGTTAAAAAGCTTATGTTTATATTCACTTCATACTAATCGAGTAAAAATCAGCAGAAATGGTCCATTACTTGCTTCCTTGTAAGACGAAGTAAGGGAGTACCATTGGTTAAAGTGATAGTCAAAAGCTGTCACTGAAGTTCCTTTGATTGTATGGACAGGAATTGTTAAATTCATGTATGAGAAAAGTATGTTTTTAAAGCTGAAACCAAAAAACAAGGAGTATCTAAAAAAACGATGAACTCCACGAAAAAAAAGGTATATAAGATAAATTGTGTGTTTTAAGGTGCTCTACATTTTTTATGTTGTAAGTTTTTGTACATTTCTTACGGTTTAGCAGTTATGCAAAATTCCGTAAAATTCATCCAGAATAAAAGTAGTCTTCAGAGGCTATTCCCAGAAAGTTCAAGATATACATTTTATATATCGTGTAAGTATCTTTAATGTACGAAATTTTAATCAAAATCGTTAGAGCCATTTTTGAGAAAATCAAAATTTACGAAAAAAGTTCCATGTATAGGGTAGTTGGGGGTGGTTTTTTTTTTCAAAATCTTCGTGTCGCATCCCTGGAAGATACCAAAATTAAACATCAACTTTGGAATTTTACCGACTTTTGGTTTTTGAGCTATCGTACTCACAGACAGACGGACACACAAACACACACACACAGACAGACGCACACATACGGGTCTTTTTCTGAAAATGCTTTTTTTGGATACAGGGGACCCTAAAACATATATTTCCAGTGAAATCTCGGTATCAAATTTTTGGGTGGAGTGCAATACCTTCTCTATACACTATATACATAGTACGTATAGAGAAAGTAAAATATGGACCCTTCCTGTCTGAGAAAAGTATAAGTACTTTACAGCTGAAACTAATAACAAGGAACATCTCCAAAAAGGTAAACTTCACGAAGAAAATGTAAATGACATAAATTGTATATTTTAACGAGATCTACGATATCTATGTGGTAAATTTTTGTCAATCTCTTACGGTTTACTAGTTAGTCAAAATTCAGCAAAATTCGTCCAGAATAAATAGGTCTTCAGAAGCCATTCTCAGAAAATTCCAGATATACATTTTGTTTGTGATGGAAATGGCTTTAATATGTGGCATTTTAATCAAAACCGTTACAGCTATTTTTAAGAAAAACAAAATTTTCGAAAAATTTTCCATGTAAAGGGTAGTTTATGACGGGAGGGGGGGATTTTTTGAAAATCTTCGTGTCGCGTTCTTGGAAGATACCAAACTTAAATATCAAGTTTGATTTTTAACCGTCTTTTTCGTTTTTGAGCTATGCTGTCCACAGACACATAGACAGACACAAGACAAACATACACACAAACTCTTTTTTTGGATTCAGGGGGTCCTAAGACATGTATCCCCGGTGCAATCTCGGTATCTAATTTTTGGGTGGAATACAAAACTTCTCTATCCACTATGCACATTGTACATACGGGGCTAGGGAAAGCAAAAATAAACTTTTGAGGAAATTAGCTACCAGCTAGAACAACAAACTACATTTTCTGGGATGAGCATGCTTGCTTACGCTTATGAAACTGCGACGAAGTTGCCACAGATCTCCAGTCTAGAACAACATCATCAATAGTTATAAATGATTCACAGAGGTTTTCCCGAGCGACAGCGTATGGAGTGGACTCCCTGCAGGAAGAATAGGAAAGAACAAAGTTACAGGAGTGTGTTAAGCTCAAAACTTGCAGGTAAGCTTCGCTAATAATATTAATAAGGCAGGGTACAAATGGTGCTCGGCCCAAAGGCGCACACATGCATACATTTACATCCGAGAAAAAAAGGGGGGAATGAGGGGAACTTCAGTCAGAGAGGATGGGAGAGAAAACAGAGATGGACCAAGAGTAAGAGAGAGAGAGCCTGAGGAAATGGCAAAGAGGAGGAAGAAAGTAAAGGGGGACGGCAGAGTTTTGGTTATTATTGATCCCAAAGTCCAGTTGCTTTGGGCAGAAGAGCGCAGGTCCAGCATTGGTGGTGTCCGGAGAGCGAGAGAATGAGAGAGGGAGAGGAGATAACAAGAAGCTGCAAGAGAGATGGAGAATAGCCCGCAGGTACCACACACACACACACACACACACACACACACACACACACACACACACACCATGTTGTGGGTGCTGTGATACCGCACTCTACTGATATCATTAGCCATGTCTTGTTTCCTACACTCCCAGCAAAGACAAACAGTATTTATTTAATTCGTTAACTCTGTCCAATGATGTTTATTGTGAAAAAGAGAGTTTTGAACCTTTTGGTCATCTTTGTCTCCATTATGAGAAGCAAAATTATCACCGCCAGCACACCAACCTTAATGTCTCCAGCATTAACTTTTAGCATCCTCACCATTACCAGTGATAACCACGGGTCTGCGTTACAACTAACCCCATTACTTAAACTCCATCATCACCAACTACTACCGCTATCACCATTACCACCAGCATCACATCACCATCCGCAATCACACATTACCGCTAGTATTATCACCAATACCAGCATATCCACCATCAACATCACCATCTTCTCTATCACCAGCAGTATCATCCTCATCATCACCACCTAGTTTTTTCTTTATCAATATTCATTTAGGCTGAATAAACGAGATTCTTGCGAACTGGTTTGTGTTACCTTTATAAATGTGGCATGTATTTTACATAAGAATACATTTCGTAAAACAAAGGACAGAATCATTTATGACGAATACATAATATATACCTGCTTTCGAATACTCACTGGTCAAGCTCTTTGTAATGAAATGGAGTTTTATTTATGGACGCTCTTTAACTGCTGTGGTTCTCAGCGTCCCATTCTATACTGGGCGTGAAAGACCGCTTAATTTTGCTCAGAGGTTTCTCTATCAGGCTTGAGGTTCGTTTACATGCCGTAAATCTACGACACGGAACCAACGGCTTTACTTCCCTTTCGAAGGAAACCATGATAGGGATTTTTACGCCCGAAAAAGTCCATCGTCCTCCGCCGGGTTTGAACTCGCGTCCTAGGGCATATGAAGTTAACATGATATATATATATATATATATATATATATACATATATATATACATAAATACAATAACACCTTTCGTGAATTTTATTCAGAAAGGTTTCACTCTTAGGCTAAGTGACATTTAATTTAACTCTTAATGGAGTGCAGAATAGATTTTGTAGTAATTATAATGAGAAAATATTTCCATATAGGCTTTAACATTTAAAGCTATGTCCGAGCTCCAATCGCCCAATTTATACATTTAACAAGGCCTAGTAGGATCTTGAAAACCGTCATAAACTCTTTTTTAATTGGCACAGATTTCTGAGAACCCTTTTACTGCTGTGCCCGAGTATAATCGTGCGACGGAAACATTCTGCTCTTGTTACCCCCGAGAATACTCGTTTTCAATTTTGGCTGGTGGAGACTAGAATTAATATACTTCTGAAGGCGTGTGAACTGGATGAACTTCAAGAAACTAGTTTGGGAGTTCAACACAGCTCAAAATAATAGGCGTCGAGGTTGATCAAAGTGCTAATAGTCAACCTGAAAATCTCTGAGAAATAGCTCTTCCAACTAAAAAATGAAAATCATTAATACATTAAAGCTGAAAGTGTAGATTGGTTCTGAAACTCCCTTGGTTTCTTCAAATTTTATGTAACTGTGAAACCACAGAAGACCTTGCTATAATACTACAGGAACAATTTAGATGTCATATTTATATTTGTTACACAAAAATGTTTTCACTGGTGATACAAGAGATAAATCTAATCAAAGTATATTAGGAACACTTTCCTTCTGTTAATAATGATTCTAGAAAACAAGAAGGAAGCAATAACTAAAATTTTAATAGTCTGTAGAAATATACTGTTTACCATGGTAAGAGATTCAACGTCGATCTAATTCCTGTAGTTATGAGAAATGTAACGTGATAAGCCCGTTCCCTTATGAACAAAATAAATAGAGCAAATGCAGGGTAAAATGGTACCATAGATCAGAATTCATGGGATATTATCGATTTTAAAGATGAACATTTTTACTTTCTCTACACGAACTATGCACATAGTTTATAGAGTTTATAGAGAAAGTATTGTAATGCACCGGAAATACATGTTTTGGGTCCCCTGAATAAAAAAATAAGCATTTCTGGAAAAAAGTCCGTATGTGTTCCTGTGTGTGTCTGTGGATAGCATACTCAAAAAACGAAAAGACTGTTTAGTATCTTAAAAGAATGCAACACGAAGATTATCAAGAAATCTCCCCACCCCCAACTACCCCTTACGTGGAACTGTTTTCGAAAATTTTGATTTTCTCAAAAATGGCTGTAACGATTTTGATTAAAATATCGTATGTTAAAGACATACAAATAATATGTATATCTAGAATTTTCTGAGAATAGCCTCCGGGGACTACTTTATTATGGATGAATTTTACGGAATTTTGCGTAACTGTTAAACCGTAAGGGATAGATAAAAACTTACCACACAACAACTGTAGAGCACATTACAACACACAACTTATGTTATTTAATTTTTTTCGTGGAGTTGATCGTTTCTGAGATATTCTTAATTTTGGTTTCAGCTTTAAATAACTTATACTTTTCTCATACAGTAATTTGTCAACTCGTGTCCACACAAACAACGGAACTTCAGTCACATAGCAATCAGCTTTTGGACTATCACTTTAGCCTATGTTACTCCCTTATTTCCCTTCTACTTACAAGCATGTAATAAGACTATTTTTGCTAATCTTTTCTCGATTAGTATTAAGCAAATAGAAGAATTAGCTTTTTAACAAAAATTTGTTGCAGAGACGTAGAAAAAGTCATAGGTATAGAACACATCATATTTTTTTCTTTAGAATGGTGCGTAGTTTCAACGAAATTAAACTTGAAAGCTTATTTTGAATACCTATTGTATGAATTGAACATTTCTGAATTTATAAACTATTGACTGCATTTTTAAATTTTGATAGATTTTGAGAATGATGTGTCCACTCTATTCGTTCTGATTATATACCTACTAATAGATAACACCGGACTATTGATTTCTTCAAAAAGACATATACGCACATTTACACTTCCTTTCGAACTGTTATATCAATATAGACAATTGTCACGATTAACATAGTGTACATAGCAAAAGTAATGTTGTTCTGGGTGATTGTTTCTTCGGGAAGGTCCTAAGCTGCAGTTTGGATAGTCTACCTTAGCAGGGGCATCATGCTCCTGATATTACACCCCATAGCTTCCTGACGAACGAATCTGAAGTTTGGCATTTACGTAAACTTGCGCTACATTCTTTAAGTTTAGTTCTTCACTCAGGTTACCATGGAGTGGGTACTATAAGGAAGAAAAACGATTTAATATGTTGTTAGTGTTTGGAGGCTTAATGACTCACAAGCTTAGTTTAACTAATTTTTACTAGTTTCCAGTTAAAAACCTGGACTAAACTAGTTTTATTTTTTCCATCAATTGGAAAAGCTGACTTCTCATCCGGAGGTCCCGAGTTCGATTGTACTACCCTCTGGTAGTAAACGTACGTGTGAAAAACCCACAGTAAAAGTTCAAAGAATAAAACAGCAATGTTTCAAAAGATATCGTTATGACCATAGTAGCTAAAGGAGGCTATAGAAAAAAAATAGCGGGGGAGGTTGGCTACTGTACGTGTGATAGAAAGACTGTGTTTGTAAATATTGTATGAGAAGCTGTTGCCACAATTATTTATATCAGCTGTAGAAGTGTTGCGCATGGACAGAACGAATTATATTTTGAAAATCGTCTTTAGATTTCCAATACATCACAATAGAATAATAATAATAATGATGATGATGATGATGAAACTATAAGATGTTAAATTCACTATAAAATAAATAACGACTTTGATACACAAATGTGTTAAGTAGGTATTTAGCTTTTAGCAACCCATATCGCTGTTTCTTTCTCGTATCTTATACATGCAATATGCACAATAACCCCCTAATTTATTTAATTTCAGCAAAATGAAATTCTATATAGAACATAAATGTGATCATTTCCAAACAGAATCTGATGTGTTCTATTCACATGACTTTCTCTACATCTCTGCAACAAATTATTGTTAAAAAGCCTATGCTTTTATTCACTTTATGCTAATCGAGAAAAAATTAGTAGGAATAGTCTTATTACTTGCTTCCTTGTAAGTAAAAACGAAATAAGGGAGTACAATGGCTTAAAGTGATAGTCAAAAGCTGGTTGCTATGAGATAGAAGCTCCTTTGTTTGTATGGGCAGGAGTTGACAAATTCCTGTATGAGAAAAGTATATTTTTTAAAGCTGAAACAAAAAACAAGGGATATCTAAAAAACGATCAACTACACGAACAAATGTATATAACATAAAGTGTGTGTTTTAACGTGCCGTATATATTTTATGGTAAGTTTTTGTGCAATCTCTTACGGTTTAGTAGTTATGCAAAATTCCGTAAAATTCATCCAGAATAAAATAGTCTTTAGGGGCTATTCCCAGAAAATTCAAGATATAGATTTTGTTTGTCAGGTAACTATCTTTAATATACGATATTTTATTCAAAATCATTATAGCCATTTTTGAGAGAGTCAACATTTTCGAAAAATGTTCCATGTAAAGGGTAGTTGATGGTGGGGAGATTTTCTTGAAAATCTTCGTGTCATATCCTTGGTTGATGCCACACTTAAATACCAAGTTTAGTTTTTAACGGTATTTTCGTTTTTGAGCTATGCTGTCAACAGACACACAAACGGATCGTTTTCTAAAAATGCTTTTCTGGACCAAAAAATGTATTTCCGGTGAACTGTTGATATGGAATATTTGGGTGGAATGCAATAGTTTCTCTATACACTATGTGCGTGGTACGTGTTGAGAAAATTTCAGGCTGTATGCATTACTAAAGGACGGGTCAGATCATCGGCCTTAAGACATGCTACGTCCAGAAGGAAGCTCTTGCAAGTTTTTATATAAACAGAGTGAGTGAGGGGCGAGTTTTCTTCTTGATAGGGTGGGCGGGGGGCTCGAGTGAGTTAGAGGGTTGGGCTATATCTGCTCCATAGCTTTGGCGGGCTCTAGGGTATGTTTGTATGTATACGACCAAAGTTCCTCCCAACGAAAGAAAGCAAAGAGAAAAAGAAGCTACTACACAGTAAGTTGGTATAAGAGACATGCAGTCGGCTAAATAAATAGGAAGTGAGCGCAAAGAGAGATGGTCTTCCGTCCTCTTCTCTCTTTCTTTACTTTCTTTTCTCCTTTTGCCCTCCTGTGTCACAGTTTTCCTGGCTCTGAACTCCAGCAAGACGCGGCCAGGGAACCTGGGCTGATCCTGTGTGGTAATTAGGAACTTTGCCTTTGTTCTTCTGTGTCGGTCACTTCAGCCCGGGGAAAAAATGTGCTACACAAAAGTTCACGTTTCTTAGACGTTCAGTCCCAGGAATACAGGTCCGTCAGAACACTGAGTAAATTGCTGAGAGGAAACCAAGCTCTTATTGATAACTGGAGAGAATAATCATATGACTTTCTTACCCACTTCGTTTATTTCTTGTATTCCGTCCAAAAATTTGGTACCGATAATTCACAGTAAAACACGTTTCGAACCTTCCTGAATACAACATCTAATGTGTTATGCTCACATTCTGCAAAAAAAGTATTCTTTAAAACATATTCGTTTTACTTTCTCTACATATACTATGTACCTAGTGTACAGAGAAGGTATTACATTCCACCCAAAAATTCGATGTCGAGATTTCACCGGAAATAGGTTACCCTGTATAAAAAAAAAAAACATTTTTGGAAAAAGGTCCCTATGTGTGTGTGTGTGTGTGTGTGTGTGTGTGTGTGTGTATGATCATGATAAATCAAAACGAAAAGCCGGTAAAATACCAAACTTGGTATTTAAAGTTAGTATCCTCCAGGGATGCGACACGAAGATTTTGAGAAAAATCCTCCCACCCCAAACTACCCTTTACAGGGAAAAATTTTCGAAACTTTTGAAAATTATTCTAAAGATCTTAATTAAAATACCGTATATTAAATATATTAATATGACAAATAAGATGTATGTCTTGAATTTTCTGGGAATAGCCTCTAAAAACCTCTTTATTCTGAATGAATTTTGCTAAATTTTGCCTAATTGATAAACCGTAAGATAGACAAAAATTTACTACACAAAAAATATAGATCTTGTCAAAACACATAATTTATGTCCTTTATGTTTTGGTTGTGGAGGTAACCATTTCCGAGATATTTCTTGTAATTGGTGTACAATGTACAATGTACTTAGTATATAGAGAAGCATTCCACCTAAAAATTCGTTGTCGAGAATTCAGCGGAAATATATGTTGTGAGGTCCGCTGAGTCCAAAAAAATAACTTTTACTTTCTGTACACGTGCTATGTACTTGGTGCACACAGAAGGTATTGCATTCCATTCAAAATTTGATACCGAGATTTCATCGTAAATACACGTTTTAAGGATCCCTGTATAAAACTCATTCTTAGAAAAAGGTCCGTGTTTCTGTGTATCCGTGAAAAAAACTAAATCGAAAAATCGGTAAAATACCAAACTTGGTACATAAGTTCAGTATCTATCAAGGATGCAACATGAAGAGTTTTAAAAAAAAATACATTTTGATTTTCTCAAAAATAGCTCTAACAATTTTGAATAAAGTAACGTATGTTAAAGATATTTGAATGACAAATAACATGTATATTTTGAACTTTTTGGGAATAATCTCTGAAGACCTCTTTATTCCGGATACATTTTACTAAATTTTATGTATGTGATAAATCGCAATAAAACAAATAAATAAACAAATGTATATGTAGTTAAAACACACAATTTATGTCATACCATTTTTCCGTGCAGTTGTCATTTTTTACTTTCTCTACACGTACTATGTACTAGAGAAGATATTGCACTCCACCAAAAAGTTCGATACCGAAATTTCACCGGAAATATATGTTTTAGGGTACCCTGTTTCCAAAAAAAGTATTTTCAGAAAAAGGTCCGTGTCTGTGTCCGTGTGTCCGTGTATCTGTGAACACGATAACTCGGTAAAATACCAAACTTGGTATTTAAGTTTAGTATCTGCCAGGGATGCGACACGAATATTTTGAGAAAAATCCCCTCTCCCCAAACTACCCTTTATATGGAACAGTTTTCGAAAATTTTGATTTTCCAAAAAATGGCTCTAACGATTTTGATTAACATATCATATATTAAAGATATTTACCAGACAAATAGAATGCATATTTTGAATTTTCTGGGAATAGTTTCTGAAGACTATTCTGAGCGAATTTTACAGAATTTTGCATAACTGCTAAACCGTAAGAGATAGACAAAAACTTATCACACAAAAAATGTAGAACACATTAAAACAGACAATTCATGTAGTATACATTTTTTTCGTGGAGTTGATCGTTTTTGAGATATATATTTCTTTTTTTTTTTTTTGCTTTCAGGTTCGAAAAACTTAACTTTTCTCATACAGGAATTTATCAACTCCTGTCCATACAAACAAACGAACTTCAGTCATATAGCAACCAGCTTTTGACTATCGCTTTAACCTATGGTACTCCCTTATTTTCCTTCTACTTACAAGGAAGCAAGTAATAAGCGTATTTCTGCTAATTTTTGTCGATTAGCATGAAGTAAATAGAAGCATGAGCTTTTTAAAACTAATTTGTTGCAGAGATGTAGAGAAAATCATGTGAATGGAACACATTAGATTTTTTAGATATTCCTTGTTATTGGTTTCAGTTTTAAATTACTTAAAACTTTTTTTATACAGGTATTTGTCAACTCCTGGTAATGCAAATAAAATGGTTACAGCCACATGACAACCAGCTTTTGAAAGATTTGCCTATCCTTTTAGCTTAGTGTATCCTATTATTTCTCTTCTACTTACAAAGAAGCAGCTTATAAGACCATTTCTGCTAATGTTTATCTCGATTAGCATGAAGTAGATTAAAGAATATGTTTTTTAACAATAACTTTGCCTTCAACGAACGGCAATAACCAAACAAATATTAAGAAAACGGTGATGTAGCATGAGCACACAGAGTTTGAGTTGTAACTCTACCCTTCGCCACAGAACATTCGTGGAATTGAGACGTGATAGCCGAGCCCACGATAGAAATGAACGGGTTATATACGGCTGCGATAGAAACAGTATTTATTTTATGCACCAGCAGACACACAAAAGTGACAAGGAATGAGGGGCGCGGTCGGGTAAAGCGTATTTTAACGGGGAAAATTTAGGAGGAATGCGTGTGTGTTCGACGGCAGAAAAGGCAGAACAAAATGAATAAATGAGTTCAATAATAATCTGGAACTCGAAGAAAATCACTTGTGTCTTTCCACACCTGTAAAAGAGTCCATCTTAACAAAATCCTGAGGTAGGGCACACACATATCCACACCATTCCCTAATAGCCAAAACCTGTAACCCCCAGCTTACCTGTAATTCTAACGCTTATAGCCCTAACATTGTGATTTTCGGCTTCTTAGTGCTAAGAATATTTTGCTGATAGCAATACATATAAATTAATCATCTTCCTACATAACATGCTGTGTTATTTTAGCAGCATTTTGAAACCCACATAGAGCTTCATTTTAAAACTCATAAATTTGTGTCTGTAAAATAAATGCAAGTTGGCATTTTCCTTCCCAGATTCTCCTTGGCCTCTTTAAACACTCTGTTATATAGCGTTTGAAATGTCGTGTGCAAGGGTTGCGCCGCTCCCTCAGGTTCCAACCCTTCGCCTACCCACCCTTTAGCCTCACGTCGCAGCCATAAAACACCCCTAGCAACGCCTCCCACCACCCCCGGGCACGTCGGCCATTAGAGATAATTGGACTGGTCAAGAACGGCCATCTTGTCTCCTCTCTCTGGTTACCGTGGAATGGAGTTAGTTTATTATGAATACCTCATAAATTGACAAGCAAGTAGCGGTCTAGAGAGGCGAGCCACAAACTGCAATCTTGTTGAAGACGAGGTCATTACAAGCAGTAGCTGAGTAAACAGCATCCCAAAAGTAAGAGTAAACCATTTTCGAGTATTTGAAAACCGAACCTAAACGGATACAGAACTTTAAAGAATGAATAGAAATCGAAGCATTCGAAAGATTTGGAAATCAGCAAGACATTGTTTTTTCGAGGGGTTTTCAAATACATTTCATCTCATATATAATTATATACGAAATATATATTAACATTACATAAAAACTATATTTTGCTCTAAAATCTGTAGTTGTTATTGTGTTAAAAACTAAAGAAACAAACTCTCCCAGCGCTTTCCCGATTTTGCACTTTCTCTATACGTCCTATGTACATAGTGTATAGAGAAGATATTGTAATGCAAACAAAAATTGGATACCCAAATTTCTCCGGAAATGCATGTTTTGGGTCCCCCTGAATACAAAAAAAAAAGCATTTCTGGAAAAAGGTCTGCTTGGTATTTAAGTTTGGTACCTTGCAAGCATGCGACACGAAGATTTTCAAGAAAATCCCCCCAACCTTAATTACCCTTCACATGGAACATTTTTCGAAAAATTTGGTTTTCTCAAAAGTGGCTGTGACGATTTTGATTAAAATAAGAAAGATGCTCACCTGACAAATAATACGTATATCTTGAATTTTTTGGGTATAGCGTCTGAAGACTACTTTATTCTGGATGAATTTTACGGAATTTTGCGTAACTGCTAAACCGTAAGAGATGGACAAAAACATACCACACAAAAATGTAGAGCACGTTAAAACACACAATTTATGTTATATACACTTTTTGGTGGAGTTGATCGTTTTTGGGATATTCCTTTTTTTTTTTCAGCTTTAAAAAACTTATACTTTACTCACACAGGACTTTGTCAACTCGTGTCCATACAAAGGAACTTCAGTCACACATCAACCAGCTTTTGGCTATTACTTTAACTTAATGTACTGCCTTATTTCGTTTCTACTTACAAGGAAGCAAATGATAAGACTATTTCTGCTGATTTTTACTTTCTCTACACGCACTATGTACATGGTGTATAGAGAAGGTATTGCACTCCACCCAAAAATTCGATACCGAGATTTCAACGGAAATATATGTTTTCCAAAAAAAGCATTTTCACAAAAGGTCCGTGTGTGTGTGTGTGTGTCTATGTGTCCGAGTGTCTGTGAACACGATAACTCAAAAACGAAAAGTTGGTAAAATACCAAACTTGGTATTTAAGTTTAGTATCTTCCAGGGATGCGACACGAAGATTTTGAAAAAATCCCCCCACCCCAAACTACCCTTTACATGGCACTTTTTTTCGAAAATGTTGATTTTCTTAAAAATGGCTCTAACGATTTTGATTAAAATTTCGTATATTAAAGATATTTACCTGGCAAATAAAATGCATATCTTGAATTTTCTGGGAATAGCCTTTGAAGACTACTTTATTCTGGATGAATTTTACGGAATTTTGCGTAACTGCTAAACCCTAAGAGATGGACAAAAGCTTACCATACAAAAATGTAGAGCACGTTAAAACACTCAATTTATGTCATATACACTTTTTTTTTTGGTGGAGTTGATCGTTTTTGGGATATTCCTTATTTTTTTCAGCTTTAAAAACTTATACTTTACTCATACGGGACTTTGTCAACTCATTCCCATACAAAGGAACTTCTGTCACCCAGCAACCAGCTTTTGGCTATCACTTTAACTTATGGTACTGCCATATTTCGCTTCTACTTACAAGGAAGCAAATGATAATCCTATTTCCGCTAATTTTTTCGTTTCATTTCAACGATGGGTTAAATTAAACAGACAAACGTGTCAGAGATATTACGCAATACATGTTGGCAACATGTATTAGTGCACCAAAAGTTTCAGATATTTAACTAAGGACACTTTCAGCCTGATAATTGAGTCACGGAAGGTGTATGCTTGTCAAACACAGTTTGGTTAAGGAACCTATGTTTACTTGAATTGTAACAAAGATGTATGGTAATGTGTCAGGGACGCTCCTGCTTGTGGTTTCCTAAAGGGAATACATTACGGTTAAAACCGGAACAGCTCCAACCCCCTTCCCTAGATGGTGTAGGTGCTCACCCTTGTTCAAGCTGGAATGTGGTGTTACAACATGTCCGCTTCCCACTTCTACATTGCTCACAAAATAAACACTAGCGCGTCTTAAGACAACTGCTTCACATTCCCAAGCACCGGCATTTCATGTAAAGATTGCTTTACTTTCTCTACACTTACTATGTACATAGTATATAGAGAAGTATTACATTCCACACAAAAATTCCATACCGAGATGTCACCGGAAATCTATGTTTGGGTCCTCCTGAATCAAAAAAAGAAAAAAAAAATTGGAAAAAGGTCCGTGTGTGTTTGTGTGTGTTCCTGTATGTATATCTGTGAACACGATAGCTCTAAAACGAAAAGTCGGTAAGACGCCAAACTTGGTATTTAAGTTTGGTATCTTCCAAGGATGCGACACGAAGATTTTCAAGAAAATCCCCCCACCCCCACCTACCCTTTACATGGTAAAATTTTCGAAAATGGTTTTCTCAAAAATGGCTTTAACACTTTTGCTTAAAATCCCTTTTATTTAAGATATTTACATGTCAAATAAAACATATATCTTGAATTTTCTGGGAATAGCCTCTAAAGATCTCTTTATTGTGGATGATTTTTATTGAATTTAGCATAACTGGTAAACCGTAAGGGATAGACAAAGTCTAACCACACAAAAAATTTAGATCAGGATAAAAAAACACACACAATTTATGTTATACACATTTTGTTAGGAGTTGTTCGTTTTTAAGATATTCTTTGTTAGTGATTTTAGCTTTAAAAAACTTACTTTTCTCATGCAGGAATTTGTCAACTCCTGTCCATACAAACAAAGGAACTTCAGTCACAAGGCAACCAACTTTTAACTAATACTTTCAGCTATGGTAGTCCCTTATTTCGCTTCTACTTACAAGGAAACAACAGCACTATTTCTGCTATTTTTTTTTTATTCGATTAGTATGAGGAAATCAGAAGCATAAACTTTTTTAATTTTTTTGTAGGGATGTAGAGAAAGTCATGTGAATGGAAAACATCAGATCTTTTTTGGTAGAAATCACTAATTCCATCAATAAGCCCAGCATCAGGAACGTGATTAAAAATCTGATGTGTTTCATTCACATGACTTTCTCTCTACATCAATGTAACAAATTATTGTTAAATAGCATATTCTTCTATCTACTTTATGATAATCGAGATTAACATTAGTAGAAATTGTCTTAATTGCTTGCTTCCTTGTAAGTAGACGGAAAGTAAGGGAATACACGAGGTTAAAACGATAGTCAAATCTTTTAGAAACTGGTTGCCATATGGTTGAATCCATTTCTTGCAGGGCCAGGAATATACAACTTTCCCTGTAAGAAAAGTTTAAGTATTTTGAATCTGAAACAAATAACAAGGAATATATTAGAAATGGTAAATTCTACGAAGAAAATATATATGATATAAATTGTGTGCATTAACGTGATCTGCATTTTGTGCAGTAAGTTTTTGTCTATTTCTTACGGTTTGCCAGTTACGAAAACTTCAGCAAAATTCTTCAGAATAAAGAGGTCTTTAGAGGCTATACTCAGAAAATTCAAGATATTACCATATAAAATATCTTTAATATAAAGTATTTTAATAAAAATGGTTACACCCATTTTGAAAAAATAAAAATGTTCGAACTTTTTTCCATGTAAAGGGTAGTTTAGGGAGGGGACTTTTTCTCAAAATCTTCGTGTCGCATCCCTGGAAGATAATAAACTTAAATATCAAGTTTGGTATTAAACCGACTTTCGTTTTTGAGCCATCGTGTTCACAGTCACACGGACACACACACGAACCTTTTTCTGAAAATGTTTTTTTGGATAAAGGGACCTCTAAAACACAGTGAAATATGTGTTTGTGCCTCTTGGAAAACATATAAAAGCTCGAGTCTTCCAGTCACATAACTTTCTCTAGCTGTTCGTTATACAAATAATTCAATAAAAGATTATTCTTTTAAAGATTATTTCTTTTGTTTTATCCAAATCATAATAATCGAGATAAGCCTTAGAAGAATTGGTGTTATACTTGTAAATGCGAGTAGACGGGAAATAAGGGAATACATTAAGCTAAAGCGATAGTAAACTCTTTTAAAAACGGGACGATGTGTGAAGAAATTGAAGTAAGGTTCGCTTTGCATGGTGTACAGTAAAATGTTCAAAGTGTTAACTTTCAGATACCTGTGGCAGAAAAATTAAATTGAGTATTATTTGTGGATGCTCGTTAACTGTTTTTGTTCTCAGCTTCCCATTTTATTCTGGGCGTAAAAGACCGCTTAATGTTATCTGCTTCAGGTTCTTTTACCTGTCATAAATCTATGACAAGGAGCCAACAGGTATTTTCCTTCCAAAGAATTTTTATGTCCGCAAAAAAATGTATTGTCCACCGCCGAGTTTGAACCCCAACCTTAGGAATCAGAGGCTAGCATATTACCCCAGATCACGGACGGAAGCATCTTATAGATCTGATCTGCGTATACAAGGTGGCCCAACTGCCCCGTATATACGTTTGTAGATATCCCTTTATGCAAAGAGTTGCAAAACTCGACGTGTTATTTCAAGTTATAACCGGCCATTGAAGAGTTGCTCAGTAACCTTTGTTTTACCCTGCTCAATAAGCGCGATCCACTGACCTCTCGCTTATAAACAAGTGTCCCACTTACCGGTTTTAACTTGAAGTGGCTCCGTTGAGTTCTGAAATTCTTTTAACGCACAAAGGATGTCTGTAGAAGTCAAACACGGGGCATTTTTACTTTCTCTACACGTAATATGTACATAGAATATGGAGAAGGCTTTGCATTCCACCCAAAAATTCGATACCGAGATTTCACCGAAAATACATGTTTTGATTCCACCTGAATTCAAAAAAAGCATTTTTGGAAAACGGTCCATGTGCGTGAGTGTGTGTGTCTGTGTCTGTGGGCAGCATAGCTCAAAAATGAAAATTCCGTTAAATACCAAACTTGGTATTTAAGTTCAGTATCTTCCAAGGATGCGACACAAAGATTATCAAGAAAATCCCCTACCCGCAGCTACCCTTTACATGGAAACATTTTAGAAAATTTTGAACCTCTCAAAAATGGCTCCAACGATTTTTATTAAAATATAATATATTAAAGATATTTACCTGACAAAATGTATATCTTGAATTTTCTGGGAATAGCCTCTGAAGGCTACTTTATTTTTGATGAATTTTACTGACTTTTACAAAACAGGCCAATCTTAAGATATAGAATAAAACTTATAACAGAAAAAATGTAAATCGGCATAACACACACAATTTATGTCATATACATTTTTTTCGTGGAGTTGATCGCTTTTGAGAAATTCGTTGTTTATTGGTTGCAGCTTTGAAAAACATACTTTTCTCATACAGGAATTTGTCAACTCCTGTCCATAGAAACAATGGAACTATAGTCACATAGTAAACAGCTTTTGACTATCCTTTAACCTATGGGACTCCCTTATTTCGCTTCTACTTACAAGGAAGCAAGTAATAAGACTATTTCTGCTAATTTTTTCTCGATTAGAGAGAAGTAAATATAAGCATTAGCTTTTTAACAATAATTTGTTGCGGGGATGTAGAGAAAGTCATATGAATGGAACAGTCAGATTTTTTGGTAGTGTTTAAGGCCAGTTTTACTACTTGTGGCACCGCAGGCGATGACAATGGTGATACATGCAATGTAGATGGAGCTCTGGTGGAATGCGATGGCGGGAGAAACCGGAGATTCCACCTCTGCGCCGCTTTAACCACCACAAATCTCACATGCGGTCACTTGGGATTGAACTCGGGCCATCTAGGTGAGAGGCGAGTGGTCTAATCACGGCGCGGCCAAACCATGCAAGGGTCCGTCGGTCGCTTTATGTGAACAAAGCGAGGCTGTAGAGATACCGACCTGCACACATTCACATCCCTTTCTCTATCACTTCTTTCTTCTTCTAATTCTGTTTACCGTGCTAGTATGTGAGAATTACACCCCTAAACTTAATATCAGATGCTTATTGAGGAGCATAGACTATCAATCAGGATAGGTGATTATTCTGATACCAGGTATGAAAGTGAGGAAGTGGATGATATGATACTGCTTCGACCACATGCCAAGTGTAGTGTTTGTCCGAGTTTTCGTTTTTGAGTTAAAATGGTCACAAATTGGTTCTTTGTCTGACTGACTTAATTGTAAAAATGTTTTCTTTTACGAATTCAGGGGAATCAAAACTTGTATCTCCGGTGTAACCTCGAAATCGAAATACAACACCCCTACCAACGTGGCCCAGAAGATAAAATATCTACATCGCAACATAACATGGACAAAAGTGGCATTTTTATATGAATTGTATAATAACATGTTTGGTGCAGTTGTCAAGTGGTTAGACTACTCGTCTCTCACTTAGGCGTCCGGGTTCGATTCCAGGAGACGAAAGTGAAAAATGTGATGGTAAAAGCGTAGTCTGGGTGCGTTTTCTCCGGGTTTTAAGGTTTTCTCAGTCATTAATTCCACTACCCCTATTTAACCATTATTATTTCAAACTATTTCACATCGTATTTCTCACTCTCACCCATCGTGCAAAGCTCTCTGACTCTAGGCGCTGGCTTGTAAGTTCTAGGGGTGTAAGTCCTAAATTCGATGAAGGTAAGTAGCGAAAGATGTATTACGTTGATAAGGTCAGTACTTTTTTTTTTTTTTTTTTTTTTTTTTTTTTTTTTTTTGCGATTAGGATTTGACTTTGTTCTTGCTATCAGTTGTTAATGCACGTCGTCATAAAAATGTAGCTAGTATGTTACAATCTTTCCAGGATTAACGGATTATTAATAAAACATATGCCAGTTGTGCGTCACAAAGAAAGGAGGCAGGACTGTGAACTTAACTTCTCTTCCATCGGAGCAGTGGCGTAATTGATTAACTTGAAAAGCTAGAAACACCTATTTATAAAAATTCCAGGTATCCTTTAAATGAAAAACCAATATGAATTGTTTTATTCATTATTATTCATAAAATAAAGTTATTAAACCCAAAATTCCTTACTTCTAATAAAATTAAGAAATAAATACAGTGGCTTATAAACCTGCAGGGGAAAATGAACACGCCTTTACAGTTAATAAATATAATCTTTCTTCAATTGACCTTGCTTATAAATTGAAGCAAGGACCCTTCCCCACGCGTTTTGTATAATTTTAAAACCTCGTTTATAAACTGGATATTAAAAGTTCACTAGTTATATTGAAAACAATTTTTGGCAAATAACCAATTTATTCTTATGTGAAGAATGTGTTTTTTTAGTTATATGTTTCCAGGCTATAATTGTTTTCGGATTATGTTTTATATAGCCGCAAGTTTAACAGTTATTTGTATTGTTTACAATTTCAATTATGTGCTTTGCAGTGGTAACGGGGGTATCCCGGGTGCAGGTTTTGGCTATTAGGATGGTGTGGAGATGTGGGTGCCCTAGCTCAGGATTTTGCTGGCATGGAATCTCTTTTCAGGAGTGGTAAGACACAAGTGATTTATTCATTTAGTTCGGCCTTTTTCCGCTGTCGAACACACACGTATTCCTCTTAAATTTTCTACTGTTAAACTATGTTTTACCCGACCGCACCTATTATTACTTATTACTTGTGGTGTAGGTCTGTATTAAATTAACTATTTCAGCTACAACTAACGGCTACACCACACACCCAAATATCATATGTTAACCCCGCAGATGCTTCATGCCAAGTGCCCCAAAAAGTGTCGCCTGACCAGCGAGAGAATTGTTTTCTCTTTTCCTGTTATGTTCCCCTCGGGCAGTGTAATCTCACCCCTTCGGTTCAGTGTCCTACCCTCTTAACGGTACTGTCCTACCAGCTCGTGACAACTCAGCTACTTAGACGTGTTTGAAATATTTTTTCCCTGCCCATTTTTAGTGTACATTTGTCCTCTCTTGGTATAATTTATATTTCCCTTTTAAATAACTCTTAGCTCCGTGACAAGATATGTACTGTCTCACTTTGTATCCCGTATTTAATATTATTTGTTTATGGTTCAAATTGCGAGAAGCTGGATTAAATTAAAATGTGTTTGTGCCTCTTGGAAAACATATAAAAGCTCGAGTCTTCCAGTCACATAACTTTCTCTAGCTGTTCGTTATACAAATAATTCAATAAAAGATTATTCTTTTAAAGATTATTTCTTTTGTTTTATCCAAATCATAATAATCGAGATAAGCCTTAGAAGAATTGGTGTTATACTTGTAAATGCGAGTAGACGGGAAATAAGGGAATACATTAAGCTAAAGCGATAGTAAACTCTTTTAAAAACGGGACGATGTGTGAAGAAATTGAAGTAAGGTTCGCTTTGCATGGTGTACAGTAAAATGTTCAAAGTGTTAACTTTCAGATACCTGTGGCAGAAAAATTAAATTGAGTATTATTTGTGGATGCTCGTTAACTGTTTTTGTTCTCAGCTTCCCATTTTATTCTGGGCGTAAAAGACCGCTTAATGTTATCTGCTTCAGGTTCTTTTACCTGTCATAAATCTATGACAAGGAGCCAACAGGTATTTTCCTTCCAAAGAATTTTTATGTCCGCAAAAAAATGTATTGTCCACCGCCGAGTTTGAACCCCAACCTTAGGAATCAGAGGCTAGCATATTACCCCAGATCACGGACGGAAGCATCTTATAGATCTGATCTGCGTATACAAGGTGGCCCAACTGCCCCGTATATACGTTTGTAGATATCCCTTTATGCAAAGAGTTGCAAAACTCGACGTGTTATTTCAAGTTATAACCGGCCATTGAAGAGTTGCTCAGTAACCTTTGTTTTACCCTGCTCAATAAGCGCGATCCACTGACCTCTCGCTTATAAACAAGTGTCCCACTTACCGGTTTTAACTTGAAGTGGCTCCGTTGAGTTCTGAAATTCTTTTAACGCACAAAGGATGTCTGTAGAAGTCAAACACGGGGCATTTTTACTTTCTCTACACGTAATATGTACATAGAATATGGAGAAGGCTTTGCATTCCACCCAAAAATTCGATACCGAGATTTCACCGAAAATACATGTTTTGATTCCACCTGAATTCAAAAAAAGCATTTTTGGAAAACGGTCCATGTGCGTGAGTGTGTGTGTCTGTGTCTGTGGGCAGCATAGCTCAAAAATGAAAATTCCGTTAAATACCAAACTTGGTATTTAAGTTCAGTATCTTCCAAGGATGCGACACAAAGATTATCAAGAAAATCCCCTACCCGCAGCTACCCTTTACATGGAAACATTTTAGAAAATTTTGAACCTCTCAAAAATGGCTCCAACGATTTTTATTAAAATATAATATATTAAAGATATTTACCTGACAAAATGTATATCTTGAATTTTCTGGGAATAGCCTCTGAAGGCTACTTTATTTTTGATGAATTTTACTGACTTTTACAAAACAGGCCAATCTTAAGATATAGAATAAAACTTATAACAGAAAAAATGTAAATCGGCATAACACACACAATTTATGTCATATACATTTTTTTCGTGGAGTTGATCGCTTTTGAGAAATTCGTTGTTTATTGGTTGCAGCTTTGAAAAACATACTTTTCTCATACAGGAATTTGTCAACTCCTGTCCATAGAAACAATGGAACTATAGTCACATAGTAAACAGCTTTTGACTATCCTTTAACCTATGGGACTCCCTTATTTCGCTTCTACTTACAAGGAAGCAAGTAATAAGACTATTTCTGCTAATTTTTTCTCGATTAGAGAGAAGTAAATATAAGCATTAGCTTTTTAACAATAATTTGTTGCGGGGATGTAGAGAAAGTCATATGAATGGAACAGTCAGATTTTTTGGTAGTGTTTAAGGCCAGTTTTACTACTTGTGGCACCGCAGGCGATGACAATGGTGATACATGCAATGTAGATGGAGCTCTGGTGGAATGCGATGGCGGGAGAAACCGGAGATTCCACCTCTGCGCCGCTTTAACCACCACAAATCTCACATGCGGTCACTTGGGATTGAACTCGGGCCATCTAGGTGAGAGGCGAGTGGTCTAATCACGGCGCGGCCAAACCATGCAAGGGTCCGTCGGTCGCTTTATGTGAACAAAGCGAGGCTGTAGAGATACCGACCTGCACACATTCACATCCCTTTCTCTATCACTTCTTTCTTCTTCTAATTCTGTTTACCGTGCTAGTATGTGAGAATTACACCCCTAAACTTAATATCAGATGCTTATTGAGGAGCATAGACTATCAATCAGGATAGGTGATTATTCTGATACCAGGTATGAAAGTGAGGAAGTGGATGATATGATACTGCTTCGACCACATGCCAAGTGTAGTGTTTGTCCGAGTTTTCGTTTTTGAGTTAAAATGGTCACAAATTGGTTCTTTGTCTGACTGACTTAATTGTAAAAATGTTTTCTTTTACGAATTCAGGGGAATCAAAACTTGTATCTCCGGTGTAACCTCGAAATCGAAATACAACACCCCTACCAACGTGGCCCAGAAGATAAAATATCTACATCGCAACATAACATGGACAAAAGTGGCATTTTTATATGAATTGTATAATAACATGTTTGGTGCAGTTGTCAAGTGGTTAGACTACTCGTCTCTCACTTAGGCGTCCGGGTTCGATTCCAGGAGACGAAAGTGAAAAATGTGATGGTAAAAGCGTAGTCTGGGTGCGTTTTCTCCGGGTTTTAAGGTTTTCTCAGTCATTAATTCCACTACCCCTATTTAACCATTATTATTTCAAACTATTTCACATCGTATTTCTCACTCTCACCCATCGTGCAAAGCTCTCTGACTCTAGGCGCTGGCTTGTAAGTTCTAGGGGTGTAAGTCCTAAATTCGATGAAGGTAAGTAGCGAAAGATGTATTACGTTGATAAGGTCAGTACTTTTTTTTTTTTTTTTTTTTTTTTTTTTTTTTTTGCGATTAGGATTTGACTTTGTTCTTGCTATCAGTTGTTAATGCACGTCGTCATAAAAATGTAGCTAGTATGTTACAATCTTTCCAGGATTAACGGATTATTAATAAAACATATGCCAGTTGTGCGTCACAAAGAAAGGAGGCAGGACTGTGAACTTAACTTCTCTTCCATCGGAGCAGTGGCGTAATTGATTAACTTGAAAAGCTAGAAACACCTATTTATAAAAATTCCAGGTATCCTTTAAATGAAAAACCAATATGAATTGTTTTATTCATTATTATTCATAAAATAAAGTTATTAAACCCAAAATTCCTTACTTCTAATAAAATTAAGAAATAAATACAGTGGCTTATAAACCTGCAGGGGAAAATGAACACGCCTTTACAGTTAATAAATATAATCTTTCTTCAATTGACCTTGCTTATAAATTGAAGCAAGGACCCTTCCCCACGCGTTTTGTATAATTTTAAAACCTCGTTTATAAACTGGATATTAAAAGTTCACTAGTTATATTGAAAACAATTTTTGGCAAATAACCAATTTATTCTTATGTGAAGAATGTGTTTTTTTAGTTATATGTTTCCAGGCTATAATTGTTTTCGGATTATGTTTTATATAGCCGCAAGTTTAACAGTTATTTGTATTGTTTACAATTTCAATTATGTGCTTTGCAGTGGTAACGGGGGTATCCCGGGTGCAGGTTTTGGCTATTAGGATGGTGTGGAGATGTGGGTGCCCTAGCTCAGGATTTTGCTGGCATGGAATCTCTTTTCAGGAGTGGTAAGACACAAGTGATTTATTCATTTAGTTCGGCCTTTTTCCGCTGTCGAACACACACGTATTCCTCTTAAATTTTCTACTGTTAAACTATGTTTTACCCGACCGCACCTATTATTACTTATTACTTGTGGTGTAGGTCTGTATTAAATTAACTATTTCAGCTACAACTAACGGCTACACCACACACCCAAATATCATATGTTAACCCCGCAGATGCTTCATGCCAAGTGCCCCAAAAAGTGTCGCCTGACCAGCGAGAGAATTGTTTTCTCTTTTCCTGTTATGTTCCCCTCGGGCAGTGTAATCTCACCCCTTCGGTTCAGTGTCCTACCCTCTTAACGGTACTGTCCTACCAGCTCGTGACAACTCAGCTACTTAGACGTGTTTGAAATATTTTTTCCCTGCCCATTTTTAGTGTACATTTGTCCTCTCTTGGTATAATTTATATTTCCCTTTTAAATAACTCTTAGCTCCGTGACAAGATATGTACTGTCTCACTTTGTATCCCGTATTTAATATTATTTGTTTATGGTTCAAATTGCGAGAAGCTGGATTAAATTAAAATGAGTTTTATTTATGGACGCTTTTTAACTGCTGCGGTTCTTAGCGTTCCTCTCTATACTGAACGTGAAAAACCGCTTAATTTTCTCAGAAGTCACTTTATTAGGCTTGAAGTTCATTTACATGCCGTAAATCTACGACACGGGACCAACGGCTATACTTCCTTTCTGAAGGAAGTTATGGTAAGGAATTTAAGCCCGAAAAATGCCATCACTATCTGCCGAGTTTGAACCCTTGACCTTAAGAACCAGAGGTTAGCACATTACCCCCAAACCACGGACGACACGAGAAGCGGAATTTGGTAATGAATTCTCTCTCGCTACCTCCACTATATATAGGTATAGGTATTTAGTAAATTGTGTACTATAAAATACGAAACAGCCCATTCTTTCTTAAATAACCGAATAAATATCGTGGAATGCACCTTCTGTTCTACCACTGCATTTCGTCGAAGATAGCTTGTGAGATGCAAACAGAAAGCAAAAAGAAATGGGTTGAAGGTCAAGTGTTACGTGGTAAAGTAGGGATAGCATCTTGGGCACCGATAAAGGGACGCATGCGCATACCAGTTGCATACCTGCCGAGTAGAGGCCGCCTGCATTGGCGATTGCACGCGCCGCAGGAAACAACCCGTAGTAGCGCGTTGGGGGACTCGCTCGACGCAGCAGTATATATGCTCTATATTACAATACAGTTTTACAGGTAATTAATGTCTTTAATGATAGTGCATGCTGTTCAACCGAGATTATAAAATCTCTTGCTTCAAATGGATTGCACAAAAATTTGCAGTTCACACAGAAGAACTTTGCTGATATATCTAAGACAATAATACATATTTCAAAACATTGAACATTGAAATGCCTCAAGCCCTGGAAGCTGTTGATGAACCGTGACACCTGCTTTAAACCATGTGAAAAAAAAGGGTTTGTTTGTTTGGGAAAAATATCGGATTTTTAAAAATGCGCGAAATACGAAATGTGGAAAAAAATGTTGATGGAGTACTTTACCCAACAGTCGATGATCTATCCTGTTTCCGTTTTGCTCCAATCACATCTTGTGATATGCAACAACATTTTCCACAATATAAAGCCAATGTGCTTTGTGTATGTGCCAATGATTCTCATTTGAGACGTTACGAATGTATATTGTTGTTGATTATAATTTATGTATCTTGAGAGAAAGTGAAACGGATAATGATGCTGATGACTTGTTGCACAACAGTAATTGAATGTAGAATGTAAATATTAAAATTGTTAGTTCCTCTAAATGAGTGATATTTAGATTTTCCACCCACCCAACCTCAATCACCTTCCACTGCTAGTGAAAATATCACTGCCTAACACCAAACCACTGCCTACCGATGAACTGTCAACAAATCACAGTTAACTTCGATTCTGTCCAGCTATCGATCCCCAAGATGCTATCCCAATTGATAAGAATGTGCGAAAATGTAACTCCATGGCACAACAGTTCACAAGGGACCTTGGCCTACCGCCCAGCCGCTGCATCCTCCATCTCGGCCCGAAAGCATCCTAAATAGGAGTGCAGTGCTGGAGGGTGACACCACGATGCTGAGTGTACCCTGGACCAGGTCTCCCAGCGGGGAAAAATTCCCCAGATCTCCCGTTTGGCAAGCAGCCGCAATGCCACTGCGCTAAGGAGACGTTCTAATGTCTGTACCTGTCTTACAGTCTGCCGAAAATAAACCGTTTGTGCGCCTGATTGGTATGCATCTTGTACCACTCTACAGATATGTATGCAGCAAATTTTAAAGGGGATACATGTGGATGAGTTAGATGAAAAAGCTAGAGCTAGCTGGAAATTTAACGTTCTACTAGTGTAGCTATAATAAAGTTATTCCCTCCTTCGCAGACTGAATTACTGTAGTCATCTTTCAGATATATTTTTGCTTCTGGTAAGCAAGATACTTCAAGATTTTAATTGCAGTTATCAGTCTAATTAATAAGCCTGACATTTCCGGATTGTTTTATACATGATAAGAAACTATCAGCACAAAGTTTGTCATCTGTTTATCAACTTATTTCTCCAAAGATGTCAAACTGGATATTGTGGTATATTTGTCATAAGTCTGTCAACTTATTTCTCCAATATTTGTTCCACTGGGCCCCAATAATAAAAGCATTTTTGTGGGAACGTACTGCAAGAAACGTTCTCTCAAATTTTTGACATACCTTTTTGTTACATCCAGTATATTGTAATGTCTCCGTTACGTGATGTATTCTACGTCACCAATTGCTTCATCAGTACTCCGCTACAAGCGTCTATGAGGGCTAGCTAGCTGATCCAGTCTTCTCCGCGCATGCCTGGACATGACACGAGTTCTCCTACTAGAGGGCGGTGGGATATTGGCTAGCCCATATTAAGATAAATTATTCTTACCGCCGGTTTGAAGTGGTTGTTTTCTTATCCAGGCAACGTACAGATTTATAAGGTTAAAAATTAAGTAACAAAAAATTAGAGTAAAATAGAACAAAATAAAAGTGATAGTCACAATTGATTAAAACTGTAGCTAAATCAAGGACTTGGGAGTAAAATGTATGTTTATTAGATAAATGAAATTAGCTTATCAATCTAACAAACATTTTTGTTCCAACAAATGCTGTAGGTAGAACGTAGAGGTGGCGAAAAAGAGATAGTTGTCTAGAATCGCAGGCGCCGCTCGCTCTCCGGCTTCGTTTATCACACACTGCTGAGTAGTATACCTTGTTTAATATTTGGTTACTCGCGGAAGGAAGGCACTAACCATCTAAAGCGTTACAATTTTGTTTGTAATTCGGCAACAGACTTACACAAAAAGAAAAATCTAAGACGTTTAATGCCAGCTCTTTCAGCTCAACTTTTCGATTCGAAAGCATCTCCATACACATATATGCCTGCCTATAAATGATTTTAAATTTGGTGATATATAGACTTCGTTACAACCAGTACTGTGAACATTTAACTGCTTAATGACAACAGTTTTACTATAAATGAGCTACTTAGAAATTTAACAAGCGTATATCGTTCTCTTACATCCCATACAAGTGGGAACTGTGATGGTATATGTCGTGTCACGGGGTTAAAAGTTACCTACAAGGGAGATATAAATTATAGCCAATATAATATAAATTAAACTAAGAGGGGACAAATGTACATTGAAAAACATGTCTAAGAAAAAGGACAGACAGTTGTCACGAGCTGACAAGCGACCCAGGTAGGATAGTACCGTTAAGGGAAGGACATTGAACTGAAGCGGTGGGGTTCCACTACCCGAGGGCGAACATAATAGGGAAAACAGAAACTATTCTCTTAATGGTCAAGCGGCATTTTTGGCACTAGGCAGGAAACACCCGCGGAGGTAAGATGTAATACTTAGGTGCAAGATGAATCTTTGGTTGTGACGGAAATAGTGTCGATTAAATACGGAACAAAATACGGAGGAAATCACTGCATCAAAAGACTGTCAAAAGTAATAAGTAATGATAGGCGCGGTCGAGTAAAGCGTAAGGAGTAGAACATTTGGGAGGAATGCCTGTGTGTTCAACGGCAGAAAAGGCCAAACAACATGAATAAATGAGTTCAATAATAACTCAAAAGAAATCACTTGTGTCTTACCACACCTGAAAAATATTCCATGTCAACAAAATCCTGAGCTCGGGTGCAATTCTGATACGCGGCGTACGAACACGGAACTCCTAAGTTACCTGAAAAAAAAACTTATAACATAACACTTCGAAAACTGCTGTTCCTATTTGATATAAATTGTGTTATGGAAAGATCTGAATTTTTGTCTGCCTCTTACGATTTCAATGTAAACTTCACTGTACAACGCCTAGGCCAGCGACACAACATTTAATATATAAACTTGACCTCCACATATAATGTTTTAATACAAATCATCAGAAAATGTTTATAACAATAATTAATTCCAACTCTTTTTCTTGAAAAGTATTGTATGAGATGGGGAGAATTCCATAAATGTTTTCTTAAAATACAAACGAGGCCCCTTCCCAAAGAGTAAAGGGTAGATGGGGGGGGTGACTGCGCAGCTGATCTGTTGCGGAACACTCTCCAAGAGGAAGGGATCAAGTGAGAGAACCAGAAGAGACCACAGAGATGCGCGGAAGTACCTAACATTTCCTAGCCCGAATACCCATCGCACTATTGGAGGTACCAGAGAGAGAGAGAGCAAACCTGTAGACCTGACAGCCCTCTAGCGTCCACGGAAAATCTTTCCATTGAGCATGCAACTGTGCATTCTGCTTGCACCGCCATATACCACGAACCTGGAACCACACCTGAAAGACTAGAAGGACACGGAATGAAGGTGAAGTTAATAAAATTAAATTGTCGTAGAGGAGATATTGCCCCGGTATCCGCCTGTTCAAAACCTTACAAAACTCGTTGATCAAAATGTTCAATCATTGGGAAACGAACCCGGGACCACCGAATGCGAGTTGAACATGTTAGCGCGGCATCATCTCGCTCCACTCCCCTCTCTCTAACGAAAACGCGTGTGGATTATTTTCTCGGAATACCTTTTTACTTTCTCTGCCACATACATAGTAGGTAGAGAAAAAATTGTATGCAACCCAAAAATTCAATACCAACATTTCACCGACATATATGTTTTGAAGATCTGTGATTCCAAAAACAGAAGTACTTCATAAAATGGATCGTGTGTGTCTATTTGTATCTATTGATAACTAAAAACGAAAAATCGTATAAATACCAACTTTTTATTTATGTTTAATATCTTTTAAAGATGAGAAACAAGTTTCCAAGAAAATCCCGCAACCGACAACTACCCTTTACATGTACTGTTTCTAGAAAAAAAAAATAGTTTCTCCACAAACGGTTCCAACGATTTTAATTAAAATATCGCATATTATAACATTTATATGCTAATAAAATATATATCTGGAATTTTCTGAGAATAGCTTGTAACGTTTACTTAATTCAGCAAAAATCTTATATATTTTGAGTAATTCTAAATGCTAAAGATGAACACAAACTACACAAAACTGGAGATTTATTGAAAACACACAGCTTATTTCAATTAACCTTTTTGTGGCATTACCTATAGGCTCTACCGAGATATCCGTTATCTATGGTTCAATCTGTGCTACTGTTTAAAGTCCGCTCGATATTCAGTTGTTTCTAGCCGTTGCAAGGAAGAAAGTGGCAGCATATAGCGTCCAGTTTTTAAATATTTGACTGCGTGTACAACGAAGCCTCTAATAAAGCTAGTTCTGTAAAGGCTTTTTAGATTAAAATGAACTAGATGGAAAACTAAACTTTCATAATAATCATGTCAGCCATCAATAAACGATATAGAGTAGAGAAAATAATGTGTATGGAACAAAACGAAATTTGTTTATTTATTTATTTAAGGGCTATTAAAGTAGTTGACACATCATATGGAATATTTATATATCTACATGTATCTATAGGTTGAACTATGGAAGAGTGCCACCAAACGCACTGTTACCTACGTAGATATAGTGTGCCTAACACCCTCCAGAAAGAAGAGATGAAGAGAAGGAACTTGCGGTGGGTTTATACGTTAGGTGCCATATGCAGTGGCCTTATTGTTGTGGCGTATTTTCCTAATCACCACGTGCTGAGCACCAGATGCCGCGCTCTCGGCTTCTTGGTGACGTAAGCGGTGCTCTAAAACTCACTCCACTACCAATGAGTAGACCCACGTACCTGTTGGTGTGAATCCACTACCGGTGATATGCCTTGGGGTTGCTCAGCATGCACGATAGTTGACTCTCTCAGCGTGGTATAGCTAATGGGGGTAGTTCAGGGAGTGGTCTTATAAGAATGTAGACGTACGTCATTTTCCTTGCGTTTATTTTAATTAGGAGGTACGAGATAAGCACTTTGCTTCACAATTCTGCTAACTTAAACACTTGATAGGAACTTTAATACTTGGTTATTCACACGTAATTATTTATACTACTTCTTCTTTGATTCTGATTTACATAATTTAATTTAATACACGTCACTGACTTTAAATACACTTAACTTAGAGCGCTGTAAACTACTAAGTATCTTCACGAGTTACAATGTTTCACTTTATGCGAAGAAGTGACGTTCAGCATAACAACCGACAGCATGACAGCAGCATCAGACGAGAAACATACAGCTTTAAACAGACAGCAACCAGCGACAAACAGTAGCCCCGATGTGCCATCCTCGGTTCCTTATATACTAAAAATACTGCCATGGCGGCTTCTTTCTGATTGGACAGAAAGGCCGCGCAATTGACGTAAATATTACCCAAAAACCACTGTTCTCATCCCAGGTTGAACCGCAACACCCACGTGACACGAGTTGTACAATGGAAAATTGTTCTTTTTCGAATTTTAAGGTTTACGCCCGGTGAGCCGTTAGTACGCGACTGGACAAAAGAAACCTTGTTAACAAAGAGCTTCTCACATCACACTTCTAGCTCGGCGTCAGCTTTCTGCTTTTGCTTTGCTCCAAGCTGAATTTATTCTGCTAAATACATAAGTTAACAAGCATCTGTTCTCTTTAACTATACACTGCTACACAATTAATACACTAGTAATAGTTTTTGTAGAGGAGCTAATTAACAGTCTCAAACTACAGGGGACTATAGACTTCAGGCAGATCACAAAGACGTTTAGAAATCTCTAACAGTTCCAGGACGAAGATCGTGCTAGTGCTGGAGCTGTCCAGAGAGGACAATGAACGATCCGTGGACCAAAAAATGAAATTACGTTCTATTTCTGGGCGCTCTTTAACTGCTATGATTCTTAGCGTCTCATTCTATACTGGGCGTGAAAGACCGCTTAACTTTTCTCAGAGGCCTCTCTATCAGGCTTGAGGTTCTTTTACGTGCCGTAAATCTACGACACGGGACCAACAGCTTTACTTCTCTTCCGAAGGAAGCCATGCTAAGGATTTTTACACGCGAAAAAAATCCATCGTCCACCGCCGTGTTTGAACCCGCGGTCTTGGGTATGTGAATGGTAACCAGTACACCACGTAGGGTGACTCGTGGCTCAAGCAGCCCTACAGAATCTATAGGGAGTACTCTTTCATTTGAGAAAATTCCCGCTATCTTCCGACACCGCTATACGCCAAGAAATCTATAAGCGTCTCGAACAATGAGAAAAATGGAATAAATGATAAATTATGAAAAGGAAATTGTGTTAGATAAAACATTCACCTTAGAATTTGCCTACCGATCAGGGAAAACCACGTAAAACCCAAGGTCAAGTGCGTCGATGGAAATGGAGGTTGCTACTTCCTGAATGGATCCCACATAGGTAACCGGCAGAGAAAGTTATAGTAGCAGAGACTGGGAAAACTGGGAAGCAAATCCAGAATTGCGTCATGTTAAGGCCCCTCATTTTCTTTTGGGGGCACTGAAAGCAAATGCGGTGATGGGGTGAACGGACATGAATGGGGTTGCCGACCAAAACAAATCTGGCTAGCACATTATGTTACCAGCAAAAGGAAGGAAAAGGAAACACATATATCCTTCCAACAAGATTTGGCATGTAGAGACGGAACGTGCCGTTGTAAGGCAAGCCAGAGATTTATCGGTGGACCGAACTGCCGCTAGATTCTTGTTGCGGTTGTTTTTCTCGTGTTGTTTGTCAGCCAACTCCTCGGCTCCTCCAAGCTGGGGGTTGACTCATGCAGCATTTTTAACCTATAAGTTACTTTTAATGCTCCTTCGTTACAACATACATTTTACCACACTTGGTAAACTAGCCTGTCTTTCATACTTAATCCCAAAGTTCATATCATCTTAGACTTTATGATTTTGTTAACTTAGGTGTGTTAGCAGAGTATTTATTACCAGACACCTCTAATACCATAAAACATTAAATATACATTTAAATTTCCGTGTGAGAAAAATGTTAAGTATTTTGAATCTGAAACAAATAAAAAAGATTATCTCAGAAATGGTCAATTCCACGAAAAAAAGAAACTTATATGACATAAATTGAGTGTTTTAACGTGATCTATATTTCTTGTGTAGTAACTTTTTGCCTATTTCTTACAGTTTACCAGTTACTCGAAATTCAGCAAAATGCATTCATAATAAAGAGGTCTTCAGGGTCTATTCCCAGAAAATTCAAGATATACATTTTATTTGCCGTATAGATATCTTTAATATGCGGTATTTTAATCAAAATCGTTACAGCCATTTTTTGAGAAAATAAAAAAATTCGAAATTTTTCCATGTAAAGGGTAGTTTGGAATGGGGGGATTTTCTCAAAATCTTCGTGTCGCATTCCTGGGAGATACTAAACTTAAATACCAAGTTTGGTATTTTATTGACTTTTCGTTTTTGAGTTATTTATGTTTACAGACACACTGACACAGGGTCACACACGCGGACCTTTTTCTGAAAATACTTTTTTTTGGATACGGGGGACCCTAAAACTATATTTCAAGTAAAATCTCGGTATCGAATTTTTGGGTGGAATGCAATACCTTCTCTACACGTTCTATGTACATGTAGAGAAAATAGAAATTAAATATTCCCTTTCAAAGGGAATTGAAACTAGTTATCTACACCACTGACAATGAGGGAGGTTGCATTATCTACAGCAAACCCTCTTCCGACTCATTGAACTAAATCAATACCTAAAAAAGGAATAGCTGATAATAAATTGGTAATTACTGTAGCTCCTTAAAAAGATATTTTCATTTGCCCTTTTTACTTTCTCTATACATGCTATGTACATAGTGAATAGAGGAAATATTGCACTCCACCAAAAAATTCGATACCGAGATTTCACCGGAAATATATATTTTAGGGTCCCCTTTATCTAAAAAAAAAAAGCATTTTCACAAAAAGGTCCGTGTGTGTGTGTGACCGTGTGTCCGTGTGTTCGTGTGTCAGTGTGTCTGTGTGTCTATGAACATGATAACTCAAAAACGAAAAGTCGGTAAAATACCAAACTTGGTATATCAGTTTAGTATCTTTCAGGGATGCGACACGAAGATTTTGAGAAAAATCCCTCACCCCAAACTACCCTTTACATGGAACTTTTTTCTAAAATTTTGATTTTCTCAAAAATGGCTCTAACGATTTTGAGCAAAATATCATATATTAAAGATATTCACCTGACAAATAAAATGTATATTTTGAATTTTCTGGGAATAGCCTCTGAAGACTACTTTATTCTGGATGAATTTTGCATAACTACTAAACCGTAAGAGATGGACATAAACTTAAACCACAAAAACTGTAGAGCACGTTAAAACACACAATTTATGTTATATACTTTTTTTTCTGTGGAGTCGATCGTTTTTGAGATATTCCTTTTTCTTGGTTTCAGCTTTGAAAAACTTACACTTTTCTCATACAGGAATTTGTCAACTCCTGTCCACACAAACTAAGGAACATCAGTCACATAGCAACCAGGTTTTGGCTTTCACTTTAACCTATGGTATTCCCTTATTTCGCTTGTATTTACAATAAAGCAAGGAATAAGACTATTTCTGCTAATTTTCCTCGATTAACATGAAATAAATAAAAGATAAGCTTATTAACAATAATTTGTTACAGAGAGATAGAGAAGGTCATGTGAATGGAACACATCAGATTTTTTAAGTTGCTCCCAGCACGCCACGTACTGAGCAGACAAGCTCCGCAGTCGTCTGTTCTATACTTGACGATGTTGATATACATTTAACAAAGGAACATGTAAAAACAGCAGTCAAGAAGTACGAGACAGGTGGACACGGTCTACAAGCATGACGTCACCCGCTTGAAACCAAGATCTCGATCAGCTGACGACGGTATAAGCATGTGATAGCTTTAGCGTGGACCTAAAGTTCCATTAAATATAAGACAAGACAATAGTATTATTGCGCAGCTTATGGCTACAAGGAAACATTCCGAAAAGGATCTGGAATTTCTCTTCACTGGTGTGCATGTACAAATGTTAAAACATAAATTCTAGAGTATTGCAGATTCCTATAGAACAGATAACCCAAAAGTTGAATCGTATTAACTACATATTACCTTGTGGGATAACACTAGGAAGGCATTTGAGATGCGGGTTCATGTCCCACTTTTGATGTCAGAAAGATTAAGGCATATATTTACGGAGGAGCCCCCGTAAACGGGGCAGAGCTCCTCACGTTACCATGTGACCCTTTATGCTTCTAATGTGAGCTTTGGGAGGGAGAGATAAAGGGAGACAGATCCGACGACGGATAACGAGGGATTCTAGCATGGACGGTGTCCATAACGTTAAGGACCCCCATTCATGAGTCCCTAAACTCCACTGTTCCCCCCATTAGGGCGCACTCGCAGTCTCGTTCCGATAGACGCCAGGGGAGAAACCGCTACATCCACCACCAAGCCGCAACCCACCGAACACGGTTACTTGATCTTACAAATCTGAAACAGATGGGAATGAAGAAAACTACAGATATAGGAAATTTGGGACGGCAAGTCGTGGTAGAAGAGAAGCAATCTCAGCTGCCACCGGGTTGCCACGAAATATCTATTGGTGGGGTGTGGCCCCGGGTGCACTATCTCGCCTGTGGTTTAGGATGGGGAGGGCCCAGGTTAAATAATCGGTGGTTCGGCAGGCCTGGATGATGACGGGGCAGGAAGAAGCACACGTTGTGAAACCCGTTTTGTAAATTTTGAAACATATTACTATACTCACATTTTTAGTTACTAGTGTAAATTATCGTATTTTCAACTTGAAATTGACACACTTAAGGCCAAATATTATTGGCCAGAACTAAATTTCGGATTTTTATCAATTTTTCACCATAGTGAAAGATTAAAGCACCATACCCACTTACAGTCATCCATTTAAATCGTCACGTGATACGGTTTAAAGCGCCGCATGGCGATAAAAATAAAAACAAATTGAACTACAAGCATTATGTTATTTAATTAGGCAAGAAAACATTTTTTTTCATTTTTTGTATTTTTTTGATCAAATTTCACAGATGTGTTACCTTAATTATAGAAAATATACCTTACAAGGAGTAGAAAATTAAGGCACATTAACCTAACAAATTTTGTAATTGAAAGCTGTTAGTTAATTCGGTTTTGGGGTTAAAGTACCTAAATCGTGGATACAATTTAAAAAATCTGATGTGTTCCATTCACACGAAGTTCTATACATCTCTGCAATAAACTATTGTCATAAAGCTTATTCTTCTCTCTACTTAATGCTAATCGAGATAAACATTGGAAATTTTCTTATTACTTGCTAAGAAAATTTGTCAGATCGTTCCATTATGGCTTTTGGGAGATCTCGCATTTTTCTACCTTAGTCACGTGACTTTGATGTTGGGCCAATGATGTCTATCTATCTATGTATGCTTGAAGGCTGAGTGTGTCTATAACCGCCAACAGATTATACGAGAGATTGGGATGATGGGTTCTGAGTCGCTCCTGCCCAAAGTCCACTTCAACTTATCTTCTTATGTGTTGAATGCATAGACATTTCTATGCCTGGTGCTCATGTGTTGTTATTAGTTTGAAAATTCAAACAAATAATATCAAAGAGTATCTTGACAAAGATTGATCGACACAAAATTGTTATTTATATAAACTGCATTTTACCGAAGTCACATGTTTTGAGCAGTAGGAAGAGATGGACAAAAGTCATTGGGTTATACAAAAGTCATTCAGAATACATATGACTTAAAATTATATTACCGGAAAGCTCTTTAGATACTAGTAAATAGGTAGACACGTTTGGTTTGTGCCGCTCTCCGTGGTGTAATGGTTACCATGCTAACTTTATATACCCAAGATCGCGGAGAGCGATGGATTTTTTTCGGGCCTAAAAATCCTTAGCATGGCTTCCTTCGGAAGGGAAGTAAAGCCGTTGGTCCCGTGTCGTATATTTATGGCAGGTAAAAGAACCTCAAGCTGATAAAGATGCCTCTGAGTAAAATTTAGCGGTCTTTCACGCCCACTATAGCGTCCATTTCACATTTGATTTGCCATACAAATACTTTAAATCAACAGTAATTTAATCAAAATCCCTAGATCCATTTTTGAGAAAATCCGCGCACGCGTGCACACATACTCGTACATGACTTTTGCAGACTTCCTGTTGCAGCTGTTACTTGGGGGTTGCGGATTCCTATTGTGGTTTTGGCTATTAAGAAATGACATGGAAATATGGATGCCCTAGCTAAGGATTTTGTTAGCATGGAATCTTTTACAGGTGTGGTAAGATACAAGTGATTTTCTTCGAGTTCCAGACTATTATCGAACTCATTTATTCATTTTGTTCGGCCTTTTCTGTCGTCGAACACACATTTCCTCCTAAATGTTGTACTCTTAAGTTACGCTTTACGCAACCGCGCCTATTGTTACTTATTACTTTTGGTGCAGTGATTTCGTCCGTACCATGATCTGTATTAAATTAACTATTTCCGTCTCAACTAAAGGTAGCGCCACCAAGGACCCAAATATTTTAGCTCTGCGAATGTTCCAAGCCAAGTGCCATAAGTGTCGCTTGACCAGCAAGAGAATTGTTTCCGTTTTCCTTGTTATGTTCAGCCTAGGACAGTGTAACGTCACCCCTTCAGTTCAATGTCCTTCCCTTAACGGTACTATTCTACCTGGGTCGCTTGTCAGCTCGTGACAACTCGGCTACTTAGACGTGTTTAAAACATTTCTTCCCTGGCCATTTTCAATGTACATTTATCCCTTCTTAGTATAAGTTATATTATTTGCTATAATTTATATCTACCGTTTAAATAACTTTTAGCCTCGTGACAAGACATGTACTGTCCCACTGTGAAATCTCAATATCTATCTTTGTATGTAGTGCACTTATTGCGGTATTTATCATGGAGAAACTAAAAAGAAAAACTGATTAACTGAAATACAACAATAAATGTACTATTTAAGCGGGTGCTTGCTTCCTTATTTGTTACGATAAGAATTAAACTTTTAGAGATAAACATTTCTGTTTCCTTCATAATAATGTAGAGGCATTGTTAGTATAGGACAAACTACATATAACCATTTCTAGCTCCACCCCTGCAATTCTACACTTAATAGCTGAAAGTGGGCTACTTGGACTAAAAAGGGTTGGACAATGCGGTCTGACTCAGCAATGCTCGGGGTATCCATATCCGAAATCCAATGTAATGATTAATGTATCTCTCAACACAACTGGATGTGAAAGGGGTTACACCCAAAAATACAAACGCGAGAGGAAGAATGAAGAGGGCGAAAAATGCATGGAAAAAAAAAAAGGAAGTAGACGCAAGGGAAACAGAGCCAAGATTCATTTTTTTCTTTTCAGAATAAGTGGCCCTATTCTGCGATACACTGCTAGCGGATCTTGCCAATATTGTTATTTTGCTTATATTTGGCAAACGACTTATATATGACAGTCGGGCAGTTACGAATTTACTAGGTTAGTATGGTCAACTATAATAAATATTTTCAATTAAATTAATTTTGTACCTATTGAGAGATACTGGTTCAACTTACACTACACCATTCTACTTTTAGCAACAAAAACCAAAGGTAAAGTGAAATTTCAAGTGTCTACTACTACCATGTTAGTTAAACATTTAGGCTTTTGGTGTTACTTCCATAGATTTTGTTTTATGAGCATTTCTAAAACAGTATGGAATTTTAATCTTCTTACAAGGTACAAGGTCTCACTAATACTGAAATAAAATTAATTGCGACGGACACGTCAGATGTAACCAATACATACTGCACCGATTTTGGTTGCCCATAGCAGTAATTTTACAATAGCGGTAATTTAGTGGGCCTTACATATTGTGGATAATAATGGATATAACAGGAAACACAGGTATAATATAATGAATTAATAAGCATTTTAAACCATTTAGCTGTACGTGCTAATAATGTGTTGAGCAAGTTTGTATGGGTTAGTGTAGAAATCTGTTAAATACAAATGTTAATGACAATATGCCCGTTGTTATCTGGAAGACTCAAGTTGCTCAACAAACAAAAGTATTATTTATCCGATGAACATTCTTTTGTTTATCTTTGCATTGCATGCAAAGAGGAGGAATTCTGCTTCTTTTCTCTATGCTTTGCCGATGAATTCAATAACAGACGATCGCACTGCGAGACTTTACAGACCTGCTGTACATGCATGCTCTTCAATTTTGCCGTGCAGGGTCGCGCTATCTTTAATTTCCCTCAACAGGTTATGACAGTCTCATTCTTTGATTTAATGGATGCAACTTATCTAAACCGAAAACGCAGAGAGATAATTTTTAGTTCATTAAATATGTTTCTTTATCACTTTCTGAAGTCTCTATGCTTGTACTATTTTCAATAATTTTGAATGAGCAATTATTGTGACGTCAGTGCCGTGAGAGTCATCTGTTAGTACGTAACTTTATAACGTATTTATTTGTAAAAGATTGAGTAAACTTTTTTATGTGGTAATTTTTTTTTTCTTTGTGGTAGCTTAACATTCTTTAACCTGGTTAGTCATATCGGACGATGAAGAAATTGGTGAAATGATGTTCAAATGTTCGCGGGGTCCATGGACCTCAAAGTTACTCGACATTCGTCTTCTCAGGATAAGGGAAAACCCCGAAAAAACCTTATCCGTGTAACTCATCCTAAGCGAGATTCGAACTCATGAGCTGTAGATATAGGCGGACACGCTAGCACCACACTACCTAGGCGGGCTGTGGTATTGTTGGTTATGTTATTCAGTTTGTAACTTGCGGAGCGCTTGGAGGATATTCGCATGTAACTTGCGGACCTAGAAACCGTGACAACTTCTTGCGTTGCGCTTACGATTGCATTGTGAATGATATCTCCTTGCGTCTGCGCTTATGCTACGTTACGTCTGCGTTTGCATCTCATTGTAAATGCAGCATAACAGATTTCTACACAAAGTACCACAAACATACTTAAGTAGGAACGTACAACTAAATGGAATACAATACCATGTTATACCTGTGTTTTTTGTCCTATTCATTATTGCACCACTGTTTATAAAGCTCACAACGTCTATAATTACTGCTATGGGTAGCACAAATTGGTGCAGTAAGCATTGATAACCCTTAACGCTTCTATCGAGTTAATTTAATTTCAATATCGGTGAGTTGCGCCGCAAATGTACCTTGTTAGGCGTTTTAAAACCTTTCCATGTTTAATCCATCATACGTATATAGCATTGAGTTTCTTTTCGATTTAAGGGGAGTTTAAAAGCCTTTTGCCGCCAATGTTTAATTTGCTAAATTATTGACCCATTATCACACTGAATTTAAGATATCACACTGAAATTTTTACAGAATGTAAGTGAATGCCTTTTAAGTTCACTGTTCTAAAGGTTACCCCAATCATTTGTTTATTAAGAAACATAATTTTTTTTCAATTATACCATCCTTTGCTTAAAATTTATTAGCAATGATTTTGTGCTTAAAAATAACCAAACATCTTTATTTACACAAAAGATTTAGATATTGTTTTTAGCATTCCAAAATTGATTTAATCTAGTTTCAATATATGAGAAAACAGGTCATCTATACCAGAAAACGTCGCTCACAAAAAATATGTACAAGGCAACAACAGCAAAGGAGAACACAAAATATTGGCTCTACTTTTCAAGAAAGAAACCATAAAAATTGAGCACACAGAAATTGCAATATTAAACGGTTGTACACATTTTTAGAGCAAAACTTTCTCCAAAATATGCATATTTTATCTCTCGACTACAAAGTGTGTAAGAAATCTGATTTTTTTGTCCTTAACGCTGCAGAATCCACAGTACAAAATGCTAGATGCAATCATATTTTAAACAATGTTTGTAAACATTTTAATTGTTTTCTCACTGAAACCGTGTGTAGGACAGGAGTTGGATAGATAGAGTCTGACTGAAAAATTCAATGCCATAGCCGGGATTTGAACCACGGATCTCCCGGTCTCTAGCCGGAACGCTCTACCACTGAGCTATCATGGCAACATGCCGGCATAGCAATGAATTATCACAATTGTCCATAATTAAATAATTTGAGATCACTTTGTAGTTTACCGGGACACATGCGAATCAGTTGAGCAATTGAGAGAGATCCGTAGTTCAAATCAATGGCATTGAATGTTTCAGTCTGACTATATTTGTAAACTTTAAATTAATATGAAATTAAGGAAAAATTCCATTTATAAAACATAAAAATTAACAATGTCAAATTTTGCTAAAGTTCATCATTTAGTCCTCACTTACAAGTGCTACGTCTGCTCCATTTACATGATTCCTCTAGCTTTCGGTAAACAAACCTTTTATTCAAACGGTAGAGTTAACCGTTTTCGAGATATTCCGGATTATTAGTTTGGATTTTAGCCACTTATACTTTCTCGTTTGTTTATTCCTGACAAGCAATTGTTTGGAATTTCAATTGTTTCACATAGAGATCGGCTTTTAAAGGAAGAGACAATTGCTTTAACTTGTGTATTTCCCTTCTACTTACAAGGAGCTAGTAATAAGACTAATTCTTGTTATGTTTCATGATGTACATAACCGTTTGAATAAAAGGTTTGTTTGCCGAACAGCTAGAGGACATCATTTAAATGGAACAGATGTTTTCTTTCTACTTACAAGGACCCAAGTAATAAGGACAATTTCTCCTAATGTTTTTCTGGATTAGGATGATCTAGATAAAAGAATAAGGTTTCAAACAATAATTTGTTACAGAGTCATGTGATTTTAACACATAAAACTTTTTTAACAACTAATATTTAGCACTGTTATGTTTAAACTATTTTCATACATATTCCAGATTGGATAGCCGCAGAACCAACTCTATCATAGGACTCAGGCAAAACATGAAATTGAACACAAGACCTCTAGCCATATATGACCAAAGCTACATTCCGATTCTTTTATTCGCAGTTTTTTCTTGAGGCTGTTTACAAACGCAACTTTATTCAAGGAGCACAAAAACAGTTGTGAACAAGAATATAGTATCCCTGCACACGTTCGAGTAACACGTACAATGTGCGCAGGAAACAAATGACGCGCGGCATGACAAGGAATGTAATGAGCTTGTCTGATGCACATGCACGTCTCCCCACCCAGGTCGTCACAATACATAATACTCAACTTGCTGTTTCATCCAGCAGTCTACTTGCAACATCATCACTGGCTATTGTACGGGGATGCTTTATGCTCACGCGATTTTTCATATAGTTCAGTTTCGATGAATGGTACAGATCGTTTTGAAAAGATCTAATGATGTGATACAATGATAGTACGCTAAATACAAGGAAATATAAATAACAACTAATGGACTTAATAAAAATCTGATATGTTCCATTCACATGAATTTCTCTACATTTTTACTACAAATTATTGTTAAAACGCTCTTACTTCTATTTACTTCATGGTAATCGAGAACAAATTAGCAGAAAAAGTCATATTACTTGTTTCCTTGTAAGCAGAAGGGAAATAAAGGAGTACCATCGGTTAAAGTGATAGGCAAAAGCTGGTTGCTATGTGACTGAAGCTCCTTTGTTTGTATGGACAGAATTGACACATTCCTGTATGAGAAAAGTATACGTTTTTTATAGGTGAAAACAAAAACAAGGAATATCTTCAAAACGATCGATTCCACAAAAAAAATTATATAGCAGAAATTGTGTGTTTTAATGTGCTCTACATTTTCTGGCTGGTAAGCTTTTGTCCATCTCTTACGGTTAAGCAGTTATGCAAAAATCCGTAAAATTCATCCAGAATAAAGTAGTCTTCAGAGGCTATTCCCAGAAAATTCAAGATATACATTTTATTTATCAAGTAAATATCTTAAATTTACGAGATTTTAATCAAAATTGTTAGAGGCATTTTTGAGAAAATAAAAGTTTTCGAAAAAAGTTCCATGTAAAGGGTAGTTGCGGGTGGGGGGATTTTCTTGAAAATCTTCCTGTCGCATCCTTGGAACATACCAAACTTAAAAACCGAGTTAGGTTTTTAACGGTCTTTTCATTTTTGAGCTATGCTGCCCAGAAAACACACACAACCACACATACACACACACAGACACACACATGGACATTTTTCTAAAACGAATTTTTTTTTGGATTCATGGGGTCTCAAAACATACATTTCCGGTGAAATCTAAGTATCGAATTTTTGGGTGCAATATAATACTTTCTCTATACACTATGTGCATAGTACGTGTAGAGAAAGTAAAAAGATAGATACAAGATGAACATCAACCAAGGTGAACTCCAATGCCATGTGCAGTAGTTCCAAAGAAGAAGTCCCCGGTATGACCATGTTGAAGGTAACAAAGGCAAATAACACCACAATAACAACACAACGTGCCTATCATTTTATTTATTAATTTGGGGGGAGAACATCCTATATCAAACGATGAAAGAATGAAATGGTTAAAATTATACTAAAATGCGCCCGGGGTATTTAGAGGCTAGACTTTATCTACTTTTCTTCTCATTATCATACAATAATCCCGCGCCGCTACAGCCTCTCGCCCATTCGGAAGAGGTGGGCGATCATCCAACCGGTACGGGGAGGTGATGTGGCCAGCATCACGCATCCCCCAGAGACACGTTGTTTATTAGCCGGCATCGTTGTTTATCGCAGTTCCTCACTTTCCTCACGATGATGAAAGTTCTGTTCCTATGCCTTGGCTTAGAATCCTCTCTTCATGGATGGGATCAAAACTAGGTGCATTCATACTCCAGTTCACTACCTCGCAGAACCCTTCTAATTCTATTGACACAGTGATGTCACAGATTGAGCTGCAGCTTTTTACAGTGAAAACACATCGATAAAAGTCTGATATGTTCCATTCACACGAATTTCTCTACATCTCTGCAACAAATTATTGTTAAAAAGCTAATGCTTCTATTTACTTCATGCTAATCGTGAAAAAAATTACCAGAAATAGTCTTATTACTTGCTTCCTTGTAACTAGATGCGAAATAAGGGAGTACCATACATTAAAGTGATAGTCAAAAGCTGGTTGCTATGTGACTGAATTTCCTTTGTTTGTATGGACACGTGTTTACAAATTCCTGTCTGAGAAAAGTAAGTTTTTCAAAGCTAAAACCAAAAACAACGAATATCTAAAAAACAATCAACTCCACGAAAAAATGTATGTAACATAACTTGTGTGTTTTAATATGTGTGTTTTTGTGTGGTAAGTTTTTGTTTATCTCTTACAATTTAACAGTTATATAAATTTCGTAAAATTAATCCGGAATAAACTAGTCTTCTGAGGCTATTCCCAGAAAATTCATGATATACATATTATTTGTTAGATAAATATCTTTAATATAGACACATTTTAAAAATTCGTTAGAACAATTTTTGAGAAAACCAAAATTTTTGAAAGAAGTTCCATGTAAAGGGTAGCTGGGGGTGGGAGGATTTTCAAGAAAATATTTGTGTCGCATCCTTGGAAGATAATAAACTTAAATACCAAGTTTGGTATTCAACGGTCTTTTCGTTTTTGAGCTATGCTGTCCACAGACACACGGACGTTTTTCCAGAAATATTTTTTTTTGGATTCAGGGGGACCCAAAACATGTATTTCCGGTGATGTCTCGGTATAAAAATTTTGGGTATATTACAATACCTTCTCTATACACTAGGAACATAGTACGCGTAGAGAAAGTAAAATAATTCTGTGTCGATCTTTTCTTCCATTGTGTCTCTATGCAATATAAAATATATACAGAAAGGGAGGTGAACAAGGGCAAATAATTTGATATTTAGTAGAAACAATGATTATAAGTGTATCTCGTTTTGTCTGCTTCCTAATAGGATTGACATAAATGAAGCATAAATTGCAGGATCTATTTTGTTTTGAGCGACCTTGAGTTACATCTCTGCTGTGTTTGTATACCTTTCACTACCTAAAATCAGGCAGGAGAAAGACCAGAGGGCAGAGTAGGGTCAACCGTATGACCTAGGATAAGATAGTCGTCCTAAAACATCGTGAAACTCCTCTCATAAAATGACTTTAGCAAAAACTGCAAATACTTATTCATCATGTCCTCAAATCCTGATAGAAATATTTGCGCTTATTCACCTTTTTATAGTGTTTAACGCCCGCTTTTATTACATGTGGCACTGCAGGCGATGACACTGGTGTTAGATGGATGAAAATGGAGCACCGGTGGAATGCGATGGCGGGGGGAAAACCCGCAAATACCTATGTATGCGCCCCTGCGCAGCTTTTCCACCTCAAATCTCACATGCAGTCGCTTGGAAGTGAGAAGCGAGTGGTCTAACCACTCGGCTACGGCTACTTATTCACCTCCCATCCTGTATATTCACAGGGTGGACAAAACTAATGGTTGTAGAAAGAAATATTCAAGAACATTCAAGATCTTGAATAAAATGTGCTTGATATTTCGGGGAAAAGTAAACGAATTGTTTTATTTTCTCAAAAATGGCTCCGTAAGAGATAGAGAAAAACTTACCTAACAGAAAATGTAGAACTCTTTAAAACACATAATTTATGTCGTATGCAGTTTTTTCATGGAGTGAATCATTTTTAGATATTCCTTTTTATTGGTTCCCGCTTTAAAAAAAAACTCAACTTTTTTCATACGGGTATCTGTCAACTCCTGTCCATAGATGAAAGAAACTTCAGTCACATAGCAACCAGCTTTTTACTATCACTTCAGTCTGTGATACACCTTATTTCCCTTCTACTTGCATGGAGGCAAGTAATAACACTATTTCTGCTATCTTTTCTGGATTACCATGAAGTAAAAAGAAGCATAAGCTTTTTAACAATACTTTGTTGCAGAGATATAGAGAAAGTCATCTGAATGGAACACATTATATTTTTTCATATGAGTGACCTCTTTATTTTTACGGTCACTTAAATTTTCTGTCTCTATCTATGCTTTGTTTGATGTACATTCCTTATTTATATCACAATAATTTTTACTGTTGAAAATATCTGTAAATTAAATTGGCACTGATACTAGATAACTCACACTTTTTGTTAAAGAACTCGCTATTGTAACGTTTGATTATTCTGCTACACATTTTATGGTGTTAAATTAACCAATTTTATGGAAAGATGGGTAATATGTTGTACAAATGAGTTGAGCACATCATTGTTATTACAGAATGAATTTGAAAAATAGTTTCATAATGTTGCAATGAAATCCATATTCAAAGAACTTTAATATCTATTAGCAATCCAATCAGACGTTTTTTGGTCTATTAGAGACAGCCTTTGGCTAGAAGCTTTTACTGCAAATTTCTGCGAGTATGTATTCAAAGCTCTAGTGATTATTATCGATGGAATTCACAAAAAGACAGAGAAACCCGCATACATCTCAGATCCGTAGAAGAAGAAAGGATGTGGCGATTAATGAATGAGCTGAATCCAAAAAGCTGTTAAAGAATAATAATCTTCGTCCATGAAATATGGCACATACTAACGTTATACAGGGTGATGAATATAGAGCTGACACACTTCTTTCATTAATTGTTTCAAAACGTGTTATGCTAGGGACAACTTATTATACCTAAATTGTACAAACATTTTGGGAGATTATTTACCTCCATAGCAAATTTTGAAAATGTCCTCCAATATGCATAAGGCACAACTCAACACGTTGTTCAATGTTATTGGCCACTTATTGCAGGACTGCTATCAATAGCTTGAATCCTTTGTGATGTGCTTCAGATCGTCCAATGTCTGGGGACGTGTCGCGTAAACCCTGTATTTTAAATTGCCCCATAGAAGAAGTCCGGCGATGACAAATCAGTAGATCTTGGTGGCCACAGGTTCCTAGAAATTATCCAGTCATCAAAGAAACTTGCAATTAGGTTCATGGATTCATTTGATGTATGACATATAGTGCCATTTGCTGAAAATATCCTTGACTCAGCTCTACATCGTACTGCATTTTCACATTGGCTACAAGAACAAAATGTCAAAACACTGCCAACAATGCAATTAGAAATAAAACATAAACATCAAGGAATCGAAACTCCAGAACATTCTGCTTAATTTGGTGTTAAAATTGAATCATTGAATGAATTTCCAACGGGATAATTAAAGAAAGACATGGTCAGTTCTACATAAATCACTCTGTATATCATGATCACAGATTAATCAAAGCAAAAAGAAACAAAAATTCAACACACGTAATTAAGCAACCACAACATTAACGTACCTAATAATATCGTGATAATAGATCAACAAAAGCAGAGTTGGTCCAATAATACAATAGATGTAATTAAGAAGACCATACTCAGTACTGTACAAACTGTCGTGACTATAAATAACGATAACAAATTAACAAAACCAAAGATGGTGCAATAACATACAATACATAAAATTAAGAAGACTCGCCTAGTATAGCACACATTATAGTGAATATATAAATAACGATAATAGACAATCAAAAGTAAATTTGGTGAAATAGTAACTAGACAAATATAATTAAGTAGACCACAGTAGTATCGTCACTATATAAACAATGATAATAGATTAAAAACTTTTAGGTGTTCCATTCACATGACTTTCTCTACATCTCTGCAACAAATTATTGTTGAAAACCTTATGCTTCTATTTACTTAATTCTTATCGAGAAAAAATTAGCAGACATAGTCTTATTGCTTGCATCATTGTAAGTAGAAGCGAAATAAGTGAGTATCACAGGTTAAAGTGATAGTCAAAAGCTGGATGCTATGTAACTGAACAAATTCCTGTATGAGAAAAGCAAGATTTTTAAAGCTGAAACAAAAAATAAGGAATATCTCAAAAACGATCAACTCCACGAAAAAAATGTAGATATATGTCATAAAGTGTGTGTTTTAATGTGCTTTACTTTTTTGTGCGGTAAGTTTTTGTCCATCTGTTACGGTTTAGCAGTTATGCGAAATTTCGTAAAATTCATCCAGAATAAAATAATCTTCAGACGCTATTCCCAGAAAATTCAAGATATACATACTTTTTGTCAGGTGAATATCTTTAATATACGAACTTTTAATCAAAATCGTTACAGCCATTTTTAAGAAAAACAAACTTTTTCGAAAAAAAGTTCCATGTACAGGGTAGTTGGAGGTGGGGGGATTTTCTTGAAAATCTTCGTGTCGCATCCTTGGAAGGTACCAAACTTAAATACCAAGTTTGGTATTTAACGGTCTTTTCGTTTTTGAGCTATGCTGTCCACAGACACACACGCACACACACGGACCTTTTTCCAAAAATGCTTTTTCTGGATTCAGGGGGACCCAAAACGTGCATTTCCAGTGAAATCTTGGTATCATTTTTTTGGGTGCATTACAATACCTTCTTTATACATTATGTACATAGCACATTTAGAAAAAGTAAAAAGTAAAGTTGGTGAAACAAAAATCGAATATATGCAATTAAGAAACTCACACCCTGGATAGCACAAATTATAGTCACTACTATAAAGTGTAGAAGGACACTTATTGCATTCCTTCTAGTAGTGTATACTTCATTGAGGCACTTGAAAAAAGCATTTCTGGAAAAAGGTCCGCGTGCGCATATGTGTCATGTTTATCCGTAAGATTGTGTCTGTGAACAGTTATAATTCAAAAATAAAAAATTAAAACACCAAACTTGGTATTTAATTTCTTTCAAGGATGCGAGACGACGATTTACAAGAAAATCCTCCACCACAAACTACTCTTTACAAGGAATATTTTTAAAACAGAATTGATTTTCTAGTAAATGCCCTAATATTTTGATTGAATTTGCTAGTATTTGAAGATCCTTTCATTCTGAAAGACTTTTGCATAACCAGTAAACCGTAAGGTATAGACGAAATCCTAATACATACAAATCGTAGATCTCGTTAAAACACGCGATTTATGTGCTATATATATATAGAGCATTCCTTGTAATTGGTTTCAATTTAAAATGTTAAATACTCTTCTCCCAAAGGGGAAGTCGTAATCCCTTTCACATATCTCTCCTTTTTTTTTCTTTCTTCTTTTGTTTTTTACTCCTGGCCATCCAAGGAAAACCGAGTTTCAATTTCATTGCAAAGCGACAGCTTTTAAAGATTTTACTATCCCTTTAGGATAAATATTTCTCATTTCCCTTCTACTTACAAGCAGGGAAGTGATGAGAAAATGTCTGCTTTCTGCTAATGTTTATCTCGATCAGTATGAAGTAGATATTGGAATAATTTTTGTAATAATAATGCATTTGCAGAATAAATAGGTAGTGAGAACAACGTGAATGGAATGATCAGATTTTTGTCACACAGGACTGTTAATGCAGTTCAAAAGATTAAGAGTTAAATTAAGGTTGCTTTTCAAGAAAAATGTGTCTTGAAACAATTGAAAACATTTGTGTCTGAAGATGTAAAATTTTAAAAATAGTATGCTAGATATTAAACGTAGAATTCTCAACAAATATAAAATTTTAATTTAAAAAATCACGTTCAAATTATAGTTTTAAACAAACTTTTCAATATTTATGAGAAAGTAATTATTTTTGATTAATATATGACATGTCTAAGATTAGATTAGGCAGATGTCAATAGCGTTTGGTATTGATTTAGTCCAGCAGCAGCAGCAGTTTTGGTCACATAACGTGGTCGTTTTGAAACCGATCATGGGGTAGGGACATGGTCCACTGCGCAGTCGCAGAGCTGTTACAGAGGAAACATAGCCTTCCGATATTGCTGCTGTCATCCCAAGAATATTACATTCTCAGGTAAAGTCTCCCGAGGACTCCGGTAAGATGGGCGGGGGAGTGCAGAGCGGAGGGGGTCGTAAGATACGAAACTGACCAATAGCAACTTGTTGTTCCGCTAAGTGGCATCGGTTTCTCGACGACATTCAAAAAAAGAAAGAAAGAAAGGGAGAATTCGAAACGACATCCCCGAGATCGGTGTGTATCCGTTTAAAAGAAAAAAGGAAACATACGTCAGAGGCTACTCTATGCGATATAGTACGAGCCAGTGCGCATGTCCATAGAGGGTGGACGTGGCTAGTTGGCGGGGGAAGGCAGGAGAAAGGGGGAAATGATAGACTCTGTTGCCTTGGACACAGAAAATGGCCCTTGATAAAAAAAAAGAAGTGAGAAACACCCCTCTCGCACCCTACTCCATCTGCACCCCTCCAGGATGACCAACCAGTCCCTCTTCTGGTCAGTACCACTTTAGCACCAACCCAACACTAGAATAACACTCCATGTGGCTGACACAGTGTTATCGATTTGTCGAGTAGTTTGACCTTCTCCTCACACGACACAAACATTCTAAGAATTAACATCCAACAACTCTTGCTTGCTTTATAACCGTATAAAGTTCACGGAAATTCTCCTTACCTTATCTGCTAGAAGAAAATTGTGTGCCAAGTCTGCACCCGATCGACACAAGGAAACCATCTTCATTTTCTTTCGAGACGTTGCACCGTCGCCAACCTTCTGCTGTTTTAAAGCCAGACGCCGCCGCAGGGAAATGAGGGCGGTAGTGCGAAGCGCGCCAAATAGGGAGGCATGCAAACATTATGTACTGAAATCTTTATTCTTAAAGTTAATGACGATACTTAAGCCGGGTCCTGACGCAAGCAAAATCCTGTTTTCCCACTCGCCTGGGGCAGGCACCCTGTTAGGGTAGTTTACAGGCATTATGACCTAGAATTTATATGGCATCATCAACGTTATGCAATAAAATTTTAACGATCTTGTAGTTGACCATGGAGTTTCATGAAGGGGAGGAAACCTTGGGTGCTTGTATACCTTCGAGGTTTATTGAAGATAGCTGATGATCAAACTGTCTCTCTAGATATTGCCAGTACACTTTGTAAGCATTAGTATCGAAAAATTCTGAGTGTTCCATTCACATGCCTTTCTCTACATCTCTATAACAAATTATTGTTAAAATCTTCTTTTTTTTTTTTTGCTTTCTCTACACGAACTATATACATAGTGTATAGAGAAGGTATTGTAATGCACCCAAAAATTCGATACCAAGATTTCACCAGATTTCACCAGTTTTGAGACCCCCTGAATAAAAAAAGAAATTTTTAGAAAAATGTCCGTGTGTGTCTGTCTGTGTATGTGTGCGTGTTTGTGCGCAGCATAGCTCAAAAACGAAAAGACTGTTTAAAACCAAACTTAGTATTTAGGTTTAGTATCTTCCAAAGATGAAACACGAAGATTTTCAAGAAAATTCCCCACCTCCAACTACCCTTTACATTGAACTTTTATGGAAACATTTTATTTTCTCAAAAATGGCTTTAACGATTTTGATTAAAATGTCATATATTAAAGATATTTACACGACAAATAAAATGTATATCTTGAATTTTCTGTGGGCAGCATAGCTCAAAAACGAAAAGACCGTTAAAAACCAAACTTAGTATTTAGGTTTGGTATCTTCCAAAGATGCGACACTACCCTTTAAATTGGACTTTTATCGAACATTTTATTTTTTCAAAAATGGCTCTAACGATTTTGATTAAAATGTCATATATCAAAGATATTTACACGACAAATGAAATGAGGACTACTTTATTCTGGACGAATTTTACGGAATTTTGTATAACTACTAAACCATAAGAGAAGGACAAAAACTTACCACACAAAAATGTGGAGTAGATTAAAACATACAATTTATGTTATATAATTCTTTTCGGGGAATGGACCGTTTTTAAGACGTTCGTTGTTTTTAGTTTCAACTTTGAAAAATGTATACTTTCTCATACAGGAATTTCTCAACTGCTGTCCATACAAACAAAGGAACTTCAGTCACATAGCAACCAGCTTTTAACTGTCACTTTAACCTATGGCACTCCCTTATTTCGCTCCTACTTACAAGGAAGCAAGCTATTTCTGCTAATTTTTCTCAATTAGCATAAAGTAAATAAAGCATAAGCTTTTTAACAATAATTTGTTGCAGAAATGTAGAGAAAGTCATGTGAATGGGACACATCAGATTTGTTTTATTATTGTTTCATTTATTTAGCCCCCTTTAACATCTATGGTCATGTCGGGAGCTTTGCACTCGTTGTCCGTAGGTTCTTTTACGTTTGTTTTAAATCATTTCATTTTCCTCCAACATACACACGTTCACTCTCACATACATTTTCAGACTCTTTCAGGGAAATTCTCGCTAAAGAAAAACTCCCCGGCCCAGCTGGGTAGCGAACCCGGGACCTCCGGTTGAGAAGTCAGCTCGCTGACCACCAGACCACGGAGGCAGTCTGTTAAAATATTCTGTTCTATCTACTTCATTATAATCGAGTTAAAGACTAGCAGAAATAGTCTTATTAGTTAGTTTATTGTACGTAAACGAGAAATAAGAGAATGCACCAGGTTAAAGCGATATTGAAATCTAATAAATCCTGGTTACTATATGATTGAAATCCATTTCTTTGAGCAGCCAGGAGTTAACAAATTTCCGTATGAGAAAAGTTTAAGTAAAGTGAAACGGAAACCAACAAGGAATATATTGGAAATGGTCAACTCCACGAAAAAATGTATATGGAATAAATTATGTGTTATAGTGAGATGAACATTTTTTGTCCAGTAAGTTTTTGTCTATTTCTTACGGTTTACCATTTATGCAAAAGTCATCCATAATGAAGAGATCCTCAGAGGCTATTCCCAGAAAATTCAAGATACATATTTTATTTGTCATGTAAACATCTATACTACACGTATTTTGATCAAAATCGTTGGTAGTTTTTTGAGAAAATCAATATTTTCGAATTTTGTTCCAAATAAAGGATATATTTGGGTGCTGGAATTTTTTCAAAAGTCTCTTCGTATCTTTGGAAGGTAAATACCAAGCTTAGTGTTTTTCAGACTTTTAGTTTTTGAGTTATCGTGTTCACAGGACCTTTTTTTTTTTTTTTTTTTTCAATAAAACTATTTGAAATCTCGGTATCGAAGCTATGGGTGGAATGCAATATCTTTTCGATCTATGTACTATTTGATAAGTAGAGGAAGTAAAAATCTGATTCCCTCTATTATTTACTAGTGGGTACACAAATTTTTCTTACGAAAGTTTATTACTTTATATTTCATTTTAATAAAGTTAAAGAGCTTTAGAATTAGCTACATTACACATTGTTCACAAAGATACAGCGAATGCCAAATGTTTAAGAACTGGGCGCTATGTGTGGACTTAAAAAGTCCAAACTGTTTCCACGCAGTCGCGAGAAACAAGAGAATAGCGAAAAAACATTACAAGAAAGTATACGTTCGAACCATTAATAAAGGATACTTATGGTACAAAAATATTATTTGGAATACAGAGATTCAGTTTGTTTGAGCAGTACAATCTGGCCTATCGCTTAAATTTATAATTATACAGGATTGTACAAAATGTCTTTGAATGAAGAGGACCTCAAAGACTGACACTGGAAAAATATTTAATATTTTGTGGTATTTTATTCTTCCCGCTGTTTCCCTCTGGTGTTGAGACCTCACCTCCATGCTGCAAATGGCATACCGCGATATCATCCTGCCAAGTCGGACTGTAGTCTCTCTCATGATTCTGTTCCGGTTACAACCAACCTTCGGCTTCTTCACGCTTATCATTATCAATCAAAATTCTTTGAGCCAGTTTTGACAAAATAAAAAACAATAATTTAAAGGGTAGTTTGAATGGAGGGCATTTTCTTGAAAAATTTCATTGGAAGATAACTGTGGTTATTTTTTTTTTTTTTTTTTTTTTTACTTTTGGAATTTGACTGTTCAAGGACATACAGCCACAGACATACAGATACAAATATGTTTGCATACATTTTTTAAAACTACGTAACTTGTTTTACACAGAAACCATTTTTCTGACAAAATCTAAGTATCGGATTTTTAGGTGGAATGTATCTACCTATTATGTACATGTAGACAAAGTAGTAATTAGGAAAAGAAAACTCATATAACAATGAAATTCGCCACTTTAAATTCGCCTTTCATTCTTTTTTTTCGTTTCATTTCTTAGCTGTTCAACTAAGAGAGAGGAAATGCTGCATTCAACTAAAAAATTCCATTTTGGAATTTAATCAGAATTGCGCATTTTGAGAACCCCTAACGCAGGGAAAAACTTCCTTGTATCTGGTGTCTTTGCGTTTCTATCTGTAAAAGTAAATTCATTATACTTTTGAATTGTATAACTTCTTTAGTCCAGTAATAATAAAGGGGAAGGGTTTCAAATAATTTCTCCTACACTAACAAATCTACCACAAGTACTTTTTACTTTATCTATCACGTACTATGTTCGTATATAGTAGGTATACATATATTTTATACCCAAATTTCACCAGATATGCTTGTTTCGAAGACCCCTGAGTAAAAAAGGCATTTTTAGTAAACAAACTCCGTGTGTGTATGCATGTATTTGCATAATAGATTATTATAAAATTGAAAGCATTACATAATTTATTACTTTTTCGAAAAAAATGTTTATTATTGCACAAAATTCATCGTTCATTTTAAAGAACTATATTTAAAGAACAAAACAAAAACTAAAAGATTTATACTTTTCAAATTTAGCAGAGTTTCATTTTATGAAAATTACTTTTTTATAAATTTAGGTACATAGAACCACAAACATTAAATTTTTACTGTAGTTATGCTAAACATGTCAAAGTTGTAGTCAAGTTGTTTCAAATTTGTAGAACTTAACACTTTTAGTTTTCACTGAGTTTATTAGTAGTACGCAATTAATTTTAATGATGCATGTTCAATTGATTATACAGTCAAAGATGAACTGTAATCTTTTCGGTTGAAACTTTTGCTATTGGCTTCTGTATGGGCAATCTGTACTAGTTTGGTGACCCACTTTCTTAACGTCTGTTTCCGTTTCTTCATTTCGTTTTGGCTTGGTTTGTCCGCATCAGGAAATATCATCCTCCAGAACTAACTCCTTAGTTAAAAGCAAGGAAAAATATCTTTGTTTGTGCTTTCCCTAATCGGGCATAGTGATTTTACATCAGACATGAGTTTGAGATAGTGGCATGCTAATATTTTTCCATTTTTCTAGTTTGAGAAACTGAGTAGGTATACTTAATTTGGGAAACCACCAAACAATACTATACAGTACAGTATGTCAAAGTGTCCGTGGTCGAGTGGTCAGCGAGCTAACTTCGCACCCGGGGGTCCCGGGTTCGATTCCCGGCTGGTGCGGGGAAGTTTTCTTTAGCCAGAATTGTTCCCTATCAGAGTTTCAGAGTCTGGAAGTATGTGAGAGTGAATGTGTGTGTGCTTTAAGAAAACAATGCTTTAAACCTACTGACAACGAGTTGTTTAAAGTGCAAGTATGACCTTAGATGTTAAAGGGGGCTATATAAATGAAACAATATAAAAACAAAAAATATAACCAGCTTGCACTGTTGCATATCTTCATTCAGTTTCTCTGTGAATTTGATCTGACTCAACAAAGGGACAAAAAAAGCCATCTGAAACAATTTAAAATAATGAAACAAAAAGTGTTCAAAATGAAATGTTATTTATGGACGCTCTTTAACTGCTGAGGTTCAGGCTTGAGGTTCTTTTACGTGCCATAAAAGCGGGACCAACGAAGGAAACTATGCTAAGGATTTTTACGCCCGAAAAAGATCCATCGTCCTCCGCCGGGTTTGAACCCGCGACCTTGGGTATATGAAGTTAGCATGGTAACCTTTTCTTAAGAGTATATTTTTGCTCCGACCTTCCATATCTCTTGCTCCTCCCAAAAGAATTAAATCAAATGAAACAAAATTTGATACTAAAACATGCAGGAGTTAAGGATATAAAATTGATGACTTTTGAAAGAAATTTTAAAGGTTTGTAATTGATTAAAGGCGATTTTATTAATTATAGCTTGTTGTGTATTCCTACTCTTCTTTATGTCTTTTTTTTTTTAGTGATGTCAACTGTTTCAGTGTTAATTCTTAAGGAACTTATTGCATGGAATTCTAATATGCTTTTTTTTTTTGTAAATTCATACATGCTGAATAGCCTCCATATGAAATTGTGGTCCTAAGACACAGACACAGAAACGGTCTTATATTATCTTCTTTCTCTACACGTACTATGTACATAGTGTATAGAGGAGGTATTATTGTAACGCACCCAAAAACTCGATACCGAAATTTCACCGAAAATATATATTTTAGGGTCCCCTGTATCCAAAATAAGCATTTTCAGAAAAAGCTCCGCGTGCACGAGCCTGTGCGTCCGTGTATCTGTGCACACGATAACTCAAAAACGAAAAGTTGGTAAAATACCAAACTTAGTATTTCATTTTTAGTATCTTCCAGGGATGCGACACGAAGATTTTGAGTAAAAATCCCCACCTCAACCTACTTTACATGGAACTTTTTTCGAAAATTTTGATTTTCTCAAGAATGGCTCCAACGATTTTGATTAAAATAACCTATATTAAAGATATTTACCTTAAAAATAAAATGTGTATTTTGAATTTTCTGAGAATATCCTCTGAAAACTACGTTATTCTGGATGAATTTTACGGAATTTTGCATAACTGCTGAACTGCAAGAGATGGACAAAAACTAAAACACAAAATTTATGTTATATACATTATTTTCGTGGAGTGGATCTTTCTCTTGTTTTTGGTTTCAGCTTTAAAATACTTATGCTTTTCTCATACGGGAATTTGTCAACTCCTGTCCATACAAACAAGGAAGCTTCAGAGTCATAGCAACCAGCTTTTGACTATCACCTTAACCTATGGTACTCCTTTGTTTCGCCTCTAGTTACAAGGAAGCAAGTAATAAAAATATTTCTGCTAATTTTTTCTCGATTAGCAACCAAGTAAATACAAGAATAAGCTTTTTAACAATAATTTGTTACAGAGATGTAGAGACAATCATGTGAATGGAACACATCAGATTTTTTTTCTCATAATATTCTCATGCTTATTTTTAGAGCGTGAAAGAAGTTAGTTGTCCTCAACATTTTTCCGTCCAACTGTATTGCTTAAGTCAATACCAATGACCTGTGAGAAATGTGGTTTTATGCTAAAATTTCGCAATACACCCAAATAAATCAAAACTGCACTACTACTGTGTAACATTTCCAATGAACAGAGGCAGTTCTGTAAATATCAGGAGCGTTTTATTTGAATTTTATCACACAAATTAAAAATCGAAATTTAACATTGACTTAGAGTGTATATGAGCATAAATAAATTGGATATTGCATTTTATCACTGATTAATGTGTACGGAGTATTTAACTCAAATGTTCCTCTCAGGGTTCTACAACAATTATAAGGAGTCTTCAACGAAAGCATGTGTATTGAACGATGCGATTTTAATAATGGAACTGTAAATAAGTGCTAAAGAGATACGCATTCCTATGTTATGCTATATAATATAGTATATACGAGGGCCTTTTTACGTTCTCTAGCCCCATATGTACAATGTACATAGGGATAGAGAAGTATTGTATTCCACCCAAAAATTTGATACCGAGATTTCACCGGAAATACGTTTTAGGACTCTCTATATCCAAAAAAAGCATTTTCAGAAAAAGGTCCGTGTATGTGTGTGTCCGTGTGTCCGTGTGTCTGTGAACACGATAATTCAAAAATGAAAGGTCGGTAAAATACCAAATTTGGTATTTAAGTTTAGTATCTACGAGGGATGCGACACGAAGATTTTGAGAAAAATCCCCCCACCCCCAACTACTCTTTACATGGAAATTTTGTCGAAAATTTTGATTTTCTCAAAAATGGCTCTAACGATTTTGATTAAAATTTCGTATATTAAACATATTTACCTGACAAATAAAATGTATATTTTGAATTTTCTGGGAATAGCCTCTGAAGACTACTTTATTTTGGGTCAATTTTACGAATTTTGCATAACTACTAAACCGTAAGAGATGACAAAAACTTACTACACAACAAATGTAGAACCCTTTAAAACACACAATTTATGTTATATACATAGTTTTCGAGGAGTTCATTGTTTTTGAGATATTCCTTGTTTTTGGTTTGAGCTATAAAAAACATATTTGTCTCATACAGGACTTTGTGAACTCCTGTCCATACAAACAAAGGAACTTCAGTCACATAGCAGCCAGCTTTTGACCATCACTTTAACCTATGGTACTCCCTTATTTCGCTTCTACTTACAAGGAAGCAAGTAATAGGACTATTTCTGCTAATATTTTCTCGATTAGCAGGAAGTAAATAGAAAAATAAGCTTTTTAACAATAATTTATTGCAGAGTTATAGAGAAAGTCATGTGAATGAAACACATCATGTTTTTTCAACCACTGATAGGCTATAAATAAAAGACAAGTTCATAGAAAACAATTATTTGATTACTAAAAGTTTTCTTCACTTATGGTTGGTTACTTTTGAACATAATCACCGAAAAAATTGAGACATTTATCGTACCTGAGCACAAGCTTTACAATACTTACTCCAAAAGCTGTTGCCCCCAATGATTTCAAAGGAGCATTGACGTTGTTTTGAAGATCTTCGTTGGTTTGAAAGTGCTGCCCTCCTAGCCACGTCTTCAGTTCAGGGAAAAGGTGAAAGTCGCTGGGTGCCAGGTCAGGACTGTACTACGGATGATCGAAAATGTCCCATTGAAATTGTTCAAGGAGCCGATGGGTTGTGGCGGCAGTGTGTTGTCGAGCGTTGTCATGGATCAACACAATTCCTGAAGTCAGAATTCCTCTTCGTTTGTTTTGAATAGTTCTCCGCAAACGTCGTAAAGTATGATAAATGTCTCAATCTTTTGGGTGATTATGTTGAAAAGTAATCATAAGGGTACAAAACTTTTAGTATAAAAATAATTGTTTTCTATGAACTTATTTTTATTTATAGCCTATCGGAAGTTGATAAAAAGACCCTCATAGTATATATATTATACACTCACACTAATTTTGCTCCCATTTCTCCAGATAGGAAGCAGGCACTTGAATCTATAGAACTCCATGCACCTCTGAGCTGGGAAAATAACTTTAAAGGATTACACGTTGATACAGAATCAACAGTAGTAACAAAAAATAAACTGTATCAGAAGGAAAGGGGACAAGTTTTGTACCAAAATAGTCCAAAGTAGGAGGGGTAGTTTCCCCTCACATAATGAAATTGGCAAGAGATGCTAGGCGGATCTGATTCCATTGTGTCTCAGAGGTCAATGGGTGACAGAAATGGTTTACACGAAAAGAGGATTTATAGTGGGTCAGGTCCCTTTATCTCTTTCCTCAACTTATTACACAAGCTTAGTGCTTTGTTGTGGCAGATTCCGGAGTTAGGGAGAGTGTCGCGCTTTTCACACGTTTTGAGAACCTATGTATTGAAGTTACATATCCAGGAGGGCTCCAGATACCCTTCAAACCTTTGTGCTTTGTAATTGGAAGCAAAAGTGAGATTAATGTTAGCTCTCTTTCTCCTTCTTCACGTAGAAGGGATTGCAGCTTACCTTATAACCGTTAGTTAACAAAAACACTGATCATGAAATAGCATTTTAGAATGTTTCCAAAACATTTTCTTTAACTTATATATTCATTTTAAACGGCAAGTGGAAGACAAACATAAAATACGCTACTTAGAATACACTCACGGGAAATGTCTTTGTAAGCAGAAGCGAAATGACGGAGTAGCATATGTTAAAGTGACAGTCAAAAGCTGGTTGTATGTAACTGAATTTCCTTTGTTTGTATGGACAGGAGTTGACAAAATCCTGTATGAGAAAAGTATAGGTTTTTCAAAGCCGAAACCAAAAACAAAGAATATCTAAAAAACGATCACCTCCACGAAAAAAATGTATATAACATAAATTGTGTGCTTTAATGTGCTCTACATTCTTGTTTGGTAAGTTTTTGTCTATCTCTTACGGTTTACCAGTTACAAAAAATTCCGTAAAATTCATCCAGACTTAAGTAGTTTTCAGAGGCTATTCCCAGAAAATTCAAGATATACGTATTATTTGTCTGGTATACATCTTTAATATACGATATTTTAATCAAAATCGTTAGTGCCATTTTTTAGAAAATCAAAATTTTCGAAAATGTTTCTATGTGAAGGGTAGTTTGGGGCGGGAGGATTTTCTTGAATATCTTCGTGTTGCATCCTTGGAAGATACTGAACTTAAATACCAAGTTTGGTACTTATCAGTCTTTTCGTTTTTGAGCTATGTTGCCCACAGGCACACACACCCACACACATACACACAAATAGACAGACACACACACACACACACACACACACACGGTCATTTTTCAAAAAATGTTTTTTTTTTGGATTCAGGTGTTCTCAAAACATGTATTTCCGGTGAAATATCGGTATCAAATTTTTTGGGTGCATGTACTATGTACATAGTACGTATAGAGAAAGTAAAAAAGTTTTTGGAGAACTAGTCTTAAACTTTGATTCCTTTGTGACTTTAGTGGAATAAGGAATAGTATATAGCTAAGTACATGTTTATGAAATAAATTGATTTTACTACTTTTTATACCTTGTGCATATTTATATCACTCAATCTTCACACCACCCATTATTGAATGGATGTGCACAAGTTTGAATTGTTGAGAAGTTACTAATCCATGCTCAAGGACACGGAAATCTTTCCCTTACATGATCATATATTTTTGCTTTCTCTGGTATATTTAGCAAGTAGAGCAACTATTGTATTCTACCAAAAAAATGTATTTTAAGGTTGAAACCAACTCACAGAAATAGCTAAATTAATCTACATTTTCGTGTAGTAAGATTTCGTGATGCAAAGTCATTTAGAATGAGGACTTTGGAGACTTGCCACAGAAAATTAAAGATTTACATTTTATTTGCCTTAAAATGTCTTAAATATGTGATATTTTGGTCAAAATCTTAGAGGCAGTTTTGAGTATTCTTTTTTCGGAAACTGTTCCATGTAAAAGGTAGTTTAGAATGGGGGAATTTGCGTGAAAAATGCCCTGTCGCATGTTTATGCCAAATTCTGTATTTTCGTAATTATGCTGTTCACAGATACACACATACACACACACACTTTTTCTCTCTCTCTCTCTAAATGAGTTTTGAGTTCAGGTGGCTCAAAACATATATCTGGTGTAATCTCAACATCGAATTTTTGGATGGAACACATTAGGTATTTCACCTACCTACTATACTAGTAAGAAAAGTAAAAGTAACAACAGAGGTTTATTTTAAAGTTTTTCGGCAATTTGTCATTAATCACCGTAAACCTGCACCAAACTCGCCACAAGCCAGGGCAAATCCGAAGGGTTTGAACTTCTTGACGTGCCTTTGTTGTCGATAAGGAAACATTAAGCATCTGCGCAAAAAAGAAAGAAAGGAAGGACAATAACTGTTCATAATAAATTTGTTCCTCTTTCGTCTTAATACTAGACACTCCCTTTTAATGACCTCAGACCCTATTGTTGCCTGAGTTAATGACGCAACCGTTTTTTTATTTTACGCTTCACGCTTTATGTTTTCTAAATCGTCACAAACCAGGTAAAACCGCTCATATTTCCTTATCCTTGAACTCAGGTCAATTCATCCAGGTTTTATCGCACAATTGGCAACAAATGGAAGTGACGCCATTTAAAAAAGGAAAAGTCTACAAACGTCTACCCTGTTTTCTAAATCCTGCTTATATTATTCATACATACATACATGCATACATACATACATACATACATACATACATACATAGATACATACATACATACATACACACACACACAAACACACACACACATACATACATACACACATTTGAAAAGTGATTTGCAGGGTGTTGATCATCTTCCCCCTGGCATTATTCTTATTACTTTTTTGCATAATGAACACTTTTTTTAGCATTTACTGAGTTTCCACAAAATATTATTCCTTATGTCATCAATGAATGAAAATATGCATAATAAGCTGTGGAGTTGAAGATCACTAAGTTTATAACAGTAGCACAGGTATCCTTGAACACAATCTACTGATGAGAAATCTAATCCTGTTGATCACTTACTTAACCTTGTGGCACGAGTTCCGAGTCTCAACTGGTCGGAGTGTGCCTTGAGCAGTCCTGTCCGGTCCAGTCCAGTCCAGTCCAGTCCAGGACGGGACGGGACGGGACAGTTTGGCAGGTGGTAAACGAACGTCCCCCTATCACACGTGGCCCTTTGTTGCTTAACGCTGGCCGTCAGCCACTTTATAGCTCCTAGCAGGAAAAACAGCTTACATAGTGGATGATGACACAAGAATGTCGCCCAACAGAAGCCGGGAAATAAATCCGACTAGGTTTTGAAAATTAGATTAACTTAAGTTAGCTTTACACATTATTAAATACAATTTTCAGCTTTGCAGCGCGCACTGATACAAATGAAAAGAAGTAAAGAAAATTGGGACAAATGTGTGTTTTAATAACTTTAACTTAACTAAACCAATATTTATAATATCATCAATAGATATCAGAGCAACAGGGGTTAAACACTTACACTAAGAAAACAAAAGATATGGAATCACATTTAATTTTTATTTACTTAGACAGGGTGTTTCAAAACGACACCAAACGATGATGTGGACCTTGTTGGTCATACCGTACGTGATACGTGAATATAATTTTCAGCTCTAAATTCGGCACATACAAAAGTGCCATAAAATCACCATGGATTAGGCAGCCGTATAGAACCAAATGGCACGTGCCTGGCCTACTGCAAGAGAGATGTTTGTTGGTAGTGAAGGTCCCAGTCGCATGGTGTAGGCGTGGTTTGATAGACAAGCCGGCGCGGCATAGGTCACCTTAGCAATGGAAAACGAAGCATGTGGGTTTTGTTATATGTTTCGTATAACGTAACACGTTCTGAGGTTGTTTACGTGGCGTATGACAACCGTTGTTCCTTCGCTGCCTAATCCTAAATGTTTGCGAGTTTTAAACACACATAAAACTTTAAATAGAAGAGTTTGAAAGTTGCGACATCAAGTTTCGACAAGTCAAAGTGTAAGCTAATCGATAGCTATCTTCGTTTGGTGTCGTTTTGAATGTGTATGTTACAACTACATTATAATATAATTTTTGCATGAATTTTAATTAAAATATTAATGAACAGGTAACTATCCAAGGAAATATTGTAAAACTTTTCTATAACAGAAAATGAAACAGTAATGAAAACCATTTGGAAGAAGAATGAACAAAATGAATACAGAAAGAGTTTCACATAAATGAGATTTTGAACTATTGAATATTCAAGAAAATAGCAGTACAAAAGTACAATGTATAGTGGATATTAAAAACGCTAAGGGAGGTTAGGAATTGTATTTTATTTTGGTCTTTCAATGTTGCATATATTACATACAAATTAAACGTTTCTCAACAAAATGAAATACTATGATGTTTAATCAAAAATAGAAAAGCTTTACGCTGCTACGACATCGTACTTGGAGCTGGGAAGCATGCTGATATTATGTTCTTCAAAAACAAAGTAGAAATTTGTCTGAAACAGACTTGTTAAAATTATTCGGGTGTTGCTATCGTTATTGAACGATCTGAAGAGAAAAGGTGGAAATTACCATGGCTATTTAATTGTTACATGTACTATGTACATAGTGCATAGAGGAGGTATTGTATTGTACCCAAAATTTCGATACCGAGATTTCACTGGAAATACATATTTTGGGTCCCCCGGAATCCAAAAAAAAAAAAAAAAATCAGAAAAAGGTCCGTGTGTGTCTGTGGACAGCATAGCCCCAAAACTAAAAGACCGTTGAATACCAAATTTGGTATTTAAGTTTGGTATCCTCCAAGGATGCGACACGAAGATTTTCAAGAAAATCCCCCCACCCTTTACGTGGAACCTTTTTCGAAAATGTTGACTTTCTTAAAAATGGCTCTAACGATTTTGATTAAAATATCGTATATTAAATATATTTACCTGACAAATAAAATATATATATCTTGAATTTTCTGGGAATAGACTCTGAAGACTACTTTATCTGACGGAATTTTACGGTATTTTGCATAACTGCTAAACTGTAAGAGACGGACAAAAACTTACCACATAAAAATGTAGAGCACTTTAAAACACACAATTTATGTTATATACATTTTTTTCCTGGAGTTGATCGTTTTTAGATATTCCTTGTTTTTTGTTTCAGCTTGTAAAAACTTATACTTTTCTCATACCGGAATTTGTTAACTCGTGTCCATACAAACAAAGGAACTTCAGTCACATAGCAACCAGCTTTTGACTATCACTTTAACCTATGGTCCTCCCTTATTTCGCTTCTACTTACAAGGAAGCAAGTAATAAGACTATTTCTGCTAATGTATTCTCGATTAGCATGAAATAAATGCAAGCATAATTTTTTAACAATAATTTGTTGCGGAGATGTAGAGAAAGTCATGAGAATGGAACGCATCAGATTTTTTTTATTGTGACAGCTGAATATCTATGTAATGTTTGCTCTTCCTTGCAATAAGGAGCTCACATGTCTCAAAAATGACTACTCAATGGCGGTGAACAAGGTCTGCAATTTGAAAAGCTGGCGTGTGCCGGAGAGCAGTACGCATCTTCACCACCCCCTTTACTTTCCACCCCTTGCTAGCCACTGGTCAATCCGGAATGGGCAGTCATCCAATCAGAGGGAGCACGTGCCAAATGTTCACGTTTGGATAAGCGTTGCCGATTCGGGTAATAGCTTTTACAGGAAAATTTATCGGACCGAAATTAAGTGGATTGTTTTATAACAAATGAAGTTTTATGAGAGTGAAATCTTTACATTACGCAGTGGGTTTTATCCAGCGACGAACATTCACGACTAATTCCATATACGAATGTAATGTAATTCTTCTAGCCATTGCCGACAAAATCTCAACGCGAGTGTTAATGTATGTTGGGAGGAAAAGCGAGGGAAAATAATTAAACTCATTCTAAATCTCTTAACCTCTATGAGTTTCAATAGATTCCTTTTGCTTTAATCTGTTCTTCTAGTTATTGTGATTTGTAAAGTATATTCCTGGACGATTATAACCAAAGAGAGCGGTTTAAGGTACAGTATCTTTCCTATAAACAGCTATTTCAAACAAATAAGTGTGTTTAGGGATATGAAATGAAGCAAAATACACACAATTTGTTGCATCTTTTCACACTTTTTAGTGAGATAAGTATATTTTCCACCCATTTCTTTTGATTTCTTCCAGTTTTAAAATATCATACAGATTTTGTCTCTACCTGAACAGATTTTACACTTTTGTCTAATCAAAAATCAACGATAATAAATAAATATTGCACTATAATTTATGTGAACAACCAGAAGTTATATATAAATAATAATGGACCAGCTGAAGTTGTTGTCGCTAACTTCGCGGGTTCAAACCCGGCGGAGGACGATGAATTTTTTCGGGTGTAAAAATCCTTAGCATGGCTTCTTTTGGAAGGGAAGTAAAGTCGTGGATCCCGTGTCGTAGATTTACGGCACGTAAAATAACCTCAACCCTGATAGAGAGGCCTCTGAAAAAAATTAAGCGGTCTTGCACGCCCAATTTAGAATGGGACGCTGAGACCACAGTAGTTAAAGAGCGTCCATAAATAACACGCCATTTACATTTTTTTTTTCTGCAGTTGAGCAATGAAATTATTAAGATGTAAGCAATGATGCATGTATTTGACGATTCCTATATATCGACTGTGTATTCTTTTGTTGGCCGTGTTAGTGTTTTACCTTTCGGGACCAGAATGTATTTTTAAAAAATGTGGCAAAAGTCCAGACGTAGAAGCTGTATGCGTTTCCAGAAAAATTCAAAATGTAATTAACTGTCAAAATATATGCGTAATCCAATGATTTATTATAATGGATTAAAGAAAGTTCACGTAACTGACTTAAATAGTAATAAAGTAATTTCATAAGCGTCTTTTTGCACCTTTTCATATGCATTTTCAGAGCCTTGTTTCTCTTTTTGACAAAAATGTCCTTGTTCAAATCCTTTGACCAATTATGACGATTATAAATATAATATTGATTTAATTGTTTTTTACACAAGCCGTTGGATAGGTAGTCAGGCTGAAAAGTTTAATGCTATAGCCTGAATTTGAACCACGAATCTCCCGATCTCTAGCCGGTTGCTCTTACGCTGTGCTACCATGGTAATATGCCGGCATAACACTGAATTTTTCAACTGACTCGCATGTTTCCCGGTAAACCACAAGGTGACAACCTCAATGGCGACTTACAATGTTGTAAGTACGTTAAATCCCAGGATTCATTGTATAGTCAACTAATATTGTCAATGTGTATTGGTTTAATTCTTTTTTCAGACTCTACCTACCCAGCTATCTGTTGTTTCCTTTCTGAGTGGAACAGTAGGGACAGAAAAACCACTACTTTCAGAAACAATTGCCACAGAGGAAAACACTCACTGTTGAGACGAAAAATATAGTTAATCAATCACTTGTGAAGTCGGAGAGAATTTATCTTCCACCACTACACATGAAGCTCAAGAATTTTATCAAAGCGCATTTCGCATTGGGAAGTAGAACTGATTTTCAGAAAGTCCATTTTTAGTAATGAAATGTTTATCGTTTTTAAGGACATATAGTTTTTTAATAAACGAATTTAATTCGGGAAATATTAATTATTTTTTATTTAATTCCCTTATTTCGATCCAGTTCATTTACATACACTTAACCTAACATAATGTAACCTAACCTCGACGAAATCTCGAAACCTGTCGTTCACCTGTCACGTAGCCATTTGTCTCCGTAACCAATAGGAAAGGCTCAGGGAAGAGTCTTAGTCTAAAACTGAACTAGTATCTACAATCTCGGTACTGGCAAAGGTTCTGAGTTCTTCAAAACGAAATTCCCTGGGATCAATGACGTCAAGATCAAAGAGGGTATATATATTGGTCCACAATTAATAACGGAACTAATGAATGATCCTGCATTCAAAGAAAGTTTAAATGAGGCAGGAGGCTGAGGATATTCTTCGAAAGGTTGTGAAAACCTTCCTGGGAACCCATAAGGGTCTATGAAGTGTTTGTCAGTCAGCTTATTGAGAATTAAAAGAAACTTGGTGTAATCTCTCTGTAAAGCTCCATTTCTTGCACTCACATTTAGGCTTCTTCGCCTCCAACCATGGCAGTGCAAGTGGTGAATATGGTGAACGTTTTTATCAACCCGTTACAAAGGTAAATTGAGGCGGTATAGGGGTGTGAGTTCGTATCCCGGATGCAGATTTTGGCTATTAAGGATTGGTGTGGATATGTGGGTGCCATAATTCAGCATTTTGTTGGCATGGAATCTCTTTTCAGGTGTGGTAAGACACAAGTGATTTTCTTCGAGTTCCAGACTATTGTTGAGCTCCTTTATTTATTTTGTTCGGTCTTTTCTGCCGTCGAACACACACGCATTCCTCCTAAATGTTCTACCCTTACGCTTTACCCGACCGCGCCTATTATTATTTATTGCTTTTGACAGTCTTTTGGTGCAGTAATTCGTCAGTATTCTGGTCCGATTAAATCAGCACTATTTCCGTCACAACCAAAGGCTCCACCACGGAACCACTTGATATCACATCTTAGCTACGCAGTTGTTTCAAGCTAAGAGCCAAAAGTGTCGATTGACCAGCAAGAGAACTATTTCTCTTTTCCTTGTTATGTACACCATCGGGCACTGTAATCTCACCCCTTCAGTTTAATGTCCTACCCATAACGGTACTATCCTACCTGGGTCGCTCTTCAGCTCATGACAACTCTTAGTATAATTTATATTAGTTGCTATAATTTATCTCCCTTTTAAATAACTTTCAGCCCCGTGACATGAACTGTCTCAAAATGGAGGCCAACGATGTTAGCTGACTACTCTTGGGTTTCAGAAGGGATGATCCTCAAGCTAGATACCGCACAAAATTCCAGAAATGTACATTCTAAACACCATACAAAAAGCGTAACTTTTTAGACACTAAATAAATAGGTATATAATTTCATTGAATTGAAATGTGTGTATTAAAAAATCTATGGCCAATAGAAAAAAAATGTAATCAGATTTGAAATCAGCAGACAACATTCCATATAAACGATTTTTTAGTTTCCATTTAGCACACAAAAAGTTTAATTTTGTTGCCCAGTGTATTAGTAGCAAGAGCGATAACGCACACTATAAAAATATGATGTGTTCCACTCACATGCCTTTCTCTACATCTCTGCAAAAAATTATTATTAAAAAGCTTATGCATCTATTTACTTCATACTAATCGAGAAAAAATTAACAGAAATAGTCTTATTACTTGCTTTCTTGTAAGTAGAAGCGAAATAAGGGAGTACCATACGTTACAGTGATAGTCAAAAGTTGGTTGCTATGTCACTGAAGTTCCTTTGTTTGTATGGACAGGAGTTGACAAATTCCTGTATGAGAAAAGCTTTTTAAAGCTGAAACCAAAAACAAGGAATATTACGAAAACGATCAACTCCACGAAAAAAAAAATATATAACATTAATTGTGTGTTTTTATATGCTCTACTTTTTTGGGTGATACGTTTTTGTGTATCCGATACGGTTTAGCAGTTATACAAAATTCCGTAAAATTCATCCAGAATTAATTAGTCTTCAGAGGCTGTTCCCAGAAAATCCAAGATATGCATATTAATTGTCAGGTAAATTTCTTTAATATACGATATTTTAATCAAAATCGTTAGGGCCATTATTGAGAAAATAAAAAATTTCCAAAAAAGTTGCATGTAAAACGTAGTTTGGGGTAGGTGATTTTTCTCAAAATATTCGTATTGCATCCCTGGAAGATACCAAACTTAAATACCAAGTTTGGTATTTAGCGGTCTTTTCGTTTTTGAACTATGCTGCCCACAGACACACACGGACCTTTTTCTGAAAATATTTTTTTTTATTCAGATGGGACTCAAAACATGTATTTCCGGTGGAATCTCGGAATCGAATTTTTGGTGGAATGCAATACCTTCTCTATACACCATGTACATAGTACGTGTAGAGAAAGTAACAAGTGCTGCCGAATACATCTCAATGTTCTCGTGTCCTCGGCCTTATTGTTGACATTGAGGTGTGAGTAGATAGAAAGCTGAGGCTTTGTTGACAGCAGTAGACACTTTGCCCTTTCTACTTGCTACCCTCGCTCACCCAAGCAAGAGTTCACCGCATTGTTATTTTCTCTACATCTAAATAATGTAGGTGCAGAACAGGTAATGTAATGCACCCAAAAATTCGATACCGAGATTTCACCGAAAATATATGTTTCAGTGCCCCCTAAATCCAAAAGAAAAGCATTTTTTAAAAAAATGTGTGTGTGTCTGTCTGTATGTGGTTTTGTGTGTGTGTGTGTGTGTATGTGTGTGTGTGTAGGCAGCATATTTAAAAAACGAAAATTCCGTTAAATTCCAAACTTGGTATTTGAGTTCAGTATCTTCCAAGAATTCAACACGAAGATTTTTAAGAAAAACTCCCCACCCCCAACAACCGTTTATATGGCAAAATTTCGTAAATTTTTATATTCTCTAAAATGGCTATAACGATTTTGATTAAAATATCCAGTATTAAAGATATTTACATATATAAAATGTATATCTTGACTATCTTGACTATTCTGGAAATTTTGCATAGCTGGGAAACCGTAAGATATAGACAAAACTTTATTTTAAAAATTATAAAACTCGTTAAGACTCACAATTAATGTAATATACATTTTTTTAGTAGAGTTGGCCGTTTTTGGGATATTCCTTCTTATTGGATTCAGTTTTAAAATACTTATACTTCTCTCATACAGGAATTTGTCAACTCTTGGCCAAAGGAACTTCAATCACATAACAACAAGCTTTTAAAAGATTTGACTGTTGTTTTAGCCTTGTGTACTTCCTGATTTCCCTTCTACTTACTAGGAAGTGAGTAATAAGACCATTTGTGCCATTTTTGCTCGTTTAGCACCAAGTAAATACAAGAATAAGCTTTTAAACAATAATTTGTTGCAGAGATGTAGAAACGGTCATGTGAATGGAAGATATCAGATTTTTAATTTCTCTAACCCCTATTCACAATGTATATAGTAGATAGAGAAGGTATTTTATTCCACCCAAAATTTCGACATTAAGATTTCTCCGGAGATATATTCTTACTTTCTCTACACATACTATGTACATAGTGTATAAAGAAGGTATTACACTCCACTCAAAAATTCGATACAGAAATTTTACCTGAAAGATTTTCAGAAAAAGTTCTGTGTGTGTATATGTGTGAGTGTGTGTGTGTGTGTCCGTGTGTCTGTGAACACAACTCAAAAACGAAAAGTTGGTAAAATAACAAATTTGGTATTGATGCTTCTAGGGATGCTACACGAAAATTTTCAAAATAATCTCCCCACCCCTCAACTACCCTTTACATGGAACTTTTTTCGAAAATTTTGATTTTCTTAAATATTGCTGTATTAAAATATCGTATATTAAAATAAAATTTAAATTTTGAATTTTCTGGGAATAGCCTCTGAAGATTACTTTATTCCGGCTGAATTTTACGAAATTTGGCTTAACTGCTAAACCCTAAGAAATGGACAAAAACTTACCACACAAAAAATGTAGAGCACGTTTAAACACACAATTTATATTATATACGTTCTTTTCGTGTACATTTTATTAGATATTCCTTATTTTTGGTTTTATCTTTAAAAACTTACGCTTTTCGCATACAGGAATTTGTCAACTCTTTCCATATAAACAAAGGAACTTCAGTCGCATAGTAACCAACTTTTGACTACCATTTTATTCTATGCTACTCCCTTATTTTGCTTCTATTTACAAGGAAGCAAGCAATAAGAGTATTTCTGCTAATTTTTTCTCGATTAGCATGAAGTAAATAGAAGCATAAGTTTTTAAACAATAATTTATTGCAAAGATGTTGAGAAAGTCAAGTGAACGGCACACATCATATTTTTTTTAGTTGTCCTGAGCCCGAAAAAAAGCATTTTTGGAAAAAGGCCTTTTTTCTAAAAATATTTTTTTGTGAATCAGTGTTTCTCAAAACACGTATTTCCCGTGAAAACTTATTATAAACTTTTGGGTGGAATACAATATCTCCTCTAGCTACTATGTATGTATTACATACGTGCTAGAGAAAGTAAAATTTTGAATTTGTCGACAAGCTGCGAGTCTGGAAACTGAAGGTTGCATGGTTAGACAAGCGAGGCAGCAGATGGGGTAGAAACTCGACATAGCCAAGAAAACGTTTTTGGAACATCTTGTGAGGGAGGACTGGCTCGTCTCATATTCTGCACACGCCTCCCCCGCCCCTGCCTGTCTTCAGAGATGGTCCCAGGATGACCCCAGGCTGGGGAGAACCGACTCTCCTAGGACTCGTTCCGTACCGGGCACGGGCTACTGCCGTTAAATGGAAATTTATAACACTTTTATCCCCTCGCGCTCCGCACGTAGTGCTCCATGGGGTCACCCCCGCCCCCTCCCTTCACCTCCTGCACCAGAATTCCAAATTGAAGACCGGCTACAGCTTTTTCACTTCGATGATCCTTCTACGCTAAGTCTATGAAACACCCTTTCATTCCGAACGCAGCCAGTTCAACGAACAAGTTCTGAGATGATAGTGACATCTAGCGACTATCAACAGAAATTACCTTTTTACGTAATATGTACATAGTGTATAGAGAAGATATTGTAATGCACCCAAAAACTCGATACCGCGATTTCACCGGAAATACATATTTTGGGTCACCCTGAACCCAAAAGAAGCATTTTTGTGAAAAGGTCCATGTGTGTGTCTATGTGTGTGTGTATTTCTGTGGACAGCTCAAAAACAAAAAAAAAAAAGCGTTAAATACCAAATTTGGTACTTAAATTTGGTATCTTCCAAGGATGCGACACGAAGATTTTCAAAAAATCCCCTACTACCCTTTACATGGAACTTTTTTAAAAAGTTCTGATTTTCTCAAAAATGGCTCTAACGATTTTAATTAAAATATCGTATATTAAAGATATTTTACCTGACAAACAAAATGTATATCTTGAATTTTCTGGGAATAGCCTCTGAAGACTACTTTGTACTGGATGAATTTTACTGAATTTTTCATAACTATTAAACCGTAAGGGATGGACGAAAACTTATCACACAAAAAAGGTAGAGCACGTTAAAAAACACAATTTATTTATATACTTTTTTTCGTGCAGTTGATCGTTTTTAAGATATTACTTGTTTTGGTTTCAGCTTTAAAAGCTTATACTTTTCTCATTTTGGAATTTGTCAACTCCTGTCCATACAAACAAAGGAACTTCAGTCACATAGCAACCAGCTTTTGACTATCACTTTAACCTATGGTACTCCCTTATTTCGCTTCTACTTACAAGGACGCAAGCAATAATTTTTTCTCGATTAGTATTCAGTAAATAAAACCATTAGATTTTTCACAATAATTCGTATGTAGAGAAAGTCATGTGAATGGAGCACATCTGTTTTTTTTTTTTTTTAACTTAATGTACCTTAACCTGGTTGGTCATATCGGACGATGAATGAAATTGGTAAAAAGAATCGTTAGTTTGAAAGTGCTGCCCTCCAAGCCACGTTTTCAGTTCAAGGAAAAGCTGAAAATCTCTGGGTGCCAGGGCCGGACAGTATGGCGGATGACCGAAAATTGTTCAAGGAGCCGATGGGTTGTGCCAGCAGTGTGTGGACGAGCGTTGTCATGGATCAACACAATTCCTGAAGTCAGCATTCCTCTTTGTTTGTTTTGAATGGCTCTCCGCAAACGTCGTAAGGTACGAAGATCTTCAAAACAACGTCAATGATCATTTGAAATCATTGGCGGCAACAATTTTTGAAGCGGGTATTGCAAAGCTTGTGCACAGGTACGGTAAATGTCTCAATCTTTTGGGTGATTATTTGAAAAGTAACCATAAGTGTACAAAACTTTTAGTAAAAAAATAATTGTGTTTTATGAACTTTCATTTATTTGTAGCCTATCGGAGTTTGAAAAAATGGCCCTCGTACAAGATATTCCTTGATATTATTTTTGAATTTAAAATACTTAAAATTTTCTCAAACGTGAACTTGTAATTCCTATTTCGATTGTTTTACTCCATGCCATGCAAAGAGATCAAAATTTTAATGGAATAGGGACCAGATTTTAAAAAAATTGATTATTACTTTAGCCTAGTGTATTTCCTTATTTCTCTTCTACTTACAAGTAAGGAAGTAATAAGTCAATTTCTACTAATGTTTGTCTCATAGAGCATGAAGTAGGCAGAAGAATAAGCTTTTGTAAGAACAGATTTCAAAGAATAGGTAGAGAAAATTTTATGAATAGAATGGGTAAGATTTTTTTGAGGAGATAACATTAATTCTGGTGTTATAAATTGATAAAAATAATAATATTTTTACGAATAGAAATTTGATTAGGTCCGGAGTTAGACAAATTCCTTTAATAATTATATCAAGTTTACAATAGTAAAAAATCTGATGTGTTACACTCGCATGACTTTCTCTAGCTCTTCTACAAACTTCTTACATAAGATTTTTCTTCATTCTGCACCTTGCTAATCGAGATAGTCATTACCAGAGTTCTTACTACTTAGTTCCTCATAAGTAGAAAGAAAATAAGCAAACATACTAGGCTAAACCGATAGTCAAATGGTTTAAAAGCTGTGGTTATTCGATTGTCATTGCAAATCGCTTCTTTGCTTGGCCAGGAGTAGAACAAAAGAAAAACGGACACTTCCTGTCTGAGAAAACTATAAGTACTCACAATTGAAACCAAAAACAAGGAATATTTCGGAAACTGTTATCTCCACAGTAAAAATGTGAAGGACATAAATTGTGTGTTTTGATCAGATCAACATTTTCTGTGTAGTAAGTTTATGTCTATCTCTTACCGTTTAGCAGTTAAGCAAAATTTAGTAAAATTCATTCAGAATAAAGAACTCTTAAGAGGCTATTCCCAGAAAATTCAAGATATACAGTTTATTTTGTTAGTAAATATCTTTAATATACGATCGGTTTTAATCAAAATCGTTAGAGCCACTTTTTAGAAAATCAAAATTTTCGAAAATTATACCTAGTTTAGTATTTAACGGTGTTTTCGTTTTTGAACTATGCTACCCACAAGCACTCACACACATACACATGGACCTTTTTCTGAAAATGTTTTTTTTTTGGATCCAGGGGGTCTTAAAACATGTATTTCCGGTGAAATCTCGGTATCAAATTTTCGGGTGGAATACAATACTTCCTCTATACACTATGCAGATAGTACGTATAGAGAAAGTAAAAATTAGTTCTTAACTAAAATAATTAATAAAGTTATAAAACTCTATACTTGAGTGTGAACTATATTTTAACGTCGATAACAAATCGACAACAATGGTTATTTTACTACAATCTGCACTCATTTGAACCCCCAAATTTGTATCAATCCTCAGTTATTGAAGGAAAACTGGAGGATTATGTCAGGGTTTATTTCAAGTTAACAAATGTTTTTAAATACTGTATCTGAGATAATCTCCACAATTTCTTTCACATTTCATATAAGCACAGAACCTTGCACTTAAAAGATAAGAATTACTACATATAGTTCTTGCAAGAATGGCTACAAACATTACATATCTTGAAAAATCCGTTTTATAGAATTTTAAAACCCCTTAACCTTCGCATTCTCAGGCTACTTCAAAGAGACACAAAACGAATAAACAATCTTAGTCGAACTGTTTGCTATTTAGTGTCGTAACTTCGAAACTCTTTTAGGTATCTATGTTTTTATTTAGCATTAATATCATATCATACTGAGACAGGCAGCTCACGAAGCACTTGTGCTGCCCACCTACTAACACCTCGTAGGGTGTTTGTTGTCAGGCACTTGTCATGAAAACAAACGGCTTTATCCTTGTTCGTTATCAGCAAATCTGTCCCTAGCCTTCAGATTAAAGGGCAAAGGGCAATTTCCTTCAGAAACATTATGAGTCGGACAGTTTTGAGTTTGAAAAATGCGAAGTATACATATTTTCCCCCAACCTCTAGTAGCTTGCACTTATTATCCTATTCATTTTGTAATTATCCTAATAATAAGCTCACAAAAACACTTATGTAATAAACAAGAACTTTTTACTTTCTCTATATGTACTATGTACATATGCACTCACCCAAACATTCGATACCGAGATTTCACCGGAAATATGTGTTTTGGGAACCCCTGTATCCAAAAAAGTAATTTTCAGAAAACGGTCCGTGTATGTGTGTCCGTGTGTCTGTGAACAAGATAACTCAAAAACGAAAGGTCGGTATTTAAGTTTAGTATCTTCCAGGGATGCGACACAAAGATTTTGAGAAAAATTTTCCCGCTCCAAACTATCCTTCACATGGAACTTTTTTTCGAAAATTTTGATTCCCTCAGAATTGGCTCTAACGATTTTGATTAAAATATCTTACATTAAATATATTTATCTGATAAATAAAATGTATATCTTGAATTTTCTGAGAATAGCCGCTGAAGATTAATTTATTCTGGATGAGTTTTCTGGAATTTTACATAACTACTAAACCGTAAGAGATGGACAAAAACTTACCACACAAAATGTACAACAGTTGAAACACACAATTTATGTTATATATAATTTTTTTCGTGGAGTTAGTCGTTTTTGAGTTATTCTTTGTTTTTGATTTCACCTTTAAAAAACTTATACGTTTCTCATACAGGAATTTGTCAACTCCTGTTCCATACAAACAAAGGAAATTCAGTCACATAGCAACCAGCTAGCAAGTAATAAGACTATTTCTCGATTAGCATGAAGTAAATATAAGCATAGGCTTTTTAACAATACTTTGCTGCAGAGATGTAGAAAAAGTCATGATTTTTTGTCTTCTTCTTTTAAAATGTTCTTCCGTTTGAGTGTTAATGACAGTAGTAGATTATATCTCCAATCTTCAACAAGAAGGATTTTTAAGTTCCTCAGCATGGGCTTTTCCTAAATAAGTTGAATGCAATTGAAAAACGTGGGGGGTGATTTTATGCAAAATAAGAGCATTGCCGTTGAGCTTATAATGACACCGAATGTCGTAGATTCTCGTATGGTTGCTGCTGCTCTTCCGATATGTATCCTGTATGACGTAGCTGTAGATTGTAAAGTTACACCATGCATTTAAAACAAATATCTTGAAACTAGTAATTTCTCAGATAATCTGTAACAATTACAAATAATGATTCCGTAAAGACAATATAGAAAACCCAAACGCTTACAGAGGAATAGCTTTGGAAAACAACTCTTTAAAGACCTACACAAGAATTCTAACACATAAACGCATAAGAGTAAGTGAAAAGCAAATTAAATAACTGGGTTAAAAAAATTGGGAGGGAAACGCTCCAGACTTGAGTTTAGATATGTTCCCGGCATTTGCCAATTGCCAAGACAGAAAATTGTCAGGGAAGATCATGCGGGATTTCAACCGCAAACCTTATGTTCAAGAGTCAGTGTCTTAACTACCTGAATCTTAATGAGTTATTTCTACTTTCTCTACACGTACTATGTACACAGTGTATAGAAAGGATATTGCATTCCACCCACAAATTCGATACCGTGATTTAATCGGAAATACGTATTTTGGGTCCTCCTAATTCCCAAAAAAAAATTTAGAAAAATGTGTGTGGGGGTGTGTGTGTGTCTATGAGTCTGTGGACAGCATAGCTCAAAAAGAAAAGATTGTTGAATACCAAACTTGGTATTTAATTTTGGTATCTTTTGTTCTACTCCTGGCCAAGAAAAGGATACGACACGAAACTTTTCAAGAAAATCCCCCTACCTCAACCAACCTTTACATGGAACTTTTTTTTTTTCAAAAATTTTGATTTTCCTCAAAAATGGCTCTAACGATTTTGATTAAAATAGCGTATATTAAAGATATTTACCTGACAAATAAAATGTATATCTTGAATTTTAGGGACTGGCCTCTGAAGACTACTTTATTCTGCATGAATTTTACGGAATTTTTATGACTGCTAAACCGTAAGAAATAGACAAAAACTTATCACACAAAAATGTAGAGCATATTAAAGCATACAATTTATTCTATATACATTTTTTTCCTGTGGTTGGTGGTTCTTGAGATATTCCTTGTTTTCTGGTTTCAGCTTTAAAAAAACGTATTCTTTTCTCATTCAACTCGTGTCCATACAAACAATAGAAGTTCAGTCACATAGCAACCAGTTTTGACTATCACTTTAACCTATGTTGCACCCTTATTCTACTTCTGCTATTTTGCTCTCAATTAGGATGAAGTAAATAGAAGCGTTAGCTTTTTAATAATAATTTGTTACAGAGATGTAGAGAAAGTCATGTGAATGGAACACATAAGATATTTTAAAGAGTAAACTCTCTTTGGAGGCTGATGAACGACAGGATGGTACTGAAGTTTTATTCCACGTATGACAGTTAATATACATATCGTCGAATATGTGCTGCAAATGAAAAACAAGCCAAAGAATGGGCAATACCTACTTGTGTCGCATTCTGCCGTGTTTCAGAGTTTCTGTTTCAACTGACCAACGCCCATTCCTTCTTTGCTAATACGAACGGGCAGTGCGACTAGAACAGGGGGTTGCGGTGGATGATGCATGTATAAGGGTTGGTACGAATAAGAGAGAGGGGAACACGACACCCTCTTTCCCCTCCGATGTCAACCCCTTCCCTGCCGTGATGTATATAAATAAATGTGCCGGCAGTTTTCACCCTCGTACAATTTTTGTCCCAAAAGGCATCTTGGCGGATCATCCCGCGGGACTTCATTCCCACGTCTTTTGCCCTCCCTTTTTCTTTCTCTCCAAACTTTAAAATACATTCCCGGAATGGAACGCTTCAATCAGCAGTAGATTCTGTGAGGGTGATAGAGTGGCGGCCATTTTGATGTTTGGTCATCGGCAAAGGTCACACTGTCGGAAAGGCGGAAAGTGATCCTTGAACCTTCTCCCTGGAGTGTAAGAAATAAATAATTGATCTAGACAGGGTCATACCTTCTGCAACGACAATTTTGAGATGCACATTGGCAGTGAGTAATAATTGCAGGATACAAACTCAATGTACATACAAAAATGTGATGTGTTCCATTCATATGACTTTCTCTACATCTCTGCAACAAATTATTGTTAAAATGCTTATGCTTCTATTTTCTTCATGCTAATCGAGAAAAAAAAAATCTGATGTGTTACACTCACATGATTTTCTCTAGCTGTTCTACAAACTTCATACATAAGATTCTTCTTCTTTCTGCACCTTGCTAATCGTGGTAATCATTAGCACAATGTTCTTATTATTTAGTTCCGTATAAGTAGAAACAAAGTAAGGGAGTACACTAGGCTAAACTAATAGTCAAATGTTTTAAAACCTGTCGTTATGCGATTGTCATTACAAATCCCTTCTTTTCTTGGCCAGGAGTAGAACAAAAGAAAAACGGACACTCCCGTCTGAGAAAAGTACTTCACAACTGAAACTAATAACAATGAATACCTCGAAAAGTAAGCTCCATGAGAAAAATGTATATGACCTAACTTGTGTATTTTAACAAGACCAAACTTTTTTGCATAGTAAATTTTTGTCTATCTCTTACGGTTTACTAGTTATGCAAAATTAAGCAAAATTTATCCAGAATAAACAGGTCTTCAAAAGCTATTCGGAGAAAATTAAAGATATACATTTTATTTGTCAGGTAAATATCTTTAATGTGTGATATTTTAATCAAAATCGTTTGAGCCATTTTTAAGAAAATCAAAATTTTCGAAAAAAGTTCCATGTAAAGGGTAGTTTGGGGTTGGAGGATTTTTCTCAAAATCTTCGTATCGCATCAATGAAAGATACTAAACTTAAATACCAAGTTTGGTATTTTAGCTACTTTTCGTTTTTGAGTTATCGTGTTCACAGACACAGGGACACACACACACACACACACACACACACACACACACATTTTCTGAAAATACTTTTTTTTTTGATACAGGGGGTCCTAAAACATGTACTTCCGGTGAAATCTTGGTATCGAATTTTTGGGTAGAATACAATACTTCTCTATCCCTATTTACATTGTACATATGGGGCTAGAGAAAGTAAAAATAGCAGGAATAGTCTTATTACCAGCTTCCTTGTAAGTAGAAGCGAAATAACGGAGTAACCTAGGTTGAAGTGTTAATCAAAAACCTGGTTGCTTTGTAACTGAAGTTGTTTGTATGACAAATTCCTGTGTGAGAAAAGTTTTTGTCCATCTCTTACGGGTTAGCAGTTATGCTAAATTCCGTAAAATTCATCCAGAATAAAGTAGTCTTCAGAGGCTATTCCTAGAAAATTCAAGATATACATTTTATTTGTCAGGTAAATTCTTTAATATACGATATTTTAATCAAAATCGTAAGAGCCATTTTTCAGAAAATAAACATTTTCGAACATTTTTCATAGATGGGGAGATTTTCTTGAAAATCTTGTATCACACCCTTGGAAGGTACTGAACTTAAATACCAAGACTTTTCGTTTTTGAGCTACCGTACACACACACACACACACACACACATCAAACACACATGCACACGGACCTTCTTCCAAAACTGTTTTTTTGGATTCAGGGGGACCCAAAACATGTATTTTCCGGTGAAATCGCGGTATCGAACTTTTGGGTGCATTACAATACTTTCTCTATATACTATAAACATAGTACGTGTAGAAAAAGTAAAAAGCACACTATTTCGTCTTATTTATATTTTTCAATTTTTAGATGGGACAAACACAACCAGCTCGCTGATCTTGTTCGGCCATTAGGGCATAGTTTGGCAAACGCTGTCTTATTATATAACATTTTTCATTACTCCTTTCACCTTTAACGTCTAACGTAGAAGTGACCTATGCTTATATGGCAATGCCCTCGGACCAGAATTAACCTTTACACAATTTAACATGACTACCTCTTACCCTCTCTCGTTTATTAGTGGCTATACAAACTATTCTCATGAAACTTTCCCATATAGGCTTATTTTAATTGACATATATCTTTGCGGAAATACTTATATAAGCATTTCGTAATAGATAAAAAGGCAATAACGATAGCTAAATTCTTAAGAACGGTATGTTATATAAACATTCCCTTAAAATTTCACATTCTTTCCATTCAATTTGCAAAAACAAAATGCATATTGAAAGGGCTTTAAAAGAATGACAATAATTTTAAATATTAATAACGGATGCTTCGGAAATGCATTATGACGAAACAATTTAGTCTGGAATAAATTGTGTGTTTTGAGGCGTGTTTTCGTTTATCACTTAATGTTTACTAGTTATTCAAGATTATATAAATTTCCTTCCAAATGAGGAGGAGTTAGCCTCTGTAGATTACTTTAATCTGGATGAATTTTGCGGAATTTTGCTTATCTGCTAAACCGTAAGAGATGGAGAAAAACTTACTGCACATAAAATGTAGGGCACATTAAAACACACAATTTATGTTATATACATTGTTTTCGTGGAGTTGATCGTTTTTAAGATATTCCTTATTTTTTGTTTTTGCTTTGAAAAACTTATACCTTTCTCATACAGGAATTTGTCAACTCGTGTCCATACAAATAATGGAACTTCATTCACCTAGCAAGCAGCTTTTGACTATCTTTTTAACCTATGGTAGTCCCTTATTTTGCTTCTACCTACAAGGAAGCAAGTAATAAGACTATTTCTGCTAATTTTTTCTCGATTAGCATGAAGTAAATAGTCAAATGTTATATGCGATTGTCATTGCAAATCGCTTCTTTGCTTGGCCAGGAGTAGAACAAAAGAAAAACGGACACTTGCGTCGGAGAAAGTGCTTCACAATTCAAACCAATAACAAGGAATATCTTGGAAACGGTTACCTCCACAACAATAACGTAAATGACCTAAATTGTGTGTTTTGACGAGATATACATTTTTGTGAAGTAAGATTTTGCCTATCTATTACGGTTTAGTATTTATACCAAATTAAGCAAAATGCATTCAGAATAAACAGATCTTTAGAAGCTATTCCCAGAAAATTCAAGACATACATTTTATTTGTGATAGAAATTGATTTTAATCAAAATCGTTAGAACCAGTTTTAAGAAAAACAAAAATTTCGAAAATTTTCCATGTAAAGGATAGTGAGGGGTGGAGGGATATTCATAAAAATCTTCGTGTCGCATCAACTTAAATACCACGTTTGGTATTTAACCGTCTTTTCGTTTTGAGATATGCACACAGACCTTTTTCTGAAAATGGTTTTTTGGATTCAGGGGAACCAAAACATGTATTTCCGGTGAAATCTCGGTATCTAATTTTAGGGTGGAATGCAATACCTTCTCTATACACTGTATACGTAGTACGTGTAGAGAAAGTAAAAACGTTATAATGAAAGCGTGAGTGGTTACAATAACATTATAAATTTGATCATACACACTTAAAGATCCAGGTTGTCCTAATTCAGTTCTAATTTGAATTCTTAAATATGTTCCTAATAAACCTGCTCATGCTCCATTTGTCGCCCTCCGTGGTGTAATGGTTACCATGCTAACTTCATATCCCCAAGGTCGCGGGTTCAAACCCGGCGGAGGACGATTTCTTTTTTTCGGGCGTAAAAATCCCTAGCATGGCTTCTTACGGAAGGAAAGTAAAGCTGTTGGTCCCGTGTCGTAGATTTACGTATAAGAAACTCAAGACTGATAGAGAGGCCTCTGAGCAAAATTAAGCGGTCTTTCACGTCCAGTATAGAATGGGACGCTGAGAAGCACAGTGGTTAAAGAGCGTCCATAAATAACATGCCATTTGATTTTTCATGCACCATGTAGAATGTGTATGAAATGATAGTGAAAACAATATGCTCTATTTATGCATATTAGATTTTCATGTTGTATTGTGGAGAAAGCATTTGGTTGTTTCTTAAGGGATTAGTTATTATCTGAAGATGTTTTCTTAGCCTGGTTTCCTTTTACATACTCGAACTCTACCAACTGGGTGTAGTCAAGCTCTGTTCCTGAACCATATAACTGCCAATAATGACTCTCATTATTCCAGGCACGTTTCGCAAGTAAACCCGCAGAGTGAGCGGACATTGTATAGTGCGGATAGTAAACCTTAGTGTCCTGTTGAAGGCGACAGTCCGGCGGACGTCTAGACACGCATATCTCATCGTAATGTTGCCTCATCTCCGGCTACAGCACCGTAATACACTCACATCAAACTTATCATCACCACAACTGGATTTTTCGTTGCCTAAGCTTTCTTAATATTGTTATAATTTTCTATTCTCCCCCACCACTACTGTCATATAGCTCTGTTACCAAAACCACCATAATCGTCGCCGCCGCCACTGTCACCACCTCAACAATCAACCCAACATCACCACTACTACCGCCACCACCCATCATCCATAACCATCTCACCTCCATCATAACCACCACCATAACCATCATCACTATTTTAATCACCAATTGTACCTCAACTATTACCACTCCATTACTACCATTACCAACACTTTCACAATCATCAATATCACTTCCATCACAAATACCAGGCCATCACCACCTCTATCACCACCACCATTTCAATCACTAGCATCATCATCACCAACATTACCAGAACTGTGAGCATACTATAGTTCTGGTAATGTTATACTTCTGATACCAATATCCCAGCATCTCATAACTACCAGCACCACCACCACCACCACCACCACCACCACCACCACCACCACCACCACCACCACCACCACTCCCATTGCCAGAATAAACTCTATCACCGCCACTAATACGTCAGCCACCACCACTCTCATTATCAGAACAACCACTACCACCACTACCACCATCACCATTACAACCACCATAGGTACCACCTTCAGCACCACCGTCATTATCACAAGCACCATCACCAATACCAGTACCACTAGTACCATCAATATGCGAATAACAACAGATCAGGCACGTTACGGTTTTATGTCCAATGTAGGCAGTCCGAGGGAACGCGTACGCGCATTGTTCTCTGTGCAATATATTATTTTATATGGTGTATATATGTGGAGTAAGGCTTAATATGCCACTAAGCTCCTGAGGAAAGTGGCTATTCGCATCACTAGTACCCACAAAACCACGTCCACTAAGGCTTTAAGCTTCTTGCCAAGTCTATGGTTCTGCCGGCTGAGGAACGACTTAGTTGGAGGCAAATACCATTGTTAGGATGGAGACTCGCACCATATTGCTTGCTAAGAGGCCGATGACAGTACTGTCCAATATTGATATGTTGACATTTGGTATAACCGCAAACACGGGGATGTGAATTTTTATCTTACACAGTTCTTGTGGGATATGGATATTTTACTGCCTATCAGTTGTTGATGGGTATTTAACGGCCTTTCTACATCATTTTGGCTTAAGTACAACTTCAGTATGCTACAGCTGTGACAAGGAGGATACAGCTGAGCATATCTTCTTTCATTATGTTTAGCATTATCAAAGCAATCAGGCTGTGAGCCATCTGGTATTTTTTCGCCCAACAAACTCATTCCTACGATGCTTGCCTGCGTGCAGAATTGGAGCATTGTCAGTGGATTGACTCGTGGCATTTTGCGCTGTATAGCATGGAGATGAACGCTCACTGAGACCAGTTGGCTATTGCTCGAATAATATAGGCCAATGATACATTCCATTTTGAATCGCTTCCCCTTGAAGAATGCCATCTGGGCAGTTTGGAGGGTAATTTAACATCGATTCTCTGCAGAGGTAGTTTAGTGGTTGAGAATCCAACGACGTGTCATAACATTTTTCGCAGCATTATAAGATCAAATAATAGTGCAGTTATTCTGAATCCGATTGGTCGCGCGTTCTAAGGCATGATATATTAGAGTTGATCATTCTGGTATGGTAAGCGGCAGGCCTAGGCGCGATTCCCGGTATCGGCGTGGGGATTCTTCCCCTGCTGGGAGACCTGGTCCGGGGTTTACTCAGAATCGAGAGATCCCTGGGGGGCCCAATTGAGGAGCTACTTGATGGAGAAGTAGTGGCTTGAGGACATGAGGACCGCATTAACCTGCCGGGGGTGGTTCGAGGCGCTGACCACGTCTCACCCTCCAATACAGAATGACGTCTGAAATAGACCGAGATGGGGGACGCAGCGGCCGGGCGGTAGACCAAGGTTCCTTGTGAACTATCGTGCCATGGAGTTATTATTATATCTACTGGTATGGTCGGATGCTCACGCCTTTAACTACCAAAATTATTTATTTATTTATTTAAACACCTAACTTCCATTGTTGGTTATTCTTGAACGGGTTAAAATGATTGCTTTTTAAATATTATAAATTCAATGTTTTCCAGTTTTAAAATTTTTATTTTAGCGTTTAGGTAACTTGGCAACTACCCTGTGGATTTATGTTATTTTGTTTTTAAGAGTTACATTTAGTTATGTAATATTTTACAAATGATTGTGTGCAGTCTGTCAAAACGACCAGGGACATATTTTGTAATGCAGTAAGGAAACTTTGTAACTATTTCGGGTTTATCAAATAAAAGCAAATAAGTTCCCAGTTGTTTATTTGATATTTGTTTCTGAAGTCAGGTAAACAAGGCTCATAGTGACTTTTCTTCTCATCATATACCTCTACAACTTGATGGTCATCACACTCAAATCTAAAATGAACAGATGGTTAGCTTTTCTATCAATTATCGTAATGTGGGTGCGTTTATAGAACCTTCAGATGAAATGTGAGTCACTTTCTCGTATATCTCACACTTATTTAATTTTCGAAAGCAGGCAGCAATTTTACTTTTTAGTCCGTGGTGCAGATTGCTCCTTAGAAGCTCTCTTTGGCGACAAAAACCAACAGCGTGAGTCAAAGGTGTCTTCATAAGTTATTTCATCTTCCTTTTTTTTTACTTTCTCTACACGTACTATGTACATAGTGTATAGAGAAGGTACCTATAGTAATGCACCCAAAAATTCGATACCGAGATTTCACCGGAAATATATATTTTGGGTCCCCCTGAATACAAAAAAGGCATTTTCAGAATAATGTCCGTGTGTGTGTCTGTCTGTCTGTGTGTGTGTCTGAGGGCAGCATAGCTCAAAACCGAAAAGACTGTTAAATATCAAAGTTGGTATGCGACAGGAAGATTTTCAAGAAAATCCCCCCACCCCAATTACCCTTTACATGGAACTTTTTTTGAAACTTTTGATTTTCTCAAAAAATGGCTCTAACAATTTTGATTAAAATATCGTATGTTAAATATATTTACCTGACAAATAATGTGTATGTCTTGAACTTTCTAAGAATAGCCTCTGAAGTCTACTTTATTGTGGATGCATTTGACGGAATTTTGTGTAACTGGTAAACTGTAAGAGATAGTCAAAAACTTAGCAAACAAAAAAAATTAGAGTACATTAAAACACACACTTTATGTTATATACGTTCCTTATAGATATTCCTTGTTTTTGGTTTCAGCCTTGAAAAGTTTACTTTTCTCATACAGGAATTTTTCAACTCGTGTCCATAGCAACCCGCTTTTGACTATCACTTTAACCTATGGTACTCCCTTATTTCTCTGCTACTTACAAGGAAGCATGTAATAAGACTATTTCTGCTAATGTTTTCTCGATTAGTATAAGTAAATAAAGCATAAGCTTATTTAACAATAGTTTGTTGCAGAGATGTAGAGAAAGTCATGTGAATGGAACACATCAGATTTTTTTAATGTTTGTAATCGTAAATGTAGAGCTACTACTGGTAGTATGCGTAATGCATAGAAAACTGCTGAGCTTTACATCATTTTACACGAGTATGTGTGTGTGTGTGTGTGTGTGTGTGTATAAGTGGGAGAGCATTCCACATTGTCGCTATTAACTTATTGTACGTCAGACCCCAGGGGGATAGGATGAAATGAGAGTAAATTTACAGAGCGGCCGAAACCTGACAGCGGAGAAGAGTCATTGTGGAGGATCCCTAACATGTTTCAAGCAGTTCTTCATCCCGATGTGGGGAGCGCTATGAGTCTGCGCCTCAGGTCAGATCAAACTCCCTGAGTCTGCAGGCGACTTTCAGCGCCATCCCGCCGTCGAGAGCTTTTATTTCCAGAGCGCAGTCACCACCACGGTAGAGCGCCATCACCACAGCTCTCGCCGACGCTTACAACTCTGAAAGAGACCAGTAGAATGGAATGAAATGACAGGAAGTTCGGGAGAATAAAGAAAGCTTCCCAGTATTTGCGTAGTGACCCGGGATAACCCCGAAAAAAATACATGGGTCAAAGAGATTGGTCGCGGGAATCAATTCCATGACTTCTCAATTGCCAGTAACGGCAAGAACGTCTGAGCCACCGCTTAGACGACATGTGCCAATAAACACAGCTTTCTAGTAGTACACCAATAAGCAGCAACTTCAACAGCGCCATACACATTTGAAATCTATGGGAAGAAGAAGTGCTAACAAGTAAAACATATCTGTGTTTTTCCTATTGAGAACAGAAGAGGTTTTCCTAAACTGCTTCCGATTAAAAAAACGGTGGTGTGGATCTGTATTCCCTTGAAGGGAGACTGCCTGAGTGATTGAGTGAGCGAGTGAGTGAATGAGTACTTGAGTGAGTGAGTGAGTGAGTACTTGAGTGAATGCGTGAGTGAGTGCTTCAGTGAGAGAGTGAGTGAATGAGTACTTGAGTGAGTGAGTGAGTGAATGAGTACTTGAGTGAATGCGTGAGTGAGTGCTTCAGTGAGTGATTGAGTGAATGAGTACTTGAGTGAGTGAGTGAGTGAGTGAGTGAGTGGGGGCTTGAGTGAATGAATGCGTGAATGAGTGAGTGAGTGTTTCCGTTTCACAATCAGAAAGAAATTGGTTTATTAATTAGAATAGTTGTTTGAATATGAATAGTTATATTATTTTTATACTAATTTCATATTTTAGAAAAAATATATAAAATTATGTATAAATATATTCAAACTTCTCAAAGAAACTACCTCTAGAATTATATAACGTCAATCCTACTATTGGCAATAATCCCATTCACTTTGGTGACTTTACTCTATCGCATCTTCCTATCCATACATACGGACATCCACTATATTATGTTAGAGAATATATAAAACATTTGTTGTGCCATACTCAAGCGTTATTTTCTACTAATTAAAAACTAACATTCATTCCTTTCCCCACTTACGTTGATCTACTCATAACAAATATTTTCCTATAAATAATTTAAAATTAAAGAATACAGGCTTCAGAATTCTAGGTGACTCAACTACCCGGTATTTGACGTTAGTAATTATTCCTCTTGCTTATCAGCGGAGAGAATAACGGGATTGCGCTCATTGAGGTAAAACAAAGGTCGCTCGGGCCAGCTCCTCATTGGTGGTTTTTAACTTGAAATTACCTTTAGAGTTCTGCAACAGTTTTACCGAACGAAGAGATACCAGTTGGATCACCAGATTACTTCACAACAACACAACAAATTAGTTGTTGATTAATAAAGAGCTAATGGGAAAGAAAAGAAAATAAAAACTGATGTAAAGCAATATATCGAAATTTGATAATACAAAACCCTAGAAGTACCTATATTATTTAAAAAATCCAACAATGAAGACAACTATACAGGTTTTCTAAAAAAAATTGGACATTTTGTTATATCAACAACTAAAACATGCCACAAACACTTCAATCAAAAATTTTAAAGCCGTTTTGAGAAATTAGAGAGAAAGAAAATCTTTCGTGTAAAGTATTATATCCGGTTGTGGAGCCGTGAAAAATGTTTGTCTTCAATCGCAGAAACATTTGAACTGAAGCAGGAAATTGGATTCGCTGTTATCTCTCTCTCACTTTCTCTCATGCAACTTTTTTAAAAAATACTTTTTGGGTGTTCAGAGACCCCAAAAACATGCAGTTTTGATGTTCTTCTAATATCTAGTTTTTTCATCCACTAACTAGTGTGACGAAGCGGCAGAGAAACTGAAGCTGGAGAGATAGAATTATAGAAGTTTAATGGTCCATATAACAAGCCAGGTATATAGCGAATATCTATAAAATAATAAACAGATTTAAATGAGCCCGCAGTTCAACAAGACTAGCAAACATTTTCATCTTATTCCAACTGAAATTCGGACTATAACGGAACGAGATAAGTAAGTCACGTGGCTGCACCAGCTGTCATTACAAAGGGCCTACGCACGCAACTGACCTACGTACAGTGTGTTTACTAATGTTTCCACCGTTACTGCTATGTATTGCATGAAGAAATTACGTGACAAATCTGTGACAATCCGCTAAGATCGGATTCTTACAAAAATAACAGTGAATGAAAATGTCGTTATGTAATTCTTATACGCTTTTAAGTTTGGCTATTGCGAATGTTACCTGGCAGCAGAATGGTGAGGAGAAAAACAAACAATGCTAAACATTTATAATAAAATTCGTGCATGAAACTCTACGTATACAATATGCCGGGTTCAACAAACAAAATGAATAATATGATTCCAATTAAGCACATGCATTGAGTCAAAAAACAAAGGACATAAAAATAAAGGGAAAGAACATTTAATAAATTTGCAAATCTGCATAGAGTGTTCAATTTCAACTTTGTAGTGCAGGGAATAATTCGAAGGCATTAATAATAGTAATAATAATAATAATAATAATAATAATAGTAATAAAGTTGAGTTCATTTAGATACGTACGAATAAATTTTAACACTTTGGTAAATGTCCTTAAACTTTATTATGTACATTTTTAACTCGATATATACCTCGTTTGGACTGAAACTTTCTTAATAAACACTGCTTTAATTTTGTGTCGTTTTCAACGAAATTGCAGACAATTTCAATCTCTTTTCTTTGTGTAAAATTTCAACACCCTCCGTGCAGTATTTGGTCACAAAATCTTAAATTATTCAGACATTTTGATATTAATTTCTCTACTATGTATTGTTATGGAGGAAGTATTGTACTGCACCCAAATTTTCTATGTGGAAATTTCACCGGAAATACATATTTTGAGGGCCTCTAAATAAACTAAAAGGCAGTTTTAGAAAGAAAAACGCGTGCGCGCGTGTGTGAGCAACATAATTCAGAAATTAAATTTGGTATTTACGTATTGCATCTCTGAAAGATGCGACACGAAATTTTTAAAGAAAATCCCCAACTCACACTGTCCTTTACGTGGAAAAATTTACAAAATTGTACCTTTAAAACATTATTAATGCATTTTATTAAAATACTATAACAAGTTTGTGTTATTTTCATGTAAAATTAAATATTTGTTTTGATTTTCTGGGAATAGCTTTTGAAGTCTTGTTCATTCTGAACGAGTTTCGCCTAGCTGGTAGACAGTAAGAAATAGACAGTATATATAGATCTCCTTAAATCATATAATTTATTTTAGTTAGTACTAGTTCAACTATTTTTAAGTCTCATAAACTTTTCTCAAACTGAACGTCGTTATTTTTTGTCTGTATCTCTCGGCCATGTAAGGATAACGGAATTTCAAATCCAGCATATAGAGCGACCTGCTCTTCTGTATTCCCCTAATTACCTTTTACCAACAAGGAAATAATATGACACTTTCTGATACATGACGTAAATAGAAGAATAAGTGTTTATCAAAATAGTTTATACTCGTAGAAGTATGAGTACGAAAGCTAGCGAAACACATAAGAGTTTTTACATATTACAACAGCGTAATTTAAAATTTATTGATGGGCAGATAGAGAAAAAGACGCTGATAGAGGTTATGCAGCAATGAATGCGCCTAAATTATATATCTATGATAAATAGCAGCCTGCCAGGGAATGTAGCTTACGAATGAAAAAATCTGATGTGTTCCATTCACATGCCTTTCTCTACATTTCTGCAAAAAATATTATTAAAAAACTTATGCTTCTATTTACTTCATACTAACGGAGAAAAAAAATTAACAGAAATAGTCCTATTACCTGCTTCCTTGTAAGTAGGCGGAGAATAAGGGAGTACAATAGGTTAAAGTGATAGTCAAAAGCTGGTTGCTAAGTGGCTGAAGTTCTTTTGTTTGTATGGACAGGAGTTGATAAATTCCTGTATGAGAGAAGTATAAGGTTTTCAAATCTGAAACGAAAAACAAGGAATATATAAAAGAGGATCAACTCCACGAAAAAAATGCAAATAGCATAAATTGTATGTTTTGTTTTGCTCTACATTTTTTGTGCAGTAAGCTTTTGTCTATCTCTTACGGTTTACCAGTTATAAAAAATGTAATAAAAACCATCTACAATAAAGAGATCTTTAGAGGCTATTCCCAGAAAATTCAAGATTTACATTTTATTTCGCATGTAAAATCGTTAGAGCAATTTTTGAGAAAATCAAAATTTTCGATTTTTTTTTCATGTAAAGGGTAGTTGTGGGTGGGAGATTTTCTTGAAAATCATCGTATCTTATCCTTGGAAGATACCAACCTTAAATACCAAGTTTGATATTTAACGGTCTTTTCGTTTTTGAGCTATGCTGCCCACAGACACACACACACACACACACACACACACACACACACACATACACACACCGACACACACACGGAGAATTTTCTAAAAATCCTTTTTTTTTGGATTCAGGGGGACCCAAAACATGTATTTCCGGTGAAATCTCGGTATCAAATTTTTGGATGCATTATAATACACTATGTACATAATACGTGTGCTGGCCATTCGTGACGAAAAGATTGATTCTGGATATTTGTGCCCTGCTAGTAGACAATGTTTACACGTTGCATGCTCAAGTAGCAGAGTAGGGGGTGAATTTTATCACCAGAGCTAGTAAGTTCGTACCAATTTCTTTTTTTTTTTATTATTATTATTATTATTATTAAAAAAATGCAGTTCCGGAGTCTGATTTTTTATTTACCTAATTGTTTTATTTGTTTACTGTATGATTACTGGATTGCTGTTTTCTTCTTTTTACACACATATACAAAAACATATAACTGCCACGATCCGCTGCGCTACGAAGTACCAAAGCGAGACGCCTTGGCGAGCGCGGCCATGGGGACCGGCCACATCAGGTAGAGTAAGAGCGGCCAGGGTTGGCAATACCATGCGGCGCTACTTGCGCGAGCAAAGGTGAACGTAGAGCGCAACCCATTACTGCAAAACAGCTATCACTGCTTAACACAGTACCACGTCGGTAGGAAGGGAGGTGCTCGAATAACACTTTTGTTCTACTCAAATATGAGCAAAATTAATTTGTTTTCCAACCATAGTAAGTTTTCTAGCAATGCACCTATTCGTGTACTTCTTTAGAAACCAGTGGCATTTCTAGTAAACAAACTGTCAAAAGCTTTGTAACAGAAGAGCTTCATAGAAACATATTATTGATTACAAATTTGTTCAAAAAGTTACCCAAAGTGTCACAGTCCAGAGACATGGAGCTGAACTGAGCCTATGCTGCATGTAGAACTGTCAAGACGGATCTACTAATCCACGAGCATCCTAACTGATATAAATATGAAAATAAAGAGCGTAATTGAAAGGAATGCAGAGTTCAGTGTAATGATATACAAACTGCCCTTTTAAATCCTAACTAATGCTATTTGTTTGGTGATACTGATACGAACCGATAAATTATTTCAAATATGCCCTGAGGACATCATGCAAATTGGAGCGAACTTTTTCGCATTATAAACCTTATTTGTCGCAACGTAGAATGAGTTTTTATTTGAAAGGCTTCAGAAGTACATTATTGCTTTCAGCAATACGGCTGCGGATGAGTAAAGATTTAGTTTCATTCCTGTTTTTGTTTTTACCTAGCAGGAGTCTGAAGATATTTAAGAAATTTATTTTATTATTTGGATATTATTTTACATTCAATCAGTAAATATTGCAATCAGTGTTATAATTTCTTGGGTGTTTTCATATGTAAAGAAGCAAATCAGTAACTCAGCCTGTATATATGCAACACTTTGTATGTTGTCCATAATAATCTAAATAGATGTGCATTTACGAATGTTTCATAACTCATTTTTGTTCTCTACAAACAGTACTGTTTACTTGACAACCTCTCTCCCTGCAATCTTATCAATGATTTGTTTTGATGCATCCAGATGGTGGTCGCAACCTATATGACGCGACAGCGAACGGTACGAACTCTGTTTATCACTAAGAGATTTTATATAAAAATGATTGCAGTTTTTTTTACTTTCTCTACACATACTATGTACATAGTGTATAAAGAAGGTATTGTATTGCACCCAAAAATTCGATACCGAGTTTTCACCGGAGATACATGTTTTGGGTCCCACTGTATAAAAAAAAAAAGCATTTTTGGAAAAAGATCCATATGTGTGCGTGTGTTGTGTTTGTGGATAGCATAGCTCACAAACGAAAAGTCCGTTAAATACCTAACTTAATATTTACGTTCAGTATCTTCCAAGGATGCCACACGAAGAAAATCCCCCTCCCTCAACTACCCTTTACATGGAAAAATTTTCGAAAATTCTGATTTTCTCAAAAATGGTTCTGATGATTTTGATTAAAATATCGTATAGGCATTAAAGATATTCAACTAACAAATAAAATGCATAACTTGAATTTTCTGGAAATAGCCTCTGAAGACTACTTTACTTTGGATGTACTTTATAGAATTTTGCATAACTGGGAAACCGTAAGAAATAGACAAAAATTTACTATACAAAAAATTTAGGTCACGATAAAACACACAGTTTATGTCATATACATTTTTTCGTGGAGTTGATCATTTTCGAAATACTCGTTGTGTTTGGTTTCAGCTTTAAAAAATCTATGTGTTACATTCACATGCCTTTCTCTAGCTGTTCTACAAAACTTCTTGTATAAGAATCATTTTTTTTTCCGTATCTTGCTAATCGAGGTACTCGTTAGCACAATGTTCTTATCACTTAGTTCCTTATAAGTAGGAAAAAAATAAGGGAATACACTAGGTTAAAGCCATAGTCAAATGTTTTTAAAAGCTGTTGTTGTGCGATTGTCATTACAAATATCTTTTTTTCTTGGCCAGAAGTAGAACAAAGAAAACCGCACACTCTCGTCTGAGAAAAGCATAAGTACTTCACAATTGAAACTAATAACACTGAATACCTCGAAAACTGTAAGCTCCACGAAAAAAAGATATATGACATAAGTTGTATATTTTAACAAGATCTACATTTTTTGTATAGCAAGTTTTTGTCTATCTCCTACGATTTACTAGTTATGCCAAATTAAGCAAAATTCATCCAGAATAAACAAGTCTTTAGAACCTATTCCCAGAAAATTCAAGATATACATATTATTTGTCAGCTAAATATCTTCAATATACCACATTTTAATCAAAAACGTTAGAGCCATTTTTAAGAAAATTAAAATTTTCGAAAAAAGTTCCATGTAAAGGGTACTTTGGGGTGGGGGGATTTTCCTCAACATCTTCGTGTCGCATCCCTGGAAAATACTAAACTTAAATACCATGTTTGGTGCTTTACGATTTTTCGTTTTTGAGTTATCGTGTTCACAGACATACGGACACACGGACACACACACATGGACCTTTTTCTGAAAATACTTTTTTTGGATAAAGGGGACCCTAAAACATATATTTCCGGTGAAATCTCGGTATCGAATTTTTTGGTGTAGTGCAATACATTCTCCATCCACTATGTACATAGAGCGTATAGAGAAAGTAAAAACGTATACTTTTTCTCATATAGGAATTTGGCAGCTCCTGTCCATACAAACAAAGGAACTTCAGTCACATAGCAACCAACATTTGACTACCACTTTAACCTATGGTAATCCCATATTTCGCTTCTACTTACAAGGAAGCAAGCAATAAGACCATTTCTGCTAATTTTTTTCTCGATTAGCACGAAGTAAATAGAAGCATACTCTTTTTAACAATAATGTGTTGCAGAGATGTAGAGAAAGTCATGTGAATGGAACACATCAGATTTTTTAAGCATGTGCTGTGACGTACCGTGAGGAAAGTATATCCTCTCGAGGCTCTCTACAAGCCTACATATTCCTCTAGCTACCTGGTCGCATTTTCCCCTTCGAATTCTCCTTGAAAGCTATAAATTCGTCTCCATCCTAGCATATGTCGATAGATATAAAAATCGATATATTGTATAATAAATACGACTAAAATTATAACTGAACGAGCTTTTCAGAGGCACCGCTATGTAGAATAGCAGTGCACCCTTTCCCATTGAACCCTTATAGTACCTGGATACAACCCTTCCGATTTCGATCTCAGGTAGCCGAGTCTTCTTTTTCTATTAAAACTGTTACTCGCAGCTGAATGACTATCGTTTACACGACGCGGAAGATACCTGGAAGCTCTCCACTTCCGTTTTTCCCACCAACCCTTTCCGTCAACATAAAAAACGATGCAAAAAGGGTCCCCAGGACAACAGGAAGGGTTACGAGTTTGCGCAGTAGGCAAAAATGTGTTATAATACTGATATGAATGATAAAGGTAACTTTTCTGAGGTAAAAAAGGTTTGGGATGAAATACTTCTGCTCTTTTGCCTTCCGAACCCCCCCCCCCTTCTTTTTTTATTCTTTTAATAGTCGGAAAGGGACGTGTACCAAGTGCTGCGTAAGGGTTAAAGAGAATGGAAGACAGGTATCGAGCTGCAGTCATTGGGCCGTGGAGATGCTTTCAAAAAGGTGTTTCGGAGGCAACATATGTTAGGCGGCAAAGGGTTCAGCGAGAACCGTTATGTGTGTCTGGATTAGTAAGTGCATGTCGTGGTTCGTTACCCTAGTTTGCTTCCCTCCAGAGGAAGGAAGAAGCGATTCCGTTCGATTTAACAAGGAATTGTATAAGGTCTGCCAATTTTCCCCCCAGTATTGCTTGTTTGCTGAGAAAATGTAAGATCGGCGTTTTCCTTGAGGGAGGATCTGTTTATTACATTGCATTTCCTCTTTGTGCTTCAGTTTCTTCTGCGGCTGAAGTGCAAGGAGGGTTTACTGCATACAAAAACAAACGCATTTCTTGACCCTTAACCTTAACATTACATCACCAATAAAAACAACACAACCAAAAAGAAACAAGGAAAAAAAGTAGTCCGCAAAAAACAAAGCTGAAGGGAAGATAAAACTTTAGGCAAAGTCCAGATATGAAGCGATTGGCAGAGCTAAAATAACGTAGAAACAATTCCAAAATTGGTGAGGGGCAAGAGAGAGAGGAAAAGAGAAAAATTAGCAGAAACAGTCTTATTACTTGCTTCCTTGTAAGTAGCAGCGAAATAAGGGAGAACCATTGGTTCAAGTAATAGTCAAAAACTGGTTGCTATGTGACTGAAGTTCCTTTGTTTGTATGGACACGAGTTGACAAATTCCTGTATGAGAAAAGTGTAAGCTTTTTAAAGCTGAAACCAAAAACCAGGAATATCTCAAAAACGACCAACCCTACGAAAAAAATGTAAATAACTTAAATTGTGTGTTTTAACGTGCTCTACATTTTTTGAGGCGTAAGTTTTTGTCCCTGTCTTACGGTTTATTAGTTATGCAGAATTCTGTAAAATTCACTTAGAATAAAGTAGTCTTCAGAGGCTATTCCCAGAAAATTCAACATATAAATATTATTTGTCAGGTAAATCTCTTTAATATACGATATTTTAATCAAAATCGTTAGAGCCATTTTGAGAATGTCAAAATTTTAGAAAAAAGTTCCATGTAAAGGGAGTTGAGATGGGGGGATTTTCTTGAAAATCTCCGTGTCGTATTCTTGAAAGATACCAAACTTAAATACTAAGTTTGGTAATCAAAGCTCTTTTTGTTTTTGAGCTATTTTGTCCACTGACATACACACACGGAGATTTTTCTAAAACTGCTTTTTCTTGGATTCAGATGGTCCTAAAACATATATCTCCCGTGAAATCTCGGTATCCAATTTTTGGGTGGAATACAATACTTCCTCTATGCACAATGTACATAGTACGTATAGAGAAAGTAAAAAAAGAAACAGGAAAAAAAAAAGACTCAAAGGAAGATAAAACTTTAGGGCAAAGTCCAGATACGAAGGGAGTGGTAGAACTAAAATAACCGTAGAAACAATTGCAAAATTGGTGAGGGGCAAGAGAACGAGGAAAAGAGTAAAAAAAAAAAAAAAAAAAAAGAGGGGCAGAGAAAGATATGACTAAGAGGATCAGAAAATAATCATAAGCCGTGCTAGAGAAGCAAAAAGATTATAAAAACTCCAGCAGATAAAGCAGCGTTTAAGACGAAGAAGTTGAAGAGAAGCTCTTGAAAAAAAGTGCAATGAAAGCAAATATACAAAAGGCTATTCGATAATACTGCAATTCGGCCAAACAGGGTAGATCGTTAGATTACTGCTAAATATAATACGAAATCGATGACCTTATTTTTCAAGAGAGTGGAATCATGCTCTTGGGATATTGGTGGAATAGAAATCCAAAGGCTCTCTAGTCTGCACAAGGACGTCACCTGTCTCTAGTGCAGGCCAATGAAGGAATTCGGAAAATAAAGTTTTTATTACTATCCTATAATATTTAAGATATTTTATTTATTGTGCTATTTGGCACTAGCATTGATTTTTTTTATCCTCTGTGCATTATTACTATCCTATAATATGTGACAGTTTATTTATTGTGTTATTTAGTATTAGTATTGTTTCTATTATCCTCCGTATGTTATTCATATCCTATAATATTTTGACAGCTTATTTATTGTGCTATTTAGCACTAGCGTTGTTTTTATTATCCTCCGTGCGTTATTCATATGCTACGATATGTAAGAAAGTTTATTTTTTTACTTATTTATTTTGGTAGCTTAACGTCCTTTAACCTGGTTGGTCATATTGGACGATGAATGAAATAGGTGAAATGATGCTCAAATAATCTCGGGGTCCATGGAGCTTAAAGTTACTCGACATTCGTATTCTCAGGATAAGGGAAAACCCCGAAAAAAACCTTATCCGGGTAACTCACTATAAGCGAGATTCGAATATGAATATGAGTCAGACACGCTACCACCGCACTTCACAGGCGGGCTAACTGTTTAGCACTATTATTGTTTTTATTATCCTCCGTGCGTGATTAGTACTTCTCTCACTTATCAAAGTAGAAGTATTGTTTTCAGTAAAATATAAAGCTTTCACCGAAAACTCGCGCCTGCTGGTCCCCTGTAAACAAATACCTGCTATATTTCTCTACAACCTGCATAAAATTAATATGTTACAGAAGCAATGTATTCCGCCCAAAAATTAAAATTAAAGATTTCAGCGGTAATGCATATTTTGAGGTTTCCCGCATCCAAATCAAAAACGCATTTTCAAAAAAATTCGTTTGTTTGTGCCTGTGAACAGTATAACTTCAAAATGAAACTTTGGATAATACAGAATCTTCCAAGGATGCCACACGAACAAAACTCACCCACCCCAAGATACCATTTACAATGAAAAAATTGGGTATTTTTTATTTGTGAAAGGTATCAATGACGAATTCTGAATTCTCTTTATTTGGAATACATTTCATATAACTATGTACAAGCGTTTACCACAGTTGATAGTCAAAAATATACAGCAATATAGGTTTCTTTAGTTAGCCGTCATTATTTTTTGTAACTGTTCAGCTTATATGCTGTCTTTAATTGCAGTGATCATATCGACAGCCTTTTTACCTTTGGAACATATGGCCTCTTGGCAATGTTGCTAACTCATTGGATTTCTGTTTATTTCTCTCTCTTCATCCCTCTCTCACTCACACACTCATTCATACTTCCAGACTTTGGGGAGGATAGAGAATAATCCTGTTAAAGGAAAATTTACAACCCCAGTCGGGAATTGAACCGGGACCCCTCGTACAGCAGGCAGAAACACTACCGACTGAGCTACGGACGAGTAATTGCGTTATTATTGGCTTTAATTTTTCATTGCTTCATATATTTTACAGTGATGTGTTCACTTTTTATTCGCGATAGCATGAAAAGACCATGGAATTTCAAGGGCAGGATATAGCGTCATACCTTTAAATATCTGACTCTCGATTAAATTCCTTGTATACCCCTTTCACCCAGACGAAATATTCTTACAAAGTTTTCTCAACTATATAAAACACTTGAAAAGCCGGTAGTGTAATAAGAGCTAGTAGAAACTCCTAAATTAAAAAAAAATAAATTATGGCTATCACATTAATGCAACACATTACATTTTTAGAAAATGAGCCACATCTATGAGGACATACATTCGCATGTGTCAGTGAATAGTTTAACTTAATATCCAAAATGGAAAGTTTCCTAAGCTCTACATATAAGTACAGTATGATATATGGAACAAATTCAATTTTTAGTAAATTAATTCGACCATAAATTTACCCTTTAGGCACATGGAAACATATTAATCAGTTCATTATCATACTCCGATAAACAATCAAGCAACAACCAAAACGACGGGTTGATTCCTGCGAATCTGCCCCACAGAAGGTAAAGGGTGTCATATTCATAGACTCTTTTTTATTGAACAAAACCTCTGTGAGTTATGTGCTCGATTCTACATGAATTTGAAGGAGACATCATCACTCATTTGGCGAAGAAGAACGTACTTTTTAACCACGGTAGCGTATCAGCACATTCATCCGAGTTGCTGCTGCTAAACTGCATGAATACTGTTGGAATAGCTGCCGCGCCCAACCCCCGCAATAGGTATTCACCCGACCTGGCTCCTTGCGATCTCTTCTTGTTTCCAAACACGAGGAAATGGCTTGTGAGAAAAAAAAATATGAGTCAAATAAGGCCATGTCGAGACAGGGATGTATTTTGCAGAACTTCAAAGTTTTTTTTTTTTTGAAGAGCTTAAAAATAATAAGAATGTTGGTAGAAGTGTACATCTTTAAACGGTGAGTATGTTGAAAAATGCATAATTTGTGATTAAAAAGGTGGTGTCTTGACTCCTAACATGGTATATATTGAACCGCCCTCATAGATGAGCTAAATGTTATTTTACTTCCTTTTGAGCGTTATTAAGAAAGTACGCATTAAATATGATTTGGCTATTTTATGTCATTAGTGTGAATAGTATTGATCAATAAGAACTGCCTTATCATTAGGTACTAATGTAGATGCTAAATTCACTTTTCTTTTAACGTTTACAATATTTAAAAGTACATATTGAATGGCTAGAGTTACTCCTGTAATTGCAGCACATTCGATTTGTTTAATACTAACATGTAATGTTGAAGTTTGTGTAACGTTATATCTACGTACTTATTTTCAATTTAAAACGAAAACCTCAAATTTCTTTAAAGGGCAGTTGCAGTGAAGTTTTGTCTCACAGTAGAAAACAGCAAAACGTCAACTTTTATGGTCTACGTAAAATCCAGAATATTAAAAAGCAGTTTTTCATTTGATGTTACGATTTTTTTTAAGGATTAAATTAAGTTTTTAGTAAGTTGACATTGGTGAACTTAAGGGAGCCAGTGAATACGGTTAAGAGGGGTACATAAAAGGTGTCTCCAGAAAACCCAGTACCGCAACTACCCTTTTTGCTTCTGACCCTGTGAGGAAGGGATGAAAGAGAGATCCAAAGGGCCACCAGATCCGGGCGAAGATGGCGTCCCTAACGATTTCAGATGGAGCACACCCTGGCGTCTGCTAGCCTCGCCTTAGCCTCTTGCTCCCTGGATGTTCCGTTGGCCTAGATATGCTATCAGGAAGGTGGCTTTAGTTTGCCAAACAATGTACCAAAGAGAAGTCCTTGCAAAGTACACAATCCACCGTTCTGCTGTAACACACCTAACGCCTTCGACTGGTCCTTCAACTGGAAGGAAATGATGGGGCAGAAAATAATGGACAGGACATTTTTGGAAAAAGAGGAACCACCATTGGACTATTGATCCATTGAAACCTGAGAGTGATCGTCCCGAAGGTAATCGAACGCGGGACCTCCGGAATGACGAGCCTCACAGGTTATCGCAAAACCATCTTGTTCGGTGGAATACGACTAAATGACTGATGTTCTTCTATATAGCAATGAGTCTAGGATCACAATTCATCCTTGCATCATCTTATTCCTCCTTTCTTTCTCTGTCTGTCTGTCTCTCTCTCTAACTCGCTACATATGTATGCATATATATAACGGATGTTACAGTTAGGTACATATATTTTGATAAATGGCGCTTTAATATGTATCCAGTTTATCTATTAGCTGCTTTTGTTTTCGTCTAACGGTTTTCCACAAACTAATCACATAATTTATCACCTGACACTGTAGACTATTCCTTTCGAGACCACATATTCATATCTCAATAGGTGACCTTAATGCCTAGGTAGAGGGGCGTCAATGGCCTTGCATGAAGTATTCGAATTTGGTTCCGATACAACATGTATTCCGAGATATGTCCACTCAAAGTTACGCATTCCAAACCGAGTTCTCGGTGAAAACAAACATATGAGTTGTGTGTGCCTTGCTTACTTGCACGCACCAACTACTACTACTCTAACTAAAAGTATTAGTCTGCAAATGAATCATATATTGATGTAATATTGTTGAGTACACTGTCCTCAATTACCATATGAATATTTGCACTATAGCCTCTATTTATATGTCTTATCCCTGTATCATACTTCATCACGCTTCGTCTTAGGCCTTGGTGCTAATGCAGCAGAATCATCATGTGTCCAATTAGACCTTAGTATCAGGTAATTGTATTTCGTTTCTGTGTGTTCCAGCCAGATGGCATTAGTGTGCTCTCCAGGCAACCTACTTTCATCATCTGTGGATAGTTGGCAGACTATTCCCTATTCCCATCTACCTTCAAGTTAACTATTGTAAATCAAAGATGAAACTTTGTGTCGTGATATTAAATATCCATACGGTATTTATCTTGGCAACTGAAGGAAACAACGAAAAAACCTCATCAGATTGTTCTGTTCACGGATTTGAAACCGGACTTCCGAATGCGGAACACATACGTTATCGAGTGAGCTATTCCGCTTGCGTTCTCTTTTCTCTTTCTTTCAGAAATTATTTTAGGCAATCTTTTATCCGCTATCCTGCTCAATCAGTTTTAAGGATGTGTTACACTGCTCAAAATGAAAATGAAATGGCATTTTATTTATGGACGCTCTCTAACTGCTGTGGTTCTTAGTGTCCCATTCTATACTGGGCGTGAAAGACCTCTTAATTTTGCTCAGAGGCTATTCTATCAGGCTTAAGGTTCTTTTCGTGCCGTAAATCTACGACACTTACTTCACTTCCGAAGGAAGTCATGCTAAGGACTTTTACGCCCGAAAAAATCCACCGTCCTCCGCAGGGTTTGACCTTGGATGTATAAAGTTAGCTTGGCAACCAATACACCACGGAGGGCGACTACACTGCTCAAGCTGTAACCTTGTATTTCTTTTCTTTTGCTCGTTTTATGTGGAATCTGTCGTTGTACATTCCTCTATTTTTCTCATGAAAGACATTTTTTGTGTACTAAAATTTTATGCATCTCTTAAGTTTACTAGTTATGCAAAAGCACCCAGAATGAAGATTACTTTAATGGCCATTTCCTTAAACTGCAAGGTATATAATTTCCTTATCATGAAAATAATTTAAATATACTAAAGTTTTTTAAAATTAAAATTTTTCGAAAAATGTTTCATGTAAAGGGGTCATTCTTGTTGCATTATTGGAAGATGCTGCACTTAAACGCAGAGTATGGTATTTATCGGAATTTTAATTACTTTCTATAGCACGTATGTATTATACAATGTACATAGCAGCTAGAGAAGGTATTGTATTCCGCCCAAAATTTTGATGTCGAGATTGCATGGAAATACATGTTTTGAGATCTTCTGAGTGCGAAAAAACATTTTTAGAAAAAAGGTTCCTGTATGTCAGTGTGAGCGCACGTCTGTGTGCGTGTGTGTGTGTGTGTGTGTGTGTGTGTGTTACTTTATGTGGACAGCATAGAAAACGAAAAGACTATTAAGTACTATACTTGGTATTTGTGTTTAATATCTTCCAAGGATGTGACACGAAAATTTTCAAAACATCACCCAAACACAAACCACTCTTTATATGCACACTTTTGAAGATTTTGTTTAATCTTAAAATGGCTCTCAAGATTTTGATTAAAGCAGCATATATTAAATATATTTACATCACAAATAAAATGTATATTTTGTAATTTTTAGGAATGGCCTCAGAAGGCCTCTTTATTCTGGATAGGTTTTCCAGAATTTTGCATAACGGTTAAACCGGAAGAGATAGACAACATGAAACACATAATTTATGTCATATAAGTTTTTCTTGGAGAGTTGAGTGTTTTCGAATCTTTTGGTTTTAATCTTAAAGTACCAAACTTTTCTCCAACGGGAAGTTACAATGTAAGGTGAGCCGAACTTCAATTGTTTCAAATAGCTATCGCTTTCGTTTGACTATCATTTAAGTATAACATATAGCTTTTGTTTCTTCTACTAACATAGTAGCAAGTAATAGGTAAGACTAATCCTACCAATTTTTATTTTGATTAGATAAAAGAATAATCTTTTATATTTGGAACTGTAAAGAAAGTTATATGAATGGAATACATCAGATTTTTTTTGAGTTATGCTGTCACACACACACACACGCGCGCGCATACATATACGAACTAACATTTTTAAAATACCTTTTGTTTATTCTGGGGGTCTCGAAACATGTATTTCTGGTGTAACCATGGTGTCGAAATTTTGGGTGGAACACAGGTTCTCTACCTACCATATACATTGTACATGCTAAAGAAAGTAAAAATAACCGCCACATCTTAAACTGACTCTTGAACAATGTTATACTATACGTCTAAAGGATTATAATGACCGAAGGAGTTCAAGACACAGTGTACCATATTTAAGTTTTAGTAATAAACTTAGAGGAATTAGGGCAGAGTTCCTGAATGAGCTACTGAGCAGCCGAAGTGTTTTATCTCGTTGTGCCAGTCTCTCAGACCCATGTCCACCTGATACATCGGCTCCCCTCCCAGATCGATGCCACCAGCAAAACAACAAGGATTATAACTCAGCGGGGTCGCTGGAGAACTTCTTAAGTCTGTCCGCCACACTTTATTGCACACTGAAACAGTATGTTGCAGACACAACGTCACTCATGGAACAAATTAGATGCCTCAAGCGGCCGTTTCTGTCTGGGTCTACGTCAATCATTAGGTATCGTTAGGCATTTATTTTGGTTAAAATAAACAGGCATATAGGCATTAAAAATAGTAATCATCTGATATGTTCCATTTACATGACTTTCTTTACATCTCTGCAACAAATTACTGCTAAAAATCTTATACTTCTCTTTTCTTCATGCTAATCGAGAAAACATGAGCAGAAATAGTCTTGCTTCCTTGTAAGTAGAAGCGAAATAAAGGAATACCATAGGTTAAAGTGATACTCAAAAGCTGGTTACTTTATGAATGAACTTCCTTTGTTTGTATGGACAGGAGTTGACAAATTCCAGTATGAGAAAAGTTAAGTTTTTCAAAGCTGAAGCCAAAAACAAGGATTATCTAAAAAACAATTACCTCCACGAAAAAAATGTATACAGCATAAATTGTGTGTTTTAATATGCTCTGCATTTTTTGTGTAGTAAGTTTTTGTCCATTTCCTACGGTTTAGTAGTTATGCAAAATTCCGTTAAATTCACTTAGAATAAAGTGGTCTTCAGAGGCTATTCCCAGAAAATTCAAAATATACATGTTACTTGTCATATAATATATTTAATATATGATACTTTAATCAAAATCGTTAGGGCCATTTTTTAGAAAATCAAAATTTTTGAAAAAAGTTCCATGTAAAGGGTAGTTTGGGGTGGGAGGATTTTTCACAAAATCTTTGTGTCGTATCCCTGGAAGATATTAAATTTAAATACCAAGTTTGGTATTTTAGCGACTTTTCGTTTTTGAGTTATCGCGTTCACAGACACACGGACACTCGGACACACACACGTTGACCTTTCCTTTTTTTTTGGATACAGGGAACCCTAAAACATATATTTTCGGTGAAATCTCGGTATTGAATTTTTTGGTGCAGTGCAATACCTTCTCTATACACTATGTACATAGTACGTATAGACAAAGTAAAAATTCTGATGTATTCCATTCACATGACTTTCTCTACATCTCTGCAACAAATTATTGTTATTGCTTCTATTTACCTCATGCTAATCGAGGAAAACATTGGAGAAATAGTCTTATTACTTGCTTCCTTGTAAGTAGAGGGGAAATAAGGGAGCACTATAGGCTAAACTGATAGCGAAGTGTTAGTAAAATAGCAAACTTGGTATTTAATTTTAGTTTCTTCCAGAGATGCAACACGAAGCTTTTGAGAAAAATTCCACCACCCCAAACTACCCTTAAGATTGAATTTTTTTTTAAATTTTTTATTTTCTCAAAAATGAATCTAACAATTTTAATAAAAATCCCTTATATTCAAGATATTTATGTGACAAATAAAATATATATCCTCAATTTTCTGGGAATAGCCTCTGAACGCATATTTATTCTGGATGAATTTTGTGGAAGTTTGCACACATTGTGAAATAAGAAAAATATGGTTTTTCGGGGATTCACACAGTTGGGAGTCGTGTATATCTCTCGAGTGCTGAACTATTACAAATATATTTTTATGTGAATACAGTTAATTATTAATGTGCATAGAATATCGACTAAAAATATGCATAGTTTCGAAATAGAAGATGATTACTTCTGGAATTTGTTTAAAGAAACTTTGTATAATCGTATGGCGCCCACTCAAAGGGGGTTCAAGGTGTCATGGAGCGGCGAGCATCACATGATGTGCTCTTTATGCTTTGAACGCGACCTCTGAAAGAGAAGAGGAAGAGACCCGAAGAGTGACCATATCTGAGAGACGTCATGCGCAAATGTGTTCGGGGTTCATAACGTTTCTAGGCCGCGCCATGGCCGAGTGGTTAGACCACTCGCCTCTCACTAGACAGCCCGAGTTCGATCCCAAGCGACCGCATGAGAGATTTGTGGTGGCTTAAGTTTTCTTCGGGTTCTCCGGTTTCTCCCGCCATCGCATTCCACTGGTGCTCGATCTTCACTCCATATATTACTAGTGCCATCGCCTGTGGTGCCACAAGTACTAAAAGTGGGCGTTACACACACTTAAAAAGAAGCTCATAACGATTAGGATTGAACGCATACGACACAGCTCACGCCTACCTACAAGCCCCTACCGACAGCACCGGAGGCGCTCCGTGAGTAGTCCGACCGACGCCGGGAGAAACTTTTATATAGTGTATCTAAACCACCCAGACGCAACATGCCGAACATCGTCTTTAGGTCCTTCAATCTCAAACAGATGATGATGATGATGATGAAGGAAATGATGGGAAATAGGAAATAAGAACAGGAATATGACAGTAGAAGAGAAATCACCTCAGCATTTGCCTACCGGTCCCAGAAACAATTGGGCGGGAATCGAAAGCCGGACCTCCCGAATGCGAGCATTTTAAGTACTGCCAAGCCATTTCGCTTGGTACCCAAAAGGAACAAGACCTGTCTCTTATTTTTCGTTCAAGGAGGACACCAGGTAAAAATCTGATGTGTTCCATTCACATGACTTTCTCTACATCTCTGCAACAAATTATTGTTAAAAAGCTTATGATTCTATTTACTTCATGCTTATCGAGAAATAATTAGCAGAAATATCTTATTGCTTGCTTCCTTGTAAGTTAAAGCAAAATAAGGAAGTTCCATAGGTTAAAGTGATAGTCAAAAGCTGGTTGCTATGTGACTGAAGTTCCTTTGTTTTTATGGACAGCAGCTGTCAATTTCTGTATGAGAAAAGTATTTTTCAAAACTGAAACTAAAACCAAGAGATATCTTAAAACCTATCAGCTCTACTAAAAAAATGTATATAACATAAATTGTGTGTTTTAATGTGCTCTACATTTTTTGTTGGGCAAGTTTTTGTCCATGTCTTACAGTATAGCAGTTATGCAAAATTCCGTAAAATTCATCCAGAATAAAGTATTCTTCAGAGACTATTCCCAGAAAATTCAAGATATACATTTTGTCAGGTAAATATCTCTAATATACGATATTTTAATCAAAATCATTAGAGCTATTTTTGAGAAAACAAAAATTTTGGAAACTTTTTCCATGTAAAGGGTAGTTATGAGTGGAGGGATTTTCTTGAAAATCTTCATGTCGCATCCTTGGAAGATACCAAACTTAAATACGAAGTTTGGTACACATGTATATAGTACGTGTAGAGAAAGTGCATGAAGTATGGTCGGTAGCGACTTCTCTACTCTTGCTGCTACAACATAGTTTGCCAGACCCAAAGTTCGGGTCACTATCTTTATCTTGTATTGATAACTTTCTCTCAAGTCCTACTTTTCAAGTATGGATTGCTTTTACTGTATCTTCTGTGCGGCCAAGTCATAAAAAAATTGCCTCATAGTCCCATTTTAGCGCCTCTATTTTTTAAGGTCTTCGCCTAAGACATACTCACATTATCACACCTCAACATGGCCGCGCCGTGGCCGAGTGGTTAGACCACTCGCCTCTCACCTAGACGGCCCGGGTTCGATCCCAAGTGACCGCATGTGAAATGTGGACAAAGCGGCGCAGGGGCGGGTTTTCTCAGGGTTCTCCGGTTTCCCCCGCCATCGCATTCCACATCTTCATTCCATGTATCACCAGTGTCATTGCCTGCGGTGCCTCTACTAGTAAAAGCGGCTTTTAAACACTACCAAAAAAAGTTGCATAATTTAGTGAATAAATTAATTTTAGACGTAGTTGGTTATTGTTTACTTGTTACCAGTAAATAAAATGTAGTTACTTATAAGTATATACAGAGAAAAAAAAGAAAAAAATAATACAAAAAGACGAAGTATAAGTGTATAAATCTATATAAATACACAGGCTGTTTCAAAACGACACCAAACGAAGATAGCAGTCGATTAGATTACACTTTGACTTGTCCGAAACTTGATGTCGCAACTTTCAAACTCTTCTATTTAAAGTTTTATGTGTGTTTAAAAATCGCACACGTTTGGGATTAGGCAGCGAAGAAACAACGGTTGTCATACGGCATACTCACATGCTACGCTTTCCATTACTAAGTTGATCTGTACTGCGCCGGCGTGTCTATCAAACCGCGTCTAAACCACGCGACTGGGACCCTTGCTACCAACCGGCATTTCTCTTGGAGAGGGCCAGGCACGTGCCATTTCGTTATGTACGACTGCCTAATCCGTGATTCTATGACCGTTTTTGTATGTGCCGAATTTAGAGTTGAAAATGACATTCACGTATCTCGTATGGTATGAACAAGGTCCACATCTTCGTTTGGTGTCGTTTTGAAATACCCTGTAAAAGAAGATAAAAATTAAATGAGTTTTATAAAACAAGTAAACAACAACAAAAATATATTGGTATATACCTAATATATTTGAACATTTATTTTTTTATAAAATCACATAAATGTATATTATAAATAATAATGTAAATATACCATTATATCACATTTTAAATATACTTGTAACACAATTACAATATAATTATAAGATAAAATGACCAGTGAATAACATATATGAATAGCTGGAAAAATTCTAAATAGGTTATTATTTATTAAATAATTTAATACAAGGTAATTATAATTATAGAAAAATGAGAGTTTAAAATAAAGAGTATTGTAGGAATTGCATTTTTTTTAGTTTATATGATTAAATAATTATTTATATTGAAAATGTAACATTTTTTATTGTTTTATTTTACATTTTATTGTTTAGGGATTGTAGCTAATTAGCATTGGATAGTTGATTAAAATTGTAGATAAAATTAAAAATAAATAGTAACAAATGTGATATTAGTCCTGGTGCTAATTAGGTACCAGGGATATAGTATACATATTTTATTTATTTTGTCAACATCGTACGCTAACGATAACCCATTTTTATAGCGCACTATGAAATTGTTACTGTTGCTCAAAGGCTACAGACATCTCTTAATATACTAGTGTCTTGGATTGACAACTGGAGGATTTCTTTGAGTCACAAGAATAATTAAACCAAGACTAATATTGCGTCGACCCTCTGTTCCCACTCGTAGTACTTTGGAAACTATTCCCATACCCTGAAAACGTGCTGATGGCACTTTTAAATATGTTGGCCTGCATTTGTTTGCAAATTGAAACTCTCACAAAATTACATCTCGCTTACTCCAGATTACGAAAATTATATTCCATTCTCAAGTCTTCTTTGCAAATTCCAAATGGTTCTCTTTTATACAAATCTTTACTTTATCCTTTACTCACATATTCTTGTCCGATTTAGGGATGTGCAGCCGCAAACAAATTAATCGTATAAAAGCCTTTCAAAATAAAATTTTAAGTTAAGTTGGTTAAATTAATTTTGGTTTTAATTTAGTTGGTTAAACATGACTTAAAGTACTTATTTAGTCACTATTGGATATTTCATCTCAAATTTCATCTCAAAATAACTCGGGGAAGCATGCGCGACAGTTAGTGAATTTAATGATGTGCTAACATGAGCCATGGAGCTCAGTGGTTAGAGCAGCCGGCTAGAGTCCGTGGTTCGAATCTCGGCTGTGGCATTGCATTTTTCAGTCTGATTCTATCCATCCAAAGTTTTTAGAGTTATATAGTTGTACCTTGATGTCAGAAACACCCAGATACGTCACTAGCTTGGACTTAGTACCATCTCAGACTCTCATGTTTTTTCAGCATTGTCGCGGGATGTCGGTCGTCTCCTTCTGCAGTGTCCTCAGCTCCGCCGTTGATGAAGATTTCACTCCTAATCTCCTAATTAATATTATCTCAGGGGTTTTGTGGGTGAGGCGAGTATTAAATACACCGCATTTTCCCTTACGACTTGAATTTATTATATCACAGGTTTAATGGGCGGCTAGTTTGTTTCCTTACAAAATATATTATAAATAAATACCATCCCACCGTTCAAATTAATACTCAGGAGCCTAATCTATCCATCTGCTAATCGCTCCCCCACCACTTAAGCACGTGTACGTTAAGACAGTAGCACACATAACCACATAAGAGATCTGCCGTGACTTATATACCGATCCTGGTTGACGCCAACTTTCGCGAAATAAAATGTAACAGTATCGCTTATTGATTCTTTGTTAGCATCACCTCACAAGTTATGAAAATAAATTGTGCCAAGTTTTGACGTCCACATGACGCGTTTGGGAAAACCCAATGCTTTCCTCTCACTTAACTTTCTGTTTGCTTTGTCTATTTCTCCAATTCCCTGTACTACTTGGAAGAATAGTCACTATTCCTGTCTCACTTCTTTCTATGTCTATTCTTTCTATATTTCATTCTTTAGCCTAAACCCTGAGCTCATTAGCAAGTGGTGGTTGGTGAATTATTACCTGGAATTAAGCCAGCTCGCCTTGCCTTAATTATCTAAGCTACAACAACTTGCTTTTATGCATATTTTTATCACTAAATATTCAGAGCAATTTTACATTTGCTTCCTATATGCTTATAATATTACATACAATTTCCCTGTTTATGTTTTGTGAGCATGCAGCATGTGCTCCTACATCATTTTCTGTTAGTACCGAGGCAGTGCATTTCTCGTTGGGACAAAGATCTGATGCAGTTCACCGGATAAAGAGTCGTGTCCCACAGACCTTGCTGTTTTCTTCATTCTGAATGAACTAATATGTATAAACATCTTTGATTGTTGCTAGAGAACTCCACCCGTAATACTGTTCACTGTTAATTTCAATTATTGTACATTTTATTTCAATTCTGAATAGTATTCTTAATGTTGAATGTAAACAAATAAAAAGTACCTAAAGTCGTTAATTTTCAGTCAATCAGCTCGTCAGTATTCATCCCCAAGAATCTCAGGAGCTTGAGTGCATAAATTAACAATTCTTCCAACATAAAAACATTTCTACTATGGAGTAAGTGATAAAACTCAAGTTAACACGCAACGCATACGGCAAAATTGCCGCAGCGCTATGCAGAGAAATCGTTGGAAATGTTATTGGTGTCCAACTAAAAAAAAAAAATCTGATGGCTTCCATTCCCGTTATTTTCTCTACATCTCTGCAACAATACATTATTAAAAGACTTATCCTTCTATTTATTTTATGATAATCGAGAAAAAATTAGCAGAAATAGACTTGTTACTTGTTTCCTTGTAAGTAGAAGCGAAATAAGGGAGTACCATAGGTTAAAGTGATAGTCAAAAGCTGGTTGCTATGTGACTGAAGTTCCTTTGTTTGTATGGACAGGAGTTGACAAATTCCTGTATGAGAAACGTGTAAGTTTTTAATGCTGAAAAAAAAAAAAAAACAAGGAATATCTAAAAAACGACCAACTCCACGAACAAATGTATGTAACATAAATTGTGTGTTTTAACGTGCTCTACATTTTTGAGTGGTAAAATTTTTGTCCCTCTCTTACCGTTGAGCAGTTATGCTAAATTCCATAAAATTCATCCATAATAAAGTAGTCTTCAGGCTATTCCCAGAAAATTCAAGAAATACATTTTATTTGCCAGGTAAATATATTTAAATTACGATATTTCAATCAAAATCGTTAGAGCAATTTTTGAGAAAATTGAAGTTTTCGAAAAAAAAACTTCCATGTAAAGGGTAGTTTGGCGTAGGGGGATTTTTCTCAAAATCTTCGCGTTGCCTCCCTGAAGGATACTAAACCTAAGTACCAAGTTTGGTGCTTTACTAAGTTTTCGTTTTTGAGTTATTCTGTTCACAGGCACACGGACACCACACACACACACACACACACACGCGCGCGCGTATACACAGACATGGACTTTTTTCTGAAAATGCTTTTTTGGGATAGCCTAAATCATATATTTTTGATGAAATCTCGGTACCGAATTTTGGTGTAGTCCAATACCTTCTCTATACACTATGTACATAGTACGTGTAGAGGAAGTAAATATCAGATTTGGAAAATCTTTTGTTGCTAACAACTTCATCCAATAATTTGAAAGTAGTATGTAGAGTGAGGAAAATCCTAGCGCGATAACTTTATGCGGTTATTGGAAGTCGGTAACCCCTTTTCCAAAGTGTGCCATCTGTTGAGAGTTGGAAGTGTCCATCAGCTGTCAGTTGCAACCTCCATCTGTGTTTGATAAAGCAGGTTACTTTCTCACCAATATCAACACCCAACTCGTCAAATGTATTCCATTTCCAAATCGATATATCGCTCTTTTACTTTAACTCACAGTTCTTTCCGATGGTTGAAGGACGTTTTAGATGCGTTCGTAGTTTTATGTACTTATTTTCTTATATTTTAAGGTCTGGTCATTTTTACTTTCTCTACAGTACCTACTAGGTAGAGGAAGTATTCATTCCACCTGAAAATTCAATATTTTCATTAGGAATGCAGGTTTTGAGGTTTTCTGAATTTAAAAATCTCTTGAATATCTCTAGTGATAGAGATGCATATACTACCCCAGTAAGAGAACGGGTCCTCAAAGATTAAATGATCACAAGATTAAGAAAACTGAAAACTGTTCTTTTTTCGGTTCCTTTTTTGAATAATCTGACATATTACTTTCGCAATACTTCTCTACTCCAATAAAGTTTATTTTTATATATCGTCTATAAACTATTCTTACAAGAGGTTATTTTCTACTTCATGAATTAATTAGTGTATTTATTTAAATACCAATATGCCTACAGCGATCTTCATCAATCCCACGGGTCCAAAGACAGTACGTGCTTTTGCAATACACAAAGTAGTAAGCATTAAAAACAGAAATTAATAGCGAATCGAAAAAAAAAAAAAAAAAAAGCATATTCAAATATAGCATGTTAAATTTACAAGACACAATAAGCCGTATTCTAATACATTGTTTCCTATTTTAGTAAACGAATACACTTAAAAGAGGCATATACACACAACACTGACACCACAACAAAACAATAACCGAAAAGGATAACATAAAATATTATAATCACGTTTTAGTCTTTTTGTCGCCCCCTCTCTCCTCCCCATTAACAGCCTTCTCAGTTGTCTCGCCTTTTTTTAAACAGTACCGGAGTCTGGTCAGGACTCGAACCCATGATCCCCTGCCCACGAAGCACCAAAGCGAGACGCCTTAAGCAGAAATTTACCTAGATATCGCCTCCACGTCTTCCATGCCTGCCAGTAGGGTCCAACATGCTCCTAACGCTCCATTCGCGGTGGTAAAGTATCGCGATAAATACTTTTCTCTCCGTTGCCTTGCATCTTGCCAGGTTATGAGTCCACGACTCATCTCACATGAGACAGGTTTTCATACCATTCTCGTCAGGAATCCTTATCATCCGCCATGCTACTCGCGGTCTAATGAGTTTGGTACTTGTTTTAATGTATTGTTGCATATCTCTCTCCGATTTTAGCTCAGACTATAAACTGCCGACCAAACCTTCTCCGTGCATTGCGCAATATTTCTACTTCATAATAATGGAGATAAACGTTCACAAGATTGGCTCTATTACGGATTTTGTTTCTTGTACATGAGGGATTATGCGATGACCAAACATATAAAAGCTACTTGCCCACCTTGGTAGTGTGGTTTTAGCGTGTCAAAAGGTCACGAGCTTGAATCTCGCTTAGGATGAGTTATCCGGATAAGGTGTTTTTGGGTTTTTTGCTTGTCCTGAGAAGACAAATGTCTAGTAACTTTAAGCTCCATTGGATTCCGAAATTATTTGACATCATTTCACCATTTCATTCATCATTCAATATGATCAACCTGGTTAAAGAATATTACCCCCCCCAAAAAACACATCGTTCTATAGTTCTCCTGAAATTCCTACTCTTTGCAATTCTTTTGTGAGAAAATTACTGAATTAGCACGTATTACAGACTTCAAATAAATAATAAAAAGATTTTTTTTGGAAAACTCAGCGAGATTGCTTAGGCATTTCCTCAAGGACTGACTTTCCGGAGGTCCCGCGGCCAAATCTCTGTTACACGTTTTTTTCGGGGTTTTCTCGGGTCTACAGGCGAATGCTGGAGAAGTTTCTTTATTCCCCGAACTTCCTGTCCATTCATCTCCATTTTATTCCAACCCAGTCTCTTTTATTGTTGTAAATGTGTATGCCTGCTGTGGTGGCGCCCCTCCGTGGTAGTGAATGCCCTTTGGAAATATAGCGCTCGGGGACAGGTTGGCGCTGGAGTCGGCTGTGGGACTAGGGGCGTTCACTCAGACCCAGAGCGCTCGCCGTGTTGAGATTAAGAATTGCTTAGATTATATTATGAATCCAACATGGTGGCTCTTTCCCCGCGGTGGGTTTCGGCCGCCCATGGAATATTCTCATATCATCCTATATAGTAAGAACAGAAGTTAAAACTACTAAGCTTTAAAATAAAAACGGCATATATTGTGTAAGTACTTCTATATCTTTGGGTTTACGAAATAGAAAGTGAGTGAAAGTGTACCAATACATTAAGAATAAAGACGATTTTAGACATAGAATTCAAGGTATGCATTTTTAAGTCACACAAATATATGAAACTGTTTTGTATTGTAATCAAAATGTTATTTTTTACAAAACAATAAAAGCCGACAAAAATCCATAAAAAGAGGCGTTTAGGAACAGAAAAATTTCTTGTAAATCTTTTAGTCGAATCTTTGGATAATGTTACATTTAAATAGTGCCAAAGTTAGTTTTCATCCAACTTTAAACTACACTCTTCACAGATCGGGAGGCAGGCAGATATAAGAACAATAAAATCGTCCAAAATCTATATTTTTTGTTGGTTTTATTGAATTCAGAGTATCTTAAAACAAGCATTTCTATGAATATCTGATTTTTGGGTGGAGTATAATACTTCCTCTATCTATTGTGGGTAGGCGATAGAGAAAATACAAATCCATGAGTGAATATTTATTTCGGAAGAGTCAAAGTTACATAATTGAATGAAATACATCTGAATTTAGATGAAGTAAAAGTCTATTCTTTGCATTTTAAGAAACTTTTACACGTACCTGGAAGTGCATAAATGTATACAGCTGAAAAGAATACCTCGATAAACAACAATGTAAATATTTACAAATAGCGATACTAGTGTAAATTGAAATCTGTCAATACAGCTGAAGAGAATTACTCGACAAACAACAATGTAAATTTAAAATAAGAACTGAAGCTTTCCTGGAGATGTATTAATTCAAAATCTTCTCGGGCTTCTAACCAGGTAAAAACTTGGCTTGATACCAACGTTTCGAAGAAGTGCATCTTCCTCGTCTTCAGGGTGAACTGATGGATTGAGCTTGCGGAGACCTCAAGCTCAGTCCATCAGACGAGGAAGATGCACTTCTTCGAAACGTTGGTATCAAGCCAAGTTTTTACCTGGTTAGAAGCCCGAGAAGATTTTGAATTAACAATGTAAATATTTACAAATAGCGATACTAGTGTAAACTGAAATCTTACAATAGTTAAAAGATCAAAACATAATGCCCAAGAAATGCATGAAAATTTGGTTCCAACTTTATGCTCTAATTTTTTTCTTTCAAAGCTATTTAAAGCTACAGCATGTGACCATTTAAATAGCCGAGTGCACACGACCTAATGGCCTGTATATAACTACAGTGCCTTTTACTTATATTAAACATGTATTTGTATATGGCGTGTTTGATATGTAGTTTATAACCAGTCTTTTGACATTTACAGCAGACAATCAGAGAGAATGGGCTTAAAAGTGGCGTACGGTATTTGCTACACAAAGTTAAAAACTTATTCCTGGAACAAACAGAAGAGTAAACTAAAGTCTGTAAATACCAGTTTTGTGCATTAGTTTATCGTGGCTTTGTTCAATGACAAAGTACTTCACTTATACCGCCACTTCACTAATTGATCTACTTTAAGTTACCCTGTGATTTCACTCGTAAAGCACCTTCTTCTTCGACTTATTCGTTCACTGTAAAATCGAAAGCAACTCGCAGAACACACTGCATTACCAGCACATTATGTCGCACCATGAGCGCATTTACTATCTACCTTACAAATTGGCTGGTTTATATAGCGTTGGCATGTTTTACAGAGCTCTAGAATGTTCTGGAAGCGGTGAGAAATAAGATTCTATAACAATCCGATTATCTCTCTGGTATTAACGTCGATGTATGTCTTGTCGTTTGATCAGTCGGTCGGTTCGTCGGTTTGTACTGATAAGGAGAACAGTGAAAATATAATTTGTTTCAAAATGTGGGTTTCTGCATCCTGTACCAGACTTGACTCCTTAGTTTAAACAAAATAATTATTTAAAATATATTTAAAATATTGCTTGCAATTTAAACAATGTTTATAATTCGAAACGTATTCGACACAATTTGTCAATATTAGATAAAACTACCTTTAGATATCTTACTTGTGAGTATCCATGAAGCGGAATGTCTAAGATTTCTGGCAAGTACAGACTTTTCAGAAAAAGATTTCGATTTTAATTTTAATAGTGGAAGTCGAACTTATGTATGACATATCACTGAATACAGGAAACAGGTAAAGGCAAAAGTACGATTTACAGCAAACGGAACAGAACATCAAATGTAGGTCATCTGTCTCTAACGTGACCTCTGGGAATTAGGTATGAGGGGAAAGACTCGAAGGACGACCAGATCCGTTGACGACAGCCGCAACTATGGGTGGGGTCCGCAACATAGTTTGAACGCAACCAACGCCTGCAGCTCTAACCTCCGGCAGTCCCTGGTTTCGGCTCGGAGGCTGATCCCAACCGCCGCCAAGAAGAAGCTTTTACAAAATGCACATCCACCATCCAGATAAAACCCAACGAATACGCTGCCTCATCCTGCAAACCTGTAACTTATGCCAGTGAAGGAGTTTATGGATGCAGGAAAGTTGTCGTTGAAGAGCAACGGCCACAAGATTAGCCTACCGACCAGGGAACACCACAAATGCTCATGGGTCAGAATAGGCGGCAGCCTAATGCAAGTCGCTCATGTTACCGCGGCCTCAAATCAAAAGTTCAAGCTTACAAAAGCAGGCTTAGAGCATTCAATTGGATAGCGAACACAGTACTGGTTGTTCGCAGGGTATGGTGAGAACACAACAAATAATGTGTACTTCAGTGTTCTGCACATCAGTTTGTCAAATGTGGTAGATTAAAAAAAGGCACCTCATGTTAAGAACATATTCATGTGGCATGAAAGTTTAATAACTAAGAACCAGCTGGTTTGTTTATGGCAGAATCGAATTATATATTCCGTATAGAAATGGTGCTAGTAAATCCGTAAGTCATAATACTAGGGTCGACTGATTAAATCCCGGACCTCTCAATGAAAACAACCTTTAAATTTGTTTGTTGTTGTTCTTGTTGTTGTTGTTTTTTTTTTTTTGCTTTATTTCTCAACATAATTTCCAGAAAGGCTAATACATTTGTCATATCGGTGTTCTAATTTAATTAAGCCATCTCTGTAGTGCGATTTATCAAGGTTCACAAAATAACTGTTTTCCTCGTTTACTCATCAATGACCTCGTTGCTGTGAAATCTTCGTCCTCCAAGAAATTTTTTGAGGTTTGGGAACAGGCGGTAGTCCCTGGGTGCTAGATCTTGTGAATAGGGTGGATGTTCAAACAATTCGAACTTTAATTCGCACATTTTTCCCAATGACTGCACGATGGGCCGGTTCATTGTCGTGATGAAAACAAGATTTTTGTTTTTGTTTTCAAATGAGGTATTTTTATTTTCACCTCATCACTCAAACGTTGCAGTAAGTTTGTGCAGTAGTCACCAGTGATAATTTTACTCTTTTCCAAGTAATCAATAAAATAATTCCCTGTGCATCCCAGAAAACATTCGCTATAGCCTTGTTAGCTGATAAAATTTACTTTGCCTTATTTGGAGTTGGTGCACCTGGCACCATCAACTGTTTTGACTCTGATTTACTTTCTGGAGTGTAGTGATGTGTCCAAATTTCATCCATGGTAATAAGCCGTCTCAAAAATTCACTGGGATTTTTACGATAGAGCTCCACATTCTTAACAGAATCAGTTTTTCTTTGCAACTTTTGATCAGGTGTCAACAAACGGCACGCATCTTGCACAGACCTTATAAAAGCCCAACACATTACTTAAAATATTACTTGCAATTTATTTTGATATGTTTACAGCCTCTGTTATCTTCCAGTACTAAACGATGCATTTTCCAATGATCTCTGGAGTTGTCACTTGTACAGGACGTCCAGAGCGAGACTCGTACGTCCCATTTTCAACTCTGCAACTCACCTTTCAATCACTGAATATGAAGGGACAGGATCTTTCAATGTACTGTCCATTTCCAGCTAGATTTCTTTAGGCGTTAAGTCTTTCTAATGGAAGTAATTAGTCACTGCTCGTTTTTGCAAATGCTCAATTTTAGTCAAAACTCTAAAATTGTCTTGTTTAAAATGCTGTCATTCGAAAACTAAACACGCTATTGACCTGTAACTATGGTTACAAGGTAGTCTTAGAGTTAAACTATATGATGCGTCCGTCTAACTGGCCTAAAGGTGCCATGTCTGTGTGAGGCCCGGGACTTAATGAGCTGACCTTCGTATATATCCAGTGGTATTGAGTTAATGTATCTGTCCACAGTTTCTATAATATCAGTCAAATGTGCTATATTCATATGTCTTTCTTTACACACTATCGTTTACTTTTAAATAGCTTCTACAAAATATTTTTAGAAAGCTTATTTTTCTATAGTAAAGTTTTGCAGAAATACTTTTATTACAAATTTGCATTTCAGAAACAAGAGAATCGATAATGGGATATTTAAATGGGAATCATTATATACTGAGCCTAAAATTGCATACTCTTTCCATGACAGCCAAGAAATAACTGAATGCAGACAACATATAACATATCTAATGTGCTCCATTCACATGTCCCCCTCTGCCTATTCTGCAAGGACCTATTCTTCGAAACGTTATTCTTCAATCTAAGTAATATAATCGGGATAAGCAGTAGTAGAAATGATATTATTACTTAGTTGCTTATAAGTAATATAAAAGTCAGGGAATACATATACTAGTCCAATGCGGTAGTAAAATCTGCTAAAAACTGGTCGCTAAAGTCGCCAAACAAAAGAAAACGCAATGAAAATTTAAGTATTGGATGATCTATACCAATAACCAAGAACATCTCGGAATTTGTTTAAATATGTATCTGAAACAAATTGTGCTTTAACGATACTTTTTTCTGTAGTACGATATTGTGTACCTCTTACGGTTTACCAGTTATGAGTCTAACCCCAGAAAAGTCAAGATGTACATTTCATATGTCATAAAATATCTTAAACATATCGCATTTTAAACATAATCGTTAGAGGCATTTTAGAGAAAAACAAAAACTTCCAGCCCGCCTCGGTAGTGTGGGAGTAGCGTGTCTGGGCCTCGCCGTGGCCGAGTGGTTAGACCACTCGCCTCTCACCTAGACGGCCCGGGCTCGATCCCAAGCGACCACATGTGAGATTTGTGGTGGACAAAGCGGCGCAGGGGTGGGCTTTCTCCGGTTTCTCCCACCATCACATTCCACCGGTGCTCCATCTTAATTCATGTATCATCAGTGTCACGCCTGCGGTGCCATAAGCAGTTAAACACTATCCAAAAAAGGAGCGTGTCTACTTCACATCCCACAGATCGCGAGTTCGAAGCTCCCTTAGGGTGAGGTAAGGCTTTTTTCGGGGTTTTCGCTTATCCTGAGGAGACGAATGTGGAGTAATTTTAAGCTCCGTGGACCCCAACATCATTTTATGGATTTCATTCATCGTCCTATATGATAAACCAGGTTAAAGGACGTTAAGCTAGGAAAAAAAGTTCCATATAAAGGGTAGTTTGGGATTTTCTTGCAAATCCTTGTGACACATCCCTGGAGATTGCTGAGTTTAAGTATCAAGTTTTGTGTTTGATGAACTTTTCGAAGACACGCACACACACACACAAAGACACGAATCTTTTATTACATTTTAAGGGCGCTTAAAACATGTATTTCCAGTGAAAGCTATGTATTACATGTTTGTGTAAAATACAATAACTGCTCTACCTACTGTGTATATTGTACATTGATAGAGAGAATAAACATTTACTAAATGTTTAAAATTTTGTACAAAAATAATAGAAATATCGGAAATTACAAAAAGTTACCTGAAATAAACTGAGTGTGTTTAAAGATATCTACATTTGTATCGGTTCCTTAAAAAAAGTTTTCACTCAATTTTTGTCGATTTTTGAGGAAGTAGAAACTATCTGATGTCTGTAATGCAAAACTGGGCAACAACAAACACAGGAATGTGTTTTGCGAATTTTATTAGGTATTTGATTTTACACACGCTTTTTAATCTCTTGAGGTGAAATTTCTTTATATAACTAATTTAAAAGAATTAACTTTATTATTTTCTATATACGCAATAATTTTATATTTTTATACTTCTTATTAAGTATAACATACTTTCTAGTATCAAGATGCAGAGGGGATATTGAAAGGTGAGACAATAATTCCCTATATTCCTTTACTTTTCATCTTCATATTGTCCTTCTTCTGTCACAGTAGGCCAAGTAGTAAGCTCATTGAATATTAAAAAAAATCTGATATGTTACAGTTACATGACTTTCTCTATATCTCTGTAAAAATTATTTTTAATAAGCTTATCTTTTATTTATTTCATGCTAATCGAGAAAAATTAGCAGAAATAGTCTTATTTCTTTCTTTATTGTAAGTAGAAGCGAAATAAGGGAGTACCATAGGTTAAAATGAAAGCCAAAAGCTGGTTGCTATGTGACTGATGTTCCTTTGTTTGTATGGACAGGAGTTTACAAATTCCTGTATGAGAAAAGTATGTTTTTTAAAGCTGAAACCAAGAAAAAGGAATATCTCAAAAACGATCAACTCCACGAAAAAAATGTATTAACATAAATTGTGTGTTTTAACGTGCTCTACATTTTTTGTGGGTTAAGTTTTTGTCCATCTCTTACGGTTTAGTAGTTATGAAAAATTCATCAAGAATAAAGTAGTCTTCAGAGGCTATTCCCAGAAGATTCAAAATATACATTTTATTTGTCAGGTAAATAACCTTAATATACGATATTTTAATCAAAATCGTTAGAGCCATTTTTGAGAAAATCAAAATTTTCGAAAAAAGTTCCATGTAAAGGGTAGTTGGGGGTGAGGGGATTTTTCCCAAAATCTTCGTGTCGCATCCCTGGAAGATACTAAACTTAAATACCAAGTTTGGTATTTTACCTACTTTTCGTTTTTGAGTTATGGTGTTCACAGACACACGGACACACTGACACACGGACACACACTCACACACACACATACACACACACACACACGGACCTTTTTAACGTAGTCTTAAACGTAAAAAATATATTTCAAAGAAAAATATAGTTATTTTATGGCATCTACCAGTGCTTAAAATTTGTGATAGAAATTTGTATTTTAAACTATTTTCTTTGATTATGATTAGGTAAAATAACAAAACCACAAATACATGAATCGCCCTTATATCTGTTTATCAGGTCATGTAAAAGTTCTTTTTCTGCATCTTGATATAGAGTTCATCCCCTCTTGTTGACCTTACAGGAAGGGCACCCCTGAATTTGATCTTGTGCAACTGTCTTCTACTTCCCAGGATGCCATGGCTACCGCTTGTTATCTGGAGAGCAACAGTAATAAAAGAAAAAAAGAAAAAAGCAAGGGCATGTTTCAAAAACCCATCTCGAAACAATATAGAGAGAAAATAAATTATTATTTTCTTTTTCTCTACGTCACCTCATTCTCTCCACGTCGTTTCCTGGGGGAGCATGGATCTGGGAGCATCGAGAATCGCGAAGAATAAGCGAGAAAAGGCGAGATAAACTGCAGAAACGTTCGAATTCTCTTTCAAAAGAGCAAACAGTGTAGCACTGGAGTCTGTTTCAAAGATGTACACGAAGTTGATATGTACATGCCTAAAGAAGAGAAAGAAATGCTTAGCTCCCATGAAAGCAAACGAATTCAGCAAACATATTAAGGCATCCATCTAAATCAAATTTAGAGAATAAGTTTACAAATTTTTGCGCTAAAAAGGCAATGGTCTAGGTGAAACTAAATATATTTACTCTCTCTAGCAGGTATGTATAATGTACATAGCGGGTAATGAAAGTACTGCATTCAACCCAAATATTCGACACCAAGATTTCACCGGAAATACATGATTTGAGGTCCCCCGGATAAAAGAAACACTTTATAAAATGTCATATACATTTTTTTCGTGGAGTTGATCTTTTCCGAAATATTCCTTGTAATTGGTTTCAGTTTTAAAACCTTAAATTTTTCTCCTGGCCATGCTCAGCAACGAATTTCAACCATATGGTAACCAGCTTTTAAAAGATTTGACTATCACTTTTGCCTACAGTTCCCTTCTACTTACAGGGAAGCAAGTAATAAAACATTTCTGCTAATGTGTATCTCTATTAGCGTGAGGCAGATAAAACCTGGTCTTTTATAAGGATAGTTTGTTGTAGGATACGTCACATGTGCAACACATTTGATTAGATCATAAATTAATGGTAGCATTAGTTTCTTATGTTCTCTCTCTTTCTCTCTAAGCTTAAGAGATAGAGCTGGAAAGAGGAGGAGCAAGAGTTTTAATGAATTCTCTCAGAGAGCAAGGCACAAGCAATTTTACACTTGTTGAATTTTATGTAGCGCATCTATTCCCACAATTACTACGCCAAGTGTGATATATATCCGGACAGACAGATTAGCCTTAAGAGTAGCAGGCATTAAATAGAAATTACATTGATGTGTAGAAAAATCCTAAGAGTTTTAATTGTGAACCGCAGAGGAATGGTAATTGATTTAGTAATGTCTCTGTTGATTTATTAATAGTAAATTTCTAAAATCCTGAAAGAATTCGCTGTGTAGAAATATGTTTCTCAAAATATGCAAAATTAAAGACTTTTACTTTTTATAGTAGATAGAAAATTTACTGTATTCCATCCAAAAATTCAATTTCGAGATTTGACTTGAAACATACGTTTTGAATAGTAATAGGTAATAATAGCAACAATAATAGTAATAATAACATGTCTCTCATCTAAAATTTGAAGTGATAGACATGACTTAGTCTACCTGTTCCACTCTTTTACATGTATTATGCTAATCGGGATAATCATTAGCAGAAATTCTTTTATTACTTGGTTCCTTATAAGCACAAAGGAAATATGGGAATGCACTATGCAAAAGCCATAGTCAAATCTATTTAAATCTGGTCGCCATGTGAACAGTTGAAGCTCGGTTCGCTTTGCACGGCCAAGTGTAAAAACAAAAGAGACATTAGCCCGCCTGGGTTGTGGTCGTGAGTTCGAATCTCACTTAGGGTGAGTAGCGTGGATAGGATTTTTTTCGGGGTTTTCCCTTATCCTGAGAATACGAATGTCGAGTAACTTTAAGCTATGGACCCCGATATTATTTTGGGCATCATTTAACCAATTTCATTCATCGTCCGAAATGACCAACAAGGTTAAAGGACCTTAAACTACAAAAGAGAGAGAGAGAGAGAGAGAGAGAGAGAGAGAGAGAGAGAGATGATACGATGAATAATTTTCCGTTGGAGGAACGTTACACAGTTTAAATTGAAACAAATAGGAATATCTCGGAATAAAAAAAAAAAAAAAGTATGTGACAGAAACTGAGTAATTAGTTTTTGCTTATTACGGTTTGCCAGTTATGCAAAATACATTCAAAATGAAGAAGTACTTAGAGGCTATTCCCAGAAAATCCAAGATATACATTTTGTCATATAAAAGTCTTTAATATACGATAGTTTAATCAAAATTGTTTAAGCCTTTTAGGAAAACCAAATTTTCAAACTTTTTACACGTAAAGGGTAGTTTGGGGTGGGGAAATTTTCTATAAAATCTTCGTGTCACCTCCTTGGAAGTTACTACATGTAATGCCAAGTTTGGTATTTTAACACTCTTTATGTTTTTGAGCTATGCTGTTCACAGACTCACACATACATGCACGGACCTTTTTCCTAAATTGTTTGACTCAGGAGATATCAAAACGTGTATTTACGGTTGAATTTCGTATTGATTTTTAGATGGAATACAACACCTTCTCTATCTACTATGTATATTGTACATACATGCTAGAGATAGTTAAAATAATCACACATATACGGAAGTATTTTTAAATATGTTTTTTACTTTCTCTACACGTACTATGTACATAGTGTATAGAGTGTAAATTTGATACCGAGATTTCACCGGAAATATACGTTTTAGAGTCCCCTGTAACCAAAAAAAAAACAAAAAGCATTTTCAGAAAAAGGTCCATGTGTGTGTCTCGTGTGTCTGTGAACACGATAAATCAAAAACGAAAAGTTTGTAAAATACCAAAATGGCTATAAGGATTTTGATTAATACATCGTATATTAAAGATATTTACCTGACAATTAAATGTATATGCTGAATTTTCTGGGAATAGCCCCTGAAGACTACTTTATTCTGAATGAATTTTACGGAACTTTGCATAACTGCTAAACCATAAGAGATGGACGAAAACTTGCAATTGTGTTATATATTTTTTTCATGGAGATGATAGTTTTTTAGATGTCCTTGTCTTCGTTTTCAGCTTTAGTAAATCTGATACTATTCTCATACAAAGGAACTTCAGTCACATAGCAACCAGCTTTTGACCATCACTTTAACCTGTGGTACACCCTTATTTCCTTCTACTTACAAGGAAGCAAGTAATAAGACTATTCCTGCTAATGTTTTCTGGATTAGCATGACGTAAATAAATGCATAAGCTTTTTAACAAAAAATTTTTGCAGAGATGTAGAGAAAGTCATGTGCACGGAACACATAAGATTTTTTATTTTCTCTGCCACGTATCTAGTAGTTGGAAGAACTATTGTATTTTACCAAATCAATTATCTATGAATATTTCACTAATGTGTTCCATTCACAGGGCTATCTCTACACAGCTGCAACAAATTATTGTTAAAAAGCTTATTCTTCTATATACTGAATGCTAATCGAGATAAACATTAGCAGAAATTGCCTTATTACATGCTTTCTGGAAAGCAGAAGGTAAATAACGGAATAAGTTGTTATATATTTTAAAAAGCTTGTTGGCATGAGATAATTTTTTTTTCTTTTCGTTACCAGGAGTTGACAAATTCCCCCGAAAAGTACAAGTACTTTAAAACTGAAACCAATAACAAAGAATATCTCAAAAATAGTTAGCGTCACGATAAAAATGTATATGATATAAATTGTGTGTTTCAAAAAGTTCTACATATTTTGTGTAGTAAGTGTTTGTTTGGTCCTTTCCTTAGCGCGGTGACAGAGCAACTGTTTACCAAGCGGGAGACCTGGGTTTGGTTCCCGGCACCGGCGTGGGGATCTTCCCCCCGTTGGAAGACCTGGTCGTGGTGTACTCAGCCCTGTGAGGTCCCTGGGGGGGGCGCAATTGAGGAGCTACTTGATGGAGAAGTAGCGGCTCCAGGTCATGAGGTCCGCATTAACCGGCCCGGGGGTGGGTTCGAGGCGCTGACCACGTCTCACACTTCAATATTGCACCCCTTCCTTGACGACTGTCGTGGGCTGAGACGCAGCGGCCGGGCGGTAGGCCAAGGTTCCTTGTGAGCTGTTGTGCCATGGAGTTATTATTAGTGTTTGTTTATTTCTTACGGATTACAAATTATGCACACAATAAAAAGGCCTTCATAGGTTACTTCCAGAAAATACCTTTTTTGGCCGTGAAAGAATCTTTAGTACGCCGTATTTTAATCAAAAAGGTTAGAGAAAATCAGGATTTACCTCTAAATCTTCGTATCGTATTCTTGGAAGATACTGAACTTAAATACGAAGTTTAGTATTTTACCGGTTTTTCGTTTTTGGATTATCGTGTTTACAGACACACGAACACACACGGAACTTTTTCTAAAAAGGCATTTTTTGGATGCACGGGACCCTAAAATGTCCAATTCCGATGACATCTCGGTATCGAATTTTAGGGTGCAATACAATACCTTTTCTATACACTATGTACATAGTATATGTAGAGAAATTATATATATAAAAAAAAAAGAAGTTTTGTGTGTGTGTGTGTGTGTGTGTGTGTGTGTGTGTACGCACGCTCGCGCATGTATAAGGGTCTGTGAAGATCTTTTTCTTCCTCACCTGCTCAGTTTTCTCATAACACTCCTAGGACTTGAAAGCTTATGCCTGGAGTCAGTTGCCTATTGAGAAATATGGGTTTGATAAGAGTATCCAGGAGTGTGGATCAGCCCTGGGCCTGCTATGAAAACAGGAAAGTAGATGAAATGAAGGCAAACTGGATGACAGGAAATGTGATGATAGTGCACCTGGTGGAATAATTGGCGGGGTAAACCGGAGGACCCTAAGAAAACCCGCCTCTCTTCTTTCCCCGGGTCGCATAACTTCGTCCCCAGCATCATTTCGGGACAATATCGTTTCGTCCAAATTCCAGGTAAAGACAAATTAACTTTTGGCATGCTGCCAGAGCATTATTTCGGTCCAGCCATGGGCAACCGCCCTAATGAGCAGAAAAGTTAAGGTTCACTTGCTAATTGAATCCGGAATTTTACATTATATTGGCATATTTCGTGAGCTTTACTAATATCATTAGTTTCATTCCGAACTATTGTGAACATTTCCATACTCAACATTAGATTGTGACAACTGTACAGTAAAAACAATCGCTGAACTCGCATGATAATCAATGTATTCTTACAAACTTCCTTTTTATAGTTTTAAAATTGTTAACGGCTCCATATTACTGCTGCAATAGGGGTAGACATTTAAGGCCTGGCACCAAAACTAAATTGTAGCTTGTGCTTTGTCATTTGTAAGGTGTTAACTCAAATGCTTGATGTAGTCATAGGTATTATAATTAATATGCCAATAATGTTTCAGTTCATACACATAACACATTAGTAAGAACTATAATCTTAAATTATATATTATAAAATCAGCATATAGCGTTAAAAAATCACAGCAATATTTCACATTTTAGTCAATTTGGATAAAGAAAGAGACCTCATTAACAACTCATTATCGAGTTTAAGGATCCGTAAAACTGTAGTGGACGAGTTGTGACCTTTTTATAAGAATTTTAACTTTGGATGAAATGATGCTGGGACTAATTGATGCCGCCCCTCTTTTCCAACGACTAATTTCACTTGCTCTTACCTGAGATTGAAATCGGGCCTCCTGGGGGAGAGTTGAGCGGTCTAACACTCCGCTACCAATGTAAATCATAACTAACATGTTTTTATTTAAGTAGATCATATTTCCACGGTACGATACGAAGATTTTCAAGAAAACTCTCCTACGCTTTAAAGGGGAACATTTTCGACCAATTTTATGTTGTCAAATACTCCGCATGGCTCTCTTCTTCTTCTTCTTCTTCTTCTTCTTCTTCTTCTTCTTCTTCTTCTTCTTCTTCTTCTTCTTCTTCTTCTTCTTCTTCTTCTTCTTCTTCTTCTTCTTCTTTTTCTAAATTCAATACACCTGTTCCGTCTTTGCATTCATTACTTTATTTTCATCATTTTCTTGGGCGTCCGACGTCTCTTTTCCCTAACATTTTATACTTAAATATTAATATTAGTAGAGCCCAAAGTTTTACTCAAGTACATATTTTAAATCCTGCACAATATTTCAATGAGAAGTAAAACTGTTGGCGAATTACGTCATTTAAGGCTCCCTTACAAATTTTTATTTTACATTTTTTTTACATGTTTTGCACATTTCTACATATTTTAATAATGTTACATAAAACGTTCATTATTTCCTGTGTTTCGTTACATTTTTACTATTTTTTAAAAAAAAATATTGTAATCAATTATAAACTAGTGTTTTCAGAAGTTTTTCTGAAAGTAACAAAACTCAATCTGCGAAATAGGATGCAAATTAGACTAAGAATGCGATAATAACCGCCTCGCCTCGTTCTGATTGTTACCCGTTTATTCAAATCAATGTTGACCTCCAGTGTCACGTTTCTCGTAGCGCTTTGGGCATTTACAAGGACTTGTTACCATTGTCGCATCTTGTAATATAATAGCTGCGAGGAAACAGTGAGCCGCTGGACAACCATCAAAACATAGCGAGGCGATAATACTGCAGTTAGTTTCTTGCAAGACTTGGTAAAATGGCGCCAATTGCGTCCTCGCTATCCTGCAAGTTGAATTCATGGGTGAATAGCGCCTTTACAACCGACGGAAAAATAATAGCCTGTCAAGCATGCGGTAAAAGAATTGACTGTTATGAAATATCAATTGAAAAAACATACAAAGAAACAAAAGACTCAAAATGAAAATGCCTGGTTGTTCATTGTATGTCAAGGGGTAGAAAACTGAAAATGCACCCACATTACAAAATTTAATTATTTTGAATTGATTGTTTCCCTCATTGTTAAATTGGATCAGTATTTCAACATTGGTTTACTGTCTAAAATGTAAGTAAAATAATTAAATGAAATGATTAATTTTAATAAATATAATCCAAAAAACATATTTCTTATTTCGTAATTACCTGCTTGAAAATAAATTGTAGGTAAATTCTGCATAAAACAAAACATTTTCCCTATAATTAATTCTATATTTAGTCTTTAAATTTTATCTCATTGTAACTAATTTACGTACTTATAGACCCATCAAACTGCAAAATTCTGGGTAATTTGCAGTCTACATTTAGATTTGAGGGGATAATCTTAGTGTTTAGAAAATTACATAAGTTTATATATGTTGTTGATATTACATATTTCATTACACATTTTGATGGGTTTTGTTACACAAATATGTACACATTTCTCACCTTGATATTACATAAAAATCCGGGCTCTAATTATTAGTAGTATTGGATAGATAGAATCAGACTGAAAACTTCAATGCCAGAACCGGGATTTGAGCCACAGATCTTCTGGTCTCTAGCCGGATACAGAAAGTAGTACGTGACTTTTGCTAACTTTCTATTTTAACAAAGAGATTCTGCCCCCATGCTGCGACCAAGTTCCATAAACAACCTGATTTGAGCTTGCTTCAAGCTAGCTTTCTACATGTTAATAATCTATTAACGATCTTGTTCCTCTTGCACTCCAAATGTACTTATGAATGCCTCGCTTCTTAAAGAAAGTGTTTGTTGTTTTTAATTTATTAAGTATTGTAAATTGTCTCAACTCTTGCCCATTGTTCTCCAAAGTGCCAACTGTTCCTTTTATTGGTTGATTTCCAATAATTGCGTTTAAGTCTCCGCTTATTATAATGTGGTCAGTTTTAATCACTTTTGTAACTCCGTTTTGCAGCTCATCAGAAAATATTTTAGTGTCTTCTTTTCTTCCTTCTTCAGGGGCGTAAACTCCTATAATTGTTAAGTAACCTCTGTCAATCTTAAGTTTACATATAAGTATTCTCTCATTTATGTAATTATAAATAATTATGTTATTTCTCCACTCATTATAAACTAATATTGCTACTCCAGAACAGGCACGTTTATTCTGTGGAACCTCACTATAAATCATTACATCTTTCAATTCCTTTGTTCTTCTTTGTTTCCTAACCCTCTCACATTCCATGTCGCAATTCTTAGTCTGTCCGTAATACCAAAACGTTATCCTTATCGTGCCGGTGTTGTCGAGGAGGCGCCAACCCCTCGTACAATCCCCAACCTGGCCGGTCCCCATGGCCACGCTCGCTAAGGCGTCTCGCTAAGGCGTCTCGCTAAGGCGTCTCGCTTTGGTGCTTCATGGGCTGGGGATCGTGGGTTCGAGTCCCGCCTTGGGCATGGGTGTTATATGTTTGTGTAAAGGAACAGTAATCACAGAGTAAACTTAGGGGGGGGGGATGTAAACGGGGATATAGCGCCGGAGTCCTGGAGGGCCGGAGGTTAGGATCTCCTTTCCTTAGACGGTGGTCTCCCAAGACCAACAAAAGATGGATACATAGATCCATCAACAGATGGATTCAATGCCATAGCCGGGATTTGAACCTAGGATCTCTAGCCGGTTGTATTAGCGATTAAACTGTCTCCATCATGGTAACATTGTGATTGCCTAAGCTACACACGCAAAGCACTGCCCCCACACACGCCAATAACGGCAGCTGCCAATGATTTATTGTACGACCCTGACAGTGTTGGTTTACGTCACGTCACAACAAACTTTGTTTTTCTCGACGAGATTCTAAAAGTCCTACCTCTGGTCATGATTAAAATATATAGATATTTTGAATTTTCTGGGAATATTCTGTAAAGTTCTTTTCTCTCGAAGGGAATCTTGTATAAAACGCAAAACCATATGAGATACAGAAAAAAATACTACGCAAAGTGCAGATTTAATAACGCGTTGGCCATTTGTAGGATATTCGTTTTTATTGGTTTGAATTTTTCATCACTCTTTGTCGTCATTTTAATATGCTGTCGCTTTTCAGTTGTGTTTCGCGATGTCTAGAAGCCCTTTTGGGTTGGCGACTGGCAGGCGACATCTAGCGGAGGCATGAAGAACTATCAGCATCGTATAGGCGCACTTACTCGTCACACCCAGGGGTCTGTCATACAATAGCGACATAGTTCACTCCAGTCCAATAATATAATGTAATTAACATAACTGAACAGAATAATGACGTTTTACGACCGTATATAGCAGGAGTTACCACTTAGCTAGACTTTGTGTCGCAGCAAGCAGGCAATGTACAAACAAGTGACAACAGCGATTGTCTCTCTTCTTTGTTCAGTGTGACGTATGTCAACTTATAATGTCGGATTCAGCGATTCGTTTATGGCTACCTAAGAGGAACCTTTCTTGTATATAGAAAATGGGGGAGTAAGTAATTAGTTTGTGGTAAAATGCTGCACTCAGAAAATTCAATTCACGAAGTTCTTGCACAATCCATGTAATGCAAGTACGACAGTCACCAAACTTCGAATTGTATTCAATACTAATAAATTGCCAATATGCCTGTCCATATTCACTGCTATAAATGTGGAAATGTTTCATTACAAACAGCGGCGGCTGCTGTGTAGGAGCACAAGAGCACGTAAACCTCCAAAATTTCTTAGTGGATCTCCTTTTTCTCTTTCAGGAAATATTTAATGAAGTGCGCTATCCCGTGCCACTTGTTTAAATATACCACGCTCTGCTCTTCAGATTTAACACAGCCGAGAACCCAAGTATGTGACAACAACGCTTGTGGCCTCGTGTGCTAGCGTATTACTAACGTTTAGTAGCTCTGCGCTTGCGCGGGCAACAAAACAGCTCGGAATTTTACAGCCAGAAATGAGCACAGTGCGACCGTGCACATTAACACCTCCAGGGTTCTGTTTATCAGCAGGAGGTGCTGGTATCTTTGAGATTTAGTTGAAACTATCCGGAAGTGCAACTGCAGTCTTTGTGAGAGGCGTTATTTTTCTTAGTAATTTGCATTTTATGCAATACTTAAGCTTAAGAAAGAGTTAAGTAGTTCAAAACAGAAAACAATCTCAACGAAGGAACTTTTCCGCAACTAACCGAGCTACTGTAGATTGTTATCATTACGACCATGACTACATCAGAACCAGAAATATGCTTTTCCACAATAAAAAGAATTAATACCTTTACTAGGATAACGATGGGTAAAGACCGACTTTCAGCACTGGCAATACTTGCTATTGAGAAGCAACTGGTCAACAGCATAAAATGCTTTAATCACCGAGTGATAGAAAAGTTTGCACATTTGAAAAACCGGCGCGTGGAATTTCTATACAAATAAATTTGGTGTTAAGTGCGTAATTTAAACAATGTAAATATTATTCACTGTAAATACCATTCTTCACATGAACTGCATCAAAGGACTTCACCCCTTGATCACCTCATCACCTCTCGGAGACTAAGAAATTCAACATCTTTACAATACTGGCTGGGTGACGATTTGTGCAACAAATTTATAATTCTTGTTATTTGGCACTATCAAATATTACTAGATTTGATGTTGTGGTGACGGCGGTAGCACTAGTGCAGCGGCTGCGGCGGTGGTAAATTGCTGATTTTGTGAACACCTACATTTTTAATCCACGAGCCGCCACTGTTTACAAATTAATTCGCGGACTGTTGCTGTTACATTGCAATTACAACAGTATTAACCAAGATAAAGAACTTGTTGCTTTATTATATTAATACTGTAATAATGTTTTATTTTGCAATTACTTATGTTACCACTATCAATTACCAGCAACCTATAAAATATGCATATTTTATATCCGATATTTAAATGCTAACGCAAGAGTTAAACTATAGCAATTATTTTATCAAACATGAACCTACAATAGGTGTATTAATCTGTGAAAAATGAATTACATATTTCAAACACAAAGTATTGCATACCGCCACAGTGGTGAAGGAATTGTCTGATCTTGCAGTGCACAGTAAGCGATTCTCAAGAGCATTAGGCAATTTTTTTCTCTCCGCTTTACTCAAAAGACAATAACTTGACATAGTTTAATATAGCATATGTTTTACTTGTAATATTCACATGAGTTTCTCTACAAACTATTGTTACAAAAGATTATTCCTTTATTTACATTGTGGTATTCGAGATAAATATTAGCATTAATAGGTGTATTAGTTCCTTCTAACTCGGACGGAAATTAAGTAATACACTAGGCTAAAGAGATGATCAAATCTTTTGAAAAGCCCTTCGCTATGTGAAAACAATTGAAATTCGGTTTTCGCTTTGTACGGTCAGGTGAAACAAAAGATAATCACTCGCTTGGGAAAATTTTTAAGTAGCTTAAAATTGAAACCATTAACAAGGAATACCTCGAAAAGGTTAACTCTACAAAAATGTATGTTTTAACGAGATTTATATTACTTGTTTAGTAAGTTTTTGTCTTACAGCTTACCAGTTATTCAAAATTCATTTAGAACGAAGAAGTCTTCAAAAGCTATTCCAGAGAATTCAAGATAAGAATTTTAATTAACAAGTGCTGCTGTAGTTTAATATATGGTATTTCAATCAAATTCTTTAGAGCTACTTTGAGAAAAACAAACTCTTCAAAAAATAGGCTTGTAAAGGGTTGTTTTGGGTGCGGGGACTTTCTGTCATATCTTTGGAAGATATTAAACTTATATACCAAAGTTGGTGTTTAACAGTCCTTACGTTATCGAGCTACATGTTTTGAAGACAAACACTGACTTTTTATTTCTCTATACGTACTATGTATATAGTGTATAGAGAAGGTATTGTAATGCCCCCAAAAATTGATGTCGAGATTTCACTGGAAATACATGTTTTGGGTCCCCCTGAATACAAACAACATTAGAAAAAAAGTCCGTGTGCGTACGTGTGTGTCTGTGGACAGCATAGCTCAAAAACCAAAAGTCCATTAAATACCAAAGGTATTTGATTTTGATACTTTCCAAAATGCGATAAAAAGATTTTCAAGAAAATTCCCTCACCCGAACTACACTTTAAATGGAAAAAATTTTGAAAACGTTGATTTTCTTAAAATGGCTCTAACGTTTTTGATTAAAATATCGAATATTAAAAATATTTACCTGACAAATAAAATACAAATGTATTTCTCGAATTTTCTGGGAATAACCTCTGAGGACTTCTTTGTCCTAGAAGAATTTTACGGAATTTGGTTTCACTGACAAACCGTAATAAATAGACAGAAATTTACTTAACAGAAAATGTAGAGCTCTTTGAAACACAAAATTTATGTTACATGCATTTTTTTCGTGGAGTTGACAGTTTTTAAGATATTCCTTGTAATTGGTTTCAGCTTTAAAAAATTCACTTTTCTTATACGGGAATTTGTCAACTCCTGTCCATAGAAACAAAGAAATTTCAGTCACAAAGCAGCCAACTTTTGACTAACGCTTTAGTCTATACTAGTCCCTTATTTCCCTTCTATATTGTAGCATCGTATAGTTTAACTCTAGCCTAGCTTGTATCCATGGTTACAGGTCAATAGCTTGTTTAGTTTCGAATGACAGCATTTTAAACAAGACAAGTTTAGAGTTTTCCCCAAAATGGAGGATTTGGAAAAACGAGAAGTGATTAAATACTTCCATTTAAAAGGCTCAACCCCTACAGAAATCATGAAGGAAATGCGTTGATAAAGTCTGCTTCTTCATATTCAATGATTGTGTAAAATGTGGGTTGCAGAGTTTCAAATGGGACGTACGAGCACTAGTGATAACCCTCGCTCTGGACGGCCAATGAGAAATGACAACTCCAGAAATCATTGAAAAAATTCATCGTTTGTAGACCACAGATTAAAGTTGTTTGAGATAGCTGAGGCTGCAAACATATCAAGAGAAGTAATGTTTTGGGCTATCACAAGGTCTGTGCAAGATGGGTGCCGCATTTCTTCACATCTGATCAAAAGTTGCAAAGAAAAACTGTTTCTGCTAAGAATGTGGAGCTCTACCTTAAACATCCATGTGACGCTTATTACCATGGATGAAACTTGGATACATCACAAAGTCCAGAAAGTAAATCACAGTCAAAACAGCGGATTGCGGCAGGTGAACCAACTCCGAAAAAGGCAACGTCAATTTTTCAGCTAAGAAGGTTATGGCGATTGTTTTCTGAGATGCACAGAGAATTATTTTTATTGATTACTTGGAAAAGGGTAAAAGTATCACTGGTGACTACTACGCAAGCTTACTGCAACGTTTGAGTGATGAGATGAAAAGAAAAAGACCTCATTTGGCAAACATACAAAAAATTGTTTCATCACGACAATGTTCCGGTCCATTGTTCAGTCACTGCAATGGGAAAAAAATCTGATGTGTTACACTCACATGACTTTCTCTAGCTGTTCTACAAACTTCTTACAAAAGATTATTCTTCTTTCTGCATTTTGCTAATTGAGGTACTCATTAGCACAATGTTCTTATTACTTAGTTCCTTATAAGTAGGAAAAAAATAAGGGAATACATTGGCTAAAACCATAGTCAAGTGTTTTAAAAGCTGTCGTTATGCGATTGGCATTACAAATCCTTTCTTTTCTTGGCCAGGAGTAGAACAAAAGAAAAGCGCACAATCCCGTCTGAGAAGAGAGTAAGTACTTCACAACTGAAACTAACATTGAATCCCTCGAAAACTCTAAGTTCCACGAGAAAAATGTATTTGACATAACTTGTGTATTTGAGCAAGACCTATATTTTTTGTATAGTAATTTTTTGTCTATCTCTTACGGTTTACTAGTTATGCCAAATTAAGCAAAATTCATTCAGAATAAACAGGTATTTAGAAGATATTCCCAGAAAATACAAGATATACATATTATTTGTCAGCTAAATATCTTTAATGTACGATATTTTAATCAAAATCGTTAGAGCCATTTTTAAGAAAATCAAAATTTTCGAAAAAAGTTCCATGTACAGGGTAGTTTCGGGTGGGTAGATTTTTCTCAAAATCTTCCTGTCGCATCCCTGGAAGATACTAAACTTAAATACCAAGTTTGGTGCTTTACCGACTTTTCGTTTTTGAGTAATCGTGTTCACAGGCACACGGACACACGGACACACTGACACACGGACACACACACACGGACCTTTTTGTGAAAATGCTTTTCTTGGATACAGGGGACCCTAAAACATACATTTCCGGTGAAATCTCGGTATCGAATTTTTGGGTGGAATACAATACTCCTCTATCCCTATGTACATTGTACATACGGGGCTAGAGAAAGTAAAAAGTGCGAATTAAAGTTGGAATTGCTTGAACATCCACCCTATTCGCCAGATCTAGCACCCAGTGACTACCTGTCCCCAAACCTCAAATATTTCTTGGAGAATGAAGATTTAACAGCAAGGAGGTCATTAATAGGTAAACGGCTATTTTGAGGACCTCGATAAATTTCACTACAGAGATGGTTTAATTAAATTAGAAGATGGATTTGACAAATGTATTAGGCTTTCTGGAGATTATGTTGAGAAATAAAGCAAAAAAAAAGTATAATGTTATTTTTATTGAGAAGCCTGAGAGTTATCAGCCGACCCTCGTACTAGTATATGTAGTGTTAAAGTGTATCATGGTTGTCTACATTGTTGCCGAGAAGAGATTCGTGTCGTCCACGTGGGATTTGTTTCACGCTGGAGACCAGGCATATAAGCTCCTTCTTACAATCCACAATCGCATATTGTATCTTGCGGTAATCCCTTACCTTAAGGCAGAATTCCTTTCAGAGCCCAGTGCTCCGTCTCTGCCGTCCTTCTTTCTCGGCTCTCCGTCTGGACGGAGAAGAAAAGGGGATAATAAAGAAAGAAAGGAGAGAAGTAGCGAGTGAGAGCTGTGTGATGTGACACCGGGGACATGATGGGACAGAGGATAGACTGACGTACCTACAACACTGTGCAATCCCCTGCCAAGTGTAAGCCCGACTCTTCTCCACATCCAGGACCAACAGCGTCTCCTCTCAAGAGTACATAACCAGGAAAACATTTCAAATTATTTCCTCGTCACGTTAATCACAAGTCTTTCGGGCTTGAGGCAATTTATACGAACTAGCATGCAAACACTGTTTCTTTACCAGCAATTTTGATCCATATGTTTGGCACAGTAGCGATAATGACGTAAGAAAGAAAACCATCGTGATCAGAATTTCCGACAAAATCAAATTAACACAAAATCTCTGTTCCAAATAACACATTCAAAGGTAATCAATGTAATATCAACAATAAACATTAACCACTTACTCCTCTATTCATCCTGTCGTCCTCCGTGGTGTAATGGTTACCATGTTAACTTCAAGGTCGCGGGTTCAAACCCGGCGGAGGACGATGGATTTCTTCGGGTGTAAAAATCCTTAGCATGCTTCCTTCGGAAGGAAAGTAAGGCTATTGGTCCCGTGTTGTAGATTTACGGTACGTAAAATAACCTCAAGCCTGATTGAGAAGCCTCTGAGCAAAATTAAGCGGTCTTTCACGTCCAGTTTAGAATGGGACGCTGAGAACCACAGCTGTTAAAGAGCGTCCATAAATAACACGCCATTTATTTTCTATACATCCTGAATAACAAATTCATGGTCTGTTATTTAGTAAAAAAAATTCTAATGTGTTCCATTCACTTACCTTTCTCTAGATCTCTGTGACAAATTATTATTAAGAAGCTTATGCTTCTATTTACTTAATGCTAATTGAGAAAAACATTGGAAGAAACAGTCTTATTAATTGCTTCCTTGTAAGTAGAAGCGAAATAAGATAGTACCATAGGTTAAATGATAGGCAAAAGCTGGTTGCTATGTGACTGATGTTCCTTTGTTTGTATGGACAGGAGTTGACAAATTCCTGTATGAGAAAAGTAAAAGTTTTTCAAAGTTGAAACTAAAAACAATGAATATCTCAAAAACGATCCACGGTATGAAAAAAATGTATATAACATACATTGTATGTTTTAACATGCTCTACATATTTTGTGTACGTTTTTATCCATCTCTTACGGTTTAGCAGTTATGCAAAGTTCCGAAAAATTCATTCAGAATGAAATAGTCTTCAGAGACTATTCCCAGAAAACTCAAGATATAAAATTTATTTGTGATAGAAATGACTTTAATATATGGTATTTTAATCAAAATCGTTAGAGCCATTTTTAAGAAAAACAAACTTTTCGAAAATTTTTCTTTGTAAAAGGTAGTTTGGGATGGGGGATTTTCTTGAAAACCTTCGTGCCGCATCCTTGGAACATAACAAACTTAAATACCAAGTTTGGTATTTAAAGGTCTTTTCGTTTTTGAGTTATACTGCTCAAAGACACACACCGGTGATCTCTCGGTATCGAATATTTGGGTGCATTACAATACCTTCTCTATACATATGTACATTGTACGTGTAGAGAAAGTAACGAGATATTGTGATGTTATATATCGCAGAAAAAGCTATGCAAAAATTAAAAGTGTCTGTTTTAATTCGACATACTTAACATATGAAGCATACAATGACCATCTCTGTGTTGTGAAGTAGCGTGTCTCCTAACGTTCAAGAGACTAACTCGGAATGGATCGGGGACTACGTCAGAGGCCTATTGTACTGTATGCAGCCTCCTGGAGGAAGGAATGAAATGAAAGATCCGGAAGGTTGTTGAGTAGCAGATATTGGGTAGCCTTAAAGTTACAGTTGGAGATACTCCTGACGAACAGGTGCGAAATGCGCTGACACTGTGCCAAAAGATGAGAAAACAGTTATATAAGGTTCACCCAAATCGTTTGGTGAATTCTCTCGGTCAACAAGAACACACACAAGCCAGAAGAAGCATCAGCTACCGGCTTTCCAAGGATGCCTTGGGCTGGTAAGTTTCTGCCGCTTCTTCCTTCAAAAAATCTAACCCCGCCAAGTTAAGCAGCATTGGGCCTGGTTACCACTTGGATGGGTGACCACCCAGGAAGGTAACCAACCCGCGCTGGCAGCACATAGGGAAACATCTACCCCATAGCATTTTACATTGACATAAACGCTTGCACCTTACTACACCTATTATATTGCAGGGTATATCCGCAAGAAAAAGCGGATAGGTACCGTGGTGATTTACCCCGCACGAGAATACTCGGGCGTCTCGTTCCTGACTCCTGGCGTGCACCATATACCACCAAACTACCCAAAAGTGATATAGGATGTAATGATGGGGAATGAAATACCAGAAAATCTAGTAGTAAGGGAAAAACCATCCCAGCAATCGCCTGACGAAAAGAGAAAAACACGAGAGAAAAAAAAAAGTCGGATTGGGCGGTTGACAGGATTAGACCTCTCGAATGCAGGCCACAGACGAAATCGTTAAGGTGAATAGGATAAGATTCTTTTCTGCATTTCCCCCTTATCCTGATAAGACGAATGTCAAAGTTAGAATCAGTGAATAAGCAACAAAAGTTGTGCACATCCTGCAACTTGAAACGTACGCCTCTGTTGTACAACTTACAACTTCTTTAAACGTTAAGCACCGACTTTTCACTGACGTTCTGTAAAAGAAGTGAGAAAGGTCTGCTTTATTGAACATCTGTGAATGCTGAAAGACTCACACCACTCATCACTAGAGATGTCATTGCGAAAACAGTAGTTCAGTGTTTAGAAACGTCTGGTAATATCCATATAATGTTCCATTGCTTACTCAACATTTTGAGAAAACTACAGCACCTGTGGATATGACAGATGTCTCATTCGAACCATAATTTACTCAATAGGTCGTAACAGTTGAAACTTTTAATTTTGTAATTTAAAATGGAGAAAAATGAAAAATGAACTTCCTGGCAATCAGGAGACACAGAGAAAAGCATCTCATGCATTTCCAGGAGGCGGTGTTTGAATGTAATTGGTTATACTGTTTTCATATTCAGCTTCGATTGTTACATATGTGTTGCAGTAGTGTTTGAATGTAATTGGTTATACTGTTTTCATATTCAGCTTCCATTGTTACATATGTGTTGCAGTAGTGTTTGAATGTAATTGGTTATACTGTTTTCATATTCAGCTTCCATTGTTACATATGTGTTGCAGTAGTGTTTGAATGTAATTGGTTATACTGTTTTCATATTCAGCTTCCATTGTTACATATGTGTTGCAGTAGTGTTTGAATGTAATTGGTTATACTGTTTTTATATTCAGCTTCCATTGTTACATATGTGTTGCAGTAGTGTTTGAATGTAATTGGTTATACTGTTTTTATATTCAGCTTCCATTGTTACATATGTGTTGCAGTAGTGTTTGAATGCAGTTTTTATACGGTTTTTATATTAGCTTCGATTGTTACATAGTTACCAAATAACCTATACCTTTATGTTTGACTGCAAGAACTACCAGTAAAGTGGAATTGAAAAAATAGCTTAAAAATACAAATTATATACAAGACATCCACACATACGACAGTGTAATGGTATTAGCTTCATTGTCTGGAACAAAAATAAATATATATTCTAAGTAACTGTCCATTTACTTTAATGTACAGAAACATATCTGTTATATTTCAAATTTAATACAACTTTTTGCTGAAATTTCTTCATATGATAGTTATACCTTATAGATTCAACTAATGTACGTTATGTTGTGTTGTAACGAAGCTTCATAGTGCAGTTAATTTGCTTCAGGGAACCATTTTTAAGACATTATCATATATTGACCTGCATATCATATTGTGACTACCAAATTGTATTCTGCAATTAATTTGCTTAAGTGAAAACTATTATATAAAAAAATAAATTCATTAAAATGTATTCCTTTCACGTGAAATTCCTTACACCTTTAAAACTAATAAATTAGAAAGCGTATTATAAGTATAATATCGTGGCTTCTAGACCTTCCGTATTCGAAATTAAGGTCTTTATTCCTTTGGGATCCAGATTTCGTAGTAATTATTCGGCCATTAGGAGCGATCACGTAGTTGTATACGAGATTTTCGTTGTGTCGTCTCTATTATTCATAATGGCGGTGGCTGCCAACATTATTAAAAATAATATCGCGACATGACAAGCTGTCATATACTCCAAGGGCTTTGAGATTATTGTACATTTTTAAGCACAGAGGAAGAAATGCGATTCTATAGCAATTCTGTGGGTAACGTGTGTGCGCTTTAAGCAATAATGCTTTACTTCAAGAATTAGTTACAGAAGTTTTCTGGTGTTTGTTTTAATTCGGACATTTTTTTAATGAGCTGATTATACTAGTTTGTATGTGGAAATAGAGACATTTTCGTGTAAGTTTTAGTAGTTTCATTAGGTGTAGGTTATTGTGTATGTAAATGGATGTTTGTAATTTGTTTTATTTCTAGCACTTAAAAAAAGCAAAACTAAAAAAACAAAAAACAAAAAACAAAAAAAAAAAAAAAACATGCAAGCGAAGCAAGCATGAGCTCGGTTAGCTCCAGGTTAGTGTGTGTGTGCGTGTGTGTGTGTAAATAAACTGAGTTTCGTGTACTTTGATTTTAATAATATCCATTGTCTACATCAAACAATCCGAGCGAAGCGGATGCGTATGGCTAGCTCTAAGTTAGTGTTTGTGTGAATGCGTGTAAATAAATTTATTTTCTGGAAATTTGTTTTTCTTAATTTCTACTGATTTCATTAAAGCATGCGAACGAAGCGATTGTACTTTGATTTTAGTAATTTCCATTGCATTTATCAAAGTATTCTCGAATGCGCTCGCTTAGCTATACGTTAGTGTGTAAATAAACTGATTTTCGTGAATTTGCTTTAATAAACTGCCACTGCTTTCACTAAAGTATGCGAACGAAACCACATTCTCTCTATTACGTTAGGTTTAGGTTAATATGTAAATTAATTTCTTATTTTTTGTAGTTAATTTTAGGCATTTCCAGTGACTTCGCCAAAGCATAACACATGCTTAACAGAACAGAAGAAAAGAATAGGTTTGTGGAATATGTTCTTTACATGTGGCGACGAGTTTTATATATATGAAAATATCTTAATTAGGGCGGGATGGTGGAACACAGTAACCCAAAGTGCTGACATCTATTTTAAGATACACGTTCCATTCTCAGGTTAGTATTTTCTCAACATTTTCAGTCTGGACGTCCTGTGAAATCTTTACTTATTACTTATTAACTGCTATAACTTATGTAAACTGTAGCAAGGCAAACATTCCACTCTGCAGAGTTCCATTTTGTGCACATTATACTATGACTAAGCTTCATAGAGCAATTAATTTGCTTCAGTGAAAACCATTAAACGGGGTTTGATTGCTGCCTATCATGACGCTTAGACAAAAGTTAAATTTGTAAGTAGCTTCGCTCATTTTATACTGTTATTACTTTTCTTTGTTTTGTGTGGTTTCTTGTTGACATTAATATCAGCTTATGCTATCAGCTGCCGCCAACATTAATATCAGCTTATACTATTATTGCAATTGTATATATTATTGCAATGGTGTAGATGCACTAATAAAATCTCGAGAAGTGGGGATCATTATCGCACGTATACATTACACGCTGGTGTAACAATGCAGGACTTTGATGTCAACTGCCTGCTTGCGTCGTGTTAAATTTTAGGCACACCTGCGATAATGAGGAGAGACTACGGAAAGCCACGTTATTGTTTCTACTCTCAACTTTCATTTAAACTTATTATTTTTAATTGTTTCGTTTGTATAAACCCTTTAACATTTAGGTAATATGCAAGGCTTTGACACTCGTTGACTGCAGGCTTTTAACGTAAGGGAAATAAGGGAGTACCATAGGCTAAAGTGATACTCAAAAACTGGTGGCTATGATATTGAAGTTCCTTTGTATGAACAAGAGTTGTGTGAGAAAAGTATTAAGTAATTTAAAGCTGAAACCAATAACAAGGAATATCCCAAATACGATCAACTCCACAAAAGAAATGTATGTAACGTAAATTTCTTTAATATTAACCAAGTTTTCTTTATCTCTTACAGTTTACCAGTTATGTAAAATTTCGTAAAATTCATTCAGAATAAAGATGTCTTTAGAGGCTATTCTCAGAAAATTCATGATATACATTTTATTTGTTATTAATGTACAATATTTTAATCAAAATCGTTAGAAACATTTTTGAGAAAATAAAACTTTTCGAACATTTTTACATGTAAAGGGTAGTAGTAGGTGGGTGAATTTTCTTTAAAATCTTCGAGTTGCATCCTTGGAAAATACTGAACTTAAATACCACGTTTGGTATTTAAAACACTTTTCGTTTTTGAGCTATGCTACCCATAGACACACACACACTGAGACAAACAAACGGACATTTTTCTAAAAATGTTTTTTCTGAATTCAGGGGGCCTCAAAATGTATATTTCCAGTGAAATCTCGGTATCCAATTTTTTGTGCGATACATTACCTTCTGTATACACTATGTACATAGTACGTGTAGAGAAATTAATAAAGAGTTAAGTTACTATTAATAAGGATAAGATAAACAATATCGCTCTAATGGGTTTATGATCGTGCATTGGTGAATATATCAACATAATCAGGATCAATTTGCATAAATGCTTAAATTTTTTGCTCTTTTTCTTTTCACTTTCTCTAGTACGTAAAAATTAGAAACCTTACATGGCAGATTTCGGTATTTTTTTACCCAAATATTCGACACCGAAGTTGCACGGGAAATACGAATACGTTGAATACCAAACTTGGTACTTAAGTTTAGCATTTTTCAAGGATGCGACACGAAGATTTTCAAGAAAATCCCCCAACCCAACTATCCTTTACATGGAACATTTTTTGAAAATTTTCTCAAAAATGGCTGTACCCATTTAGATTAAAATATCGTATATTAAAAATATTTACCTGACAAATAAAATGTATATCTTGAATTCTCTGGGAATAGCCTCTGAAGACTATTCTGGATGAGTTTTGCATAATAACTGCTAAACCGTAAGAGACGAACAGAAACTTACTACACAAAAAATGTAGAGCACAAAAATAATCAATTTATTATGCATTTCACAAATATTTAATCATTAAACCAAACAAGTTATTTGATATACACTTTTTCGAGGAGTTGCTCGTTTTTGAGATATTCCTTGTTATTGGTTTCTCATTCAGGAATTTGTCAACTCCTGTCCATACAAATAAAGGAACTTCAGTCACATAGCAACCAGCTTTTAACTAACACTTTAATCTATGGTACCTATGGAAGTAACAAGACTATTTCTGCTTATTGTTCTCAATTAGCAATAAGTAAATAGAAGCATAAGGTTTTTAACAAATATTTGTTACAGAGATGTAGAGAAAGTCGTGTGAATGGAACACATCAGATTGTTTTTGTAAGGACAGTCTGTGTGCTTATTTGTGTGAGTCTTATGTACGTTTTAGGAATATGAGAAGCTGTAAAGATTCATCAGATTTGTTTCATTTTGTTTTGCAACACAAGTCATCTAACTTATTTCTTTCTTTTTCACTGTGATCCTAGCCTAAGTTCTAGCTGAAAGTTTCTTCATGCACTTAATGGTTTTGGGGGAGATCTTAATTAAGTTTTGGGGAGAAACGGGTCTTGTAAAATAATCCGAGATTAGGCAGTTTGGGTGGTTACAGGACGCGGCAGGGATCAGAGAGGCTCCGTGGTCAAAGGCTGAGGCGGACGGGACGGGACGGGAGTGGTGAGGAGCTCCCAAGGGAATGAGGACCATCACTGGTCTGGATATATCCCACCGCCGCTGCTGCGTTCCCAGGAACAAACTAAAAGCTCTTTCGCCTCTCTCTCTCACTTCCTCCAGGAAGGTCGGACCGGCCAGTCCCGCAATGTTGCCAATCCAACAGCTTTTTCGCATCGGCTAAGTACCACGGTCGATAGACAAAAATTATTCAATTGTAATTGTTTTCTCACAGAAACCGTGTGTAGGACAGGATAGGTGGAGTCAGACTGAAAATTTCAATGTCATAGCCGGGATTTGAACCTGGGATCTCCCGGCCTCTAGCCAGTTGCTCAACCACTGTACCACCATAGCAACATGCCGGCATAGCATTGAATTTCTCCTACACACGGTTGGCTATACTATGAATCCTGGGACTTAAATTACTTACAGCATTGCAAGTCGCCATTGCTGTTGTCATCTCCAAATAGTTTGAGATCACCGGGTTGGTTTACCGGGAAACATGCTAGTCACTTGAGAAATTCAATGCTGTGCCGATATGTTACAATGGTAGCTCAGTGGTAAAGCAACCGACTAGAGACCGGGGGATCCGTGGTTTAATCCCGGCTATGGCATTCAATTTTTCAATCTAACTCTACCTATCCAAAGATTATTTATTTGTTAACAACGCTGTCAATTGTTAGGAGCATATCAACGCCACCAATGGACCTGAAAGTCCTGAAACTCGTCTACTGAGCGGGCCAGACTGTCGGCAGTTACTCACAAGGAACCTTAGCTAACCGCCCGGCCGCTGCGTCCCCCATCTCGGTCCTTGATAGACATCTTGGATGGGTGCAGTAATGGAGGGTGAGATGCGGTCAGGGCCTCGAAGTCCCCCGGCCGGTTTATGCGGTCCTCTGACCTAGATCCGCTACTTCTCCATCAAGTAGATCCTCAATTGTCCCCCCAGGGACCTCACGAGGCTGAGTGCAACCCGGACCAGATTTACCAGCGGGGTCCAAGAATCGAACCCAGGACTCCCGCTTGGTAAGCAGCTAAGCTATTATCACGCTAAGGACACGACCTTTAAGTTGCTCTTATAAAATGTAACATGTACAAACTATTCTTACAAATATTCTCCTTTATCTACTTCATGAAAATCGAGTTAAAAGTTTGCAAAAATTGTTTAAGTGCGTATTTCCTTGTAGATGCAAGCATATTACAGAAAAACTAGGGACTTTAAGCGAATGGTCAAAAATTTTAAAAGCAAGTCACAATTAATAGCCTTGTTACTCCATTCTCTTTGCATGACCAGAAGAAATAAAGAAATAAAAACTAACATTGACTTCCTATTTGAGAGAAGTAATGTCAAACTCAAACTAACAACACAGCATATCTCCACAAAAAAATTATGTGACATAAATTGTGTGCTTCAACGAGACCTGCATGTTTTGGTAGTAAGCGCTTGTGATTTGGCTATCTCTTTTGTTAATCCCGAAAATTGGGAGTGCTAAATAAATTAAATTGAAAAGTTCGTGCTCCAGTTAACATTAAATTGTATTGCATTGTAATTCTACCTCTTTTAAAGGAAATTATGTTTTAAAGTCCATTTAGTTAAGCTCTCGTAAACGCTTCTGGCGTAAGCCACCTAAATGTGACGTCATCGTTTAGTATGAATTATGGTCCTGCTATAATACATTCTTTGATGACTTATATATGTTATTTAGAACTTTATTTTTACATTTTTGTTTTAGAATAAAGGAGAAGTTTTTGAAAAAAGAGCAATTGGATAATCTGCCAATGTAGTAACGGTATTTTTTTCAGAAATAACAAATGTTTTGTGAATGCCGAAGTTCGTGGATCAAAAGCAGAGTAATTAAAGAAGCATATCTAACTATTAAACTCCTTATTATTAAAGATGTCTAATTTGGAACAATTTTAATACTTCTATTGAAAAAATCTAATGTGTACCATTCACATGATGTTCTCTACATCTCTATAACAAATTATTCTTAAAAGCTTATGCTTCTATTTACTTCATGCTAATCAGTAAAAAAATAGCAGAAATATTCATATTACTTGCTTCCTTATAACTAGAGCGAAATAAGGGAGTAACATAGTTTAAAGTGATCATCAAAAGCTGGTTGCAATGTCACTGAAGTTCCTTTGTTTGTATGGACCGCAGTTGACAAATTCCTGCATGAGAAAAGTATAAATTTTTCATAGCAGAAACCAAAAATAAGGAATGTCTCAAAAACGACGAACTCCAACAGAAACATTTATGTAACATAAATTGTGTGTTTTAGCGTGTTCTGCATTCTTTGTGTAGTAAGTTTTTGTCCATCTCTTATGGTTTAGCAGTATTCAAAATTCAGTAAAATTCATCCAGAATAAACTACTCTTCAGAGGCTATTCCCAGAAAATTCAAGATATACATTTTATTTGTCAGGTAAATATCTTTAATATACGAAATTTTAATCAAAATCGTTAGAGCCATTTTTGAGAAAATCAAAATTTTCGAAAAAAGTTCCATGGAAAGAATAGTTTGGGATGGCGCGATATTTCTCAAAATCTTCGTGTCGCAGCCCTGGAAGATACTATACTTAAATACCAAGTTTGATATTTTACCGACTTTTCGTTTTTGAGTTGTGTTCACAGACACACGGACACACTGACACACGGACACACGGACACACACACACACACACGGACCTTTTTGTGAAAATGCTTCTTTTAGATAAAGGGGACCCTAAAACATATATTTCCGGTGAAATCTCGGTATCGAATTTTTTGGTGGAGTGCAATACATTCTCTATACACTACGTACATAGTGCGTACAGAGAAAGTAAAAAAACTAAGTTGTGTTTTTAATTAATTTTCAGAAGATAATTGTGAATATTCCTTTTTGAAAAAAGGGTTCATCGATTTAGAAAAATCTATTGGAATCTTATTCTATAAAGTCCTTACAATTATGAAGTCACTAGAATTAATTGATTAGTATAAATCTATATTTAATATTAGAACGATCATTTCCCCGAAAAACTATGTTTTCAACACTTATATCTATTTCCGTATCATATTGTATTTTCTCAAGTAAGTATTAAGTCAAACATAAAGAAGCAGTGTTTTCATATTGGTTCTATTAGGTGCATAAACCACCTTAAGCTCGAAACACTTCCGATTAACGTGTCAGGATAAAATACAAATATAAGTATAATACATATTTTTTTTATTATTTTTACATGAAGATGATGATAACGAGAAATGACCATTGCTTAGCATAAGAATGATCAGACATTTTGATTTGACCTATGGTTTCTTAATTTAGCAGGAGAAAAGATAAGTCATGTTGGGTAATATTGCATGAATTACTTCCTTTTATTAAATACGCAACAAAGTATCATTTAATGCGTTATGTGTAGTTCTTAATGGCAACGACTTGACATTAGAAAATAATGTTACAATACATCACTTACATCACAATGAACGTATATGATGTAGATTTATCCTATACGGGCAGACTGTACTTACCAGTAACCAACTTAATGACAGCCTCTTTTTTTTTTTTTTTTTATTTTTTTTTTAGTTTCGAGTGGAGGGGAAAACTCCACCTTAAGGACTGACCCGGGCAAGCCCGGAGTGTCGGGGTCTCCCATGTGGGCAAAAAACCCCTTCACCGGTATTAGAAGGAAGTAAGGAGAGGCGGTACCGCATGATTGCACCCGCGGATTCAAGGCGATAATTTAACTGACTGCAGGGTGCAGTCAGAGGGGTGAAATGAGGACCGGGAGACAGACTTGACCGAGGCCCAGACTGTCACCGCGGAATATTCAGGGAGAGGGGTAGAGGAATTAGAGGGTGAAGGATTGAGTTGGAGTTAGTGTTGGTTCTTCTCCATTCGTAACTGCTGTGCACGAAGAATCCAAGACTCAGGTCGAGGTCTTGGAACAGCCCCGATGTGTGATTGGCCCCTGAAGTGGAGCCGTTCGGCGGAGTGGAGCTGCTGCGCTGGAGGTCCTGCTGAGGCTGCGACTATCCGGCTGAACACTGGCTATCCGGCTGGACAGCTCAGCGGTGGAGGTCCTGAATGGCGTCCCGTGTCGCTGCGTCTATCGAGGGTGCAGGTGGTGTGTTGTCGATGATGATGGTCGGCGGTCGTGTAGTCAGAGCGGGTGGTGATGGTCTGCTCCTGGGGTAGAGAGGGCACTGGTTTGCCCGGTGAAGTGTCCTGTGCCATGACAGGTGGTACAGAACCGCCGGCGACGCCGGAGATCGTGCCCAGTGCACTCGGCGATGATGGTGTTGGTACCACAGTCGTGGCACCGCGGCGGCGAGGAGCAGACGTCAGCTGAGTGTCCGAAGGCATAACAGCGTCGGCAGGGCCGGTGGCGTTCTTGTCGGCTAGCCTCGACGACCAGAAGTCGCCCTAATAAGGGCAACCCTGATGCCAAGGCAGCTTCCAAGTTAGCCTGGTCCTGCATATCCACACGAACAAGCGGCGTTGGCCCCCGGTCGCAGTATATGCGGGTGGCCCTCAAGCAACAAGGCCACCTCAACTGCACGGTGGTGAGCAGATGCCGGGAACGGGTAGGCCTTCTGGACCTACCAATAACCGACTTAATGACAGCACCGAGAACTTGCAAACTTTCGTCATTTACCAGTAACCAAGAACGGGTAGGCCTTGTTGGACTTACCAGTAATCAACTTATTGACAGCCTGGAGAGCGGATAGGCCTACTGATCTTACCAGAATTCGACTTAATGACAGCCCCGAGAACGAGTAGACCTTCTGGACTTACTTATAGCCGACGAGAACGAGTATATCTGTTTGACTTACCATTAGCCGACTTAATAACATCCCGAGAATGGGTAGACTTCTGGACTTACTAGAGGCGACTTAGTGATAACCCCGAGACGAGTAAACTATCTTGACTTACCAGTAGCCAGCTTAATGACAGCCTCGAGAACAGGTAGATCTTTTGGACTTACCACAATTCGACTTAATGACAACCCTGAGAACGGTTAGACCCTCTGGACTTAACAGTACCCGACTTAATAACAGCCCCGAGATGGGTAAACGTTCTTAACTTACCAGTAGCCGGCTTAATGACAACCCCGAGAACGGATAGACCCTCTGGTCTTACCAGTAACCGATTAATGATAGCCGCGAGAACGGGTAGACCTTCTAGACTTAGCAGTAACTGACTTAATGACAGTTGCGAGAACGGATAGACCTTCTAGACTTACTAACCGACCTAATGACAGCCCCGAGAACGGGTAGACCTTCTGAGCTTACCAGTAACCGACTTAATGACAGCTGCGAGAACGGGTAGATCTGAACTTACCAGTTGCGGAATTATTGCCTACCGTGAGAACAGGCAAATTTCTAGACTTACCAATTGCCGCTTATAGTTTTCTTGAGAATGGCATATTTTCTGCATCTTCCAATAATAGGCTAATTGAGTGCACTAGCAGCACACGGACGCTTGAGAAAATTTGACAAGCGACATATGACGACACGGACAATTTGAGAGAGCAAGAGAGAGAGAGAGAGAGAAGCGAAATGATACATTGTGTATTGTCGTATGTGATAATAACCTCTGGGAATGCGCTAATGAATTATATGTTGACAGTCCAGAGGATCTTAATGAACCAGCGCTGACAAAGCGCTGAGTCTGATATAGTTACTTTGTTTGTAATCACATTTTAACAAGTATCATCACTAACACTTATAGGTAGGACATTATTTTACGAGTCCTGCTTGTCATCTTTGACTCCTAATTTGGTTATTAATATTAGTTTACAATTTTGAATACATTTCCTATGCCGCGCAGGAATATCGTACCACGGCGTTACTCTTGGGATACGATAACTCAAAAACAAAAAGTAGCTAAAATACCAAACTTGATATTTAAGTTTAGTATCTTCCAGGAATCCGACAAAAGAGATTTTGAGAAAAATCCCCCCACCCCAAACTACCCTTTACATGGAACTTTTTTCGAAAATTTTAATTTTCTTAAAAATGGCTCTAACGATTTTGATTAAAATATCATATATTAAAGATATTTACCTAACATATAAAATGTATATCTTGAATTTTCTGGGAATAGCTTCTGAAGACCTGTTTATTCTGGAGGAATTTTGCGTAATTTGGCATAACTAGTAAACCGTAAAAGATAGACAAAAACTTACAATACAAAAAATGTAGGTCTTGTTAAAATGCACCAGTTATGTCGTATACATTTTTCTCGTGGAGCTTACCGTTTTCGAGATATTCATTGTTATTAGTTTCAGTTGTGAAGTACTTATACTTTTCTCAGACGGGAGTGCCCGTTTTTCTTTTGTTCTACTCCTGGCTAAGAAAAGAAGCGATTTGTAATGACAATCGCTTAACGACAGCTTTTAAAACATTTGACTATCACTTCAGCCTAGTGTATTCCCTTATTTTCTTCCTACTTATACGGAACTAAATAATAAGAACATTGTGCTAATGAGTACCACGATTAGCAAGGTGCAGAAAGAAGAAGAATCTTATGTATGAAGTTTGTAGAACAGCTAGAGAAAGTCATGTGAGTGTAACACATCAGATTTTTATACGATTGAATGACTTGAGCCTACAGTGTTCAATAAAGGTAAAGGTTTCCTACAAGTGTAGGACTCTATTGGAAAGATTCACGTGATTTGCATTTCGCGTACTTTGGCCTTACTTGACTTACACTACTAATTCTTATTTTCAGCCCAGATTTTAAAAAATTAGATTTCGATTATATGAGTAATATCGCTAGTGTTATTGATGATTAGTTTTCAATAACGATATTAGTAAAAATCGTTGAAAGAAGTATGTCTTCCTCTCTTATATTAACTTTTTCTCATTGAGACGTTCCCCTCTGCAGTTTGGAATGAAAATTGCCAACTAGAAAATTGTCAAATAGCCACTTGACTTTATAATGACAAAATGCATCAATAAAAAGCAAGTTTGATTGGTTGTCACATTCTGGAGGGGGTTTACATTTTAACAGTTATGGTCTTAATTATGGGTCATAACACATGATCATATGAGAGCATATTCAATGGGCATCCGAAACCGAGCTCGGGTAAAGAGCCATTATAATGGGTTTCTAACATAGTCCAAGCAGTTCTTCCTCTCGGGGCAGGAAGCCGTGGGTCTGACTGAACTCCCCAAATCTCCAAGACAACCTCAACGTCTACTTGTCGCCGAATACTGTGATTCTAAGGCGCATTCACCACCACGGTATAACGCCACCACCGTAACCTTCACCGACATTTACAGACCTAAAAGAGACCTGTTAGAATGAAATGGAGATGAAATAAAGGGTCAGGAAGATCGGAGAAATGAAGCAACCTCCACAATATTTGTCTAGTGAATCGAGAAGACCCATGAGTCAGCCGTGGAAATCGAACACACGATCTCCCGAATACCAGTCCTAGCCGAAACGCCTGAGCCAACTGAAGCTGAGCTAAGAAGATGATTGCGAAGAAGAAGGGTATGTTTATGAGGAAAGTAGTTTACGATGTTGGATTTCAAGTTGAGAACTTGGCGCATACTTTAGATAGTAACATCAGCTCTGATAATGCAGTAGCATTGAGGAAGAGGTAAAGTAAGGTTTTAACAGCAAAAGGAAAATTTCCTTGAAAAAATAGATAGAAAGGAAATGGAAAGTTTTGGAAAATGCAACACATTCTTCATGTATAAGCTCTTGCGTTACGACGGCTTGACGAGAAACTTTTGAAGAATTTTAAATGTGACTACATTGAAGAATGGAGCTATGAAATGAACGGACAAAAGAAGTACTCGCAATTATTATTATTATTTTTAACTTCCTTTACCTTGGAATGCTCTATTGGACAATAAATGAAATGGGTGAAATTATGCTCAAATTATCCCGAGGTCCATAAGTTATCGGAAATTCGTCTTCTCGGGATAAAGAAAACCTCGCAGAAAACTGTAATCAGAAAATTCACCCTAACCGAGATTCGAACACGGAACCTACCACCACACTACAGAGGCGAACAGTAATGAAATTGAGCAGTTTTGGACGAAGAAAGAACAATGCTAAAACTATCAGGAAGAATAAAATAAAGCGATTTAAATAGTGGATGAGAGATAACGCGAAGGAGAAAAGTTCGGGGTAGAATAGTGCAGCAGATGATGGATAATATTAAAATGATTCATATTCGGAGACGAAGATTGAAACGTAGGAGGGGAAAAAGGGAAGAGACTAGTTTATGGAGAAAGATCGGTATTTGGAGTTATAATTGATAAATTATAGTTTCTATAAGCTCAAATTTAGGATCATAAAATAAATGAAATATACAGGATGGGCATTAAGACTTTATTTTGAAAATTATAACTTTCAGTTTCTGATCCTTCGGTGAATAATGTACATATTTGTATCGGCGTTTGAGGACCATGTCATGATCCAATATTTGCAATCATTGCGCTATTTTCTAAAGTTGTATTTATGAGGAAAATTTCTATATGTTTTTAGAATGGCTATTATTCCCTAGTTTGGTGATTGTTTACGTAAAAGTTGACCCTCCCCTGCCTTTTGCCCTACCCTATTATAGCAGGTGTGATATGAGAACAAGACATCGATCGTAATGAAACTTCAATCTTTGTAATCATACTTTTTATTTTCTTACATTATCTGATTAGGATTCATAATGTTTACAAGATTCAAGCTAAAATATTGAACACAATGACATCATTATGCTTATTTATTTGGTTTTATTAAACACATGCTTAACTCAAACCAATATGTAAGCATCTACCGTTCTGTAAACTACATAGAATATCACCCTCAGTGCTATTACAAAAGTTAGAAATTAAACCGACATTCAAATCGGAAATTAAGAGAATACGAGCCACAGATGTTTTGATACACAGTAGTGAACATTCGTCTTTTGGGAAGTTGACTTAGAAACCGCCAATGAAACAGTCTCTCACAGCATTGGTAGATTCTCCAGTTGCGGCAAAAATTAATTGAATATCTGCTAATTCAGCTTAAGAAAATCCATTCACTGCAACTGAATCGGTCCCTCGTTTCCTTGTGAGTGAATGCAGGTGGGCGGAGGCGAGTTGCACTAAACACAGGACTTACTATTTGCACGATGTGTTTAAACACGGGAGAAACACAATACAGTTTTGTTCAAATTGCATTAGATCTGCAATTTGTGTCTCCTTTATGACAATGCTATTAGTAAGTAGAAAAAAATGAGATACATTTATGTGTTACACGCATTGTTCTGCACTAAACATAAAATTATTTGCACCTATTCATCTCCCAGCCCTCATATTTTGAAAATATCAGATTTCTTTCTCTACACGTACTATGTACATAGTGTATAGAGAAGGTTTTGTAATGCACCCGAAATACATGTTTTGGGTCCCCTGAATCCATAAAGAGCATTTCTGGAAAAAGGTCCATGTGTGTGCGTGCATGTGTGTGTGTGTGTGTGTGTGTGTCCGTGGACAGCAGAGCTCAAAAACGAAGAGACAGTTAAATACTAAACTTAGTATTTAAATTTGGTATCTTCCAAGGACACGCCGTTTTCAAGAAAATCCCCCAACCCTAACTACCCTTTACATGGAAAAAATGTTGAAAATGTTGATTTTCTGAAAAATGGTCTAACGATTTTGATTAAAATCTCATATGCCGAATAAATGTATATCTTGAATTTTCAGAGAATTGTCTCTAAAAAGCTCTTTATTCTGGAGGGTTTTTAATGAATTTTGCATAACTGGTTAACCATAAGAGACAGACAAAAACTTATCACACAAAAAAATGTACATCACGACAAAACACACAATTAATGCCATATACATTTTTTTTCGTGGAGTTGATCGTTTTTGAGATATTCCTTGTTATTAGTTTCAGCTTTATTAACATACTTTTCTCATACATGAATTTGTGAACTCTTGCCCATTGCAACCGGTTTTTGGCTATCACTTTAACCTATGGTACTTCCTTATTTCGCTTCTACCAGCAAGGAATCAACTAATATGAACTATTTCTGCTAATTGTTTCTCAATTAGCATGGAGTAAATAGAAGCATATCCTTTTTAGAATTAATTTGTTGCAGAGATGTGGGGAAAGTCTTGTGAATGGAATACATCAGGTTTTTTTTTATTATTAATGGCAAAAGCATATATTCCTCGGGTATATGACTCCATGTTCTCAATATTCTTTACATAGTAAGTGGATTTTTGGACCTGGTTATATGCAAAAGTTTCGAAATCTTGGAACTCAGACGTCATACATTTTTGAAACTGTATCTGTTTTTATCATAAATTGGATAATATGTCGATACAAACAAGGAAATTCAGTCACAGAGCTACCGGCTCTTGACTATCACTTTAACCTATGGCACTCCCTTATTTCGCTTCTAATTACAAGGAAGCAAGTAATAAGACTATTTCTGCAAATTTTGTGAATTAGCATTAAGTAAATAGACGCATAACCATTTGTTGCAGAGATGTAGGGAAAGACATGTGAATGGAACACATCATACTTTTCTTATTGATCAATGGCAGAACCGTATATTCTTCGTGTATATGACTACATGTCAATTTTCTTTAAATAGTAAATGCATTTTTGGACCTGGTGTTATGCAAAAGTTCCGAAATCTTGGAAATCAGATGTCATCAATTTTTGAAACTGTATCTGTTTTTATCATACAGGAAAAAAACGTTAAATGAGCTCTTTTCAGACATTAAAGAATTTACTGAAGCTACTCAAATTTTGACTCAGTTTATGCCCGCTCGGTCTCATTGTCTGCCACCGTAATTTTCGAATTTCTGGAAGGGCAGCCAAAGAATAGTCCCTCCCCCGGCAATGAAATAACCGTACATATCACAAGTGAGTCAGTTTGGACTGCCAACTGAGAACCCAGGGCGTGTCCAGGAACTGCGCTGATGGCATTTTGGGGCTCCTCCATCTTGCTAATCTGACTGATATCGGGACTCTTTGCCTCCTGCAGTGCGCCACTTCGTCTGTCACCATCAACTCTGTTGCATATGAACTCAACAATTTCAGAGTACACTTTCCTTACCTTCAGTAAGACAGTTTCCTTGCAGAGTGGAACATTACCACTTATAAAACTAACTTTGGTGCCAAACTATTTTAATTCGCATAACCTGTGTAATGCTGGGACAAAGTTTTTGGAATCTCCTCTCTCTCCAATTTTATAACGCTTTCCCGTTCATACGGTTTTGTCTTTTGCAGCTATTTCAATTCTTGCTCAGTTCTGTATTATTACTTTCTCTACACGTACTATGTACATAGTGTATAGAGTAGGTATTGTATTGCACCCAAAAATTCGATACCGAGATTTCACCGGAAATGCATGCTTTGAGACTGCCTAAATCCAAAAAAGCATTTTTATAAAAATGTCAGTGCGTGTGTGTGAGTACCTGTGGGCAGCCTAGCTCAAAAACTTGGGTGTCTTCCAAGTATGCGACAGGAAGGTTTTCAAGAAATTTCCCCCATCCTCAACTACACTTTACATGGAACATTTTTTCGAAAATTTTGATTTTCTCAAAAATAGCCTAACAATTTTGATTAAAATCTTTTCAATTTAGTATATTTATGTGACTAATAAAATGTATATTTTAAATTTTCTGGGAGTAATCTCTGAAGACATGTTTATTGTGGATGTATTTTGCGGAATTTTGAATAACTAGTAAACTGTACGAATTAGACAAAAATGTACCACACAAAACATGTAGAGCTCGTTAAAACGCACAGTTTATGGCATATATTTTTTTTTTCATGAAAGAGATCGTTTTTGAGAATTCCTTGTTATTAGCTTCAGCTTTAAAATACTTATACTTTTCTCATAGCAAATAGCTTTTGACTGTCACCTTAACCTATCGTACTTCCTTATTTCCCTTCTACTTACAAGGAAACAGCTAATAAGACTCTTTCCGACAAGTTTTTGTCGATTAGCATTAATTAAATAGAAGAATAACCTTTTTAACAATAATTGATTGCAGAGATGTAGAGAAAGTCATGTGAATGGAACACATCAGATTTGTTTTTCCTAACCCTCCTATTTCTACGATTTGATTTTGTTCTCTTTCTTACCCTTTTCTCCATTACACACCAATTTTCCCATACTTTCTCCGGCTACCTTCAACATAATGGTAAGAAAGCCTGAAAACAACACCTACAAACTACCATACAAAATGTATACATATTAAAATTATTAAATAAATATACGCAACATTGCGTAAGGATTTAATGACCTTTTGGCTTTAGTATACAGAAAATATTTTATTAAAACTGATTTTAAAAATTCTAGCTTACTTTATTTGTGCACATAATCATCTCCGTTATTTAAACTTTTGTAATTTCTGTCCTCGAAATCCAGAATTTTCGTGTTGTTGGTTACCATCAGATCATTAAGGTAAGGTGTTTGAACACCCTTTACCAGAAGGAAATACAAGGAAATAAATAATAATAATACTATTTAGGTTAATGTATATCTTGATTTGTATTCTAGGATATTAAGCTTTTGAATATGTAGAGAAAGTGTTGTGAATGGAACACACAGGGTTCTTTGTGTAGTAAGATTTTTCTATTTCTTACTCTTTAGCAGTTATGCAAAAGTTAGCTATAGGTATTGAAAACGGCTTCAGAGTCTAATCCCAGAAGATTCAAGATAAACTTTTTTTTATCAAGAAAGTATCTTAAACAGAGCATTTAATCAAAATCGTTAACGCAAACCGTATTTTGGGGTGGGGATAGTTCTTATAAATCTTCGTGTTGCGGCTTTGGAAGATGCAGAACTTAAATACCATGTGTGCAGAACTTAAATTCCTTTTTCTAAACCTTATTTTGTTTTTTGTTTCCTGGGGATCTCAAAATATATATCTCTCATCAAAATCTGGATTGCGAACTTTTTGATGAAATACAACAATTCCTTTACTTGCTATATAGGGAAAATAACGGCATTCGTCACTGAAAAATATTTGGTATCAAAATTTCATTTAATTCTCTGAAATATTTGCTTTTACTTTCTCTAGCACGTATATGCAATATGCATAGTAGCTAGAGAATATATTCTGCCCAAAAATTCGATAGTGAATACCCCAAAATAAAGCATTTTTAGAAGGTCACTGGGTATGTGTGTCTTTAGCAGCATACCTGAAACGAAAAGTCAGTAAAATACAAACTCGATATTTAATTTTAGTATCTAGCAGGGATGCGAGACTCGAAGATTTTGAGAAAAATCTACCAACCACAAACTACCTTTTACGTGGAAACATTTTCAAAAAATTTGACTTTCTCAAAGATGGCTCTAACGGTTTTGGTTAATATACCACATATTAAAGATGTTTACATGACAAATAAAATATATATCTTGAATTTTCTGAGAATAGCAACTGAAGACGTCTTTATTCTTAATACATTTTGCTGAATTTTGCGTAACTGGTTAACCGTAAGAGATATACAAAAACTTGCCTTACAAAAAATGTAGATTACGTTAAAACACACAATTTAATCATATACATTTTTTCGTGGAATTGACCACTTCTGAGATATTCCTTGTTATTTGTTTCAGATGTAAAATACTTAAGCTTTTCGCACACAGAAGGTTGCAAACTCCTGGCCCTGCATAGAAACTGATTTCAACCACGTGGCCTTCAAAAGATTTGACTATCGTTTTAGCCTAGTGTATTCCCTTATTTGCCTTCTACTTATAAGGAAGCAATTAATTAAGACAATTTCTGCTAATGTTTATCTTGATTATTATAAAGTAGATAGAAGGATATGCCTTTTAATAATAATAATTTGCTATAGCGATGTAGAGAATGTAATGTGAATGGAACACATCAAGATTTTTTTTAGAAAAAGGTCCATGTGTGTGTATTTATGTATGTGTGTGTCTGTGGAAAGCATAGCTCAAAATCGAAAAAACTGTTAAATGCCTATCTTTGTATTTATGTTTAGTATCTTCCTAGGATGCGTCACGAAGGTTTTCAAGAAAATCCCCCAAACATAACTACCAATTACATGAAAGAGTTTTTTAAAACTGTGATTAAAATATCGTATATTTAAGACATAGCTATAAATAAAATGTATGTATATATTTAATTTTCTGGGAATAACCATTGTAGACTTCTTTTTTCTGGATGCATATTGCAGAATTTTGAATAACGGTTATACTGTAAGTCGCCATTAGTCCCTATTGTTTTACTTCTGGCTACGCAAAGAGACCGAATTTCAATAACAATATGAAATTTGGCGATTTTTGGGAAAAATATAATCAGGTATTTTAAAATTGAAACAAATAACAAAGAAAATGTTGTAAATGGTTAACATCACAAAAGAAATATATGTGTCATGAATTGTGTCTTTCAAGAGATGTACATTTTTTGCAGTAAGTTTTTGTCTATTTCATAAGTTATACCAATTATTCAAAAGTCATTGAGAATGAGGTCTTGAGAGGCCATTTCGAAAAAACTCAAAAATTCACAATATACATTTCATTTGTCATAAGAATGTTTTATTATTAAACTATTTTAAACGTTTAATGTTAATAATATTTATTATTTTATTTTGTTGTTGAGCGGGGTATTTTTCTGATAAGTTTGGTATAAGTGGACTTTAATGCTGATCACAGACTCATTCACTCACACAGAGATAAAGAGAGAGAGAGAGAAAGAGAGAGAGAGAGAGAGAGAGAGAGAGAGAGATGGACCTTTTTCTAAACATGATTTTCTTTTTTTATATTTAGCGGGTCTCAAAACATACTCTTCCGGTGAAATCTGGGTATCGAATTTTTGGGTGCAATACAATACCTTCTCCTACCAAGTACATTATACACATATGGTAGAGAAAGTAATAATAACATTAAAAATGTGGTGTATTACACCCGCATGACTTTCTCTAGCTATTCTACAAAGAAACGTCTTACAAAAGGTAATTCTCTTTCATCACCATGTTAATTGAGATAAACATTAGCAGTCATTAGAATCATTTTTTTAAAAGCTATCGTTATACGATTGTCATTTCAAATCGCTTCTTTCCTTGGGCAGGAGTAAAACAAAAGAAAAACGGACTATTCCTGTCCGAGAAAAATTTAAGTACATTACAATTGAAATCTACAAGGAATATCTCGGGAATGGTTACCTCCACAACAAAAATGTAAAGGACATAAATTCTGTGTTTTGACGAGATCTACTTTTTTTGTGCCGTACATTTTTGTGTATCTCTTATGGTTTAGCAGTTAACTTCAGCAAACTTCATCCAGAATAAAGAGGTCTTCAGAAGCTATTCCCAGAAAATTCCAAATATACATTTTATTTGCGATGTAAATATCTTTAATATACGGTATTTTTATCAAAATCCTTATAGCTTTTTTTTTTGAGAAAATAAAAATTTACGAAAAAGTTTTCCATGTAAAGGGTAGTTTTTGGTGAGGGGATTTCTCGCATTCATGGAAGATACTAAACTTAAATACCAAGTTTGGTAGTCAATGTTCATTTCGTTTTTGAGTTACTTATGTTATCCACACACACGCATATGTACCTTTTTTCTAAGAATGTTCTTTTCGGACTCAGGGGACCCCAAAACATATATTTCCAGTGAAATCTCGACATTGAATTTTTGGGTGGAATACTATACTTCTCGGTCCTTATGTACATTGTACATACGCGGCTAGAGAAAGTAAAAATATATTAACTGGGAAGTGGATATTAAATGAGTATAACTTAATCAATAACAAAATAAAGGTAATAACATTTGAAGAGGAAAAGTAATGTAGTATTTGTGGCCTCATAATAAAAAAGTGAGGGGAGAAACACGTGAGAGAGTGGGGAAAAGTCACCCAAAAGAAAGAAAAGTCGTCGCCCATGAATGCGAAAACCCTCTCTGGATGCTGAAGCCCAATTTGCCGTTGCGAACTGGTCTCCTCCTCTCCTAGCCAAAGCTATAGATAACAGGTTATTTAAAATTTAAAAGGCTTCGGAAATGGAAGGCAAGGAAGGAAATGGCTGAATAAAATCCTTCAAACGTTCTGCATATTGACGAGGTTCATTGAACTCCCTGCAGAGCGCGCCTGACACACTTCGTTTAGAGGGAAAAAATTCAGGGAAGCAGACAACGATGCTAATTTCGAAAATGCGAGAAGCAATAATGTATCAAAAACAAAACATTTCTAAGTACTAAAGACTTCGAGCTTTAACTCGCAATCTTAGACCATACAGAGCATTTTGTGATTATATATATATATATATATATATATATATGTATTTTTTTTTTTTACTTTCTCTGTACGCACTATGTACATAGTGTATAGAGAAGGTATTGTACTCCACCCAAAAATTCGATACCGAGATTTCACCGGAAATATATCTTTTAGGGTCCCCAATATCCAAAAAAAAACATTTCCACCAAAAGGTCCGTGTGTGTGTGTGTGTGTGTGTGTATGTGTGTCCGTGTGTCCGTGTGTCAGTGTGTCCGTGTGTCCGTGTGTATCGTGTGAACACGATAACCCAAAAACGAAAAGTAGGTAAAATACCAAACTTGGTATTTAAGTTTAGTATCTTCCAGGGATGGGACACAAAGATTTTGAGAAAAATCCTCCACCCCCAACTACCCTTTACATGGAACTTTATACCAAGTTTGTTGTTTTACCGACTTTTCGTTTTTGAGTTATTGTGTTCACAGACACACGGACACACACGGCCCTTTTTTCTGAAAATGCTTTTTTTTTTGGATAAACGGCACCCTAAAGCATATATCGAATTTTTGGGTGGAGTGCAATACCTTTTCTATACACTATGTACATTAGCACGTGTGGAGAAAGTAAAAAAAATGATGCGAGATATTCACACGACTTTCTATATCTTCTTCTTGCAAAATATTGTTCTTCTATCTACTACACGCTAATCAACACAAACATTAGCAGAAGTTGTTTTGCTTTATTGATTGTAAGTAAAAAGGAAATAAGGGAATACCTTTAATGGCTTCCGCTCTGCCATGTCGCTGATATTCGGTTCTCTCTGTATGACCAGGAGTAAAACAAAACAAAAATAAAACAAAAAAGGGGGGGATGGTGACTTCCTGCTTGCGAAAAGTATATAAGTATTTCAAAATGTAAACCAATAACAAAGAAGGTAGCGGTAATAGTTAACTCCTGAAAAACAATTATCCTGGATAAATCCTGTGTTTTAACGCGAACTACATTTTTTGTCTCGCTTAAGATTTGCCAGTTTTAAAAAAGTCTGCCAAAATGAAAGGAACTTCAGGAGAAAATTCAAAATATTCATTTTATTTACCATATAAATATCTTTAATACATATTATTTTAATACAAAACGTAGTCAGATTTTAGAAAATTAAAAGTTCGAAAATTGTTCTAGAATGGGTTGAGGGAACTTATCTGAAAATGTTTGTGTCGATTCTTGGAAAATGCTTCACTTGTATATAAATTTAGCACTTAGCCAATTTATTTGATTTTTATAGTATTATTTCTATACACAGACACATATAAGAGGACTTTTTTTCTAAAGAATGCTTTAATATTCAGACGCCCGCAAAACATGTATTTCCGATTAAATATTGATTTTTTTGTTAGATTGTTCTACCTTGTTTACTTATATATACATTGTACATACGTGGTAGAGAAAAGAAAAAGTATATAACCAATGACATTTTTACTTTCTCTATAGGCACTATGTACATAGTGCACTCCAAAAAATTCGATACCGAGATTTCACCGAAAATATATGTTTTAGGGTCCCCTTTATCTAAAAAAAAAGCATTTTCGAAAAAAGTTCCGTGTGTGTGTGTGTGTGTGTGTGTGTGTGTGTGTGTCCGTGTGTCTGTGAACACGATAACTCAAAAACGAATAGTAGGTAAAATACCAAACTTGGTATTTAAATTTAGTATCTTCCAGGGATGCGACACGAATATTTTGAAAAAAATCCCCCACCCCCAACTACCCTTTACATGGAACTTTTTTCGAAAATGTTGATTTTCTCAAAAATGGCTCTAACGATTTTGATTAAAATTTCGTATATTAAAGACAGTTACCTGGCAAATAAAATGTATATCTTGAATTTTCTGGGAATAGCCTCTGAAGAGTAGTTTATTCTGGATGAATTTTACTAAATTTTTCATAACTGCTAAACCGTAAGAGATGAACAAAAACTTACTACAAAAAAAATGTAGAGCACATTAAAACACACAATTTATGTTACATACATTTTTTTCGTGGAGTTCGTTGTTTTTGTGACTTCCTTGTTTTTGTTTCTGCTATGAAACACTTATACATTTCTCATACAGGAATTAGTCAACTGCTGTCCATACAAACAAAGGAACTTCAGTGACATAGCAACCAGCTTTTGATTATCACTTTAACCTATGGTACTCCCTTATTTCACCTCTACTTACAAGGAAGCAAGTAATATGGCTATTTCTGCTAATGTTTTACTGATTAGCGTGAAGTTAATAGAAGTATAAGCTTTTTAAGAATAATTTGTTGTAGGGATATAGAGAAAGTCATGTGAATGGTACACATCAGATTTTTAATTGTGTTCTCCCACAAACCGTGTGTAGGATAGGAGTTAGATAGGTAGTCAGACTGAAAAATTCAATGCCATAGCTGGGATTTGAACCACGGATCTCCCGGTCTCTAGCCTTCTGCTCTACCGCTGAGCTACCATGGCAACTTAACGGCATAGCATTTCGCATGTTTCCCAGTAAATAATTAAATAATTTTAATCTGACAGGCGATTGTATGTACTATATATGTATGTATATGTACTGGGACCCATTCCTTTCTCTCACCCTTCCAATTCTACAAACTATTTCGGACTTACGGTTGCCTGAGCAGGTATACAGTTTGCCACGCACATGGTTCATCTCTCTCTACCACTCAGATTTTCTCCCATATTCAACAGAAATAAGATTGGAGGAGTTTTCACTCATCATATACATAGATTAACAAAAGACTATGGCCGTGAAGGTGTTACATGCGAGAAAAAAAGTTGATATTATAGTCCCTCCTGTGGCCGCATTCGGAAGGTTGCGGGTTCAATCCCCGTGGCCGCCACACCTGTCCCATTTTTTTTTTTCGGGAGTTGCTTTTGTTTCACGATGAATAGTCAGCTGTTCCTGAATCTAAGCATTAGGAATTATAACTGCACTTCCTAAACTGCAATACGTGGGATCCCTTTGCAATCACCGCCAAATCAGTGATGAATCGCACGCTATGCTCAAAGGCTAACTTGTAACAATAAGAAGACGAAATAGAGGTAAGTATATTTTCAAAATACCACTCTTTTACTAAAATGAGCATCATATTCAAGTTCCTACGCTGTATATTGCGAAATCTTACACCTTGTTAATCATCTCTGACAGATTTTTACTCTTTAACTAATTATTCAGGATTCTATTTGCTCTCTAATTCCCGGAATTGGCCTACCTGGCTTTTCATACTGGTGCTTGACTTCTCATGCATTGAACCTGGACTAACGGGTTTACTGAGTCTCCTGGAGCCTTATTGTGTCGGCACCTGGCTAATTGCTTTATCCATCCTAACTTATCTTGTTAATCACCCATACGTAGTAACGGAATAATTGTAATTTGTACTTTTTACACAGTACCTTGATTTTAATATATGAAATTACTGATGAGGATTATTAAATTTTCGACACGTATGAACAATGTACATAAAAGGTAGAGTATAATAGGTAGTATTCCATCCACCCAAAAATTCAATTCCAATATTTCGCTAGAAATATATGTTCGAGGTCCCCTGAATCCATCAAAGAATTTGTGTGTGTGTGTGTATGTGTGTGTATGTGTGTGTGTGCGCGCGCACGTAATACTCAAAAACAAAAATTCACTAAATTACTTATCAGATTATTACTTTTTCGACACGCATGTACAATTACATTATAGGTATTCTATTCCACCCAAAAATTCAATACCAATATTTCACCGGAAATAATGTTCGAGGTCCCCTGAATTCATTAAAGCATTTTTAGAGAAAGGCCCGGGCGCGCGCGTTTGTGTGTGTGTGTATATATATATATATATATATATATATATATATATATATATGTCCTTGTGTGTCTGTGCACAGTATAACTCAAAAATAAAAAGACAGTAAAATACCAAACTTAATAAACATGGAGATTTTTTGAAATGTTTGATTTTCTCAAAAATGGCTCTAAGGATTTTGATTAAAATACCGTGTGTTAAAGACATTAACATGATAAATAAAATATATATGCTGAATTTCTTGTAACACAAAAATGACTACCTACAGCTACCCTTTACATGGAACTTTTTTGAAAATTTTGCTTTTCTGAAAAATTGCTCTAACGATTTTGATTAAAATATTGTATATTAAAGATATTTACCTGACAAATAAAATGTATATGAATTTTCTGGAAATAGCCTCTGAAGACTACTTTATTCTGAATGAATTTTACAGAAAAAAACTTGATTGTTTTTTAGATATTTCTTGTTTTTGGTTTCAGTTATGAAAAAGTTTTCTCTTATAGGAATTTGTCAACTCCTGTCCATATAAACAAAGGAACTTCAGTCACATAGCAACCAGCTTTTGATTATCACTTTAACGTGTGCTACTCCCTTATTTCGCTTCTACTTACAAGTAAGCAAGTAATAAGACTATTTCTGCTAATTTTTCCAATTAGAATGAAGTAAATAGAATCATACGCTTTTTAACAATAATTTGTTGCAGGGATGTAGAGAAAGTCATGTGAATACAGCTCATCAGATTTTTCCTGGAGTTGAAACTTTCTATGTTGTAAGTGTATAGCCTGAAAACTGAAAGACGTCAGTTTTGTGTGCGAAAAGAGATCCTACAGTATCTAAAAGGAAATAAGTTATAACGTGTGCTCATTATTATGGGCCACGACAGATTTTATTCCCCGACACAGGTGAAACACAATTATAATAATTAAAGGACGGATAGCTGGCGAGGCGAGGTCCCTCCATTTCCTGGTTCATCAAAACAGCGTGGTTTCATTAAAGTTAGGACACAAAAGCCAAAATTAATGGTGCGGCTTCGCTTATACACCCTGCATGCAACAATGCACACTTTTATTCCTATTTATCAACTCGGTGTGCATTATTATACCTTCTTTATAGAATTAGTTTCATTTCTGGCTGGTCTCAATAAGATCAAACAGAGACAGCAGTACTGTGAGGAACCAACTAAAAAAAGGACAAAGAGCTTCCAAATAAGAAAAGCGTGAGAAAACACAAATAAGCAAAAGTAAATGAGCAGCAAACTAAAGAAAAATGAAACGCATAAGACGAGAAATAAAGAAAAAGCCGGAATAATCGAGTTTTGGATCCCTCTCCCTCTCTCTCTCTCTCTGTCGTTCTCCGTGATGTAATGGTTACCATGCTAGCTTCATATACTCAAGGTTGCGGGTTCAAACCCGGCGGAGGAGATGGACTTTTTAGAGTGTAAATAAGCAGTAAACTAAAGAAAAATGAAAGGCATAAGACGAGAAATAAAGAAAAAGCAGGACTATCTGAGTTTTGAGCTCTCTCTCTATCTTTCTCTCTCTCGCCCTTCGTGGTGTAATGGTTGCCATGCTAACTTCATATATCAAGGTCGTGGGTTCAAACCCGGCGGAGGACGATGGATATTTTGGGGTGTAAAAATCCTGAGCATGACTTCCTTTGAAAGGGAAGTAAGGCTATTGGTCCCGTGTCGTAGATTTATAACTCCATAGCACGACAGCTCACGGGGAACCTTGGCCTACCGCCCGGCCACTGCGTCCCCTATCTCGGTCCACTACAGACGTCATGAATCGGGTGCAGTATTGGGGGGTGAGACGTAGTCAGCGCCTCGAGTGCCCCCCGGCCGGTTAGTGCGGTCCTCATGACCTGGAGCCGCTACTTCTCCATCAAGTAGCTCCTCAATTGGCCCCCCCAGGGACCTTACGAGGCTGAGTGCACCTTGGGCCAGGTCTCCCAGCGGTGGAAAAATCCCCACGCCGGTACTGGGGATCGAAACCAGGTCTCCCGCTTGGTAAGCAGCTGCGCTATCACCGAGCTAAGGAGACGACCTGTCGTAAATTTACGGCACGTAAAAGAACCTCAAGCCTGATAAAGAGACTTCTGATCAAAATTAAGCTGTCTTTCACGCCCAATTTAGAATGGGTAGCTGAGAACCACAGCAATTTTAGAGCGTCCATAAATAACATGCCATTTACATCTCTCTCTCTCTCTCTCTCTCTCTCTCTCTCTCTCTCTAAGAGGTAATAAAATGGTGACTGATAACCACTGGGTCTAATCTGTCGGAGGTATGGGGTTCTTCACTGAGGTAATCTAGCTTATGTGCCTATTAGGGTAAAGGCCTTTGCAGTTCAGGCTAACATTTTTGGCATACTGAATACTAGAAATAAGGTTATGTGAAACTGTTTATACCGACACATGTGGTCAAGATCGTTGAAAAACAAACACATGAGCGGGAGATCGCGGCTCAAATCCAGCCACCCTCCCTGACTGAAGCTCTCTCCAGGTTTCCCTTAATTCATAATTGAGAAATGTCAGACAGGTTAAGGGGAGTCGAAATGGGATTTTCGTATTTTTTTTTTTTAATTTTCATATTTTAATTGCATATGAATAATTCTAGTCTCCGGCATATTCTGATATAGCTTTCATAGAGGTACGCTTTTTGTAAATAGTTTAAAATCGTTCTTGAAAATAATTCTGTGTAGTAGTTTTTTGGACATTCCTGTACATTCACTTGGAAAAACATCAATAATTTTGTAAACATTAGTGTTAGAGAAGAGATATTAATTTCTCTAGTCCCGTATGTACAATGTACATAAGGATAGAGAAATATTGTATTCCACCCAAAAATTCGATACCAAAATTTCACCGAAAATACATGTTTTAGGACCCCCTGTATCCAAATAAAGCATATTCAGAAAAAGGTCAGTACAAATGCCCTATTATCGCAGAAACTAATTAATACTAAGGGCTGAAATTTTTACCACACATTTGCACCTAAATAGACTTTATTTTAACGGAAAGGATTTTTATGTATATGGATTAGTTTTTTTTTCATTTAAAAATTATACTTTTTCAATAAAATGTTTACACTTAGTTAAAAAAATCATACTTTTACTTCTAATAAACAGAAGTATACTATTTTTCATGTACCAACACCAAAGGAATTACTGAATATACCTTGGAAAATTCAGCTCATTATATTAAATACTTGCTGAGATAATGAGTCCAACTTTAACATTGGCAAGATAGAGCATTTCAACTGCCCTTAAACTTACGCTTGGAACGCTTCCGTCCCAAATGTTTACTTTCTCTAACAGACATGTGCATTTACAACAAAAAACCGTTTGCGATAAAAAGAATGTGTTTTAACTAGATCTACATTTTTGTGTAAGTTTTTGTCTATCACTTGTGGTTTAACCGCCATGAAAATTATGCAGAACTCATCCAAAATAAAGAGGTCTTCAGAGACTATTTACAGAAAATACAGAATATACATTTTACTTGTATCCTTGTGATCCTTGGAAGATACTAAACCTAAATACAAGTTTGGTATTTAACGGTATTTTTGCTTTTGAGTTATGCTCTCCAGAAACACACACGGACCTTTTTCTAAATTTTTAACAGACTCAGTGGTCTTCAAAACTTATATTTCCGGTGACACTTGACATCGAATTTTTGGGTGGAATACAGTACCTGCTCTAGGTACTATGCACGTAGTGTGTAGCTATATACGTGCTAGAGAAAGCATTAATCTATTTTAGGAATAGTTTATATGCGGAGCAGCTAGAGAAAGACATGTGAAGACATGTACATAGTGTTTTGAGAAGGTATTATATTGCACCCAAAAATTCGATTCAGTGATTTCACCGAAAATACCTGTTATGGCATTTTTGGAAAAAGGATTGTGTGGGTGTGAGTGTTTGTGTGAGTGTGTGAAATTAGAATTCGTGTTAATACCTTTTTTGGTAATGTTGTTCGATTATTTACTTCAAGTAGTCAAATAGACAGTGTAGCTCAAAAATGAAAAGACCTTTAAATACCAAATTTGGTATTTAAGTTTGGTATCTTCCAAGGATGCGGTACGAATTGTTTGGAAACTTTGATTTTTTAAAAAATGGATCTATTGAAGTTGATCAAAATCTCTTATATTTAAGATGTTTACATTTAAAATAAAATACATATCTTGAAATGTCTGGGAATTGACTCATTTGACCTCTTTATTCTGGGTTAATTTTTTTGAATGTTGCATAGCTGGTAAACCGTAAGAAACAGAGAAAAACTACTAAACAAAAAATGTAGATCTACTTAAAACATATAATTTATGCCGTATACATTTTTTTCGTGGATTTGGCCGTTTTCGAAATAATGTATTTTTACTGGATTCAGTTTTAAAAGAGCTAAAACTTTTCCCATACGGAAAACTGTCAATCTTGGCCAAGCAAAGGAACAGAATTACATCCCATAGCAATTTTAAATTTGACTGTCAGTTTAGTCTTGTATAATATCCCTTCTTCTTATAAAGAGCTAAGTAACAAGAACATTTCTGCTAATGTTTATCTCAATTAGCACGAAGTAGATAGAAGAATAAATTTATTAACAATAATTTGTTACAGAGATGTGGAGAAAGTCATGTGAATGAAATACATCAGATTTTTTATTTTTGAATTTCCAATACTTAAGACTTTTCTCAAGTTGGAAATCGTTATTCACTTTTTTAGTCCACAGAAAGGAGTTTACATTTTATCACATAACAAGGGGCGTTTAAAGGATTTAACTATTGCTTTAGCTTACGGCATTTCCTTATTCCTTTGTATAAGGAAAAAAGATGTAATAAAACCATTTACCTTAATGTTTATCTTGATAAGTCTGAAGTGGATAGAAAAAACAGTTTGAAAGAATAGTTTGTTGCAGCATAAGTAATGAAACATATTAATATAGCGCATCAGATATTTCTTACTTTCTCTGCCATCTACATGGTAGTTGAGAAGGTATTTTATACCATCAAAATATTAAATACCAAGATTTCGCTGCTAATATACGTTTTATAGAGAGAGCATTTTTAGACAAACGTACACAAACGTGTGTATGTGTTACCGAACAGTACAGCTTAAAAACAAAAAGATCTTGATATTTACCTTCATATTCTAGAGATGCGAAGATTTTCATGCAAATTCCTCAGCCCAAAGTACCCTTTACATGAAAAAAGTTTTGAAAACTTGATGTTATAAAAATGACTTTACGATTTTGTTACGGTAAATAGTAAAATACAAACAGCATCTTCTTCTTATACAAAGAATGTATATAATATACGATTTTATGTGGAATTAACCATTAGGAAGTTATTCCTTGTTAATAGTTTAAATGTTATATAAACTTTTCTCAATTGGAAATTTGTAATTCGTTTTCCCCATTTTGACCATTTAATAGAAAAGAAATTCTTAAGTCCTTACATTGCGATTAGTTCTTAAAATATTTGACTATCGCTTTAGCGCAATGGAAGATTTTCTCTACTTACTCTTGTGCAAACTGTTCTCTAAACCTTGTTCTTTGATCTACTTCAAGTTAATTTAGATAAGCTTTGACAAAAATGGTACTTGTAAACACATGGAGATTAGGTGCATAAAGGTGGGTTTAAGCGACTGTCAATTTTTTTAGGAGCGGCTACTATGTGTGCCATGAAATTCCTTTCTCTTTGCATGGCCAAGTAGTAGGGAAAAGAAAGCGAATTATGCCTTCCCATTTTAAGTCTTGTACACTTTACCAGTTAGAATAAAGAAAGCGTAAGAGAGGCTATACATAGAAAATTCAAGTTATACATTAATTTGTCTTGAAAATATCTTAAACTTTCATATTATAATCAAAATCATTAGAGACATTTTGAGAACATCCACATTTTTAAACGGGTAGTTTTGGGTGGGAGGATTTTCTTGTCGCTCAACTTAAATATAAAACAGGTATTTTACCAACTTTTCGTTTTTGACTTTGGGTTCACAGGTAGGCCTTTTTAATAAAAATACTTTCAATCGTATTAGGGAGCCAAGGTTCCCCGTGAGCTGTCGTGCCGTGGAGTTATTATGTATTAGGGAGCATCAAAGAATTGCATTTTGGGTGGAATACAACACCCCTTCATTACTAAAACATTGAAACGCTTTGTTTATTATCCTTTGAAAAATTCTACTAAAAAGTTTGATAGCATAATGTTTCGCTTTTACAAAATGCACATAAGAGAAACTTTAACAAGTTGGAACGATTTTCGTTATTAGTATTCTTCATCTATACCAAGATGAACAGCACACAGCGCAAAGTGCAAACAACGAGTTCGCTAGCTTGACTAGAGTGCAAAGTACCACTCGTGGATTTTGAGAAATAGTGTTATCTCTTTTTCCCACACTTGTCTCCTGCTTCGCCTGTTTCTCTCTTTCTCACCTCCACTGTATTTTCCTCGCTGCAAAATGTCCGAGCCGAATCAAGGTGGAGTGATTGCGCACATAGGCGTTCAGATTGCATACAGCTCAGGGGCTACCAACTGGTTACCCCTGAGAGCAGAGACCAAAATGCAAGACCAACTGCGCGGTAAGAAAGAACAGGTAACTCTTTAGTTCTGTGGGAGTATGCGGAATTTTGTGTTTGAAAAATGTAATCCACTTTGCATAAGTTAATGCGCATATTGCTGGTTCATTATTAGTAGAAAAATCTGATGTGTACCATTCACATGACTTTCTTTACATCTCTGCAACAAATCATTGTTAAAAAGCATTGCAAACAGTTTATATGTTTACTTGTGTTTTAATTGTGATTTTCATGGCAGTAAAGCTATTTTATTAACCTTTTTGAAAGCGTAACATGACATTTAAAATGGGCAGAGATGAAAGAGGTTTGATGAAAACAGACGGAAGAGAATGGGAGAGAGAAAGAGAGAGAGAGAGAGAGCTGAAATGCAGAAAAAAAAGTGGACAGGAGGACACAAACAGAGAGGAATCCCACATTTAATATGATAACGCGAGCAGAGCCTCGGATTCTTTTTACTTTCTCTACACGTACTATGTACATAGTGTATAGAGAAAGTATTGCGCTCCACCCAAAATTCGATACGGAGATGTCACCGGAAATATATGTTTTAGGGTCACCTGTATAAAAAAAACATTTTCAGAAATAGGTCCGTGTGTCCGCGTGTCTGTGAACACGATAACTCAAAAACGAAAAGTCAGTAAAATACCAAACTTGGTATTTAAATTTAGTATCTTCCAGGGATGTGACACGAAGATTTTGAGAAAAATCTCCCACACCAAACTACCCTTTGTATGGAACTTTTTTCGAAAATTTTAATTTTATAAAAAATGGCTCTAACGATTTTGATTAAAAGATATTTATCTGACAAATAAAATGTATATAAAATGTATATCTTGAATAGCCTCTGAAGACTACTTTATTCTGGATGAATTTTACGGAATTTTGCTTAACTGCTAAACCGTAAGAGAGGACAAAAGCTTACCACACAAAACATGTGCAACATGTTAAAACACACAGTTTATGTTATATACATTTTTTTCCTAGAGTTGATCTGTTTTAAGATAGTCCTTGTTTTTGATTTCACCTTTAAAAAAATATAATTTTTTCATACAGGAAGCTGTCAACTCCTGTCCATACAAACACAGGAACTTCAGTTACATAGAAACCAGCTTTTGACAACTTTATGGTACTCCCTTCTACTTATAAGGAAGCAAGTAATAAGACTATTTCTGTTAATTTTTTCACGATTAGTTTGAAGAAAATAGAGGTATAACCTTTTTAATAATAATTTGTTGTTGAGATGTAGAGAAAGTCATGTGAATGGAACACATCAGGTTTTTATTTATAGTCTTTCAGGTTTTTTCTGTGCAAATATGCCACAATTGCCTAACTATTATTTGGATTCGTCCAATACACCTGCTTATATTCCGATTAAACTAAGGTTAAAATGTGTAGAAATTTTAAAAATAAACAAATTTTTATTGACCGGATATCCCTTTCTACTTAATGCTAAGATGCTCGCTCTTTAAAATACGTTTATGTGTAGTTTTCAAAACACCGGATGATATGCACGTTTCACAGATACAGTGAGAGAGAGAGAAAGAAAGAGAGATTTTGAAAAGGTAATTGAAGTAATGGAACTGAGAGAATGGGGCAGAAAAAAGACATAAGGATGTAATAATAATAATAATAATAATAATAATAATAATAATAATAATAATAATAATAATAATAATAATAATAATAATAATAATAATAATAATAATAATAATAACAATAATTCAATGGCACCGCAGCTCACAAGGAACCTTGGAAACCCACCCGGTTGCTGATCCATGACAGACGTCATGGATGTGGTGCAGTATTGGAGGGCAAGACGTGGTCAGCGCCTCGAACACCCTCATGACCTGGAGCCGCTACTTGTCCATCGAGTACTTCCTCAATTGGCCCCTCAGGGACCTCACGAGGCTGAGTACACCCCGGACCAGATCTCCCAGTGGGGGAAAAATCCCCAAGTCGGTACCGGGAATTGAACCCAGGTCTCCAGCTTGTTTTTTTTTTATTTTTTTTTAAAAACTAACGGAGTCTGATCAGGACTCCGGTAGTGTATCCCTATTTACATTTCCCCCCGTAAGATTTACTGATTACTGGTTTACTGGTTTTACTGTTTCTTTTACAAACATATACACATTGCACAATCAAATACCATCCATGCCCAAGGCGGGACTCGAACCCACGATCCCCTGCCCACGAAGCACCAAAGCGAGACGCTTTAGCGAGCGTGGCCATGGGGACCGGCCAGCTTGTTAAGCAGCCGCTCTAAGGAGACGACAGGTGTGAAATAGCATTAGGGAGCGAGGTAATGATAAGGAGGGGAAAGAGAGAGACAAAACGGAAGAGAAACCGAAAAATTGCGCATTTTACGTATTAAGAGTGGCAGAGTTGCAAACTACTTTTGTCGTTAAATAAAAAATCTGATGTGTACCATTCACATGACTTTCTCTATATCCCTGCAACAAATTATTCTTAAAAAGCTTATACTTCTATTTACTTTATGCTAATCAGAAAAAATGAGCAGAAATAGTCTTATTACTTGCTTCCTTGTAAGTAGAAGCGAAATAGGGGACTACCATAGGTTAAAATGATAGTCAAAAGCTGGTTTCTATGTCAATGAAGTTCCTTTGTTTATATGGATAGGAGTTGACAAGTTCCTATATGAGAAAAGTATAACAAATAGTAGAAACCAAAAATAAGGAATGTCTCAAAAACGACGAACTCACGAAAAAAAAGTATATAACATAAATTGTGTGTTTTAACGTGATCTACATTTGTTGTGTAGTAAGTTTTTGTCCATCTCTTACGGTTTAGCAGTTATTCAAAATTTAGTAAAATTCATCCAGAATAAACTACTCTTCAGAGGCTATTCCCAGAAAATTCAAGATATACATTTTATTTGTCGGGTAAATATCATTAATATACGAAATTTTAATCAAAATAGTTAGAGCCATTTTTGAGAAAATCAAAATTTTCGAAAAAAGTTCCATGTAAAGGGTAGTTGGGGGTGGGGGTTATTTTTCTCAAAATCTTCGTGTCGCATCCCTGGAAGATACTAAACTTAAATACCAAGTTTGGAATTTTACCTACTTTTTGTTTTTGAGTTATCGTGTTCACAGACACACGGACACACGGACACACACACACATACACACACATGGACCTTTTTTCGAAAATGCTTTTTTTAAATAAAGGAGACCCTAAAACATATATTTCCGGTGAAATCTCGGTATCGAATTTTTTGGTGGAGTGCAATACATTCTCTATTCACTATGTACATAGTGCCTATAGAGAAAGTAAAAATGTAGATCTCCTAAAAATACACAATTAATGTCATTTACATTTTTGTAGAGTTAACCTAATATTTCTTATTATTGGTTTCAGTTTTAAGCTACTTAAACTTTTCTCAAACGGGAGGTGATATTTCGATTCACTTAGCGAACGACTCTTTATAAGATTTGAGTTTCGCTTTAGCCTGGGTATATTGCCTATTTCCCTTGTACTTAGAAGGAACTAATACAACCATTTCTGCTAATGTTATTAGGTTATCACGCTGTAGATAAAGAATAATTTTTTGTAACAATAGTTTGTAGAGAAAGTCTTATGAATGAGACACAGATGTGTTTTACTGTTTATTTTATGGCATTGCAATAAAGGATTAAATATTTATTTGATTTGTTACAGGTCTATGTTGATCTGAACGAGTTATCGAATTTTCTCATGCATCAATTGTAGTAAGTACGGCAAAACTTTATTTTTAAAATAATAATAGTGTTACTTTAAGGACTTTATTTTCAAGTATGCTATTTGTTGTACCATTATTTTATAAATCTTCGTTATTTGCTTATTTCACTTTTTGTGCTTCAATTTTTGTATCTTTTATATAACTTGGGAAACGCGGGAAACAACCTTTTTACTGTCTATGTACATAGTGTATAGAGAAAGTATTGTATAGCACCCAAAAATTCGATACCTAAATACATGTTTTGAAACCCTTGAATCCAAAATAACGCATTTTTAGAAAAATGTCCGTGTGTATCTCTCTGTCAGTATGTGTGTGTATGAGTTTGTGTGTGTGTTTGTGTGAGTGAGTGTGTGGGTGTGTGTGTCTGTGGGCAGCATAGCTAAAAAACGAAAAGACCGTTAAATACCAAACTTATATTTAAAGTTAGTATATTCCAAGGATGCGACACGAACATTTTCAAGAAAATCCCCCCCAACTACCATTTACTTGGAAAAATACTTGTTTTTGGTTTTTGGTTTCAGCTGTGAAAAACTTCTACTTATGAGGAAGCAAGTAATAAGACTATTTCTGCTAGCGTTTTCTCGATTAGCATGAAGTAGATAGAAGCATTAGCCTTTTAACAATAATTTATTGCAGAGATATAGAGAAAGTCATGTGAATGGAACACACCAGATTTTTTATAATAGCCTTTGGATTTCTTTGGTCAGGGGCCTTTGAAAATTAGAAAGTACAAGACAGGAAAGGGGTTGCTCGTACCTAGGTAGGTTACGTGAGTCGGCACATTGTGAGAGCCGCTGATGTAGCCACATTACATCCTTATTTCCACCTTCTACTGTCTCAAAAGACTCTGGCTAAAGTATGTTAGACTTCTATATTTTTATGATTGCTCACACTTAACAATTTAAATGAAACTATAATACAGTAACAAAACTTCACATATCTAGTTATTTTATGGGCATTCAAAATGTTTGAAAAATATTAAGTGTAATATATTGAAACATTAACTTAGATTTCATGTATTTGAATTTAATAAGACACAAGCAAAGTTTAAAGGAAACATTAGTTTCTTTTCGTATACAGATTTAAAACACACCGCATTTTTTCTCCTATAACTAAATGGAAATGTTTAAAAAAAAAAAAAAAAGCCCGGGCGCATAAAACAGCATATTTTAAAAAAATAAATGTCACATAAAAATAAAATTGAAAGTTGTGGTATCGTTGGAAGCTTTTTAAATGACACTGCATTTTTCTTTCTCTACGCGTACTATGTACTGTCCATCCAACACAAAAAGGCAAGGTAGAGAAATGCGTAACGTAAGCACTTCTGTAAACACTTTTGCTGTCCCCGTGATGTTTATGCTCGACACCTGGATATGACAAGGACGTTAGGTTCATCTAAAATACACAGTATTGTCACAGAACTCACACTTAACTAGAAGTCCAGTTGTCGTGCAAGATCCAAGTCGGAGAAGTCCTCATCTTCGCTGCTGTTTCTGCCGCTCTCTGCATTTAAATATTTAAATATTAAACCAAGAATAAAAGTAACAAAATGTTATATAACTGTAGTACTATATGCCGTAGCATGTGTTAGCAGCGAGAGTCAAATAATGTATAATACATCACTGCAGTTACTGAAACGAGCATTAGATCTGACAGCAGTAGGTTGGTTCATATACACATGCAGTAAACGTAAACAGATCCACTAGTACGTTCAAGCCCCCTCTCGCTCGCTCACACCTCAGGCCCCGCTTGCTTTCTTGTGTTGGGTGGACACTACATGGTGTATAGGGAAGGTATTGTAATGCATCCAACATTCAATACCGACATTTCACATTTTAGGACCCCCTGAAAACAAAACAAAAGCATTTTTAGAAAAATGTCCGTGTCTGTGAGCAGCATAGCTCAAAAATGAAAAGCCCGTCAAATTCCAAACTTAGTATTTAAGTGCTGTGTCTTCCAAGTATATGACACGAATATTTTCAAGAAAATCCCCCCACCCCAACTACTATTTACATGGAACTTTTGTCGAAAATTTTCATTTTCTCAAAAATGTCTCTAACGATTTTGATTAAAATATCGTATATTAAAGATATTTACATGACAAATGAAATTTATATCTTCAATTTTCTGAGAATAGCCTCAATAGACAATTCTCTTTAATTGTTTTATTTATATAACCCTCTTTAACAAGACATCTTTATTCTGAATGAATTTTGCGGAATTTTGCATAACTGGTAAACGTAAGCGATAGACACAAAAACTGTAGAGCTCATTAGAACACACAATTTATCTTATATACATTTGGTTAATTGTTTTTTGAGACATTCCTTGTTTTTAGTTTCAGATTTAAAAACTTACACTTTTCTCATACGGGAATTTGTCCACTCCTGTCCATACAAACAAAGGTACTTCAATCACATAGCAACCAGCTTTTAAAAGATTTGATTATCGGTTTAGCCTAAGATACTCCCTTATGACCCTTCTACTTAGAAGGTAATAAGACCCTTTCTGTTAATTTTTTCTCGATTAGCGTAAAATAAATAGAAGAATACTCTTTTTAACAATAATTTATCGTAGAGACGTAGAGAGTGTCATAAGAATGGAATACATCAGTTTTTTTGTATAGTATCTCAAAGAATTGTATTATTTTGTTGGATTTTACAAGACGTCAGTTGTTTTAAACAACAATTGCAGCTATGATAACCAAATAAATAGTTAAATGGGAACCTTTATTATGTATGGCAACCGAAAGGGAACTTGGCTTAGTTGGTTTGTCTGGCAAAATTGCCAGATAATTCAACTGTATCAAAAAGTAGATAACATCGCAATATACGTGAGGCTTGGGATGAAATGGAGACACATAGAGTCAGATCCGGATGACGATGTCCTCAAGCAAGGACGGGACCCCTAACGATTTCAACATGGTGCTAATTCTGATGCCGATTAATTCTACATAAGCCACTCATAACTGGAGGTCCCGAGTACGGACGAGCTTCCTTTAAGAAAGAGGACCCCAGTAGTCTCGCCAATGCTAGGAAGAGCAAAAATTCTTCCGAACACCAATCGCCGCCATCTGGTCCTAAGGTCTTGAAAGATATGGATAGATAGATAGATGGATGGGTGGATGGATGGATGGATGGATGGATGGATGGATGGATGGATGGACGGATGGATGGATGGATCGTTTATTAGACTATTGAATACAACTATTCATGACTTCGTCAGTAAACTACTTACATCAATCATACAATCTATCGTCACATGTTTATATTATAAAACTTATCAACAGTATACAGAGGATTAAAGATCAATATTGCTCTGAGCCTCCTCTTGAAACTCTGAAACGAAAGATGTCTTATGTACATAGGTAAGAAGTTAAACAGTTTTAGTGAGATATAACACTTACTCTATATTTAATTTTGGGTATATAAATATTTGAGTTCTTCCGTGTTGGGTAATCATGTATATTGTCACAGGTAGTAAAATCATGAATATTTGTGTTGACATACAAGAGGCAGGCCAGAACGTACATTGACGGTAAAGTAAGTATAGCAGATTGGATAAAAATTGGTTTACAATGAGTACTGGGTGAAGCTCCATAAATTAACCTTAAAGCTCTCTTCTGTAAAATAAAAACTCGTAATGCTGAAGCGTGGTTACCCCAGAGCAAAAGTCAATAATTCAGATGGCTATGAATGTGTCCATAGTATTCGTAACATGAACAAACCCTTACTTACTTTTTTTATAACATACGTAACATGAGTTTGCCAGCACAAATTTGAGTCGATATGCAAACCTAGAAATTTCACTGTTTTATGGTATTCTGGATTTATTCTCCGTAAACTAAAATGTAATGTCTGTGTTTTTGAACTGTTTAAAATCAAATTATTAGCATTACACCAAGTTTGGACACTATTAGTTAACTCTTTAAGTTTTGAGGTCAATATATCTGTTCCTGACTCAGTAATGTTAAAAGCCAAGTCATCTACAAACATATATGTCTCTGAGTAACAATTGTGAATAGAATTAGGAAGATCATTATGTAAATTATGAACAATACCGATCCCAATATGGACCCTTGAGGTACACCATGCTTCAAGAGTTTGAAAGAGGAAACTTTACTACAATTTAAAAACACTGCTTGGTACCTATCACTAAGATAAGAAGCCAGAAGGTTTACATTAATATCATTAAAACCATAAAATGTTAAGTTATGTTGAAGCGTTTTATGAGAAACTGTATCAAACGCCTTAGTGAAATAAAAAAAATCTACTACAAACTACATTACCAGACTCAATGCCAGAAAGACAGCGTTTAAAGAACAGGGTTATTGCATCTATAGTACTATGGGATGTCCGAAACCCAAACTGTTGCTAACTTAATAAAGAGTTTTCTTCAAAATTTTTATAAATTTGTTTATTAATTAAAATCTCCAAAACTTTTGACATAGCTGGTATAACACATATAGTTTCAGTAGTCTGCCCTATTACCTTTTTTTTAAATAGAGATGGAACATGTGGAAGCAAATGATTAGCATAAGAACTGATGGATAGGACATTTGTGAGATCAGGAAACCGTGAAAAGCATCCAGGGACAGTGGCCGTTCCAACGGGAACCATCTTGCTCGGTCAGCGTCAAGTTAAAACTTACATCCTGAGCAGCCAGTGATATAATAACTATTGGCTCAAAAGGGACGCAACACTCTTCTTGGAAGTGCTAGAGTAGTAAACATTGTTAGTAATGCACTTCCCAAATTGCAAAGTCGCACGGACATTTTTCTAAAAATGCTTTTTACTTTCTCTACACGTACTATGTACATAGTGTATAGAGAAGGTATTGTAATGCACCCAAAAAATCGATACCGAGATTTCACCGGAAATACATGTTTTGGGTCCCCCTGAATCCAAAACAAGTATTTTTGAAAAAATGTCCGTGTGTGCGTGTGTGTGTGTGTCTGTGTGTCTGTGCGTTTGTGGACAGTATATCTCAAAAACGAAAATACCGTTAAATACTAAACTTGGTATTTAAGTTTGGCATCTTCCAAGGATACGACACGAAGATTTTCAAGAAAGTCCCCCCACCCCCAACTACCCTTTACATGAAACTGTTTTCGAAAATGTTGATTTTCTCAAAAATGTCTGTAACGATTTTGATTAAAATATCGTATATTAAAGATATTTACCTGACAAATAATATGTATATCTTGAATTTTCTGGGAAGACTGCTTTATTCTGGATGAATTTTACGAAATTTAAATAACTGCTAAACTGTAAGAAATGGACAAAAACTTACTCCACAAAAAATGTAGAGCACATTAAAACACACAGTTTATGTTATATAATTTTTTTTCGAGGAGTTCATCGTTTTTTAGATATTCCTTGTTTTTGGTTTCAGGTTTAAAATGGCTGTACTTTTCTCATACAGGAATTCGTCAACTGTATTCATACAAACAAAGGAACTTTAGCCACCTAGTAACCAGCTTTTGGCTTCACTTTAACCTATGATACTCCCATATTTCGCTTCTACTTACAAGGAAGCAAGTAATGAGACTATATTTGCTATTCTTTTCTCGATTAGCATGAAGTAAATAGAAGAATAAGCTTATTAAGAATAGTTTTTCACACAGAAGTAGAGAAAGTCATGTGAATGGAACACATCAGATTTTTTTTATTCAACGGGTCTCAAAACATGTCTTTCTGATGAAATCTCGGTATCGAATGTTTAGGTGCATTTGGCAGTTCATATTTTTCACGATAAGTTGAAGTCGAAAGGCTGTCAGCCCGATAGATGTCCCGATTGCTCATCACCAACAATAAACGGGTACGGCTTTCAACTTCAAAGTTGTGTTTGGAGCTTATTAAACGAATTTCGATAAGTCTTTCCTCATCGACTTTTCACCGATGATGAAACCTGGATTCATCATTACACTCCAGAAACTAAACAAAAGTCAAAACACTGTGATGATTCCAGTGGATCGGCTCCAATGAAAGCAAAGCGTGTCTCATTTACCGGAAAAGTGATGGCGAAGACTTTTTGGGATGCGAAGGTATTATACTCATTGACTTCTTAAAGAAGAGGAAGAACGGTTACTTAACAATACCTACTAGAGAGAGCTATTTTCACGACTTGAGACAAAACGTTGGAGACACGACCCTGTTTGGTGAAGAAGAAGCTACAGTTTCACCATAAGAGCGCACCAGCACATTCATTCACATTTGTCTCCGCCAAAATGAAAGAATTCGTTATGAATTGCTGCCGCACCCCGCTTACCCCGACAAACCGGGCTCTCTGCGATTTCTTGTTCCTAATCATGAAGAAATGGCTCGCGCGAACAACATATAGATCAAATGAGATCATCATTTAGACTTACTTTGCAGAGCTGGATAGTTCCTATTGTTGGATGGATTAAAAATGGCAGGGACATTGAGAGAAGTTTGTATACCTAAAACCAGAGTGCTTAAAAACCCTCCTTGTGCATCCTTAAGTCACAATTTACACAATATATGGTTTTGTCAATTTAACTTTTCCCTTCACCTCACATATAAGTACAGGGCTGGTCTACTTTTGTGCATCTACTTTTTGTACATCCTAATTACGTTACTTCTTACTTTCTCTATATGTACTATGTACATAGTGTATAGAGAAGGAATTGTAATGCACCCAAAATTTCGATACCGAGATTTCACCGGAAATACATGTTGTGGGTCCCCCTGAACCCCCCAAAAATAATTTTTGGAAAAAGGTCCATGTATGTATGTATGTGCTTGTGTGTGTGTGCGTGTGCGCGACTGTGTATGTGTGTCTCTGTGTGTGTGTGTCTGTGGACAGTATAGCTCAAAAACGAAAAGACCGCTAAATAGCAAACTTGGTATTAAAATTTGCTATCTTCCAAGGATGCGACATGGAGAATTTCAAGAAATTCCCCCCATCTCCAGCTATCCTTTACAACGAACTTTTTTCGAAAATTTTGATTTTCTTAAAAATTGCTCTAACGATTTTGATTAAAATATCACACATAAAGATATTTACCTGAAAAATAAAATATATATCCTGAATTTTCTGGGAATAGCCTCTGAAGACTACCTTATTCTGAATGAATTTTACGGAACTTTGCATAACTGCTAAACGGTAAGAGATGGAGAAAATTTACCACACAAAAAACGTAGAGCACGTGAAAACACAAATTTTATGTTATATATATATGTTTTCGTGGAGTTGGTCGTTTTTAAGGTATTCCTGGTTTTTCATTTCAGCTTTGAAACACTTAGGTATACTTTTCTCATACAGGAGTTTGTCAACTCTTGTCCATACAAAACAAAGGAACTTCAGTCACATAGCAACCAGCTTTTGTCTATCACTTTAACTTATGGTATTACCTTATTTGGATTCTATTTACAAGGAAGCAAATAATAAAACTATTTTTCCTATTTTTTCTGAATTAGCATGAAGTAAATAGAAGCATAAGCTTTTTAACAATAATTTGTTGCAGAAATATAAAGAAAGTCATGTGAATGGAGCACATCAGGTTTTTAGTAAATTGTTATTGGCTTTTTATATACATAGTTGTTACAGAAGGTGTTGAGGTTTCCAACAAGGAATGTTGCGCTATAAGATTCTTTGTATTTAACATGACAATTTTCTTTTCTTTCTAGAGGAATTCTTTCTCAAGCATTAAATGCTTTAAAAAGTTAAGCGAATGAAACCAATTCATTTCGCTTTTAAATTGTCTAAATACATTAATAAACGAAAAAGGAAGTGAAGAAGAGGGAGCAAAGGACGTATGTAAACAGAGTCAGAGGAGGAATCAAGAGTTTGGTTGAGAGACTAATGAATTAATTAATACGATTAAGAGTGAGGAAGTAAAACTAAGGAAGGAGAGAAGTGCAGAAGAAGAAGCGGAGTTGCGGGCCTGGATCCAGAGGCAGTTGCACGTGGTGACCGACCACCATCTTTGAGGCTGGTTGTGGGAAGGGGTGGTCCAGGTTCCCGATACTTGACCGACCGGCCCCGTCCACTCTCCCAAAACCAAATTATTGATTGCGGCCAGGGAAATGCCACCCACCAGCCCAGCAGGAGCAACTCTATGTCGCTGCCAACAGAGAGGAAGCGTACGTCAGTTGCCGCTTCTCGGTTGTTTCACTCCGCTGCTCAATCCTCTGCCAGCCGTCATTCATGTCACTTCTGCCTCCTCTTCTCTTCCCTTCCTATTATCATCTGCTTTTCTCTCTTCTTTATTTATCCTTCTCCTTTGGTTCGTTATTTCTGTTGTTAACTGTCTTTTTACTTTTTCTACACATACAATGTACATAGTGTATTGGGAAGGTATTGAAACGCAACCAAAAATTCGATACCGAGATTTCACCGGAAATACATGTTTTGGGACCCCCTGGATCCCAAAAAAAATGTTTTGGATACGTCCGTGTGTGTGGATAGCATAGTTCAAAAACGAAAAGACCACTAAATACCAAATTTGGTATTAATCTTGGTATTTTCCAAGGGTGCGACATGAAGATTTTCAACTACCAACCCCCAACTACCCTTAATATGGAAAACTTTGATTTTCTCAAAAATGGCTGTAATAATTTTGATTAAAATATCGTATATTAAAGATATCTACCTGACAAATAATATATATATATATATATATATCTTGAATTTTCTGGAAATAGTCTGAAGATTACTTTATTCCAGATGGATTTTGCATTACTACTAAACCGTAAGAGACGGAAAAAAAATTTACCGAACAAAAAATGCAGAGCACGTTAAAACACACAATTTTTGTTATGTACATTTTTTCGTGGAGTATCGTTTTTGACATATTCCTTGTTTTTGGTTTCAGCTTTGAAAACATTATACTTTTCTCATACAGGAATTTGTCAGCTCCTGTCCATACAAACAAAGGAACTTCAATCACATAGCAACTAGCTTTTGACTATCACTTTAACTTATGGTGCTGCCTTATTTCGCTTCTACTTACAAGGAAGCAAGTAATAATACTATTTTGGCTAATTTTTTCTTAATCAGCATGAAGTAAATAGAAGCATAAGCTTTTTAACAATATTTTAATGCAGAGAAAGTCATGTGACTGGAACATAACAGATTTTTATCTAGTTGAGACTTTTGCTACAGTTACTTAAACCTGTAGTTTTTAACGTAAACTATTGTTGACAAATTATTTTGTATTATAAATTCCAAGTATTCCAAGATCTTCTGATATTTATGCACTTTCTAGTCGCTCAATATTTTCCACTACGAGTAGTACATATAATTTAATTGTAATAAAGGTCGCGGGTTCAAACCCGACCCAGACCAATGATTTTTAAGTGTGCTTAAATGCGAGAGACCATTTCAGTAGATTTACTGGTATGTTTAAAAACTCCTTCTTTTTCAACTTAGGGTCTATCACTATCGTGGTGTTAGGGGAATGCCTCGGATCCATTTCCTGAACTAAATTCTATCCTCTGCCAATCTATTAAATTGATCCCAAGTTTTTCCTCTATTTGTTACCACTCTTTTGATCCCTTCTTCCCAGGTTATCCTTGGTCTTCTTATCGGATTTCTACCCAGTGGTCTTGCTCTCATAATCTGATGTATCTTCCGGTCTACATTCAACTGTTGTACATGCCCAAACCATGTAAGTTGTCTATCTTCAACCCTCTTGCTTATAGATGCTACTTTTAGTTCCTCTCTTATCCTTTCATTCCTAACTATATCTCGCTATTCTTTTTAGGCTTTTCATTTCATTGAATTCACCATGTTTAACTCATTTTTTGTTACCACCAGCTTTCATTTCCGTAAACAAGTACTTAAGAAATCCGTGGGAACGAAATTACTGCACCCGGGCGGTGCTGATATGATCCTGACAATTGACAGCGTCGTTAAAAAAAAAAGAAAATTATGTAACAAAGAGACAAGAAACAAGTGAGCAGCTGAAACGAGTGCAACAACTGAAGAACGCTAACGCTAGCTTCAGCTTCCATAATTCATGAGTGCACATCTGCTATGAATAGAAAGGGATTTATGAATGCATTTTCAAAAATGAGGTGAGGACAATCTTTACATGATTTTTCCCCACCCACCACCGTTTATCTTCATAAAAGTTGTCTCTTCTAATCAAGATAAACGAATGCAGAAATTGTCATTATTATTTCTGAATTAAAATCAAATGTTTAAAAATCTGTAAGTAGAAGCGCAATAAGGAAGTGTCATAGGTTAAAGTGGAAGCCAAAAGCTGGTTGCTATGTGACTGAAGTTCCTTTGTTTGTATGGACAGGAGTTGACAAATTCCTGTATGAGAAAAGTATAAGTTTTTTAAAGCTGAAACCAATAGCAAGGAATATCTCAAAAACGACCAACTCCACTAAAAATGTATATAACATAAATTGTGTGTTTTAACGTGCTCTACATTTTTTGTGTGCTAAGTTTTTGTCCATCTCTTACAGATTAGCTGTTACGCAAAATTACGTAAAATTCATTCAAAATAAGGTAGTCTTCAGAGGCTATTCTCAGAAAATTCAAGATAAACATCCTATTTGTCAAGTAAATATCTTTAATATACGATATTTTTATCAAAATCTTTACAGCTATTTTTCGGAATATAAAAATTTTAGAAAAAGGTGCATGTAAATGGTTGTTTTGGATGGGGGGATTTTTCTCAAAATTTTTCTGTCACATCCCTTGAAGATAATAAATTTAAATACCAAGTTTGGTATTTTACCAACTTTTCGTTTTGAATTATCGTGTTCATAGACTAACGGACACGCAGATACAAACACACACACACACACGGACCTTTTGCTGAAAATGCTTTTTTTTTTTTTTGGTACAGGGACCCTAAAACATATATTTCCGTTGAAATCTCGGTATTGAATTTTTGGGTGGAGTACAATACCTTCTTTATACACTATGTAGGTACATAGTATGTGCTGCACTTGAAATTAAGTACTCATTGAACGATTTCGCGAAGAGCAGATGAATTATGGTCAAAGCACTTAAAAAAGTATAACGAATTGGAAAACTCAAACTATTGCAACGAATGTCTTGGAAACACAACCACTCTGTTTTAATGAAAACTACATTTCTCTGTAGGAAAGTTTTTCGGTTTTACAAAATTCTTTCACAGGAATAGGACTTTACAGGATAATTACAGAAAATATAAGACATATATTTAATTACTAAACACATAACTTACAGATATAAAATGTTAATACAAATCATACAGCTATTTTAAATAAATCAAATATAAAAAATATATATCTCCCATGTAAAAGGTAATTTTTGGTGGAGATCTTTTTTATTTATGGACACTTTAATTACTGTGGTTCTTAGCGTCCTATTCTATGCTGGGATTGTAAGAACGCTTAATTTTGTTCAGAGACCTGTTCATCAGTCTTGATGCTCTTTTGCAAGCCATAAATCTCTGACACGGCAACAACGACTTTAGTGCCCTTCTGAAAAAGTCATGTTAAATATTTTTACGCCCGAAAAAAATTCATCGCCCACCACCGGATTTGAACTCGCGACTTTAGGTACAAGAAGCAAGCAGGTGATAATTTTTGGTGGGTGATTTTCTTGAATCAGTACCGCAAACAGTACTAAGGTGATATCTATACAATAAATTTGCTGTCTTGATGTTCTCTCTGATACATAACTTTTGTCTAAATGTTTTTAAATGTGTGCTTGCATTTCCAGTGAAATCTCATTTATCCAATTTTTGTGTCGAATATATTAATTTCAATATTAACGATAGGTATAGAAAATATAAGTTTCACTCAGACTGGCCGGTATATGGCCCAGAACTTGAAAGCATCTGGCTTAGAAAGACTAACATTATTTTGGTATTTTTTTCTCAGACAGATTTATATTTATATTAATTCCTTAGTGTTCTCCTGAAGCAGGGGAAGATTGCAATGAAATACTCGCACAAATACCACATTTCATAGCTGGATCAGGAACCCTCTAAGCATATAATACAAATATTTTAACTTAATTCTCCTAAACCTTACCGACTTTTAACACGAAACACATTCATTGTTTCTATGTTCTCAAATCACTTTAGCCTAAAATATGAGGTACTGGCAGTGTAAATAAAAGACAGGTTTTGAACTAGGTATATGCATTTTTATTACCTGTATTTGGATCATTTATATACTCTAATTTCACCTTTTGGCAGACATCTAAAGGGAATAATAATACAAATAAAACTAAACTAACAATAATAATAATGAGAAGAAGATGAAAATGCAGGAAGTTAGTAACCAACGCTTCCCGTACAGTCTGATCGACCTTCGGGGTTACCTCATTCCACCAAGCGATGACTGGATTCATTTCTGAGGTGGAGGCGCCCAGCGGGCACTATCTCTTACCTCCGATGGCAAGTTAAAAATGAAGATGGCGGCGATGAGAGCGCCTACAGCTTTTTTGTTTGTTTGTTTTTATCGTAGATTCCGAGCCACGCCGGATCTTGGGGATCTCTATATGAGCTAGGAGGGCTGAATGAGGTCGACTGAAAACTACCAACCCAGATCCGGGAATCGAAACACGGAGCCTCAGCACGAGAGCTGTGAATGAAACCACTGCGTTATCCCGGTGTCAATAATAATACTAATAGTAATAAAAAATTGCGGTACAACAGCCTCACACTAAGATGTGAAATCACGCCCACATGCTCCACAAAGCAGGGTAGGTTACATGATTTGCTGGAATGCTGGTTTTTTGACCTACTAAACGCTACCTATTCAGCTCCTCATATTCTCATGATGCCGAGTCGGGCATCTGTCAATGAAACTTCGCACCCACAAAGAATGAACTAAATGTTGTGATAACAAAAGTAAATAAAAAAATCTGATGTGATCCATTCACATGACTTACTCTACATTTCTGCAACGAAGCTTTTGCTTATATTTACTTCATGCTAATTGAGAAAACTTAGCAGAAATAGTCTTATTACTTGCTTCCTTGTAAGTAGAAGTGAAATAAGGGAGTACCATAGGTTAAAGTGGTAGTCATGCTATGTGACCGAAGTTCCTTTGTTTGTATGAACAGGAGTTGACAAATTCCTGTGTGAGAAAAGTAAGTTTTTTAAAGCTGAAATCAATATATTGGAATATCTAAAAAACGACCAACTCCGCGAAACAAATATATATGTGACATAAATTGTGTGTTTTATCGTGATCTACATTTTTTTATGTAGTAAGTTTTTGTCTATTTCTTACGGTTTACCAGTTATGCAAAATTCAATAAAAATCATCCAGAATAAACATGTCTTCAGAGGCTATTCTCAGAAAATTCAAGGTAATATATCTACATTTTGTTTGTCACATAAGTACCCTAAATAAAAAAGATTTTAATCAAAATCGTTAGAGCCATTTTTGAGAAAATCAAAATTTTCGAAAAATTTTCCATGTAAAGGGTAGTTGGGGGTGGGGAATTTTCTTGAAAATCTTCGGGTCGCATCCTTGGAAGATACAAAACTTAAATACCAAGTTTGGTGTTTAACGGGCTTTTCGTTTTTGAGATATGCTGCCCACACACACACACATACACACACACACACACACAGACAGACTGACGCATACGGACATTTTTCTAATTTTTTTTTATTTAGTGGATCTCAAAACATGTATTTCCGGTGAAATCTCGGTATAGAATTTTGAGCGCAATACAATACCTTGTCTATACACTATGTACATTATCATATAAAAATAGTTGAAAAAACTGTAATTCCTCTGATTCAAAAGCAGCCATTATCGTTATAATATAAAACGCAACACTCAAAAGCATTAATATTCTAGAATGTCGTAAAATAATACAACGATTAACCAATTTACATAAAAAAGTGGTAATTCAATGGATTCCAGCCCATTGTGGAATGAAATGGCTGAACTTTTTTGGCCAAAAAGGGTTGTAAAATTATTACCAAATCAAAACTTAGCGTAACCCCATTTTGCTCTATTAAAAGTACTGTATCAAAAAAGTACAAAAACAAACTCATTGAAAAATTCACAAACAAAACATCTGGAAAACAATGGACAAGATTACAATATTTCTTCATTACCAGAAAATCTGCAGACAACTAAGAGAACATTACTATTTACAAAAATGAAGAACTAGATCTTGATTGTCTTTTACGTTGTCCGACTTTTACAGAAGATTACAACCTGCCAGCTAAATATTGGAGTGCAAGCAAACGAATGATTTCATTATTTAACGTTTATCATTAGATACCAACCAGCCAGCCAACAATTTCTAGAAAACTGTGACCTAACCGTCTGGATTACTCTGTCACCTCTAGAACACCAAGGAGGCAACATGTCCGAAAGGACCCTTTCCGCTGTCACTACCGCAAAGAATATTCATTTAAATATTTGCTCCATTTCCTTTGTACCTTCTTTGTTTTATGTTTTTCTTGAAATATTCTTTTAAATTATTTCTGTAGATACTTTTATCATTCTTTTTTCTGTCCTTTTTATTCCAACTCTTCTCTAATGTTTTTCGTCCATTCCCTATGTTAGACTCCCTTGTTTATGTTCTGTTTACACCATCCCCATTCCCGGAGTGCATCTGGTTTCTGATGTGAATCCTTTTTTCCTCTAGTTGCTGCGGGTGAACTCCAACTTCATTGGCATTCCGCGTTCCTGCTGTAGTCGAAACCTTTTGTCTGGTTCCAGGACCGGCAGATATCCAGAAAGCTTTAATTGGCCATCCGTTTTATTGATTTTGTTCATCTTTGTCGTTCCGTCCCTTCCCCTCCGCTGCTTCCTTTTCACAACCCTCTTCCACTGGCCATTACAGCAGTCACTCGTTCATTTGCATAATGCACCCGTTGGCGAGGGAGGGCTTTTTAAAAAGAAGAAGGATGGGGGCGGAAGGCCAAGTGCGGGAGGAAGTAAAAAAATGAAAAAAAAAAAGGAAGAAAGAAAAAAAGAAATTGGATGGTATCCCAGTGACATTTGCCAACATGGCTGCTGACCAGGGACATTTTAAATGGGAAAACGTGCAAGTGAGATGGGGAAAAGAAAATGGATAGAGCGCAGTGGCGTACTGATAAGGGGTGCTTTGGAATTTATATCACTTGGTTTGTATAAACATGTAGACTGAATGCGTTAGAGTGATACTGTGGCGTATTTCAAACGGATAAACTCAAGATGAAGTCTCTAGGTATATCTAACAACAAAAGTTATCAAAGTTTAGAGGGAGAACAGGAATTTAAAGGCTGTCTCTATAGGAGTAATTGATGGATATATTGATAGCTTTCATTTACATCTGCACCACCACCCCGTGATATACAGGGTGTTAGGGGCGTAGACACATATGTTAATACTTGACACCTTAAGAAGACAAATGGCGAGTTCTAAGTTCTAGAGCCTCCGGCCCCTTTTGAGAATCATTTCAAACATTTCGACAACCTTCATCTTTAATTGGAGATGATCAAATTTATAACTTTTATGGTAACTGCTCACGCTTTCACTATAATTTTCTTCATAGTTCTACCTATCATAATCGGAGGATTTGGGTATTCTTGGAGGAACTAAATGAGCAAATATATGTTTAGTATTATTAATTCAACGAAAAATATAAAAATTAAACTCCAGTCAACATTAATTTTATTAATCATCAAAGCAAGTAGGTAATACATATGACATTCTGTTGACTAATTGGTCCTTGGCGGCCGAAGGCCCCCCCCATAAAAAACAGAGTACCCACACCGTTATTTTACTACCTCTGTGTTCCAGTGACTTCTCAAACCAGAGGTCCCGAGTTCAATTCCCGGCTGAGGAGGATAATTTTTTTTTTTAACCAGTATCACTCCTTTTTTCCGCAGATTTGTAAATATGATTACTAGGGTATATGCGAGAGTGCTTAGTAGTAAAAGGTATTAAAATTTACTATTAGGTTAATTTATAGATCTACATTAGATGTTTCTTAAGTAAAAAAAACACACGTATAACCATAAACATAACTTAGGTAACCATATTATAAATAAAAGGGTGTTATATAAAACAGAATAAGTAAACACCACAACTCTTTTTATAAATGAAAGTCACTATATTCACCATATAATCGAGCGATATGGTTCCGCGATAAGCTTGCGGTTTGTATTCAGGTCGATTCCCGCTGACCGCCCAATATGACCATGAGGTTTTTCGTGTTTTCGGTGGCCGTAAGAGAATGCTGAGATAATTGCTCTTCTGCCAGACTTTGATGTGCCTCATGTGCACCCATCAACCCCTTCTGTTTCGATTTGCGCCGGGGGTTTGTTTCTTGCGGCTGGACGGTGGAAGTGCGCTTCCCTAGCATCAGCGGGCTGATCGACTAAGTGCCATCTCGGATGCTCTTGGAACAGGCTCCTCTTTAGGGGATTTTTGGAAGTGAAGGGTTGTGGAGGGCTTGGACTACGTAGGAATGGTTCGAGCTGGAAACGTTACGAATCCCGCCCATTCTTGTCCACGCCATCTCCCGCATCGGCCGCACTTTGGATGTCTCTCTCCCGGATAATTTGCGGTGGGGAAATTTTCCTCAGAATATTCGTATAGCATCCTGGTAAAATACTAAAATCAATTTGCTATTTTACCGACTTTTTGAGTTTTCGTCTTCACAGACACACGGACACACACACTGACACACTCACGCACCATTTTCTAAAAATGCTTTTATTTTAGGTACAGGTACCCTAAAACCTGTATTTCCGGTGAAATCTGGGTATCAAAGTTTTAGGTGGAATGCAATACCTTCTCTATCTATATGGTATGTACTAAGTAGAGAAAGTAGAAATTAACAGAAATTAAGTATTTACGATTACCTTTCTCTATCTCTATATATTCAATATTCAGATTGAACCACAACATACATTTTGAGATATCCTAATACAAATTTAGAATTATTCCTATATAAAAATGGTTCGACACATATATGCATATGTTTGTTTAGCATAACTCAAAACCCTTTGTCCATAAATATCATACTTCATAGTAAAGTCAGTAGATTATAAGAATGTAAGTCAGGTTGTTCCAGCTTGGGTGTGCGCCAAAAGATCACGAGTAACTCCTAACTCACAGGAGGCTATATGCAACATTCAAAACAACGCAACATTGATGGTAAGTCGCAGGACCAAGCATTGTGGTGTGACCGTTACCCAGTGCGTACAGGTTACCACGCTCTCTTCCAGCTCTGCTCCGAGCTTTGTGGTTGAGTACGCGCGTGCACTCTACTTCAGACGAGTTGATTTGTTCCCTAGCATAGGTCGAAGATTATAAGGAAATCCGCTAAACCCAGCGATTAGATGTAAACATTTTGTTACATTTTATTTTTTCCCCATAAAATAGCCCAAAGGATTTTAATGAAGTGGAAGTAAAATTCTCTTTGCCCTTACTCTCTCTCTCTCTCTCTCTCTCTCTCTCTCTCTCTCTCTGTCTTTTCCTATCTACTTCAAAGCAGATAAATGAAGGTATTCGATTAAAAAACAACACATCAAGATATAAACGGAAATGTGCTTTTCATGAGTCCCTGAATCCCATTAATGCATTTATAATGGGAGCAATATCACAGCTCAAACACTTCAAACAAAATATACTTGTGCCGAGCGTTATTCAAATGCACATGTAAAGATTTTCAAGATTCCCCTTATTCCAAACACACGTGAAAATAATTTTATTTTAGCTTTTAGAAGTAAATGTAACGGTTTTGATTAAAATACCTAATTATAAATTTTAGATGTTTCCATTATAATTAATTAAAATATATTGACTCTGTGAATAATTGTGTAGTCTTGTTTTCATCATCTGAATTTTATTTTATACAACTCAACATACAAGGGATAAATATCAAGCTAAGCTTTCACATGTAGTAGAATAGTCAAAGGAAAAATGCAAAATAATAACCTGTATGGGGAATTTATCTTGACATGCTGCTGATACGGTTGAGTATGAACGAAGTTTTGTGATATTTTAAACCAAGCACTGAATCTACTTTCTCTCTACATAAGACCAATAGTTATTAAACAATTTTGTTTACATATCTTCTATTATTTCCTTGGTTTTCCCGTATACACATTAGCATATTTGCATATCCATGGCGAGCATGAACCCGGCGGAGGACAATGGGTTTTTACAGACGTAAAAATCATTAACATGGCTTTCTTCAGAAGGGAAGTAAAGCCGATGGTCCCGTACGGCCCGTAAAAGAACCTCAAGCGTAAAAGGAGGCTTCTGAGCAAAATTAATCGGTCTTTCTCGCCCAATATAGAATGGGACGCTGAGAACCACACCAGTTATAGAGCGTCCAAAAATAAAACTCGCATTTCATTTAATTTCATTGCGAGCATGCACAAGGAGAATGAGTTTAATTGTACTTACCTAGGGATGGGATAGGATACAGCGGAGCAGACTTGTCTCCGTACCCTGATCTACATAGGGGTGCCCCGGGAGGAAGGGATGAGGTGAGAGGAAACGCCTGGTGGACAGGAGCAATGGCAGAGTTACCAGACTGAAACTCTCCGACACTCGACAAGTCAGACCGGGGACCCTGCTCCACAAGGCTATAACACCTCGTTTTACCCCGGCAACCACCCGAAATCGAGACACGTAGCTTTCACGCGAACATTCTTTTTTTCTGTCACAAAGCTCATTGCCGACACTTCCAACGGAGTGAGGGATGAATGAAATGATAATAGAGCGACATGGAGGGACAGGAAATTCGAGGAATGAAATGAGCCTCCACAGCATTCGCCTGGCAACCCGGGGAAACACGCAAAAAACTTTGGATCAGGAATTTCGGACACGGGAAGCGAATCCATGGCCTCCCGAATGTGAGTCCACACGTTACTTGGCGCCACCATGTTTGGTTTATTTAGCTAAGTTTGCGGCACAAATTAAAGAACTCAATTTGTTAATAGCCATTGTTATCATATGTTTTTGCGGTTTTATGAACAATATATTCTACAGAAACTTATTATAATTACATGAGATCGTAAATGTGGTTATACTATGGGGGCATCTATTATACCTTATAGGTATACTACCCTCTCCCAAGCAGAAAGGAATGAAGTGAAGTAACAACAGGAGACTGCAGCCGCAGGCACACAGACAACAAAGAATGTGTAAGTCCTTAATAAAACCTTCCCACTGCTGGAACTAGAGAGGTTGATGAACGACCCATCCAACCAAGCAGCCCTCTAGTCTTCACGGGGAGTACTCTTTCCTTTAGTAACTATCTGTGTCATCTGTTCGATACCGCCTTATGCTAGCATGAAGGATGAGAAGGAAACAGAATGAAATGAAAATGATAAAACATTTTTGGTAGATAGGAAACCATCGTAGGATTCGCTACCGTCAAAAAACAAGGAAAAACCGAGGGTGCAGAGTAGGCAGTCGTCGGGAATCGAACTCGGGATTTCTGAAATGCGATCCTCACACATTACCGCGGATTCATGTCTCTTGCTCATTTTGATGAATTGTGTTGCATGTATTTGAGCATCGGCTGAACGGAAATCACAATATAGGCAGATTGGTTATTAGATAATCGCAACACACATACGAACATACAGCTTCTGGCGTAGGTCTTTTGAACAGTTGGCTATGTTGGACATTATCTATACTTTAATGTATCATATCGCCTCTTGAGGGCACCTCATCCCATTAGAAGCCAATTGGAAGTATTTACGAGTGAAAGGTTCACAGAGAATAGAAGATCTACAAAGAATCCTTGAATTATACGCGGAGGTGCGAAAAAATATATTACAAGTGTTCTAAAGTTTACCTCAAACGCCAGTTGTTACAATTTAAATGCTTTTGTAATTCATAATTTACGGATATGAAAGATATCAAATTATAAATTTTTAAGCATCCACGTGGAAGTGTGACTTGTATTAATGGCTTGCAGAGCCGAGACCTCCGACTTTCATCAACTTTTAAAACTTGCACAAACCGAAAATCAAGTCAAAACTAGTAAATACTTCTGAAACATTCCACCAGAGGTCGCCAAGGTCACGCAAGAAGAAGGCAGATGTCAATGAAGTCAGTCTTCTACCACTTGATGTCACTGCAATCAGAATGACACCTATATTAGCCGCTGAAGTCTCCCAGCTACCTCAGCCCATTCAGAGGCACCTCCGCCTCCTCCAAGAATGGTGTGAGCGTTGGCGGTTGTCCATCAATCCGGAGAAAATCCACGCTATTCTCTTCATCAAGCGCCGCTTTCCCGCAAACTTCCCTGCATTCACGTACCTTGACAGAAGGATACAATGGATGAACACCTTAACCTACTTGGGGGTGAAGCTTGACAAGGGCGTCAGTTTTGGGGAGCACATCAGGGAACTGAGGTGTTGGGGCTACGGGGCTACGCCTCCTTGTACCCGATGGTAAAGTCCAAGATGCCGGTTCCCCTTAAGTTACGCTTTTTGAGGGCTCTCATAGTCCCCTTGATAATATACGCCTGTGAGATCTGGGGCATGGCGGCAGACTCCGGTCTGCTGTTGCTTCAGCGGGTACAGAATAGATGCCTCTGGGCCATTATTCTGTACCTCGTGGCTTTCCTACGAGACTTCTGCACAATGCCTCTGATCTACCACACCTGGAGGACGAGATTAGACGTCGGGCAACAAAATTCAGCGAAGGATTACCATTCCATCGCAGCGCCCTCGTTAGGTCTCTTGGGGATTACAATACCACAAACCGCCGCTTCAGGCGATATCGGCTTCCCCGCATGGCATCCCCGGTAACGAAGGAGCACCTTTAACAGCTGCTACAGCTAAGCTCCTTACAATCCTTCAAGAGTTGCTTGGATATCAAAATTAAAACCTCAAAAGTAAACATTTTTGAATAATCATCACACCAGCGGCGCAGTTGGGTCGTTGCACCATAATTGGCAACCGTCGAGAAGCAATACTGCCTCCTCCTGTCACTCTACCACCCCCTCTCATCCGCCATCCTGCAAACCCCCACAACCCCGTCATAACGTGGTTAAGTTCTGTAAAGAATAGGAGCACGTCTAAATCACATCGGGCTGCCCTCAGCCTGCCAACTGTCGTGAGCGTGAGCTAGCTACCTGCAAGAAAATGACAATGAAGTTTATCGAAACCCGTCCAGGCCATCAACACCAAATCTAGTGGAGCAACTGTCAGTAATGGATGCAGTTTGTTGTCCTATTTGCTGAAGTAGCTACAATCATCATTGCGATGAGTGGTTTTCAAGCTTGTAGCTTGTATGTTATACATAAATACGGCATTCAGGATGATGCTCTGGTCCGTTTAAGATTCAGGCAGAAAATACCAAAACGAAGTAATAGTAACGCTAGAGGAAACAATACAGCCACCACCAGTGCAACCTCGCCCAGTGAGGAGGAACGATGTTTCGATACAGAACACAACAAATTCACCAACAGATAAATCTTTTAAAGAAGTTTCACAATATTCCGTATTGAAAGAATCACTTAGGGAGAAAATATAACCACACAGCAGTTTTGAACTCATTTTTAGAAGATTCATCCCAGAGAATTGCTACTGGGAAACCTCAACATCCAGAACAGGAAACCTCAACATCAAGAACAGGAAACAAACAGCCAAAGTATCAATGACCCTCAAACTGAGAGCAATAATGAGGATTGTTGCAGAGAGTGCGGAGGACATTTATATGACAAAGATCACAAATCATTTTCTGTACTGACATCTGTTTAATCATTTGCACTGTGGTCGGGAATGTGTCAAAAATGTTCTCTCCAACAGACTGTACTATAAGGCTGTTGAACACTTTTACAGAAATTACATTTTTGATTAGCCTCCGGCAAACCGTGCCATTTGTCATATTTCATTACAAATCTACAGCCAGACACATGAGAAACGACATCACTGATATATGGTTTTGGAGTGCATTTTTACTCATAACATACCCTACCCAGGAACCATCTTTATCAATGGAAAACTTCTTTAAACCAGCTGGGAACTGAATCTGGTATTCCTAAAACACCATATAGATACCAAGATTATTTTAATTTCAGTTCTGACACGCCATATCAGCGTATTGGGTACCTTAAACGTGGTTTCTTGGTCAATAGATATTCTAGTTCGCGAGTTCGCCAGTATGCGCATATGGGGACCAGGAATCAACTCGTCATCTAGATGGGATCATAAGACAAAATCACAACCTGCGGACATGAAAACAACAGAATTTAGCTGAAGATCTGTAAAGGTATGGGGTTCTTTTATGCGCAAATAAAACATTGCTCGGGGCAATGGTTTTACATCCCTTCCGAAGGAAGCCATGCTAAAGATTTTAGTTCGAAAATATCCATTATCCGTTGCCGAGTTTGAACCAACAACTTGGGTACTGGAGACTATCATGGTAACAACTACATCGCTAGTATCAATCTCTGGTTACAGCGGGTACAGAATAGAGGACTCCATACATTCTGTATGTCGACGTTTCCCTTTGAAGCTACTACATGAAGCTTCAGCCCTCCCATTTGTGGATGATGTTATTAGGCGCTGGGCTCAAAAGTTCTACGCCAGATTGGGCGACCATGAGAACGCACTTGTCAGATCTTTGGGAGAGTACTTACCCTCTGAACGCCGAAAGACGCGATTCCGGGATCCCCGCATGGCTTGTGGGTACTCCTGGTAACAACGGCTTTAAACCAGCCAACAGCGTAATAGCTGAACAAAGCAGCCCCCCCTCCCAATGGGAGAGGTCTATCAAAATTTCACCACCACAATTAAATAAAAAATAAACACCAGCGGAGCTGAGGAAAGGATGCTGCTCCTGAAAAGCAACCGCTCGAGGAGCCTACCAGCGCTACCTCCTTAACACCAACACTTGAAAACTCCAAAATTAAAACCTCAACCTTCACCTCATTCCTGTGGTTAAACCCTTACCAGGGTAGGTACACAGCAACAACACCTAGGCTCACCACGAGCCTAATAGACACGCACGCACGCACTAGTATCAAGAGGTTAGTGATAATTGACAAAATATAAAATGACACTTATTCTTGTGCTGCAGCTATCTCATTAAGGGAGTAAATAGAACGTTATATTTAACAAATATTGCTATATGTATTTAATTTTATCATTAATATCTCTATTTTGGTTTCAGATTTTGCAAAATATTTTTATTAAGTGGTTATTTAGGAAAGGCGGCGTCGTGGCCGAATGGTTAGACCGCTCGCCTCTAAACTCGTGACCGAATTCGATCCTAGGGGACCGGATGTGGGATTTGAGGTGGACAAAATGGCGGCTGGGATCATTACTTGCTTTTCAGTCATCTAATGTTTTTATTCTTCAGATAGATTAGTAATTTAGTTGATAAAACCATTAGCAATAATAGATTCAATTACAATGGTAGAAATCTATGGTTAGCACCACAGATTTCTGAGCATTGTCCATAAAATACTCCAGGACGATTTCTCCTCGTGCTCTGGTATTTCTCGCTATTGATGTCAACAACTACTCAGTAACCATCTTTCCTGTCATCCATTTCAACGCCATTTCATATCATCCACTTCCTCATTTTCATACTAAGCATCGAGCTGGTCACTCATCCTGGCTACCCTGATCCAGAGTCTCTGCTCCTCAACAGGCGTCTGACCTCATCTCCTAGAGGTTGTAAGTCCTGCATACGAGGAAGATAAACTGAGAAAGAAATACTTAGGAACCTTTTGGTTTCCAAGTCTGCTCATTTCTAATGCTGTATGAATATGAGCTTGAGCAATGAAGGAACCAGCACACAAAACCAACTGTTTATAAAAAGTTTTCGGTTTAAAACTTCATCGCTCGCACGGTGTTGGCATCAGCGTCATTGAGGTCACATTTATTTACGATTGTGACTTTTAGTATCAATCGACTCATCACGTTCGTGACCAAATCATCATGTGGTTTCCTACAAAGGTGCCTCGTTCTAGCACTTTAATTCAGCGTCTCATGAATAAATTTGAGACTCACCTTTCCGTGCAAAGAACAAGAATACATGAGAAGACAAAAAAATCTGATGTGTTCCATTCACATGACTTTCTCTACATCTCTGCAACAAATTATTGCTAAAAAGCTAATGCTTTTACTAACTTAAAGTTAATCGAGAAAAAATCAGCAGAAATAGTCTTAAATATATGCGTAAGCTTTCACGGCCGGTGTCCATGGTTTTAAAATTTAAAATTTTCGGGCCAAATAAACAAACCAGAACCTGTCCACTTGACCCCACCCACCAGTGCCCGAGTATATATACTGGCTGTAACTCGCACTGATGTAATTCTTTCCGAGTTAGCGACGTGAGTGCAGTGCCTCTGAAGATGTCCCCCACAGACAGGGACGAAACGTTAGGGAGAAATATTTTAACTGAACATATTTTAACCTACAGACCACGGCAAAACAGCCCGAAAATTTTAAATTTTAAAACCAGAAATAGTCTTATTTGCTTCCTTGTAAGTAGAGGCAAAATAAGGGAGTACAATAGTATAAAGTGATAGTCAAAAGCTGGTTGCTATGTGACTGAAGTTCCTTTGTTTCTATAGATAGGAGTTGAAAAATTCCTGTATGAGTAAGTTTTTAAAAGCTGAAACCAAAGACAAAAAATATCTTAAAAACGATCAACTTCAGGAAAAAATTAACATAAATTGTGTGCTTTAATGTACTCTACATGTTTTGTGCGGTAAGTTTTTTGTCTATCTCTTACGGTTTAGTAAAATTCATCCAAAATAAAGTAGTTTTCCGAGATTATTCCCAGAAAATTCAAGATATAAATTTTATTTTTCAGGTAAATATCTTTGATATACGATATTTTAATAAAAATCGTTAGAGCAATTTTTGAAAAAATCAAAATTTTAGAAAAAAGTTGCATGAAAAGAGTAGTTGGGGGGGATTTCTTGAAGATCTTCGTGTCGCACCCTTGCAAGAAACCAAACTTAAATACCAAGTTTGGTATTTAAGGTCTTTTCATTTTTGAGCTATGCAGTCCATAAACACACACACACACACACACACACGGACCTTTTCCAGAAATGATTTATTTGGATTCAGGGGGACCCAAAACATGTATTTCCGGTGAAATCTCGGTATCGAATTTTTAGGTGCTTTAGAGTACCTTTTCTATACATTATGTTCATAGTACGTGTAGAGAAAGTAAAAATTATATTAAACCACCTCGAAAACCACATGAATATTGGGGAAACTGTTGGAAAGCATGTGGAACTTACAGTGGCCGAACTAAATCTACATATGTTTACTGGGTACAATGTCTGCATATCTGCAGAGGGACATTACCAGCAAATACTATGAAGCAAGTGTACACTTTATTACAGATTAGCTACAGATTTAAGAAGCGTAAACAAAATGCTAACAGAACCGGCTGTAGCTTGTCATACTACACATACACAAAATTCCGTGGGAGCGTGAGGTTTTATACCGAAGACTTTGTATGCTGTTTTTCCACAAGTTGATTTTCAAACTCCATTTCTTTGATAACTCAGACTTTTGGACAGAGACTCATTAAAATCGTTTTACTTATTTATAAATCATTTCTTTAAAAGTGTACTAGAGCATTAACTCCCTTATTTTTTTCAAAATTGAGGATATTTGGTTAATACTTCGGATAAAAAACATGATATTGTAAGCATAACTTTATCATATCGGTCTTATTACAATTATAGATAATAAAACCGAGAGAGATGATTCTTTGACAAAATATAAGACACGCATTCGGGAGGTGAAGGGTTCAATTCCCATGAGTTGATTTTCCCTGGTCGGAGCTCCTCTAATCTACCATGTCTTCCCCTCCGTCATTTTCCTTTCATTCCGTTCCTTTCTCATGTTTCAGATGTGTTGCTAGTGTTCATACCATGCCGGACAGATGGCACGGATGTTTGCTCTAAGCAAAGGTAAGAGAATCCCCGTGAGCACTAAAGAGCTGCTTGGGCGGTCTTAGCAGTGGGGTTAGTATTCGAGCCAGGAACTGTTAGGGACTTCCGCGCGTGTATGTGCCTGCCGCCTGTATTTCCTTCACTTTATCCCTTCTGATTTCACGCAGGTCCCCCGTCGCTGTTACCCTTATATTACATTAGCAGATAATAAAACTAAGAGGTCACAAAAGTTGAAAAACAACTGAATTACGAGGGGTAAGCTAACTGGCTGCCTGCATTTGGTATATTTTTGGAAAACGCCGTACAAATATCTTTGAAAAAATTATTATTTTTAGAACATAGACAATAATATTTTATTTTTTAAACAGAGAAAGCGCACAATATGCATAATGATATATGTATACACACATGTATATGTATATAGTTAGTTTATTCTTATTCTATCTTATTATTGAGATTACCCTTTCTTTGCAGTTTTGAGCACGGTATCTATTATACTTACATAAGTACAAGAGAAATGAAGAGAGAGAAAAAAAAATAGATGTGTTCCGTTCCATTCACATGACTTCCTCTATTCTGCGACAAACTATTTCTAACTATTTATCCCGGCGGAAGATGATGGATTTTTTTCGGGTGTAAAAACTCTAAGCATGGCTTCCTTCGGAAGGTCCCGTGTTGTGGATTTACGGCACGTAAAGGAACTTCAAGACTGATAGAGAGACATCTGAGCAAAATTAAGCGGTCTTTCACGGCCAATTTAGAATGGGACACTGATAACCACAGTAGTTAAAGAGCGTCCATAAATAACACGCCATTTCATTTTGTTTTAACTATTTATTTTCAGTCTGACTGTACCTATCCAACTCCTGTACCACATGCGTTGCTGTGAGAAAACAATTAAAATTATCACAATTGTCCATAATTGTTGTCTAAAACTATGCATCCTGGGACTAAAAGTACTTACAACATTGTAAGTCGCCATTGGGGTTGTTATCTCAAAATCATTTGAGATCACCTTGTATGGTTTACCGGGAAACATGCGATTCAGTTGAGAAATTCAATGCTACAGTGTTAAGATGTATTAAAGAAGACTGCATCTGAATTAGATGAAGTGAATGTACAACTTATCAATCAGAGTAGTATAATATGTAAAATAATTATTTACCCAAATGTCGGGAAAACTGCCAAATTCCATTCTCTCGTCCAAATGCTAATTAAAACATATTCAGAGGTGATCGCAATAACTGCAAAAATTAAAGGAAACTGTCTTATGAATACAGGTTATAAAACATATATTAAAATAATAAAATGGTTTTAGAAAATGGAGATCGTGCATGGAGAACGTATCTTTAGACAGGTAATAGCAGTGGTGCCCAACCTACAGTCTGGCAGCGGCTGGCGTACCGTGAGGTTGTCTGCCCGCTGTGTCTAACCGGCTTGTACCAGCGAGAGTTGTTTTGTTTGAGTGCTGCTGCATATAGCTACAGTTCTGGTGTCGGCGCGTACACACCGGTTGAATTGGGTATCCTTTTCATACCTGTTTTCTGAGTCTTCAACGGTAATCATGACAGTTTATAAACGTGTGAATACTATCAAAATTCAGTTTGATACATCGGCGAGTATACCCAGTGCATTAGAAATACACCAGTGGCTAGTAAACTTCTTGGGGCTGCAAGCAGATCAAGTCGATACTCTCCAGCTTCATACCAGAGAAAGAGCGATCTATGTGAAACTGATATCAGCTCGTTATAAGGATGAGCAGTATTTTACGTATGCCTCCGGAGAAATCACAAATAAGAAAATTACACCTGGTGACCAGAAAACAGTTAATGTTCGAGTGTTTAACTTGCCTTCCGAGGTGCCGCTCACAGTGTTATCCCAGGAATTGAGTAATACGGTACAGTGTATGACATACACCTGGAAAAATGAGGTTCCCAGTATCTTCTACCGTCCAACAATGGCGTACATGCAGTGAAGTTGGGGCTGTAACGTAATATACCAGCTAGCGTGATAATCGATTCCTATTTGGTGGCTACCAGTTAAATCGGTCAACCACAAGCTTGTCACTTGTGTCATGACACTGCACATTTGAAAGCAGCTTGTCCGCTTCGTGCAACGCGGCTTCTCAGAAATCCCAGGAATCGACCGCTCTCTTTCAGCGAGGCGGTGGGTACTGTCATATCTTCAGGAACCACCGTCCATTACAACGGGCACCTCTGTCGTGGAACCGACTTCTGTGAATGTCTTACGGCAACCTTCAATTGCCGTCAGTAACATTCCGACAGTGGAGGAGACACCGCTAGTTGCTGAGAAGCCCGAACATGTAAACGAGGATAAGCACTCCACACCCATTGATGAGCCACGGGAACTGTTGCAAACCCCTTGCGGAGCTGCTATATCGGCCGACTCTCAGGACGAAGCCATGGAAGTTTTCAGTGATGAAGAGGTGGAGCTCTCGGCGGGTGAGCTATCGGCACTTGCAGAAGGGTTGTTCTTCCATGTCTAACCGTGATCCTCGGATACGAGGCCAGTACCGGCGATTGGAGAGCGAATTTATCTCGGCGCGACAGCTATCTCAGGACGTACCACAATTGTTAAGTTCCACTCAGACTCGTGGCAAAGTGAAAGACCTAGAGTGTGGTAAGCGGCTGGCAGCGAATGATAGAGATAGTTTTGAGGATCTCCAACACTCGTCTAAACTTACTAAGAATGACGCGTACATGGAAACTGACAACTGAGGTGCTTTGGTTCTGTGGTGATTACTGGTACTTCTCATCTTGCGCCGTCGCCAATACAATTCCTCTCCATTTGAATGCCTCTAGGTCTGCAAATCTGGGCTTCGCTTAACGTTAACGGCTTGCGACAGGTGGTTAAACAAACTCTTTTACGGGACTTCTTGATCAGTAATGACATAGATCTAAGCTTTTAACATGAGGTGAATATTTGTAATCTGGACTTCTTGTATGGCTTCGATTACGAGACTAATCTTGGTCCTGAGGATACTGGTACAGCGATTGTTTACCGGCAAGGACTACATGTACACAGCTTTGAGTACCATCCTTCCGGTAGGGATATTTCGGCTATATTTAATAACGTTACTTTCGTGAACATCTGTGCCCCTGCTGGTAATAATAAAAGGAAACAACGATACGATTCTTTTCGGCAAGACCTCCTGCCACATATACCATCCGCAGCACCCTTTGTGATTGTGGGTGATTTTAGTTGTACGCTGGCGGCTAAGGATCAACGAGGAACCTTTAATGGGTGTATCACTTTGCAGCAATTAGTGGAACAACTAAGCCTGAAGGACACCTGGGAACATCTGTATGGCGACGAAGTCCAATTTACTTTCGTGAGAGGACAATCAGTTTCGAGGCTGGGCCGTAAGTATGTTTCGGCTGAGCTGATACAACGCATTCATCGCACGGAAATTGTGCCTATATCCTTTAGTGACCACAATGCACTCATTCATGCTATTCATGGTAGGGTTACGAGCTGCAGTAGAGGCAGAGGTTACTGGAAGCTTAACTGCTCCTTGCTTACGGATGAGGAAGTGTTATCCGATTTCCAGGACTGTTGGTCCCGCCTGCGGGAATCCTTTCTGTTAGCGCCGAATAAAGCCTCTTGGTGCATGTGTAAAGCTAAACCTGTGCTACGATCCTTCTTTCGAGCTGCAGCTTGCCTTCGCGCTATGACCAGAAGGGAAACGATGGATTTTTATCTCCAAGTTCTTCATGAATTTCACGTACGCCAGCAGCAAGATGAAGATGTAGAACAACTGGTAAAAGGAGTCAAAGAACACATCAAGGCTCGAAAAACACGCAAACTACAGGGGAATTTGGCTAGAGTGTATTCGGCGGAGATAGTGCATGGGGAAAAGCCAAGCTTTTACCACCTGGCAAAGGAGCGTAGATATGTTCACCAGAAGATTATCACACAACTAGATGTGGGTGGTGCCCGAGTTTGCACCACGCCAGGAATTCTTCAAGCAGTACAAGACTTCTACAGACAACGATTGTCAGGACCCACAGATTACTCCCACACCGCAGAGAGGTATATGTCCGACTGTTCCAGTTGTCCCGGAGGAGTTGCAGCAGGACTCAATACCAATTGCGGCATCGGAGTTGTTGGATGTGATTCAGGCATCCAAAATGCATGCATCCCCTGAACCTGATGACCTGCCGTATGAATTTTACAAGCACTGCTGGCGTTATATTCGGAAGGAAGTGCTTCAAGTGTTCCAGGAAATGTGGGATGCAGAGAGCGCACCACCCACTTTTGCGGATATATAATCGTGCAGATTCCGAAGATTGCTCGGCTGCAGACACCACAGGATTTTCGACCAATCACATTATTGAACTGTGGTTACAAATTATTTATGAAAATCATTGGTGCTCGTATGCAAAACATACTCCCACATATGTTTAGTGAGTTCTAGGTTGCATTACATAAAGGAGCGACCATTCACCATACGTTGGCTGCTGTGAGAGACTGTATATTACATTGGACATAGGACGAGAAGTCTGCTGCTATCATAAACTTAGATCTTGAAAAAGCCTTCGACAGTGTTGTTTACCTGGGGCTATGGAAACGCTTGGAGGTTGTGAACATGCCTCAAAGCTTGTAAACCTAATCAGAGCCCTGCGTCCTCCAAAGTACTCTGCAATGGATTTTTAACGGCGGCTATACCAGTTAAACGCTCCATGCGCCAAGGTTGTCCCGTGTCGATGATATTGTTCGCCCTGTATGTTGATCCGTTGCTTTGACGGTTGCAATCTACGCTTACTGGAATTGATGTGTATGGCCAGAGACTTGCGGTACAAGCATATGCAGATGATGTTACTGTGATGGTTGCCACACACCAAGATGTTCTTCGATTGAGGGATTGTTTATAGCACTATGAGAATAGTACTGGCATGAGCTTTAATTTGCGGAAGTCTGAAATATTAGCGGTTGGAATACAGCCTCCAGATACCTCAGCTTTAGGTATTCCTGTTGTGCAGCGAACAAAGATTTTGGGGATCTACTTCAGTGACAACGTGTCAGACATGAGAGAGTACAATTGGACCTCTCGCATTAATGTCTTACTTGCTGTCATGTAAAATCAGAAAACCCGTTTGTTCAATTTGGTACAGCGGATATGGTTCTGTTACTGCTTTGCGTTGAGCAGAATTTTGTTCCTTGCTCAATTTTTGCCTCCGACGAAACGTCATTGCCAAAGAATTGAACAGGTAATGGGATATTTTATTTGGACTGGGAAGCTCTACCGCATTGCGCGTACCCAACTGCGTCTCCCTAAGGACCAGGGCGGCTGGGGATTACTGGATGTGGCTCTACAGTCCCAGGCATTGATGCTTAAACTACTTCTGTTTGCCTTAGATGATAAAGGTAACCCTGTGGATGTCGTATTACAACAACAGTATGCATCGTTTTGGACTCAGGGAGAACGTGACAAGATTCCCCAGCTGTTTCATGCAACGTACCATGCATTCAGTGCGTTACCACCGGAGAAGGTCGCTCGTGGTGATTTTCCTTCAGTGAAGAATGTTTATGCTTCTCTTCGGCGACCTGTTGCTGTTACCCCACATGTCCAAGAGAAATATCCTCATTTGCCTTGGAAACGTATTTGGAGTTGTTTTAGCATTCCGCACATTAAATTGGAAGGGATAGCGGTAACATATGAGGTGGTAAATGAATTATTCCTATGGCAGACACATCATATCGTCACCGGATGACCATCTCCAGCAATTGCCCAATTTGCCATGCAGCGGATTCCCTTCCACATCGCTTGCTCGAATGTTCAGGTAAAGCAGCCATATTGACTTGGGTTTTGGGAAAATGTCGCAATTGGGTACCTGGCAGTTGGAACCCTTCACCAATCGACATGTTACATCTGAGTCTGCCGAAGCTGAATTCCCAATTGCACAATTCCCTTATGTGGTTGTTAATGGGTACCTTTACATGGCTATAGACGTTGGAGAACCCCGCTGATTGTACCCTGACCAAACTCAGGCAATTTTTCTACTCTGAGATATGGAAACTGATCCAGAAACGCCAGACCGCGCCTTTTCAACCATGGCTCCTAAAAATAATACACACTTAAAATTTTCCTGCATCAAATCCTTCCTTATCTGTAACACAAACACTTACAAAGGATAACATAAATGAAAAAAATTGGAAATAAAAATAAAAAAGGTGGAGGAAATATATCTATAATTGTGATATAACCTCTTTCCAAACAAATAGGGATATTTATATATATATATATATATATATATATATATATAAATAAATTGCGAACATTAAGACATTACCAATGTTTACCGAACGATATAAAAAAAAAAAAAAAGAACTACAGCGCTAGAGGGGAGGGCTGACTAACCCCCCCCCCCATTTGTTTAGTAGCGGCAGGCAAAAACCTCTCTATGACGTCGCTTTGTATCAGTGGCGGTGGCTTCAGCAACGTTGATGTTATTGGGACGGTACAAATACTAAAAAAAAACTTCTTGAACGGTGTTCTTGTTAGTGATTTGTTTGGCTCTGTTTACTTGTAACCGGTTCATCAATGTTTCCCGACAGAGATGAACAACATAATCTTAAAAGGTAAACCAAATGCTCTTGCCCTACCTTCCCTACTACAATATTTGCTTTTTATTTGATTCATTTTCAAGAATAATATATGTAGAACCAAATATTCATATAAGCTTTTCAGTAAAATTTCGCAATTTTGGAAATTTTTCATTGGGTACATATTTAAATAAATCCCAATCTTTTTTTATGGGAACATTTAATGGCTGTTGAATTTTTCAAAACAACTAGTTCCATTTAAATATGGTAGGAAGCGCCTTTTCATGCGAAATTAATTCAAATTCAAGTGCTGTTATTGATTGCATATCTGGTAAACATTTTGCCATAATCAGTATGATGGCATTTTCAAAGTGTCATTTAATATTACAACGGAACCGCAAGATATGTGATGCTTTCAAGTAAGACATGTCTCATTTACTAATAAAATATTCTTCTTGCAATTCTTTCTAAAATACGATATGCTTGGTTCGGTTGAAACCTGCTACCGTGACGAGAGTCGAACCCAGTTAAACGCCACTGAATTATTGAAGAGGAAATGCTTCCTATCTGGCCATGCACAAAACGAATGAAGCGGGGTAACACGAACAGGTGACGCAATTAGCTCATAAGAGCAGAGGTTGGGCACCCTAAGGTAATAGAATAAAGAAGAAAATCTGAAAATCCATGCGGCATATACAGATTTTGATAAGCCGTTTGATAGGGCAAACCAAATAAAAGTATGGCAAGTATTAGCCACCATACTTAAATTTGGTAATAAAAACATATTCTGGAATGCTTATTTTATCATCAGATTGGAACTTAAAGAAGTGAAAAGACTTTGGCATGTATTAGTCTGAGGCAAGGGTAAAGTTTATAAATTACTGTTTTTAATACATTGACGACATTTTAAGGAAATAGGAACTTATGGTAGGTCCTGGAATTAAATTATCAAATAATGGCTATTTAAATACTCTTTTATTTGAAGATGATCGAATAATGATCTAATAAAGTGAAAGACAAATGCAGGAATCCATGTATCTTTTAAATGATCTATGCAAGGCTTAACAGAAAAGGATTCGGTTAGTAAAACAATTGTACTAAATACATTTTTATATAACAACTTGCGGCGTTAACGGCGTTACTGGTTTGTATCCCGGGTGCAGGGTTTTGACTATTAGGAATTGTGTGGAGATGTGGTTGCCCTAGTTCCGGATTTTACTAGCATGGACTCTCTTTTCAGGTGGTTAATTCATTTAGTTCGGTCTTTTTCCGCCGTCGAACACGCACACATTGATTCTAAATGTTCTACTGTTAAACTACGCTTTACCCGACCGCGCCTATTATTTCTTTTGATGTAGTGATTTCGTCCGTACTCTGGTCTATATTAAAATAACTATTTTCCTCACAACTAAAGGTAGCCTGTTCGGCTCCACCACGGACCCCAAAGATCACATATTTGCTCTGCGGATGTTTTACGCCTGACCGGTGAGAGAATTGTTTTCTCTTTTCCTGCTATGTTCGCCCCCGGGCTGTGTGACCTCACCCCTACAGTTCAATGTCCTAACCTTAACGGTACTGTCCTACCAGCTCGTGACACCTCGACTACCTAGACGTGTTTGAAATATTTCTTCCCTGCCCATTTTCAGTGTACATTTGTCCTCTCTTGGTATAATTTATACTATTAGCTATAATTTATATCTCCCGTTTAAATAACTCTTAACCGCGTGACAAGACGTACTGTCTCAAAATGTACAATTTCAATTATATAGACAAAGACATTGAACAAAAATTTACTTTCAAGCAAATGTGGGCACTCAAAATACTTTTAAAAGCAAAGTCGGGAAGAAGGCTAAAATCAATTTTTAAAGTGATGGACACACATTTCTCTGTGACTTGGGTACTGACTCAGAAACAGCTCAGCAAAATCCATTGTCAGAAATGAAATTTTTAGTAGGGTAAAAGGAAGTCCTAGAATATAGAGGATAAAAGGAGGATGTTAGAAATGAGCTAAATATCGATTCAGTATATAAGAAAATATTAGATGATAGACAAGATTGGGCAGAACATTTACTAAAAATGGAAAACACCAGATTTCCCAAGACAGCGTTATACTACCTGCCGAGGAAATGGAGGTCGACCCAAAAGGGACCGGGATACGATGGGACAATTAGTACGTATTGTGAAGCCGGAACGGGCTCTGCGCCTAATGCACGAACTGAAAAATCTGATGTGTTCCATTCACATGACTTTCTCTACATCTCTACAACAAATTATTGTTAAAAAGCTTATGCTTTTATTTACTTCATGCTAATCGAGAAAAAAATTAGTACAAATAGTCTTATTACCTGCTTCCATGTAAGCAGAAGGGAAATAAGAGGCTAAACTAATAATCAAAAGCTGGTTGCTATGTGTTTGAAATTCCTTTGTGTGTATGGACAGGAGTTAACAAATTTCTGTATGAGAAAAATATTAGTTTTTCATAGCTGAAACCAAAATAAAGGAACATATAAAAAACGATCAACTCCACGAAAAAAATGTGTGTTTTAATGTGCTCTACATTTTGTGTGTGTTAAGTTTTTGCCAATCTCTTACGGTTTAGTAGTTATGCAAAATTCCGTGAAATTCATCCAAAATCAAGTAGTCTTCAGAGGCTATTCCCAGAAAATTCAAGATATATATTTGTCAGGTAACTATATTTAATATACGATATTTTAATCAAAATCATTAGAGCTATTTTTAAGAAAATCAAAATTTTCGAAAAACGTTCAATGTAAAGGGTAGTTGGGGGTGGGGGGATTTTCTTGAAAATCTTCGTGTCGCATCCTTGGAAGATACCAAACTTAATACCAAGATTGGTATTCAATAGTCTTTTCGTTTTTGAGCTATCTTGTCCATAGACACACAGACACACACACGCACACACACGGAACTTTTTCCAAAAATGCTTTTTTTTGGATTCAGGGGGGCCCAAACATGTATTTCCGGTGAAATTCCGGTATCGAATTTTTGGGTGCAATACAGTACCATCTCTATAACCTATGTACATTATACGTGTAGAGGAAGTAAAAAATCTGATGTGTTACACTCACATGACTTTCTCTAGCTACTGTACAAACAAACGTCTTGAGATAACAAAAGATAATTCTTCTTTCAACACCATGCTAATCGAGATAAACATTAGCAGAATTTTATTACTAGTTCCATATAAGTAGACTGGAACTAAGGGAATGTACTAGGCTAAAGTGATAGTCAAATGTTTTAAAAGCTGTCGTTATGTGATTGTCATTGCAAATCGCCTCTTTGCTTGGCCAGGAGTAGAACAAAAGAAAAACGAACACTCCCGTCTGTAAAAGTATAAGTACTTCACAACTGAAACTAATAACAAGGAATAACTCTGAAACGGTAAGTTTCCGTAATAATGTTTATGATATAAATTTTGTATTTTAATGAGATCTACATTTTTAGTACAGTAAGTTTTTTTTCCATCTCTTACGGTTCACTAGTTATACTAAATTAAGCAAAATTCATCCAGAATAAACAGGTCTTTAGAAACTATTCCCAGAAAATTCAAGTTATACATTTTATTTGGGATAGAAATGACTTGAGCCATTTTTAAGAGAAACAAAATTTTCGAAAATTTTGCCATGTAAAGGAGAGTTAGGGGTGGGGAGATTTTCTTGAAAATCCTCGTGTCGCATCCTTGGAAGATACTAAATCTAAATACCAAGTTTGGTATTCAACCGTCTTTTCATTTTTGAGCTATGCTGTCCAGTCACATACACAGACAGACAGACAGACAGACAGAAACACACACACGGACCTGTTTCTGAAAATGTTTTTTTTTAACTCAGGGGGTCCTAAAACATGTATTTCCGGTGCAATCTCGACATCGAATTTTTGGGTGGAATACAATACTTCTCTATCCCTATGTGCATTGTACATACGGGGCTATAGAAGGTAAAAATTAGCAGAAAGCGTCTTATTACTTGCTTCCTTATAATTAAAAGAGAAATGAAGGAGTACCATAGGTTAAAGTGATAGTCAAACCTTTTAAACGCTGGTTGCTATGTGATTGAAGTTCCTTTGTATGGATAGGAGATGACAAATTTTCGTATGAGAAAATACAAGTTTTTTAAAGCTGAAATTAATAACAAGGAATAATTCAAAAGCGGTCAACCTAACGAAAAAATGTGTACAACATGAATAGTGTGTTTTAAATAGTTCTACATATTCTGTGTGGTAGGTTTTTGGCTATCTCTTACGGTTTACCAGTTAGGCAAAATTCCGCCAAATTAATCCAGAATAAACATGTCTTCAGAGGCTATTCCCAGAAAATTGAAGATATACATTTTATTTATCTTGTAAATATCTTAAATATAAGAGACTTTAATGAACATCGTTACAGCCATTTTTGAGAAAATCAAAATTTTCGAAAAAAGTTCCATGTAAAGGGGTTGGAGAGATTTTCTTGCACATCTTCACGACGCATCCTTGGAAGATACCAAATTTAAATACCAAGTAAGGTATTTAACGAACTTTTCGTTTCGAAGCCATGCTGCCGACAGACACACACACACACACACACACACACACACACACACATACACACACATTCTAAAAATGTTTTCTTTTATACAGGGAATACAAAACCTGTATTTCAATGAAATCTCGGTATCGAATTTTTGAGTGCAATACAATACCTTCTCTATACACTACGTGCATAGTACGTGTAGAGAAAGTAACAAGAAGAAGCATAGCTTTCTTTTTACTTTCTCTAGCCCTATATGTACAATTTACGCAGGGATAGAGAAGTATTGTATTCCACCCAAAAATTCGATGTCGAGACTTCACCGAAAATACATGTTTTAGGACCCCCTGAATCCAAAAAAACATTTCCAGAAAAAGGTTCGTGTGTGTGTCCGTGTGTCCGTGTGTCTGTGAACACGATAACTCAAAAACGAAAAGTAGGTAAAATACTAAACTTGGTATTTAAGTTTAGTATATTCCAGGAAGATTTTGAGAAAAATTTCCCCACCCCAAACTACCCTTTACATGGAACTTTTTTCCAAAACTTTTATTTTCTTAAAAATGGCTCTAACGGTTTTGGTTAAAATATCGTATATTAAAGATATTTACCTCACAAATAAAATGTATATCTTAAATTTTCTGAGAATAGCTTCTAAAGACCTGTTTATTCTGGATGAATTTTGCTTAATTTGGCATAACTAGTAAACCGTAAGAGATAGACAAAAACTTACTATACAAAAAATGCAGGCCTTGTTAAAATACACAACGTACGTCATACACATTTTTCTCGTGGAGCTTACAGTTTTCGAGGTATTCAGTGCCATTAGTTTCAGTTGTGAAGTACTTGTACTTTTCTCAGACTGGAGAGTGCGATTTTCTTTTGTTCTACTCCTAGCCAAGAAAAGAAGGGATTTGTAATGACAATCGCATTACGACAGCTTTTAAAACATTTGACTATGGCTTTAGCCTAGTGTATTCCCTTATTTTTTTATACTTATAAGGAACTAAGTAATAAGAACATTGTCCTAATGAGTACCTCAATAACAAGATGCAGAAAGAAGAATAATCTTATGTAAGAAGTTTGTAGAACAGCTAGAGAAAGTCGTGTGAGTGTAACACATCAGATTTTTTAATTCTATCGTTAGCTGAAGTTTCCAATACATTTAACTTTATTGCTGTTTACGGCAACGTAATACTGTAATTCCTAGGAGTAAAACATTAGCGAAGAGGAAGAAAGAGGGAGGGAAAGAGAGAGGAGTACTTGTCTGGTTAATCCCAATGAAATGGATTGACTTTCCCAACATCAATAATTAACAGAAATGGAAAACAATTAGCTCGCTCTCATGCAGGACTTATTGGAAGCATTAGGCGTTCGGGAGGTAACCAAAGCCGTTGTCTTCTAGATGCGGAGGGGGCCCAAATTGCGGTTCACATAACTAAAATTAGTAAAGTAGACTTGGAACATTTTGAGTAATGTGTTGTGAGAGACAGAGACTCCATCTCGAAGCTGGAGAGGCAGAAACAAGTAACACTTGCAGATGCTACAAAGAAAATAAGAATATATGAATGGGAGCAAGAGGAGGAGAATGGGAAAGAAATTTAGTGCTTTCCTCTTCTCCTCTCTCTTGCCTACCATATCTTAGAATTTCTTCCTAGCGACCACGTCTCCTACATCTTGTGCTCTGTCTCTTTCTTCCAGTGGCGAACTGTTACTTAGCATACTGCCAATGACAGAGCTAATGCACTTTTATCCCTCTTAGCGCATATGACCGTTTATATACGCCAAAAGAATTTCTTTTGTCTTTAATTCTGTTTTTACTTTCTCTAGCCCCGTATGTACAATGTACATGGGGATAGAGAAATACTGTATTCCACACAAAAATTCGATGTCGAGATTTCACCGGAAATACATGTTTTAGGACCCCCTGAGCCCAAAAAAGGTATTGTCATAAACAGGTCCGTGTATGTACATGTCCATCTGTGTGTGTGTGTGTCTGTGTGTGAGTGTGTCTGTGTGTCTGTGTGTGTGAGTGTGTGTGTGTCTGTGTGTGTGTCTGTGTGTGTGTGTCTGTGTTTGAGTGTGTCTGTGTGTGAGTGTGTCTGTGTGTGAGTGTGTCTGTGTGTGAGTGTGTCTGTGTGTGAGTGTGTCTGTGGACAGCACAGCTGAAAAACGAAAGACATTAAATACCAAACTTGCTTATAAGTTCGGCACTTTCCAAGGATACGGGCACTTAACGTTTTAAAAATCATACCCCATCCTAAAGTACCGTTCAAATGGAACAGTTGTTAAAAATTATGATTAACCTATGAATGGCTCTGATAATTTTGATCAAAATATCCTATTACTTTCTCTATACGTGCTATGTACATAGTGTATAGAAAAGGTATTGTAATGCACCCAAAAATTCGATACTGAGTTTGACCGGAAATACATGTTTTGAGACTTCCTGAATCCCCCCCAAAAAAACAGTTTTGGAAAAATGTCCATGTGTGTCTATCTGTGTGTGTATGTGTGTGCGTGTGTGTCTGTGGGCAGCATAGCTCAAAAACGAAAAGTCCGTTAAAAACAAAACTAGGTATTTAGGTTTGTTATCTTCCAAGGATGCGACACGAAGATTTTCAAGAAAATCCCTCCACTCCCAACTGCCCCATACATGGAACTTTTGATTTTGATTTTCTAAAATATGGCTCTAACGATTTTGATTAAAATATCGTATATTAAAGATATTTACCTGAAAAATAAAATGTATATCTTTAATTTTCTGGGAGTAGTCTCTGAAGACTACTTTATTCTAGATTAATTTTGCATAACTACTAAACCGTAAGAGATGGACAAAAACTTAAAACACAAAAAATGTAGAGCACGTTATAACACACAATTTATGTCATTTAAATGTTTTCGTGGAGTTGATCGTTTTTGAGATATTCCTTGTTTTTTCTTTCAGCTTTGAATAACTTGCATTTTTCTCATGCAGGAATTTGCCAACTCGTGTCCATACAAACAAACGAACTTCAGTCACATAGCAACCAGCTTTTGGCTCTCTCTTTAACCTATAGTGTCCCTTATTTCGCTTCAACTTAAAATAAAGCAAGAAATAAAACTATTTCTATTAATTGTTATCGATTAGCATGAAATAAATAAAAGAATACGCTTATTAACAATAATTTGTTACAGAGATATAGAGAAAGTCATGTGAATGGAGCACATCAGCTTTTTTTTTTTATAAGATATATTCATGAAAAATTAAATATTTTAAATTTTATGACTCGAAATATAAAGAACAATATGAAGAAATTGTTTATTTGTGTGAAGAAAAAGGGAAATTAAGGAAGAAGCGAACGCTAAATTTGTGTTTAAAGATGAGCCCTAGAGCAAGAAACTTTGATTGACTAATTGATTATGAACTCAATCACTAAGTCTAGTAACTTGGAATCAGGGTGTCCTTCGGAGATGCCCTTTTTCCATTTAACTTTTTACTCTCATAATACAATACAGTCATTAAAGACAATATATGATTACATAGGTGAAAGTACATCTAACAAAAATACTGAGAATTTATGTGTAAAAATCTTATGTGTTCCATTAACATGTCTTTCTCTGCAACTCTGCAATAAATTATTTTTAAAAAGCGTATGCTTCTATTTACTTCCTGCTAATCGAGAAAAAATGAGCAGAAATTGTCTTATTACTTGCTTCAATGTAATTAGAAGCGAAATAAGGGAGTACCATACGAAATTTTGCATAACTGCTAAACCGTAACAGATGGACAAAAACTTACCACATATTAAAACACACAATTTATGTTATATACATTTTTTTTTCGTGGAGTTCATCTTTTTTAAGATATTCCTTTGATTTTAGTTTCAGATTTGAAAAACATACTATTCGCATACAGGAATTTGTCAACTCCTGTCCAAACAAACAAAGGAGCTTCAGGCACATAGTAACCAGCTTTTGACTATCAGTTTAACCTATGGTTTCCCTTATTTTGGTTCTACTTGCAAGGTAGCAAGTAATAAAACTATTTCTCGATCAGCATGATGTAAATAGAAGCATAATCTTTTTAAGAACAATTTGTTACAGAGATGTAGAGAAATTCATGTGAATGAAACACATCATATTTTTTTTAACAACTAAACAAGAGCCTTCTGGTATCAAGACACACCTCCACATTCACATGTGGTCACGTGAAACTATCTGTGTTCAGAAACTTAAAGGCCCTTCAATTGGATTTTCAAGTAAACAAAATCTGACATGTATTACTATACATTTTGGCACTGTTAGAGTGTTTATATTCAATAGTCTGCACTCATTATACATAGTTATTGTCTTGGCAGAAAGTTTAACAACGCTTAAGTTATACAGGATCTTTAAAACGATATCGAACCAAGTTATGGACGTTTCTTCTCAGGTCCAATGTGATGCAAAGATATGGTTTACAAAGCTATAGTGTATATCAACAAAATGTCTCATTACCAGCATGGATTAGGCAGTTAGTCAGGAACAAGCCCACGCACTTGGCTCACGATATCGGAAGTACAGGTAGCTTCAAAAGGTCCGAGCTGCGTGCTTTCGTACTGTTTTTGTAAATATACAGGCGAGCGGAAATTTCCGTTACACTTCCTTGAAATCTATATAGCTATGCACAGCTTACCTCTTGCGGGCCCAAAACTCTATGTAAGTTTCTCCATGTTCGTAGCAGAATTTAATACGTCTCCATGACCGATTGTTCATTTGCAACAGCATATTAGGGGTGATGATTTGGAACGCCACACAAACTGCATTTTGCAATTACTCACGTTTACGTTTCGGCGTTTTCTCACAAGGCGTGGTGAGATCAGAGCTTCTTGCAGGCCAAGCCAGTGATTATTCTAGCCACATCCAATCCAGTGATTTTGAAAAATGTTACCCATGCGAAATGTCCTAGCGCCCCGTGATGTTGAAAGAAAACGATGTCATCAATTCTAGAAAACACCAGTCTTCATTGCCAAAAATGTGTTTTGATTGACAGAGCCATCTAAGAAATAGGGACCCAACAGGTTATCCGCTGTCTCCCTTCCCAAACCTTAATATGAATAAATCCCAATCCTGAATCTCTTAAAAGAAACAGAAGTGAGGATTGCCTTTCGCCCAGAAAAACACATTACGGCTGCTATGTACATAGTGTATAGAAAATGTACCTATTGCATTCCATCCAAAAATTCGACACCGAGATTTCACCGGAAATACACGTTTTAAGGTCCCCTGCATACAAAATAAGTATTTTTAGAAAAAGGTCCGTATGCCAGTGTGTCCGCGTATCTGTGTGATTGTGAACACCATAACTCAAAAACGAAAATTCAAAAGAGTACCTAACTTGATATTTAAGTTTAGTATCTTCCAGGGATACTACACGAAGATTTTGAGAAAAATCCTCCCACTCCAAACTACCGTTTACATAAAAAAATAGAAAATTTTGATTTTCTCAAAAATGGCTCTTACGATTTTGATTAAAATACGTATACCAAAGATATTTATATTAAAATTAAAATATATATCTTGAATTCTCCGGGAATAGCCTCTAAAGACCACTTTATTCTGAATGAATTTTGCTTAATTTTACGTAGCTGGTAAACCGTAAGAGATAGAAAAAACTTACTACACAGAAAATGTAGATCACGTTAAAACACACAATTTATGTCATATACGTTTTTTTCGTTGAATTGACAATTTCTGAGATATTCCTTGTTATTTGTTTCATAAACTTTTCTCACCGGAAAGTTGTAAACTCCTGGCCCTGCATTGAAACGGATTTCATCCATGGCAACCGGCTTTTAAAAGATTTGACTATCATTTTAGCCTAGTGGTTATCTCGATTATCATGAAGTAGACAAGGCCGCGCAGTGCCAAGTGGTTACACTACTCGCCTCTCACCTAGACGGTCCGGTTCGATCCCAAGCGACCACACGTGAGATTTGTGGAGGGCAAAGCAGTGAAGGGACCGGCTTTCTCCGGGTTCTCCGGCTTCCCCCGCCACGCATTCCACTGGTGCTTCATCTCCATTTCATGTATCACCAGTGTCATTGCCTTTGGTGCCACATGTAGCAAAAGCGGGCGTTAAGCACTAACAAAAACAAAAACAAGCAATAAACAACAACGAAGAAGTAGATCGGAGTACAAACTTTTTAACAATAATTTGTTAGAGCGATGTAGAGAATGGCACACATCAGAAAGGTGCTCGGAAAGGTTTCAAGCAAATAACTGACATGTCGATCCAGGTCAGCTTCTGACAACGCATTAACAGTGGTTGGACGAAAGCATTACAGTTTTATATCTTTCTTTATGTGGTCTCGTATTGTGAATGCCCAACTATGCAGAACGTTTGAGTAACCATTTCACCGGGGAGTACACGTCGTGAGCAAACATGCCTCAGAATTGGTCACTCAAACTGACACATTTCATCATTGATAAAGACCCAGAATCAAAATGTGAGACCTGCAACACACCGCTTACTGTATAACACATTCTGCTGCAGGCTTCTGTGACTTACTAAGTCTACACAATAAATAATCTGATGTGTTCCATTCTCATGACTTTCTCTACCTCTCTGCAACAAATTATTGTTACAAAGCTTATGCTTCTATATACTTCAAATTAATCGAGAAAAATTAGCAGAAATAGACTTATTACTTGCTTCCTTGTAAGTAGAAGCGAAATAAGGGAATACCATAGGTTAAAGGATAGCCAAAAGCTAGTTGATAGGTGACTGTAGTTCCTTTGTTTGTATGGACAGGAGTTGACAAATTTCTGTATGAGAAAAGTATAGTTTTAAAGCTGAAACCAATAATAAGGAATATCTAAAAAACGACTAACTCCACGAAAAAAAAATGTATATGACATAAATTGTTGTTTTATCGTGATCTACATTTTTTGTGTAGTAAGTTTCTGTCTACCCATTACGGTTTAGCAATTATACAAAATTCAATAAAAATCATCCAGAATAAAGAGGCCTTTAGAGGCTACTCCCAGAAAATTCAGGATATAAATTTTCTTTGGCATGTAAATATCTTAAATATAAGAGATTTTAATCAAAATCGTTAGAGCCATTTTTGAGAATATCAACATTTTCGAGATTTTTTCCATATAATGGGTAGTTTGGGGTGGGGGATTTTTTTTTGAAAATCTTCCTTGGATACCAAATTTGATATTTAACGATATTTTTGTTTTTGAGCTATGCTATCCACACACACACACTCACACACACAGACACACACACGCACACGTACCTTCTTCCAGAAGAGCTTTTTTTGGATTCAAACATGTATTTCCGGTGAAATCTCGGTATCGAATTTTTGGGTGGAATACAATACCTTCTCTATACACTATGTACATAGTACGTATAGAGAAAATAAAATTACTATAATATTTATAAGGTAATGTAAACTTTTTGATTTATTGTGAAGTATAAATGTAGCAAGTATAAATGTAGCCATTTTGTATTTTACCATAATGCAAATAACTATTTTATGAACACTTTGAAAGGCCGTGATATGACCATGCTGTTAAAGCGACCCAAAATAAATTATATTGTGAAAAAAAAATTTCAAATCGACCGTGGCAAAATTCTTTTTCTCCCAGTGCTATAAGGTTGGACGCGACGGGGTGCTTTGCCAAAACGCACCACTAAGTTGCTCTAGATATCATGCATTGTTTGTTCGGTGTTAATGATTTGTATTGGTCAAATCTTTAACAGTCATTTTAAGCGAATATTGTTGCGTATTGCTTCCGGTGTCACTATCGACATTGTCAGCTCTTTCGGCCTTATCGATTGTGATATTAACTTAAATAATCTAATTAACTGAAACATATGCTGATGCGCTCACTCAGCTTGGCGACATACCGTTTCAAGTAAGAGTTTGGTAATACCATGCGGCGCTACTTGTGTGAGCAAAGGTCAACGTAGAGTGCAACCCGTTACTGCAAAACAGCTATTACTGCATAATACAGAACTACGTCGGTAGCAACTAAGGCGCTCGAATAACATCTTTGTTCTGCTCAAATGTGAGAAAAATTCATTTGTTTTACAACCTTAATAAGCTTTCTAGCTGTGCACTTATGCATGTATTTATTCAGAAACCGATGGCAGTTCTAGTATACAAACTGTCAAACGTCTAGTAACAGAACAGCTTTTCAGAAGTACATTATTAATTGCAAATTCATTCAAAGAGGTAACCTAAACCATCACACTGTTACAGTTCAGAGGAATGGAGCTGACCTGAATCTGTGTAGCATGTAGAAGAACTGTCAAGATGGATCTACCAATCCACGACCATCCTACCTGAAATAAAGATGAAAATGAAAAGTGTAATTGAAATGAATCAGGTGTGATGTATTGTACAAGCTGCACTTTTAGATCCCAACAAATGCTATTTGCTTGCGATACTAAACGGAACTGATAAAGTATTTCAAATATGTCCCGACCACATTATGCGAAGTGGAACGAACTTTTTTACATTACACATTTTGTTTGTCGGAACGTAGAATGAGGTTTTCATTTGAAGGGCTTCAGAAGTACATATAGTTTTCAGTAATACAGCAGCAGATGAGTAAATGGTTTCGTTTTTACCTAGTAAGAATCTGAAGATACTTAAGAAATTAATTTTATTATTTAGATATTATTTAACATTCGAACAGCAAATATGTCAATCCGTGTTATAACTGCTTGGGTGTTTTAATACTGTAAATATATAGAAATTAGTTACTGCCACCCTTGTATATGTAATAATTTGTATGTTGTACATAATTATATAGGTGTGCCTGTAGGAATATCTCATAAGTCAGTTTTGTTCTCTGGAAACAGTACTGTTTATTTAACAACAGGTTTGTTTACTTCTATACCCCTGCGTTCTTATCAATGAATGACTTGTTTTGATGCGGCGAGACGGGCAGTCGCAACCTGTATAAGGAACGGCGAACGGTACGAACCCTCTAACTCTGATTTTTTTTTTTTTTTTTTTTTTTTGGTGGCCCCCGCCTCCGCCAGCCCTGGTGGCGATCATCCGAAAAGGATCTGCGTCGCCTCCCCTACCATGCACTAACTACTCTACAAGGACGGTTAGGAAGGTGATAAAACGGTGTCAGGTACCGCCGAAGCAAACCTGATGTTAGTGGGTGAATACTAAATAGACGCCTGTATACAAGGGAGTATACAGACAGAATGGGGTTAGGTACAGGCCTTGGCAGGTTGCCCAGACCTGGGACCTAAATGCTAGTCGTGGTGTTACATGCTTAGAGCAGAATGTCGTGGTGGATGTCATGCTTAATACGAACAGCGGGGTACATTACCTGTGATTGAGGCTGCAGTCGGAGAGGGAACTACATTGTTTGGTCACAGCATCAGCTACCTGTCCTGAAACATATATACAATAAATAGTTCTCTAAGTTATGTACATATATGGATATAGGGATCCCTATATCCATATATGTAGTGGGTAGGTAAACTTATTTATTATTTTTATTTATTTTTTATTATTTTTATATGGATACATATTTACACATATATTACAGATAGCCTGATCAGGTTCGTGGAGTTGGCTTTGTGTCATCAACATTGGGGCCGCCCTGGATGGGAGGTGTTACTAACCATCCAGGGATAAGCTATACAACTTTTATATTCGTTCGGTGTGCTGAGTGGTACACAGTCAGTACCAATACCTCGGTGGTAGGAGTGAATACCGTTCGTTTACAACTCCAAAGTTCAAACTTCCGATCCTTATTAGCCACATTTCGATCTTTGAAATAATATCTCAATAATGACGCTACGTACACGTTTATTGTTTATAAATGCCTTTATCTCTTAATCAAGATATCAGTAGGTAATGGTCGAGCTTTAGCCCGGCCGGAACCTGCTGGGCGGACAATCAGCAGCTATGATTTATGACAGCTTTCTAATCTTTCTCTGCCCGCCTTTCCCGCTACTCTCCTGGCCCCCAAGATAAATTGAATGGGAAGTATGTGTGAGCGCAAGATATGCAGATGGAGGGCTAACTTCCACGTCATTAAGAGGGTTTTGCGAGAGAGAAAAAATGGGGGAGAAGGTGCGAGATGTTATAAATTATGGCACAAGAAGTGGGCTGTATAAGAGAGGAAAAGGTAAATACACGCAAGAGAGATTCTGGACCAGACTATGGAAACAGCATCTCGCGGCATAGACTTCCTCTTTAGCGTTCTGTGTTGAATCTTCTGTAACTTTTGGTACATTAGGCGCATTATACTCTTTATCGGCCATGGTAATAAGAATGATTCAACTGAGCTTCTGAAGAAAAAAAAATAAATAAATAAAAACACACACACAAGAAAAATATAAAACGTGTTCTGAATTTTCATAACGGCAAAAGCCAAAAAATGGAGTTTTATTTATGGACGCTCTTTAACTTCTTTGGTTCTCAGCGTCGTATTCTATCCTGGGCGTAAAAGTCCGCTTAATTTTCCTCAAAGGCCTCTCTATCAGGCTTGAGGTTAAATCTATGACACGGGGCTAACAGTTTTACTTCCCTTCCGAAGGGTGCCATGCTAAGGATTTTTATACCTTGACAAATAAAATGTATATCTTGAATTTTCTGGGAATAACCTCTGAGAGCTACTTTATTCTGGATGAATTTTACGGAATTTTGCATAACTTGCAAACCTTAAGATATGGACAAAACCTTACTGAACAGAAAATGTAGAGGTCATTAAAACACACAATATATGTTATACACATTTTTTCACGGAGTTGATCGTTTTTGAGATATTACTTATTTTTGGTTTCAGCTTTTAAAAAACGTATACTCTTCTCATACAGGAATTTGTCAACTGCTGTCCATACAAACAAAGAAACTTCAGTCACATAGCAACCAGCTTTTGAATATCATTTTAATTTATAGAGTTCCCTTATTTCGCTTCTACTTACAAGACTATTTCTACTATTTTTTTCTCGATTAGCATGAAGCAAGTAGAAGCATAGGCTTTTTAACAATAATTTGTTGTAGAGTTGTAGAGAAAGTCATGTGAATGGAACACATTAGATTTTTCACTAATTTATATTACAAACACTTATCTTTGCAGATAGAGCTTGTTAATTATATTTGAAATATTTTATATTCCACCCACTTTCATTGTGAACGATATGGTATTATAACATTCTCAGGCTAATATATCAACCTAGAAAATTTCATTATTTTTTTTAAATTAAAACTAAGAGGGTTTTATTGTAGTTACTTATTTTGGGTACGTAAGTATCTCCAAACAATTTATCTTACTATTAATTTCATTATTTTTCGCACAATTGTGTACGACAGGAGTTGGATAGTTATATTGAAAAATTCAATGCCATAGCAGGGAGGGTGTCAGGGAGGGAAGGAGAGATAGAGAAACGGGGAGAAAGAGTAGGGAGGAGAGCAGCAGGGAACATCATGTTCTATCATCATCAAAGTCCGTGATGATAATCCCGTGAAAGACTTGTCTTACTGCTCCGACTGTCGGCCTCACGCCCACGTTCGCGTGGCAGAGGTGGACGATCATTCAACCGATACGGGAGATAAGCTAATGTCTCGCATTTCCCGGCCAAAATGTTGGCTTTCGTGGCCTGGTTCACTGCTTATCGTAGCTCCTCAATTTCTTCACAATAGTAACCAGTTCTAGTAGCCGGTTCTAGTAACCGGGACTTGAAATACGGCAGTATCGAATCAAGCAACCCTATCTTCTGTCAAACATTGCCTCTTGCACGAAGAACATAAAAGAACACATGAAATATGAGAAAGATGTGGAACGAATAGGAATTTTAAGGTTAAAAATCTGATGCGCTACACTCACATGACTTTCTATACCCGTTCTAAAAACTTCTTACATAAGATTATTCTTCTTTCTGCACCTTGTTAATCGAAGTATTCAGCACAATGTTCTTATTACTTAGTTCCTTATAAGTAGGAAGAAAATAAGGGAATACACCAGGCTAAATCGTTAGTCAAATGTTTTAAAAGCTGTCGTTATGCGATTGTCATTAAAAATCACTTCTTTTCTTGGCCAGGAGTAGAACAAAAGAAAAACGGACAGACCCGTCTGAGAAAAGTATAAGTATTTCACAACTGAAACTAATAACAATGAATACCTATAAAACGGTAAGCTCCACGAAAAAAATGTATATGACGTAGATTGTGTATTTTAACAAAGCCTACATTTTTTGTACAGTAAGTTTTTGTCTATCTCCTACGGTTTACTAGTAATGCCAAATTAAGCAAAATTCACCCAGAATAAACAGGTGTTTAGAAGCTATTCCCAGAAAATTCAAGATATACATTTTATTTGTCACGTAAATATCTTTAATATACAATATTTTAATCAAAATCGTTAGAGCCATTTTTAAAAAAATAAAATTTTTCGAAAAAAGTTCCATGAAAAGGGTAGTTTGGGATGGAGGGATTTTTCTCAAAATCTTCATGTCGCATCCCTGGAAGATACTAAACTTAAATACCAAGTTTGGTATTTTAGCTACTTTTCGTTTTTGAGTTATCGTGTTCACAGACACACGGACACACACACATACACACACGGACCTTTTTCTGGAAATGCTTTTTTTGGATTCAGGGGGTCCTAAAACATGTATTTCCGGTGAAATCTCGATATCGACTTTTTGGGTGGAATGCAATACTTCTCTATCCCTATGTACATTGTACATACGGGGCTGGAGAAGGTAAAAATTGCATTTGCTTACCAAACAGAGAAAACAGAGAAAATCACGAAATGCCCAAGATCAGAATAGACGGTCGATGAATTGTACCGGTATTGAAAACCACTTCTTATCACGAAGAGAATTCGCTCCGATCTATGACAAATTAGATAGGTAGATCAAACTGAAAAATTCAATATCATAGCCCGGAGATCCGTGTTTAAAATTCCATCTATGGCATTGAATTTTCCAGTCTGACTCTTCCTATCCAACATCTGTCCTACACACGGCTGGTGTGAAAAAACAATTAATTGAACATAATATATTTTCAGATCACCTTGTGGTTTACCGGGAAACATGCGAGTCAGTTGAGAAATTTAATTCCGTAACGGCATGTTGCCATAATGGCTCAGTGGTAGAGCAACCAGACGGAGACCGAGTTCAAATCCCAATAAGCATTGCATTTTATTCAGATTACGAATCTCGTAATGTGTATTTCGAATGATATCCCAGTAAAATGTTTGCATCGAATGTACCGCTACTTCTTAGACAAGTAGTTAGAAAAAGTGGCTGGTAAATTTCTATACAAATTCAATGGTTTAAATAACCGAACATATGATTTTTTTTCTCTCCTAGCGCAATTTCTTTCTGCTACACGCCATACGTAAGGTATTGAAGTCTCGGAATGATTTATGTCACCTCATATTTCCCATGCGCTGTCCACACACAAAAACCTGCAGACGATCCCGCATCCTTTTACAAGTTAAGGGAGAAATCTTTTCCCGTCAATGGCGAGTGACTTGCAAATAAATAAGGAACCCTGAGGTAGAAAAATGAGTGGGAAAACATTACATTTGCCAGTGTCAGCAGCAGGAAATATTCACCCAGGGGTGAGGACGAGAAAGATGGTGAAGTGTTGGGAAAAGTGAAAAATTGTCATAAGCAAGAGCAAGATGGAACGTCACCAGCTACTCTAAAGGACATTTGTGTCCTGAGAAACAAAGTTCAACTATTATGCGCTCAAGTATAAACCAAAGTCACACGCTAGGAGTAAAAACCATGATATGATACCCTTTTATTACTTTCTCTCCGCGAACTGTGTACATAATGTATAGAGAATGTATTGCACTCCACCCAAAAATTCAATACCGAGATTTCACCGTAAATACATGTTTTAGGACCCCCTGAATACAAAAAAAGCATTTTCAGAAAAAGGTCCGTATGTGTCTATATGTGTGGACAGCATAGCTCAAACACGAAAGGACCATTAAATACCAAACTTGGTATTTAGGTTTGGTGTATTCCAAAGATGCGACACGAAGATTTTCAAGACACCCTCAACTACCCTTTACACGGATATCTACGTCTACTATTCCGTATATTAAAGATATCTATCATAACGGGTTCTCCATTCGTGGCTTCGTATCGTAGGCTCCCCGACAGGCTTCTGACCATTGGCTTTAAGTCCCACGAATACGGGGAGGATAAGCTGATTACGAAACGAAACTAATACTTAATTGCTGGAAGGCCAACTGTACCTCTAATTTAATCTTAATTTATCTTACATAACCATCTCATCTCAATATAAAACAATATTAATCTACTAAAATGAAGCTGTACCTATGTAACTATCACTTCCTATTTCTATTTTAATTTGATCTACTATTTTAATTTAAATTGCATAACTTTTTATCTAACTCCATTTTTTACACAAAATCCACTTCAGTTTCACTATGCTATTGTTGACGCAGAATTTAATGTCAAATTAATCTATGCAATCGAAAATAAAAGTATACTGCCCTAAAAGTAATAAACCATTTTAGTTTAGCTATTAAAGCTAATGAAATGTATGTAAAGAAATGGCAACGTGACGTCATCGCTTCACGATACGCACGAAAACTGCTTAAAATGGCGTGGTTTACGAAAGTAACATAGCCAAGGTTAGGTACCTAACAAAAAAAAAAAAAAAAAAAAAAAAAACTCATTATGTATAAAAGAGCTAAGAATTGGTGTTTAGAAAAGCATATTATGTATATAAAACATAAATAATCTCATAATACGAGAGAAGAAGGAGAACAAAAGATAACGAGATACTGGATGTAACAAAGCAAAAGAACAAAGCTAAACAAATAATTAATTTAGAAAAGTTAGTTCTTTGTAAGAACATTATTATGTAAATTATTCAAATGTATTAATTTTAATTACTAAAGGGTATAAACATGTATATTGTAAATGTATTTCACGAAATGTGAGATCATGGAAATCTGTCGTCACCATGGTGATGTGCAGATTACAATACTAAAAACAATAATCTTGAGCTTTTGTGTTAAAAGTGAACATGTTAGAAGGATCCGGTACACAGTCCACGAAAGTGAAGACGCTAAGAGTTCATTTGGGAAATGGAGATAAATATTACAGCAATTGTATTCTACTATAAGATATTGTATTCTACTAATTATCGTCAATGATTTATGTAAGTATATATTATAAAGCAGATATTGGGCACAGTTTTATTTAAAAGAAACCAGTTTAAGTCGGGGGGGGGGGCTTAATTCACCGCGTTGTTACAACAATCTATACAAATAAATCTCTCTTTACAGAAACCCTACCTTCCAAGCAAGGGGATTAAGATTATTTTACTATAGCTAGCAATCACTTAGTGGGTAACGCGGCCGAGTTGTGGAACGAAATCTAAAAGACTTCACCGCGGAGAATAGGTAATCTTGCAACTGTCTCAACAACTAAAAGACTGGCGCTAAACAATAATTCCAGTTTTGCCAACTGCAAGCGTGACCAACATAATTTATATCCAGCGGAAATTTTAAACTTATATAAAAAAGTTTAAATAATTACTACACCGAGGATCCAGGACGAGAGATCCCGAGACGCACAGCATCCCGAGACTACAAGCTACACAGACGACAAAGCTTCCCCGCCCCATTCTGCAAAAAAAAAAAAAAAAAAAAAAAAAAAATATATATATATACATATATATGACATAAATTATGTGTTTTAACAACGAGGTCTACAATTTTGTGTAGTAGGCTTTTGTTTATCTCGGTGTACAAGTTGTACAAAAGTTTTATAGAATGAAGGGTTCTTCAGAGACTATTCCCAGAAAATTCAGGATATACATTTCGTTTGGTATGAATATATCTTAAACATGCCATTTTAATAATAAAAAAGCATTATTGATATTTTTCGAGAAAATCAAAATTTAAAAAAAAATGTTGCTTGTGGGAATTTGGAGGGGGGAGATTATCTTGAAAATCTTCATGTCGCATCCTTAGAAAATTATGAACTAAATACCAAGTTTGGCATTTAACGGACTTTTCGTTTTTGAGCTATGCTACCTATAAACACACACACACTCTCTCTCTCTCTCTCTCTCTCTCTCTCTCTCTCTCACACACACACACACACACATTTGCACGCACTCACTCACACAAACGGATATGTTTCTAAAAAAATTGTTTTATTCAGGGTGTCTCAAAACATGTATTTCCGGTGAAATCTCCTAGAATTTTTGGGTGGAATGCAATACCTTCTGTATTCGCTATGTACTTTATACATACGTGCTAGAGAAAATAAACATCATGTGAAGATGGATCCAAATAATGTGAAGGCCAGTAGATATACTTTCACCTAGACAATTTGCCAGAACTGCGTTTAGGACAATTCCAAACGGCAAGACCAAAGGGAACATAGTGGCAATACTTGTTTCAAGGACTTTCTATTAACAAAGCTGTCTATTCAGTCCTCTCTAAAACTCAGAGAGATTTTTAATCATCATTTCTAAAAAAAATCTAATGATCCATTTCTAATTACATTCTCTAAATCTCTGTAACAAATTATTGTTAAAAAGCTAATTCTTCTATCTGCTTCATGATAATCGAGAAAAACATTAGCAGAAATTGTCCTTATTACTTGATTCCTTGTAGTATGAGAGAAAAAATCTAATATATTTTATTCACATGATATTCTCTCGCTGTTCGGTCCACAAATCTTTGTTCAAAACATTGATCTGTTATCTACATCATACTCATCAAGATAAACATACAACATTTGTCTTATTACTAGCTTCCTTGTAAGTAGAGGAGAAATAAGAAAATTCACAGGCTAAAGCGATAGTCTCGTGCTTTAAAAGCCGGGCGCTGTGTGAAACAATTGAAATTCCAGTCTCTTTGCTTGCCAGGAATAAACAAGCGAGAATCTACGAGAACGAATAGAATGTCTCCGTTTGAGAAAAGTTTAATTGGTAAAATTGAAATTAATAATCAGGAATATCTCGAAAACGATTAACTCTTAAAAAAAAAAAAAAAAAAAAAAAAAAGTATATAACATAAATTGAGTGTTTTAATGAGATCTACTTTTTTGTAGTAGGTGTACATTTTATTTCTCAGGTCAATATCTTGAATATACGATATTTTAATAAAAATCATTTAGAGTCATTTATAAGAAAATACAGATTAAAAAAAAAATTGCATGTAAAGGGTAGTTGGAGGTGGGGGGATTTTCTTGAAAAGCTTAGTGTCGCATCCTTGGAAGATATCAAACTTAAATACTAAGTTTGGTATTCAACGGTCTTTTCGTTTCTAAGCTATGCTGGACACAGATACACACACGCGCCCACACGGACCTTTTTCTAAACAATCTTCTTTTTTGGATTCAGGGGACCCAAAATTGGTATTTCCGGTGTAATCTCGGTATCGATTTTTAGCTGGAATGCAATACCTTCTCTATACACTATATAAATAGTGTAGAGAATGTAAAATAACTTGTGTTAGACTAAGTTTGGCTCAGGGTATTGACTTTCAGACGTAATAGAATTATCTGTACACCTTGTAAAAACAATAACTAACATGTGCGTCAGGCTATAGCTGTTTTAATACGTAAAAGAAACGTTGGAAAATAAATTATTAATATTCGGATCTATTAAATTTGTAAAAATATACTACGCAGATTCTAACACTTTTACAACGATGTGATATTTGATAACAAAAAAAAAAAGTTTAAAAAGACTAATTTTTCGCGTTTATTGTTAACTGTTGTGGTTTTACTGTTAACTGTTGTGGTTTTACTGTTTTCAATGATCTTTAATCATTCCTGTGCAGTTTATATTTTGTCCTATGCGCTTAAAAATGTCTTTGCTCAACTTTGTTTTGTTTGTTTATTATTTTTTGCGTCTTGCATACAAGACTGTATGTAACAATGCTTGTGTTTTTCTTATGTTCAGTACAAACCGAAAAACACAAATAAAATAGCATTTGAATGTAATTACATTTAAAATTACCATACAATATGGCAGGAAAATAACTTACATCTCATAGAATAAATATTTAAAAATCAAACTTTTTTTTAATTTTTTTTATTTCCAAACTCCAGGAGAATTGCAACATTTCTATGCGGCAAAGCGTTAAATGCTTAGTTTTTTCAAACAATGATTTCTGCCTCATGTACATGTTCTGTTAATTGGCAAAAATAATTTATTTTACATTTTATCTAAAAGACGTTTAAAAAATATATCGTATCACGACACTTCGTCTGGAATGAAAACATAATAATAATAATAATAATAATAATAATAATAATAATAATAATAATAATAATAATAATAATAATAATAATAATAATAATAATAATAATAATAATAATAATAATAAACATTTACTCTATGACAGGAATCAAACTCATAACCTTTGAGATATCAGCTCCCTGCGTTACGCATTAAGCCACCAGAGTAGTTAAAAAAACACCTACAGGGTAGGCTACATAACTCAAGAACGTGGTTAATAAATACTCAGTGTCGCACTGTCAGGTGATTAGTTCAAGATTTTACAGATTTTTACGACATTAAATCTTGAGAACGCTAGAAACGAACTGCTAAAAATCTATATTTCTATACTCGGGCTGAACTTTTAAAGACATTCCAAGCTGCTTTTGTCTAACACCGATTTATCAACACCCGATACTCACGTGCACAACCTCACAAATTATTTCGGTGTAGCTCATTAACACTCTGTATATCTGAATGCAATTTAGACTCGTTTATGTGGATGGTAGCACAACGTGCGATGAAGAATTTAGAGAATTTCCCTATGCGTACCCCTAACTTTTATTAAACAAAGGAAACCTACAATATATTTTGCTCTAAGAAAATAATAATTCTACATTCAACTCATACGTAGCCACTTTTATTAGGCCTTGTTTGCTGTTACGTTTAGTTTTTATTACTCCTTTTATTTACGCGTTCTTTTAGTTCGGAATGTAAATAAGGTATTATTCGAAAGGTAAGAAATTCTATTTGGATGTTTACCTGCAACTGAGCCAACATTTGCTCCAGGCTTGACGAGGAGGGGAAAATGTCGAGGTGGTGTCACGTGTGCTGCTGACACCAAGCGGGTGCTGCTGAAACTACTTGCTTCGCGCACTTCGTGTAGAGCACTGCTCTCTTCTGTGAGTCGTCGGAACATCACGAGGTTACGCTCCAGCCTCGGTAGCTCTGTTGATAATCAGGTTTTAAAACTCATAAAAATCTGTTCCCTATACATGACTTTCTCTACATCTCTGTAACAAATTATTGTTACAAAGCTAATATTCACCCTAATCGAGAAAAAATTAGCAGAAATAACTTATTACTTACTTCCTTATAAGTAGAAGCGAAAGCTGGTTGCTATGTCACTGAAGTTCCTTTGTTTGTACGGAAAGGAGTTGACATATTCCTGTATGAGAAAAGTATACATTTTTTTAAAAGCAGAAACCAATAATAAGGAAAATCTTAAAAATGAGCAACTCCACGAAAAAAATGAATGTGACATAAATTGTGTGTTTTATCGTGATCTACATTTTTTGTGTGATACGTTTTTGTTTCTCTTACGGTTTACGAGTTTTGCAAAATTAAAAAAAAAATCCAGAATAAAGAAATCTTTAGAGGCTATTCCCAGAAAATTCAAATACTCATTTTATTTGCATGCCAATATCGTAAATATAAGAGAATTTAATCAAAAAAGTTAGAGCCATTATTGAAAAATCAAAATTTTCTCCAAATAAAGAGTAGTTAGGGGTGGGGGAATTTTCTTGAAAATCTTCGTGTCGCATCCCTGGAAGATACCAAACTTAAGTACCAATTTTGGTATTCAACGGTATTTTCGTTTTTGAGCTATGCTGTCCACAGACACACACACGGACCTTTATCCAAAAACATTTTTTGGGGTTTCAGGGGTACCCAAAACTTGTATTTCCGATGAAATCTCTGTATCGAATTTTTGTGTGCAATACAATACCTTCTCTATACACCACCTACATAGTACGTGTAGAGAAAGTAATAACCAAGGGCTGCCAAAAGTTTCTATTTATTCAAAGGCCAGCTTTGCCAAGTGAAATTACAAACTATTCCAGTAAATATCTTCTTTTCTCTATTTGAGGTTGCGACTTCATAATCGAACAGCATTATAATGAAACACAAATAATAGTTTAAAATACATATACGCCCGCGTCCCTATATTCTCTACTAATCAAATAATATTTACACATACTATTTATTTTCATGGGTATTATACCAAAATATTGGCCAAAATTATCCAACAATATTCAACCCAAAGTAAATCTACGAAAACCTACTCAAGGAATAATGATGATGATGATGAAGGTAATAATAATAATAATAATAATAATAATAATAATAATAATAATAATAATAAAGAATCGTTACATTTTCAGAAGTACTTTCTTCTTATGATTAAGTTCTTGGGACAAGCCATGGCTTTTTTCTTTCTTTCTTTTTACTTTCTCTATATATACCATGTACATAGTGTATAGAGAAGATATTGCTTTCCACCAAAAAATTCAAATTCCCCGGAAATATATGTTTTAGGGCCCCCTGTATCCAAAAAGAAGTATTTTCAGAAAAAGGTTCGTATGTGTGTGTCGTATGTCTGTGAGCACGGTAACTCATCGCCCTCCGTGGTGTAATGGTACCATGCTAACTTCATATACCCAAGGTCGCGGGTTCAAACCCGGCGGAGGACAATGGATTTTTTCGGGTGTAAAAATCCTTAGCATGGCTTCCTTCGGAAGGGAAGTAAAGCTGTGGGTCCCGTGTCGTAGATTTACGGCACGTAAAAGAACCTCAAGCCTGATAAGAGAGGCCTCTAAACAAAATTAAGCGATCTTTCACGCCCAATATAGAATGGGACGCTGAGAACCAAAGCAGTTAAAGAGCGTCCATAAATAACAGGCCATTTTTTTTTCACATGGAATTTTTTCGTAAATTTTGATTTTCTAAAAAATGGCTCTAACGATTTTGATTAAAATATCGTATATTAAAGATATTTACCTGAAAAATAAAATGTATATTTTGAATTTTCTGGGAATAGATTTTGAAGACTACTTTATTCTGGGTTAATTTTACGGAATTTTGTATAACTGCTAAACCGTAAGAGATGGGCAAAAACTTACCACACAACAATTGTAGAGCACTTTAAAACACACAATTTATGTTATATACACTTTTATCGTGGAGTTGATTGTTTTTTAGATATCCCCTGTTTTTGGTTTCAGCTGTAAAAACAAACTTTTCTCATACTGGACTTTGTGAACTCCGGTCTATACAAACAAAGGAACTTCAGTCACATAGCAACCAGCTGGTGACTGTCAATTTAACCTATGGTACTTCCTTATTTCGCTTCTACTTACAAGGAAGCAAGTAATAAGACTATTTCTGCTATTTTTTTCTCGAGTAGCATGAAATAAATATAAGTATAAAATTTTTAACGATAATTTGTGGCAGAGATGTAGAGAAATTCATATGAATGGAACACATCAGATTTTTTTTTCTTTCTCTGGCTGTCTCTCTGCTATAACTTGAATTGAGCTTTCCTGTGTTGAGGATTAGTCTGTACCTTCCACAGAGTATGGACCTGAGAGTGGATGTGAGAAAACTTGCAGTAACAAAGTAAAAAATCTGATGTTTTCCATTCACATGACTTTCTCTACATTTCCGCAACTAATCATTATTAGAAAACTTATGCTTCTATTTAATTCACGCTAATCGAGAAACAATAGCAGAAATATCTTATTACTTGCTTCCTTGTAAGTAGAAGAAATAAGGTAGTACCTTAGGTTAAAGCGATAGTCTTTCAAAAAAAATCTTTCTCATACATTCAGGTTTATTAGAGAGGTTTTATAGTGGTGTTTTCTTATACTTTAGCACAGTGAAAATCAAGGCAAGAATGTGATTTAAATTGGTTTTAATAATTGTGGATAAATAAATATTTGTTCCTTATAAAATTGTGGGTATCAAACACATTTCATATTTTCAGAAGACATTTTTTTTGAGAAATGGATAAAGAAATCATAAAATCGTTGATATTATGTATGCAAATCTATATATAAATCAATGAAATAAAGCACATAAATAAAACGAATAATAAAGCTAATACGTAATTAATTTCGTGTGCAAAAATGTAAAACTGAGAGAAATACACAGAGAGAAGAAGTAGGATTAAAATGTAGCACATTGGTGATATAAACTGAACTTTAAAAAAGGAAAATTTTGAATATTTGCGGCAAAATGATTCAGAAATGTCTATAGAATGCTTATATGATATAATTAAAAATCTGATGTGTTCCATTCATATAGCTTTCTCTACATAGCTGTAACAGCTGATTCTTAAAAAGCATATTCTTCTGTCAACTTTATGATAATCAAGATAAAAATTAGCCGAAATTGTTTTAATTATCTGCTTGCTTCCTTGTAAGTAGAAGGAAAATAAGGGATTGCACTAGCTAAAACGATAGTCAAATATTTTCAAAGCCGGTTGCTATGCAGGATATTCACAACTTTCCGTGTGGGAAAAGTTAAAGTGTTCTAATCTGAAACAAATAACAAGGAATATCTCAGAAGTTGTTAATTCCACGCAAAAAACGTATATGATAGAAATTGCATTTTTTGTGATCTACATTTTTGTGTAGTAAATTTTTAACTAACTCTTATGATTTAAAATTTATGCAAAATTTAGCAAAATTCATTCATAATAAAGAGATCTTTAGAGGCTATTTGCAGAAAATTCAAGATATACATCTTATATGCCATATAAAAAATCTTTAATATACTGTATTTTAATCAATATCGTTAGAGCCACTTTTAAGAAAATCTAAATTTTTAAACATTTTTCCATGTAAAGTGTAGTTTGGGGTGGGGGATTTTTCTCAAAATCTTCGTGTCGCGTCCCTGGAAGATAGCAAACTTAAATATACCAAGTTTGGTATTTTACCGACTTTTCGTTTTTGTGAGTTATCGTGTTCACAGACACACGGACACACTCGCGCGCGCAGACCTTTTTCTGAAAATACATTTTTTTGCATTCTAATATCATTTCATGAATATAAAACCAAAACTATTTACTCTGGTAAAAGAGAAAAAATTTCCTTAATAGATTTACAATCTGGGGGAGGGGGGGGGGTAAAGGGGACCCTAAAATGTATATTTCCAGTGAAATCTCCGTGTCAAATTTTTGTGTGTAGTGCACTACTTTCTCTATACACGATGAACATAGTCGGTGTAGAGAAGGTAAAAATCGACAAATTAGTAACTTTTACCTACAAATTTCGTCCTGTGTCTCTTGCATGTTTAAAAGTCGAGAAGTAGAGTTTATATAATCTTTAATCTTACGCTATATCTTAGTTTACCTGCACAACATAGTGAAATTACTGTTTGGCTTGCAATAAAATTAATAAGCTCTGCAGAAAAACTTTCCCATAATGTGGGCTTACAAGTCTGCCATAAGGATACCCATCTCTCAAATGTTAAAAACCGTAATTTCTGGTCCATTTATTTAAAACTTTAATGTATCTATTAAAGTGTAATTTATAATACGCAAATTCAATTTAATGTATATTTTATAATTAGTTCCAGAGATTATTATTATTATTATTATTATTATTATTATTATTATTATTATTCGGTGTGTTCCACACTATAGTGGCTCTCTTCAGCTAAAGCGATTTTTCCTCTAATATATCCTCTTGTTTAAGATTCCTTACTTTCATACTTCTTATTTCATTCATCCAACGTTTTTTGATCTACTTTGCTCCTTTCTTTTACCGGTTTCCCATTAAATACGTTGTTTGGTATTGTATTGTATCTAAGAATAAAAAGATATAGGCAGTGAGATTCTTAAGGATGTACCCTTTTAGCCAAAAGTTAAAATAAAAATCTGATGTGTTCCATTCACATGACTTTCTCTATATCACTGCAACAAATTATACTATTTACTTCATCTAATGGAATAAAAATTAGCAAAATAGTCTTATTACTTGCTTCCTTGTTAGTAGAAGCGAAATTAGGGGGTACTACAGGTTAAAGTGATAGTCAAAAGCTGGTTGCTCTGCGACTGAAGTTTGTATAGACAGGAGTTCACAAAGTCCTGTATGAGAAAAGTATAAGTTTTTATAGCTGAAACCAAAAACAAGGAATATCTCAAAAACAATCAACTCCACGAAAAAAATGTATATCACATTAGTTGTATGTTTTAAAGTGCTCTACATTTGTTGTGTGGTAAGTTTTTGTCCATCTCTTACGGTTTAGCAGTTATGCAAAATTCCATGAAATTCATCCAGAATAAAGTAGTCTTCAGAGGCTATTCTCAGAACATTCAAGATATACATTTTATTTGTCAGATAAATATCTTTAATGTGTGATATTTTAAACAAAATCGTTAGAGCCATTTTTTAGAAAATCAAAATGCTCGAAAAAATTTCCATGTAAAAGGTAGTTTGGGTTGGGGGGATTTTTCTCAAAATCTTCGTTTCGCATCCCTGGAAGATACTAAACTTAAATACCAAGCTTGGTATTTTACCGACTTTTCGTTTTTGAGTCATCGTTTTCACAGACACGTGGACACACGGACACACTGACACACGGACATAAGGAGGACACACACACGGACCTTTTTCTGAACATATTTTATTTTGGATACAGGGGACCCTAAAACATATATTTCCGGTGAAATCTCGGTATCGAATTTTTTGGTGGAGTGCAATACCTTCTCTATACACTATGCACATAGTGAGTATAGAGAAAGTAAAAATAATGTAAGAGCTAGAAATTGATTATTGGTAACAAAAATTATGGAATGGCGAGAGAGAGGAATTGAAGAAAAATGTTGTGCTATATACCTATGGAAGAAGACGTTAATTATTAAAAGTATATCAATACACTGTAGAGATAAGTTTTCAGTTGTCTTACTAGTCAGAGAAAAATATATGATAATTAAATTAACTAAATGTTAATATTATTGGTTGATAACTTCACAATTAAACATTACATTTATTTATACTGAAAAGTACAGCTTGTGAAACAACTTTAAAAGGAGAATCTGCTAACAAATGAAAAATTGAGAAAAGAAAGTTCAGAATTATATGACTAAAAACACCCTCTGACTGTAGGCTGTTTAAAGGGAATTTAATATATTTTAAGACCCTTATAAGACTTTTTTCGCTTATTTGAAGATATTAGAGTGTTTTAATATTTATGAGGCTTTAATAAAACTAAAATCTGTGGTTAAATATTTTGATAACTTTTTACCCTTTTCACAGATGGTATTCTTAAGTTAATTGCTAATGAGTTTCAAGCCAGTTGTTAATGCAAAAACCATCTATAAATTATTGTCCTTGTTATACAATGTTTCTATGACTCATTACAAAACAATGGAGAAACTGAATTCTCCGTTTTGTTATGTTGGCAAGTTTGATGGGTTATATAAGGTTCTGAGAATGACGATAAAATACTGCTCGGCAGTGCCTGTGTCCAAAACCATTGTCTTTCTTAGCGTCCCAATGCATAGCTTCGTTTGAAATAAATACAAAGCCTGTTACGTAAAGTTGCTGTTGTATTAGAAGACATTCACACTAGATAACTACAAACACAATTGCGTTAAGCTCAACGGTTGACAGCAAGGGACAGCTAAAAAGATCTGATGTGTTCCATTCAACAAGTTATTGTTAAAGAGCTTATGCTTCTATTTATTTCATGCTAATCGACAAAAAAGTAGCAAAAATATTCTTATTACTTGCTTCCTTGTAAGTAGAAGCGAAATAAGGGAGTACCATAGGTTAAAGTGATAGTCAAAAGCTGGTTGCTATGTAACTGAAATTCCTTTGTTTATATGGAAACGAGTTGACAAATTCCTGTAAGAGAAAGGTAAGTTTTTTTTAGGTGAAACCACAATCATGGAATAACTCAAAAACGATCACCTCCACGAAAAAAATGTATATAACTTAAAGTGTGTGTTTTAACGTGCTCTACATTTTATGTTAGGTAAGTTCTTCTCCATCTCTTACGGTTTAGCAGTTATGCAAAATTCCGTAAAATTCATCCAGTATAAAGTAGTTTTCAGAAACTATTCCCAGAAAATTCAAGATAGACATTTTATTTGTCAGGTAAATATCTTTAACATACGATATTTTAATCAAAATCGTTAGAGCCATTTTTGAGAAAATCAAAATGTTCGAAAAATGTTTCATGTAAAGGGTAGTTTGGGGTGGGGGGATTTTCCTCAAAATCATCGTGTCGCATCCCTGGAAGATACTCAACTTAAATACCAAGTTTGGTATTTTACCAACTTTTCGTTTTTGAGTTATCGTGTTCACAGACACACGGACACACTGACACATGGACACACATACGAGACTTTTTTTGAAAATACTTTTCTTTTTGGACACAGGGGACTCTAAAACAAATATTCCCGGTGAAATCTCGGTATCAAATTTTTTGGTGGAGTGCAATACCTTCTCTATACACTATGTACATAGTACGTATAGGGAAAGTAAAAATCTGATGTGTTGTATTCAAATGAGTTTCTCTACATCTCTATAAAAACTATTATTCAACAGCTTATTATTCTACCTACTTCACTCTAATCAAGATAAACATTAGCGGAAATGTCTTTTTACTTGCTTTCTTGTAAGTAGAAAGGAAATAAGGGAATACAACAGGCTAAAGTGATAGTCAAATATTTTAAAAGCTGGTTACCATGCAGATGAAATTCGCTTCTTTGCATTAATAGGAGTGGACCAATTTCCGTATGAGAAATGTTTGTATTTTAACACTGAAACCAATAACAATTAATATCTCAAAAGTGGCCAACTCCATGAAAAAATGTATGACAAAAATTGTGATCAGATTTTAACAGATCTAGACTTTTTGTGTAGAAAATGTTTGTTTATATCTTATGGTTTACCAGTTATATAAAATTTAACAAAATTCATCCAGAATAAAGATCTCTTCAAAGGCCATTCCCAGAAAATTCAAAATAACATTCTATTTGTCATATATTTAATACAAGATCTTTTTTTTTTTAATCAAAACCATTAAATATTTTTGAGAAAATTAAAAGTTTCGAAATTTTTTCCATGTAAAAGATAATATGAGATCGAGGGACTTTTCTGAAAATCTTCGTGTCACATTCTTGGAAAATGCAAAACCTAAATAGGACACTTACGAACTATTTTCTAGAACTGCTTTTTTTGGATACAGGGGCCCTAAAACGTGTATTTTCTCTGAAATCTCGGTATCAAATTGTTGGGTGAAGTGCAATACCTACGTGTCATGTACTATTTACAAAAAGCAAAAATTGATAAAAATTAGCTGGCAAATATGATAAAAATCGTTGTCTGCAAATAAACATATCATAATGTAGTTCATGCATGTACGTGCAGTTAAAATAATCAAAACAGAACCTAGATGTGGTTACCAGCACTGAATGGAAACTTACATGTTGTGTTATATACATTTGACTTTCTATAACCTCCATCACCTTTAGAGCCTATAAAAGCTATTCTTACGAAAGCTGGTTTTTACTTTCTCTACACGTACTATGTACACTATGTAGGTATTGCACTCCACCCAAAAATTCGATACCGAGATTTCACCGGAATTATATGTTTTAGTGTACCTTGTATATAAAAAAAAGCATTTTCACAAGTTTGTGTGTGTGTGTATGTGTGTCTGTGAACACGTTAACTCAAAAACCGCAAAGTCTCTCAAAAGTTATCTCAAAATGACTCTCACGATTTTGATTAAAATATCGTATATTAAAGATATTAAACCTTACAAATAAAATGTATATCTTGAATTTTCGTGGAGTTCGTCGTTTTTGAGACATTCCCTGATATTGGTTTCTGCTATGAAAAACATACTTTTCTCATACATACATTTGTCAACTGCTGTCCATACAAAGGAATTTCAGTGACATAGCAACCAGCTTTTGATTATCACTTTAACCTATGGTACTCCCTTATTTCGCTTTTACTTACAAGGAAGCAAGTAATAAGTTTAATTCTGCTAATTTTTTGTGATTAGCATGAAGTAAATAGAAGTATAAGCTTTTTCAGAATAATTTGTTGCAGAGGTGTACAGAAAGTCATGTGAATGGTACACATCAGATTTTTACTTTCTCTACACGTACTATGTACATAGTTATAGAGAAGCTATTGCCTTCCACCCAAAAATTCGATAACGAGATTTCACCGGAAATATATGTTTTAGGGTACCTTGTAACCAAAAAAAGAATTTACACAAGTTTGTGTGTGTGTGTATGTGTGTGTGTGTGTGTGTGTGTGTGTGTGTGTGTGCCCGCGTGAACACGATAACTCAAAAACGAAAAGTCAGTAAAATATTAAACTTGGTATTTATGTTTAGTATCTTCCAGGGATACGACACGAAGATTTTGAGACAAATCCCCCCACCCCAAAAACTACCCTTTACATGGAACTTTTTTCCAAAATGTTGATTTTCTCAAAAATTGCTCCTACGATTTTTATTAAAATATCATATATTAAAGATATTAACTTGACAAATAAAATGTATATCTTGAATTTTCTGGGAATAGCTTCTGAACACTACTTTATTCAGGATGAATTTTACGGAATTTTGCATAACGGCTAAACCGTAATAGATGCAGAAAAAGTTACATAACAAAATATGTAGAGCACTTTAATACACACAATTTATGTTATATACATTTTTTTCGTACAGTTGATCGTTTTTGAAATATTCCTTGTTTTTGATTTTAGCTATGAAAAACTTGCTTTTCTCACACAGGACTTTGTCAACTTCTATCCATACAAACAAAGGAACGTCAGTCACATGGCAACCAGCTTTTGACTATCATCTTAGCCTTTGATACTCCCTTATTTCGCTTCTACTTACAAGGAAGCAAGTAATAAGACTATTTCTGCTAATTTTTATCGCTTAGCATGAAGAAAGTAAAAGCATTAGCTTTTTAACAATAATTTGTTGCAGAGATGTAGAGAAAGTCATGTGAGTGGAACACATCAGATTTTTTTACTACAGTTTGAAATAAATACATGCACATTTCGTTACAGATACAACATAAATAGCGATATTACAAATATATAATAAATAGTGAATATTTATTATTTATTTTACATAGTTTAACTTTAAATTTATACATTTTAGAAAGAGATTTTGTATTAATTTGATTTTAAGTTTATTTAAGTATATACAATTTTGACTTGTGGTGTCGTAGATGTAAGAAATTTGTCTTAGGTTATGATGTATTTGTCGCTATGTTTTATTAGATTTTAGTCAAATGTTGAACTACTTATATTACATGCGGTCTTTAAAATTCGATACTCTTTCAATGCAATGGTGAGAATCAACTGAAAAGTGACAGGACTTAAAACAGTGAATGCTTGCTCAATATCAGCCATTAGTGGTGCATATTTTGGCTTATGCCACAAAAATGTTATTTGGAATAAATTGTGTGTGTATCGCTTAATGTTTGCCAATATTATAGAAAATATCTTCCGAATGAAAACGACCGCACATGCTATTCCCAGGAAACTCAAGAAGTGCATTTTATTTGTCATGAAAATATAAATTTATTATAAGGTACTTTAGTCAAAATCACTAGATAAGTTTTGAGAAAATATGAAAAGTCATAAAAAGTATGAGAAGGGTGGTTGTTATCTTGAAAAACGTTCGTATCTCATCTTTGAAAGATACTATACTTAAATGCCAAGTTTGGTATTTACTCGAGTTTTCGTTTATGAATTATGCTATTCAGCACACACCCAGCCACACATGTAGGCCATTTTCTAAATTTTTTTGGATACAGGGGTACTCAAAACGTGTGTTTCCAGTGAAACCTCGGTTTGAATTTTTACTTCCCCTTTTACTACAGCCACGTAGTAATGAAAGAATAAGTGTATTTATTGACATAACAGTATCACACAACGAGCTTCAACAATCACACGGGTCCACAGACCGTACGAGCTTTTGTAATACACAGAATAGTAAGCAATATTAAAACAACACCAGAGAGTTAAAAAAGTAAAAACGAAAATAAAAAGACAAAGATATTCATTTAAATTTACAGCACATTAATGTACCCTTTTATAATCGACAAGCACAGTGAAGACAAATATATACACATAATATATATATAATAACTCCATCCACAGCTCACGGGGAATCTTAGCTTACCGCCCGGCCGCTGCGTCCATTACAGACGTCATGGATGGGGTGCAGAATTGGAGGGTGAGACGTGGTCAGCGCCTCGAGCCCCCCCCCCCTCGGCCGGTTAATGCCTGACCTGGAGCCGATACTTCTCCATCGGCTCCTCAATTGGACCCCCAGGGACCTTACGAGGCTGAGTGCACCCGGGCCAGGTCTCCCGCTTGGTAAGCAGCTGCGCTACCTCCGCGCTAAGGAGACGACCGATATATATACGTAACCACAACACAACAATGGGATAAGTATGACATAAAATATATGTTAGAAAAACATTGTAATCACATTTGTTTAGCTATAGAAGGTATTAATATTCCTGTGGAAAATGATGTTACAACTATAGTGATTTTTCAGCTTTGGATCCTGAAATTTAGAATTGGAACTCCTTAGAACTCGACGTATTTAATTAATTATTATTACTACTGCTACTACTATTAATTATAAAAATAATAACAATAATAATAATAATAATAGCACTAGTACTGTATCGAACCATTATCAGTATCAGTATTCATATATATATGTATATATATATATAATATATATATATATATTATATATTACACATATATATGTACATTTCATGTATTTTAGATATAAGCAAATTGACATAGATAATGAATGTGCACGGCTGAGCATGACGCAGCAATATGATGTTACACATATTGCTATGAGATGCAGATTTGTGTTGAAGCAAAGTCGGAGGAAAATTGACTTAAGAGATCTTTAAAACTGCAGCATGTACTGAAATATCGATTTTCAGTAACTCATCATTCGCGTGCTGAAGATTTACTGCCATAAAGATGTCTCAAATCTCTAACAAATCACTTGACAGTGCGACACTGAAGATCGATTAACTACGTTCTCTCTAGGGATATTTCCTTAATTGCTCGTCTGGCTTAATCCTTAATAGCAAAAGCTGTTGCTCAATACCAGTTATTTTTACTTTCTCTACACGTGCTATGTACATAGTGTAAAGCGAAGGTATTCATTTAACCCAAAAATTCGATACCGAAATTTCACTGGAAATACACGTTTTAGGGTCCCTGTGTCCATAAAAAAGGTATTTTCAGAAAAAGGTCCGTTTGTCTGTGAACACTGTAACTCAAAAATGAAAAGTCAGCAAAATACCAAACTTGGTATTTAAGTTTAATTTCTTCCAGGGATGCAACACGAAGATTTTGAGAAAAATTCCCCCACCGCAAACTACCTTTTACATGAAAAAAAGTTTGAACATTTTGATTTTCTCAAAAATGGCTCCAACAATGTTGATTAAATTGAAACGTATTTAATCCACATGGCAAGCAGCTTTTAAAATATTTGACTATCGTTGTAGTCTAGTGTATTCTCTTATTTTCCCTCTACTTACAAGGAAGCACGTAATTAATCAATGTCTGCTAATGTTTATGTTATGGTTATGTCGAGCAAATATGCTTATTAACAAGAATTTGGAAAAGTACCACTATCATTTCCTTGATACTACTCACTGAGGTTAGTTTGCATGCTGACAAATGTCTATGAGACAATATAGAGAACATATACACCTTTCTGAATTTGCTGATACGCACCTCATTTATGGTGAATGGAGAATTACTGGTTATTCGTCTCAAACCCAAAATTTTAGATAGAACACGACAATCGTTTCTTCGCCGCGTCAACTTTATCTTGAAAATACAAGTCACCATTGCAAGCAGTTCTTATGAAGCTGAAATAAAGACTTTTGAGTTTTTATTTTAAATTATTTCTTTTACCCTTTAAACTACTTACCCTTTTGAAGTACAGCATGTCAAAGTTAGGAAGGCTTGTAATTAATTGTACTGTTAGGTATGCTGAAACAAAAATCAATAAATTGATTCCTGAACTAAATTCTTCGGTAATTCTGCATTATGTCTACTAAAAGAAAGTAAGAAATATATGCGGAAAAAACACTTGGTTTCGAGATTCGAGGTTGAAAACAAATATTGCCTATTATACAAAATCTAATGTCATAACTGTTATACCCTTCGTTTTTATGTGTTATGCTCCATAAGAAGCACTATAACAAAGACAACCCAGAAACTCAAAGAAAAGAATTAGGTTCTTTCATAAAAATTCATGTATTACATTCAGCTGGCTTTCTCTACCCAGTATGTATATTATATACATTTTATAATTATTTAAAATAAAGGTTTAGTTTTAATCTAGGTTAATCGAAAATAAAATTTTCAGAAATGGTTTAACTATACTTTTCGAAATAAGTACAAAACGAATACAGGAAATACGATAGTCAAATGTTTAAAAATTGGTAGCTATATTATGTCCTTGAAATGGCTTAACTTACTATCGTAACATCGTAAAAAAACAACTGAACTGTTACAGCAGTTTCAAGAAATAGTATTTAAACATTTCAGTCAACAAGAATGGAATCTCTCGGAAATGACTAGTGCCGTTATGTGTTTTAAGTGAGATATGTATTTGCGAAATCTTACCCATCTGTTAATGTACAGTAATAATATAAGATTATCTATAGAGTATTTATACCAAATGAAGGAGTTCATAAACTATTCTCAGAAACGTTATCTAAATTTAGTATCGTCTAAATTGCTTCAATATATGGTATTTATTTAATAACATATTAAGAAAAATAACGAAAACTTAAGCATATAATGAGAGTTTGAGGTAAGGACATTTTTTGAAAATCTTCGTGTTTTATCTTCAGAGGTTATTAAACCGAAATCCTGTGTTTATTACACATGTGTACACAGAGAGACGACAGATATAAACCGGACCACTTGATGGTTTTTTTTTTTTAATTCAGGGGGCAACGAAACATATGGCTATCTTCGGGAAATTATGGTATATATTTTAGTTTAATGGAATGACAAATAACTTGCACAATTTAAGTAAGGAAAAATAGAATATAAATGGCGTGTTATTTATGGACGCCCTTTAACTACTGTGGTTCTCAGCGTCCCATTCTAAACTGGGCGTGAAAGACCGATTAATTTTGCTCAGAGGCCTCTATCAGGCTTGAGGTTCTTTTACGTGCCATAAATCTACGACACGGGATCAACGGCTTTACTTCCCTTCCGAAGGAAGCCATGCTAAGGATTTTTACACCCGAAAAGATCCATCGTCCTCTGCAGGGTTTGAACCCGCGACCTTGGGTATATGAAGTTAAGTAGGGAAAGTAGTATTAGGAATAAACATAAGGAATTCGAAGAGTAGTAAAAACATTAATGTGTTACACTCACATGACTTTCTCTAGCTACTGTACAGACAAACGTCTTACAAGAGACAATTCTTCTTTCAACACCACGCTAATTGAGGTAAACATTAGCAGAATTTTGTTACTTAGTTCCTTATAAGTAGAATGAAACTAAGGGAATGCACTAGACTAAAGTGATAGTCAAATGTTTTAAAAACTGTCATTATGCAATTGTCATTGCAAATCGCCTCTTTGCTTGGCCAAGTGTAGAACAAAAGAAAAACGGACACATCTGTCTGTGAAAAGTATAAGTACTTCACAACTGAAACTAATAACAAGGAATACCTCCACTACGGTAAGTCCCACGAAAATAATGTATATGACGTAACTTGTGTATTTTAAATAGATTTACGTTTTTTAGTAGGTTTTTTTCTATCTCTTACGGCTTACTAGTTATTCTAAATTAAGCAAAATTCATCCAGAATAAACCGGTCTTTAGAAGCTATTCTCAGAACATCTTTTCGTTTTTGAGCTATGCTGCCCACAGTCACACACACACACACACTCATATACACAGACAGACAGACAGACACACACGGACATTTTTCTAAAAATGCTTTTTTTGGTTTCAGGGGGTCTCAAAACATATATTTCCGGTGAAGTCTCGGTATCGAAATTTGGGTGTAATGCAATACCTTCTCTATACAGTATGTAGTACGTGTAGAGAAGTAAGAAAAATCATAGAAAATAATGGATTGGGGGTGTTTGGAGGACAAAAGAAACAAACAAGAAAAATTTCTAGAAAACTGCCAGAATAAGGTTTGAAGATATCGAGATATAAAATTTTTTCGATCAATTAACTGAGAGGAGGTCATTAGTATTTTGTGCTACCCTGAATATCAAATGATTGAGAGGGAAATTTATAGACAATAATGAAGAAAGTGGAGAGGGCAATGGTTAAGAACAGGAATAAGGAGACTAAAATGGCAACGAAATGACTATCCTCAAGGTGAATGTCCATTTTGTGGGGGAAAAGAAGATATTTAACACACCTTATACGAATACAGGAAAACAGAGTTTTGGAGAAAAAAGAGTGTTGCTACAGTGAATAACGCTCTTACTAATATTAATAACATTTTAATCAAAAATAGCAAATTGGACAATATTTGGAGAAAGTAAAAAACACGAGGAAATGCACTGTAAAAGTAGGGAAGAACCAATAATTTATAATTATTAACATGAAAATAAAACATTTGTAATAAATTAGCACTTCAATAATATTGTAACAATGCAGTAAGACATTATCGTTTTGCACAATATACGTAATTTTTACTTTCTCTATACGCACTATGTACATAGTGAATAGAGAATGTATTGCACTCCACCAAAACATTCGATACCGAGATTTCACCGGAAATATATGTTTTAGGGTCTCCTGTATCCAAAAAAAGTGTTTCCAGAAAAAGGTCCGTGTGTGTGTGTGTGTGTGTGTGTGTCCGTGTGTCAGTGTGTCCGTGTGTCTGTGAATACGATAACTCAAAAACGAAAAGTCGATAAGATACCAAACTTGGTATTTAAGTTTAGTATCTTCCAGGGATGCAACACGAAGATTTTGAGAAAAATCCCCTTACCCCAAACTACCCTTTACATGGAACCTTTTTTCGAAAATTTTGATCTTCTAAGAAATGGCTCTAACGATTTTGATTAAAATATCGTATATTCAAGATATTTACACCACAAATAAAATGTATATTTTCAATTTTCTGGGAATAGCCTCTGACGACCTCTTTATCCTCGATCACTTTTACGGAATTTTGCATAACTGTTAAACCGTAAGAGATGGACAAAAACTTACCACACAACAAATGTAGAGCAGTTTAAAACACACAGTTTATGTTATATACATTTTTTTCGTGGAGTTGATTGTTTTTGAGATATTCCTTGTTTTTGGTTTCAGTTATAAAACATACTTTTCTCATTCAGGACTTTGTGAACTCGTGTCCATACAAACAAAGGAACTTTAGTCACATAGCAACCAGCTTTTGACTATCACTTTAACCTATGATAGTCCCTTATTTCGCTTCTACTTACAAGGAAGCAAGTAATAAGACTATTTCTGCTAAATTTTTCTGATAAGCGTGAAGTAAATAGAAGTATAGGCTTTTTAAGAATTACTTGCTGCAGGGATATAGAGAAAGTCATGTGAATGGTACACATCAGATTTTTTAAAATATTACATGTATAAAAGATAGAGGGAAGGAATGTGCTTATTTTGCAAGTTCTTAGGAAAGAAGAACCTACAAAATGCAATTCATACTTATAATCATGCTTGATTTTCTTTAGTCTACGACGAGTAGGTAACAAGAATGTGCGATAAATTAATAAAATATTTAAAAATAAAAACACTAATTATAATTATAATAAATATAAAATAAATAACAATGGTTTAATTAGCATAAATATTAAAGAATTTTATATATAATTATAATAATAAATAATAAAATAAATTATTATAAATAGTGATTAAAAGAATAAATAAATAATAAATTAAAATAAAATACATTTACAAAAGGATGATAACAAATAATTCAATATATTAATTACGCTATAATAAAGTGTTAATTAATATTAATTAATAATGAAATTTTAAAATAATAACCTAAATTTAAAACAAATGTATATACTTTGAAATTTTTAGGTAATTAATAATAAATAACATAATACATAAACATTTTAATATTAGGTTTAATTTTGATAAATATATAGGTTCAGATGTATAATTTAATTTAAATTGTTTAATTTGTTATTAGTCTGACAATAGTTTACTTTATTTTGTATTTTAAAAAAAATTGTTAATAAATAAAATAAGGTCTGAGATATTTGCCCTGGTGTAAGCAATTAAATACCGTGGTATAGTAATGAGATTTTGTTTTTATTTTTTCTATTTTTGTTTTTTAGTTTAGGAGTAGGTTGCAAAATACAAACTTTAAGCAGTATGTGTAAATAAACAGCGCACAATAGAGTTTGCGATTTGCTATAGTGATTTATAATACATTTGATATTTCTCTGTATATTCAATTGGCCCAACAAAACATTTTAGTATCTGCGTTTCCATTTTCAATTACCATCAATAAACCTTATCCTCCATTGATCAAATAACAAGAAAGTGGAGAGAATAATGAGCTTAGAACTCTTTTGACATGCACAAAAGCGCTGAGATGTGAAATCCAAAACGTCGATTACTTACTCTTCCCATCTATAACAAACTCTTGCTTATTCGTCTATCTACTTCATGTTTATAGAATAAACAGTTGAATAAAGTACGAGAATAGGCTTAAGCAATAGCCAAGTCTTTTATTGGCTGGTTAATATGCGACGGCTTTGAAATTCATTCTCTTTGCATGACGAGGGATAAAATATTTGAAATAATACGTACACATGCCTTTCTCTACCCATTCTAAAACTATTATTAGAAAAGATTATTCTACTATCAGCTTCATGTTAATCGAGATAAACATTTGCTGATATTGCCTTATTGTTTACTAACTTAGCAAAACCAGTAGTATTTATTTATTTATTTATTTTTGCAGTGTAACGTGCTTTAACTTGATACGTCTTATGAGACGAAGAATATGTATGAAATAATGCTAAAATAAGCTATGTGTGTATTAGGCTTAAAATTAATTGACATTCCAGTTAAGAAAATAACCCCGTTAAAAGCCTTAGCCGGTAGCTCAGCTAAACTAAGTTTCGAGCTCATTAACTTTTAAACGTGAGGAGGACACGTAATTCCCAGATCACAGAGATAAGCTAGTAGGTTATATTTAAATTGAAACTTTTAAGAGCTGTTCGAAACATGATGAGGTTGAAATTCCGTTCTAAAGAGAGCATACTGTGTATGCCATGAGAGATGAAAGAGAGAGGGAAAAAGTGCAGGTATTTGAAAATTCAAATCTATAAACTGCGCATATTTTGGAAATGGTAAAGCCTACAAAAATGCTTGACATAAATTGAGTATATTTCAACCAGATCTACATTTTTTAAGCAGTAAGATTTCATCTACGGCTTACGGCTTACTGTTAGTAATGGCCACTCAGAATGAAGAGAACTTCAAACAATATTCTCAGAAAATTAAAAAAATTGTCATAATAATATGTTATGAACTATTTTTTAAAAAATCAAAAATTTCGACAAATTGTTCTATATAAAAGGTAGCTTCAGCGCAGGGATTTTCTTGAACATTTTCGTATGGCATTCGTGGAAGATCGAGAACCTGAAACATCTAGTTCGGTATTTAATGGATTTTTCATTTTTACTTTTTCTGCTGATAATACAAGGGTCCCCTGAATTAAAAGTACAATATTTTTAGAAAAAGGTCTGAGTCCGTGTGTCTGTGAACACTATAATTCAAAAGCAAAAATTCTATTAAATACCTACTTGATATTTAAGTTCAGCAAGTTCCAAAGGATGCGATACGAAGATTTTGATGAAATTCCCACCTACTAGCCTACTATGCAAAAGTTCGAATTTTCTCAAAACTTCCTAGAACTATGTTGATTAAAATACCGTATATTAAATGCATTTATGTTAAAAATAAAATCTATATATATGATTTAATTGTTTTTTCATACAAGCCGTGTGTAGAACAGGAGTTCGATAGGTAGAGACAGACTGAAAAATTCCATGCCATAGCCGGAATTTGAACCACGGATCTCCCGGTCTCTAGCCGATTGCTCTACCGTGGCCACATGCGGGCATAGCATTGGATTTCTCAACTGACTCGCATGTTTCCCGTTAAACCACAAGGTAATCTCAAATTCAATGACAACCCCAATGGCGACTTACAGTGCTGCAAGTACTTTAAGTCCCAGGATTCACAGTATAGCCAACTCTTATAGTCAATTTTTTTTTTCGTAAAAGCCGTGTAGGACAGGGCATTGATGGCTGTGGCATTGCATTTTTCGGTCTGTTAATGTCCATCTGGATGATCATTAAGTAGATATAAAAATAAAGTGTTTAATAATAATTTGTTAAGGATATGTAGAGAACGTGATGTAAATTGAACACATTAGATTTTAATTCAAAATATTCTCGGGCTTCTAGCCAGGTGAAAACTTGGCTTGACACCAACGTTTCGAAGAAGTGCATCTTCCTCGTCTTCAGGGTGAACTGATCAGTATCGAAACGTTGGTGTCAAGCCAAGTTTTCACCTGGCTAGAAGCCCGAGAAGATTTTGAATTAACACGTCGCCAGGAAAGCTTCAGTTCTTATTTTACATTAGATTTTATATGTTTGCACTATTTGTTTTCTCTCTCTCTCTCTCTCTCTCTCTCTCTCTCTCTCTGTCAATTGCCTGTATCCATGCGCCACCAGTGTGCCGTAGTTTTAATCCGCAGTTTCTATACATCCCATTATATACCGACGTGGGGCTCACGCTAGTGTCCTTTTACTTTCTCTATACGCACTATGTACATAGTGTATAGAGAAGGTATTGCACTCCACCCAAAAATTCGATACCGAGATTTCACCGGAAATATATGTTTTAGGGTCCCCAATATCCAAAAAAAGCATTTTCACAAAAAGGTCAGTGTGGGTGTGTGTGTGTCTGTGAACACGATAACTCAAAAACGAAAAGTCGGTAAATACTAAATTTGGTATTTAAGTTTAGTTTCTTCCAGTGATGCGACACGAAGCTTTTGAGAAAAATCCCCCCACCCAAACTACCCTTTACATGGAACTTTTTTCGAAAATTTCGATTTTCTCAAAAATGGCTCTTGCGATTTTGATTAAAATATCGTCTATTAAAGATATTTACCTGACAAATAAAATGTATATCTTGAATTTTCTGGGAATAGCCGCTGAAGAGTAGTTTATTCAGGATGAATTTTACTGAATTTTGAATAACTGCTAAACCGTAAGAGATGGACAAACACTTACTACACAAAAAATGTAGAGCACATTAAAACACACGATTTATGTTATATACATTTTTTACGTGTAGTTCCTAGGTTTTTGAGACATTCCTTATTTTTGTTTTCTGCTATGAGAAACTTTTACTTTTCTCATACAGGAATTTGTCAACTGCTTCCAACAAAGGAACTTCAGTGACATAACAACCAGCCTTTGATTATCACTTTAATCTATGGTACTCCCTTATTTCGCTTCTACTTACAAGGAAGCAAGTAATATGGCTATTTCTGCTAATTTTTTACTGATTAACATGAAGTAAATAGAAGTATACACTTTTTAAGAATAATTTGTTGCAGAGATATAGAGAAAGTCATGTGAATGGTACACATAAGATTTTTACTCATTTTTTCACTATTTTTCCTAAATTTCCTGTGTTCACCGTTTTCTGATTGAAAAAACACATACTCATTCACAAACACACTCATGCCCAAGGCTGGACTGGAACCCAGAAACACCAAAGCGAGGCCCCCTCCCGTGATCTTCGGATTAAAGGGCCTGCGCCTAACCAACTGAGCCACCCAAAAAGACACACGCGCACATTTCATTTTTCTACTTTTTTTTAAATCAGAGGGTTTTAAAATGTACATGTACGGTGAATCCCATTATCAAGTGTTTGGTGAAATACAACAATTGCTATAGGAGAAGAAAAATACCCTTTGTAGTACTGATTAATTATGAGATGCGAACGTAGCAGCCATCAATTCCTAGTTGATTAGTTATAGGGAAGAGTTCTTTAATGTTGGAAGAACCGCTCAACACTCAAAGGTAGGCCCAGCAGCTCAGTTGGTAGAGCACTTGCCTACTCTGCGAGTGATACCGGGTTTCTCCAGCCAAGAGTATCTCCTACCCTCCCCATAGTTGAGACCTATAAATGTGTGTGTGTGTCCTCTAATGATAAAAATCATATGTGTTCCATTCACATGATTTTCGTTACATCTCTGAAACAGAGTAATGTTAAAAAGCTTATGTTTCTTTTTAATTCGTGCTAATAGAGAAAAACTTAGCAGAAATAGTCTATTACTTGCTTCCTTAGAATGTCTCAAAGACGAGCCACTCCACGAAAAAAATGTATATAACATAAATCGTGTGTTTTAAGATGCTCTACACTTTTTGTGTGGTAAGTTTTTGTCTGTCTCTTACAGTTTAGCAGTTATACAAAATTCTGTAAAAATCATCCAGAATAAAGTAGTCTTCAGAGGCTATTCCCAGAAAACTCAAGATATAGATATTATTTAGCAGCTAAATATCTTTAATATACGATATTTTAAACAAAATCGTTAGAGCTATTTTTGACGAAACCAAAATTGATTAAATTTTTTCCATGTAAAGGGTAGTTTGGGGTGCGGGGATTTTTCTCAAAATGTTCGCGTCGCATCTCTGGAAGAAACTATACATAAATACCAAATTTGGTATTTTACTGACTTTTCGTTTTTGAGTTATCGTGTTCACAGACACACGGACTTTTTTCTGAAAATACTTTTTTACGCTCTCTACACGTACTATGTACATTGTGTATAGAGAAGGTGTTGCATTGCACCCAAAATTACGATACCTAGATTTCACCGGAAATTCATGTTTTCGGCCCCCCTGAATCCAAAAAAAAGCATTTTTGGAAAAAGGTCCGTGTGCTTGTGTGTGTGTCTGTGGATAGCATATCTCAAAAACGAAAAGACCGTTAAATACCAAACTTGATATTTAAGTTAAGTATCTTCCAAGGATGCAACACGAAGATTTTCAAGAAAAATCCCCAACCCAACTACCATTTACATAGAACTTTTTCGAAAATTTGGATTTTCTCAAAAATGGCTCTAACGATTTTGATTAAAATATCGTATATTAAAGATACTTCCTTGACAAATAGTATGTATATCTTGAATTTTTTGGGAATTGCCTCTGAAGACTATTTTATTCTGGATGCATTTTACATAACTGCTAAACCGTAAGAAATGGACAAAAACTTACCACACAAAAAATGTAGAGCACATTAAAACACAAAATGTATGTTATATAATTTTTTTTCGAGGAGTTGATCGTTTTTGAGATAATTCTTGTTTTTGGTTTCAGATTTGAAAAACTTGTACTTTCTCATACAGATATTTGTGAACTCGTGTCCATACAAAGAAACTTCAGTCACCTAGTAACCAGCTTTTGACTTCACTTTGCCTATGATAATCTCATATTTTGCTTCTACTTACAAGGAGGCAAGGAATAAGACTATTTCTTCTACTTTTTCTCGATTAGCAGGAAGTAAATAGAAGAATACGCTTATTAACAATAATTTGTTACACAGAAGTAGAGAAAGTCATGTGAATGGAACATATAAGATATTTTTGCATACAGGGGACCCTAAAACAGGTATTTCAGGTGAAATTTCGGACATAGTACGTGTAGAGAAGGTAAAAAGCACTTAAAAATAGAACTGTATGTTCGTGTTTGCAACTAAACATAGTTACGTTAAGCTAAATGAATACCTTACGGCCGGCTAGAAATGTTTGGAACCCAGAGTGTGCCGGTGTGGTATTACTTCCCAGAGAGAATTCAGCCATCCAGAATGATATCGCCAACATTACAACTTGGCTAAATAGGCATTAGTTTTGGTTTTAGCCAACTTCCTGCTTTAAATGACTTAGAGTTTCAACACCATCGGTTTCACCTACTCCACACAATTACAGCCCGCAATATAATTACTAGCACGGACTACATTACTGAGATCATATCTCTTGCAGCTCTGTCTTCGGGAAACAAAAGGATATCCCCAAACCAGGAGACTTGCTCCGTAACGCTGCATACTCGACGGTTAAACTCCCCTAACGCATTCATTTGGGCTTCCTTAAAACACATACGCTTGGTGACCTAAAAGTTATTTGTCGAACCAGGGTATTAAAATCGCAATCTATTTACATACCGATAAATGTCACCGCAATTGGCTTCATGCGCAGGTGGAGTTCAACTTCAATGTGAACTTAGAAAAGACTTCTTGGCTTTTCTCTTAAATCTTATCAGTCTTTTGAAATAATACGCATTATTTCTGTGATATATAAAATCCGCTTTATGTAGAGAGTCATAATCTATACTAATATTAAATCTACTTTTCTTAATTCCTTTAAAAACTGACCTGAATCAAATATTTTATTTTACAAAGAATAGGGAAAATAAACTAATCATTTATAATATAATAATAAGTCATTAACACTACAGCTCACAAAGAACCTTGGACTACCGCCCGGCCTCTGCGTCCCGCATTTCGGTCCATGACAGACGTGATAGATGGGGTGCAGTATTGGAGAGTGAGACGTGGTCAGCGCCTCGAACCCCCCCCTCGGCCGGTTAATGCGGTCTTCATGACCTGGAGCCGCCAGGGACATGAGGCTGAATGCACCCCAGTCCAGATGTCCCAGCGGAGGAAAAATCGGGAATCGAACCCAGATCTCCCACTTGGCAATCAGCAACGCCACCTCGGCGCTAAAGTAATAACAACTAAACATATATTTTAATAGAGGTGTAGGTAAATATTAACAGAGATCTAATAAAACATAATATTACATCATAAACAAAGATAAATTTCTCAACCAAAATGACAAACTAGAGGAGTTTTCAATCTGAAAGAACTGTCATATTCTTTCACAATATACATTATATTTGACAGTAAATATCTTAAATATTAGCAATCTGAATCAAAATCGTTTGAGCCATTTTAGAGAAAACCAAAATTTTCGAAATTTTTTCCAAGTAAAGGTGTTACAGTTAGGGAGATTTTCTTGAAAATCTTCGTGTCGCATCGTGTTGTAGGATGCTGAGCTTAAATATCAAGTTTGAGCTGAACTATTCGTTTTTGAGCTATGCTGCTCCCCTCCCCCCACACTCACACTGAAAGACAAACATATACTCGAACATTTTTGATTTTCTAAAATATTTCTAACGATTTTGATTAAAATACCTTATGTATAAGATATTTTTGTGACAAAGGGAATGAATATCTTGAATTTTTTTGGAATAGCCTCTAAGGACCTCTTTATTCTGGATGACTTTTATATAATTGGCAAACCGTAAGAGATATACAAAAACTTACAACACAAAAAATGTAGATCTCATTAAAACACACAAGTTATGTCATATAGGTATATTTCTGTTGTAAAGTTAACCGTTTTCGACATATTCTCGATTATTAAAATTTTCTCACAAGGGAAGACTTCTTTTTTTGTCGATTCTCGTTTGTTTATTTCTGGCAAACAAAGAGATTGGAACTTCAATTGTTTTACATAGCGACCGGCTTTTAAAGAACAAGACTATCGCTGTAGCCTATGCATTTTCTTATTACCCTTCTGCTTACAAGGAATCTAGTAATAAGAATAATTCTGCTTATGTTTATGTTGATTAGCATGAATTAATGTTTTAGATAAAGGTTTGTTTACCGAGCAGCTAGAGGACATCATGTGAATGGAACACATTAGATTTTTACTTTCTCTATACGTACTATGTTCATAGTGTATAGAGAAATTCGATATCGAGATTTCACAGGAAATACATGTTTTGAGACCACCTGAATCCAAAAAAAGCATTTTTAGAAAAATGCCCGTGTGTGTCTGTCTGTCTCTGTGTATGTGAGTGTGTCTGTGCGTCTGGGGGCAGCATAGATCAAAAACGAAAAGATCGTTAAATACCAAACTTGGTATTTAAGCTCAGTATCTTCCAAGGATGCGACACGAAGATTTTCAAGAGAATCCCCCACCCCAAACTACCCTTCACATTGAAACATTTTCGAAAATTTTGATTTTCTAAAAAATGGCTCTAACGATTTTGATAAAAATATTATATATTAAAAATATATACTTGAAAAACAATATGTATATCTTGAATTTTCTGGAAATAGCCTCTGAAGACTTATTTTATTCTGGATGAATTTTACGGAATTTTGTGTAACTGGTAAACCGTAAGAGATAGAGAAAAACTTATCACACAAAAACTATAGAGTACATTAAAACACACAATTTATGTTGTATACATTTTTTCATGGAGTTGATCGTTTTTTGGATATTCCTTGTTTTTTGATTCAGCCTTAAAGAACCTATACTTTTCTCATACAGGAATTTGTCAACTCCTGTCCATACAAACAAAGGAACTTCAGTGCCATAATAACCATCTTTTGCTATCACTGTAACCTATGTTACTCCCTTATTTCGCTTCTACTTTACAGGGAAGCAAGTAATAAGACTATTTCTGCTAATTTTTTCTAACTTAGGATGAAGTAAATGGAAGCATAAACATTTTAACAAAGCAGAGATATAGAGAAAGTCATGTGAATGGATTACATAAGAATTGTTCTCTTCTACTTACAAAGAACTAAACAATGACAATTTTTGCTAAGGTTTATCTCGGTCATCATGAAGTAGACATGTAGAATAATAAGAGAGGCAAGTGAATGGAACACATCAGTCTTGTTTATATAAAGGACCTTAAAACACGTATTTCCGGTGAAATTCTCAATCGAATTTATGAATGGAGTGCAATACCTTCTGTACCTGCGTAACTATGTAGAGAAAGTAAAACAAAAACATTATTTTTCTTAATATCGAAAAGTGAAATAACCAGAGTAGAGACGTTATCTCCAAATGGAAACGAATGAAACCTTAATAACTGGTGATGTTGTGATGAATTAATAAAAATCTGATGTGTACCATTCACATGACTTTCTCTATATCCCTGCAACACATTATTCTTAAAAAGCTTATACTTCTATTTACTTCATGCTAATCAGTAAAAAATTAGCAGAAATAGCCACACTATTTGCTTCCTTTTAAGTAGAGGTGAAATAAGGGAGTACCATAGGTTAAAGTGATAATCAAAAGAAATTTGCTATGTCACTGAAGTTCCTCTGTTTGTATGGACAGCAGTTGACAAATTCCTGTATGAGGAATGTATAAGTTTTTCATAGCAGAAACTAAAAATAAGGAATGTCTCAAAAACAACGAACTCCACGAAAAAAATGTATTTAACATAACTTGTGTGTTTTAACGTGCTCTACATTTCTTGTAGTAAGTTTTTGTCCATCTCTTACGGTTTAGCAGTTATTCAAAATTCAGTAAAATTCATCCAGAATAAACTACTCTTCAGAGGCTATTCCCAGAAAATTCAGGAGATACATTTTATTTGTCAGGTAATTGTCTTTAATATACGAAATTTTAATCCAAATCGTTAGAGCCATTTTTGAGAAAATCAAACTTTTCGTAAAAAATTCCATGTAAGGGGTAATTGGGGGTGGGGGATTTTTCTCAAAATCTTTGTGTCGCATCCCTGGAAAATACTAAACTTGAATACCAAGTTTGCTATTTTACCAACTTTTCGTTTTTGAGTTATCGTGTTCACAGTCACACGGACACACGGACCTTTTTCCGAAAATGCTTTTTTTAGATAAAGGGGACCCTAAAACATGTATTTCCGGTGAAATATCGGTATCGAATTTTTGGATGGAGTACAATACCTTCTCTATACACTATGTACATAGTGCGTATAGAGAAAGTAAACAAGTTGTTAGCTTGGTCTGGGTCAAAACCAATCCATCAAGCTTAGTACAAACAAATTTCTGCTCATTGCTACATTTTGCAAACAAGGATTCAAACATCTTTGGATAAACTAAATCAAGCAAGGACATCCATTCGAGTCAGCAAACATCATTTTGAACAGTCACTTCGAAAAAAATCAATATCGGTTATGTATTTTAGTTTACACGCTCTACTAATACATTTTGATGTTGCTTATGTAGCAAGCTTACAAATTTGAACATTACATGACCCTTGTATGCTAAAGATTCATAGATACTGCTGGATATTAGTATTACCTATAATAAACCCCATGTAAGACACCCTAATGTATTTCTTTTCTACTCATATTGTAACCAAGTTCGTTATGAGGTCACGTCTAATAATTGTATAAAGAGAAAAAGCTACTAGTATTAGAAATCAGAACATCGGTTTGTATTTAACCTATACGTTTATTACTTTGTCCACACGTACTATGTGTATAGTGTATAGAGAAGGTATTGTATTCCACCCAAAAATTCGATACCGAGATAACACCGGAAATACATGTTGAGTGTCTGTTGATAGCACAGCTCAAAAACGAAAATACCTTAAATACCAAACTTGGTGTTTATTTTTGACATCTTCCAAGGATGCAAAAGAAGAGTTTCAAGAAAATCGCCCCACAACAAACTACCCTCTACATGGAAAAATTTCGAAATGTTTGATTTTCTCAAAAATGGCACTAACGATTTTGATTAAAATCTCTTTATATAAGATATTTACATGCCAAATAAAAGGTATATCTTGAATTTCTGGGAATAGATTCAATAGCTTCTGGATGATTTTGATTGAATTTTGCATAACTGGTAAACTGTAAGAGATAGACAAAAGCTTATTATCCAAAAAATGTAGATGACCTTAAAACACACAGTTTATGTCATATACATTTTTTTCGTGGAGTTGATCGTTTTTATAGATATTCCTTGGTATTGCTTTCAGCTTTAAAAAACTTGTCTTTTCTCACACAGGAATTTGTCAACTACTGTCCATACAAACAAAGGAACTTCAGGCACATAGTAACCAGGTTTTGACTATCACTTTAACCTATGATACTCCCTTGTTTCGATTCTACTTATAAGCAAGCAAGTACTAAGGCCATTTCTGCTAATTTTTATCAATTAACAAGAAGTAAATAGAAGCATAAGCTTTTAACAATAAGCTGTTGCAGAGATGTAGAGAAAGTCATGTGAATGGAACACGTCAGATTTATCCTCGGTGATCGTAGATCTTGCATTTTATCCAAAGAGGTTGATTTGGTGGCCTGGTAGTGGAAGATCTTCAACTTCGACCATCTTCACCTCTATTTCATTCTATATATTAACGGTTTCTGTACTCTGTGAAAACTATGTAGCTTTTATGTTATTAAATAATATAGAACCAGAAAGAAGATACAATTTAGAATTTAACCTACTATAATTATATAAAACTATCCAATCATACCATACCGTACCATACCTGCCCGGTAAGCTATCTAGTTCCAAGCGGAAGACCTGGGTTCGATTCCCAGTATCAGCGTGGGGATTTTTTCCCCCGTTGGGAGACCTGGTCTGGGGTGCACTAAGCCTCGTGAGGACCCTGGGCAGCCAATTGAGGCTACTTGATGGAGAAGTAGCGGCTCCAGGTCATGAGGAGGCATTAACCGGCCGAGGTACTGATCATCCTTCAATACTGCACCCCATCCATCACGTCTGTCATGGACCGAGATGGAGGACGCAACGGCCGGGCGGTAGGCCAAGGTTCCTGGTGAGCTATCCTGCCATGGAGTTAAGATTAAGCTATCTAGTTAAACGACACGGGCGCATAAGGAGCGATTAAAATATATGAACTGATTGTGAAGCAGTTCTTTTTTTATTGTTCTTCTGTTCTGTAGCCTCGTTTCATATTCTGGTTACCGTAACGGTTCGATTTTTTTTTTCAATATTTTATCTTCTTTGAAAGTGGTTTTTACGATTTCAATGAAATGACTAGATGTTTAGCATCTACTATGGATTTGGTTTCCTTTATCCCTCTTGTTTCTACAACGAAAAGTTCTGTGATATTTTATTTAATTGATTTTCACACAAGCCGTGTGTAGGACAGGAGCTCGACAGGTAGGGTAATACTGAAAAATGCAACGCCATAGCCGGGATTTGAACTACGAATCTCCCGGTCCCTAGTCAGTTGCTCTACTACTGAGCTAACATAACAACATGCTGGCATAGTATTGGTTCAAATCCCTGCTTTGGCGTTGCATTTTTCAGTCTGACTCTACCTATCTAACTCCTGTCCTACAGGCGGCTTGTGTGAAAAAAAATTAAATCCAATTGACCATAATACACTGAATCCAGGGACTTTAAATACTTACAACATTGTAAGTCGCCATTGGAGTACGGCATTTGAAAATAATTTGAGATCACCTTGTGGTTCACCAGGAACATGCGAGTCAGTTGAGAAATTTAATGCTATGCTACCATGTTGCCATGGTAGATCAGTGATAGAGTAACCGGCTAGAGACCGGGAGATCCGTGGTTCAAATCCTACCTATGACGTTGAACTTTTTAGTCTGACTGTACCTATTCTATGGGACTTTTTCTGCAAACGATTAACTTAATTAACGTGCAGCAGATATATTACATATATTGGCCTTCAGCCGTAATCTGCTTGGGCATCTGTAGGATAGAATGACTTAGATAGTATAGAAACACACAACACTAAATATCCATGGCCATTTTGAGATTCGAAGCCGCGACCCTTTCAAGCAGAACTTCAACAGCAAACAAGCCAATGACCATCTAGAGACCGGCAACAGTAAGCCTTGGAGAGGATAGTTTGTAGAAGGTATATAATAATAAAATATAGGGGCAAAGAAAGTCATGTGAATGTAAAACTTCCAATTTTTCTATTATTTCTCTCCTTTGTTATTGTAGTTCACTTTTTATTTCTATAAATAGGGTGTTGATGTCAGCATGAGATAGCAAACCAAACTAGAATATGTGACCGATTGCATAAGCAACCATCAAAATGCAAAAGTGAAACGTCAGGAATAATATGCTCGAGTTTGTCGGTTTCGGTTGATCGAAAAGAGAAAATACTTTCTAGCTTTGTTATTACATAGTTTTCAAATACTAGTAACTTTCTGCTGGCAATGGATAAATCATGTATTAATCTTGCCATTAGTGGATTACCTACTAATATTGCAGATGTGGGACTCGCACCATAGCTTGGGTGCATTCACGTGCAAGTCGCCATTTCGAAGGACGTAGCACGCGGTGCAGGACTCTCATCCTGATGATGGACGAGGGTTTGTTAAGTGAAAACTTTGCCGCGCTCCTCGTTAGCTCTCAAGCATTCTACACTTTGAAGCATTAAAGACGACGTGTGCACCGGAAGAATTGGTGTCAGGCGTGGGATGCATAATGTCATAACAAGCAAATCTCTGCTATACTTTCTAGCCTGCTTTCCTAAAGTGTATTCCCTCAAAGGTTTAACGCAGTAATTTTTACTTTCTCTGTACATAGTGTATAAGAAGGTATTGTATTGCACCCAAAAATTCGATACCGAGATTTCACCGAAAATACATGTTTTGGGTCTTCCTGAAACAAAAAAAAAAAAAGAATTTTTGGAAAAAGGGCCGTGTGTGTGCGAGTGTGTGTGTGCGTGTGTGTGTCTGTGAACAGCATAGCATAAAAAACGAAAATACTGTTAAAGACCAAACTTGGTGTTAAAGTCTGGTATCTTTCAAGGATGCGACTCGAGGATTTTCAAGAAAATCGCCCCACCCCCAACTAACATTTATATGGAAAAATTTTCGAAAATTTTGATTTGCTCAAAAATGACTCTAACGATTTTGATTAAAATCTCTTATATTTAAGATATTTACATGAAAAATAAAGTGTATTTCTTAAATTTTCAGAGAATAGCCTCTAATCAGGATAAACGACCCAATTTATGTCATATACATTTTTTGTGGAGTTGATCGTTTTGAGATATTCCTTGTTATTGGCTTCAGCTTTAAAAACCTTATACTTTTCTCATATAGGAATTTGTCAACTCCTGTCTATACAAACAACGGAACTTCAGTCACATAGCAACCAGCTTATGATTATCGCTTTAACCTATGGCACTTCCTTATTTCACTTCTACTTACAAAGAAGCAAGTAATAAGACTATTTCTGCTAAATTTTTCTCTATTAACATGAAGTAAATAGAAGCATACGCTTTTTAACAATCATTTGTTGCAGAGAGGTGGAGAAAGTCATATGAGTGTAGATTTTTTTTAGTTATGACATTTTTACAGCGGTTGATAGCAAAAACTTGAACAAGACAATTATATTGTTTTCAAAATGTTTGAGCCTTATGAAAATGTTTTCACACAAGAGAGATTTTTTCAGATGCAGAATTATAATTTTCTTTAACAATTCAGTTTAAAATAATGCATTGAAATTAAACTGGCTGTTTAATTTAAAACTTTGGTTTAATAAAACTTTAGCAAAACCATGGCATAAAATTGACGGACAAATTGTAAAATATTATTAACTAATTAAATTTGTTGTTAGTTAATAATATTTACATGAACGACTGTAAAAACAACGAATGCTACAGTAAAATTACCAACTTTTATGAGTGCGTGAAATTAATGCATTATAATCGAATGTAAAACATGCTGCTTATTTGTTATAGAAACTTAAGACTTAAAATTCCCGTATGAAGTTATAGAAATGGAGAAATTATTGTCAAGCTTACCTAAACTCTTCTGTAATACCTTACTCTTTTGTAAATATTAATCGATGTTCGATGGTTGAGATTTAAGTAAGTTCTTCCTTGTTTTCATAAAATAATGATGAAGATACCTGCATTTTTAAAAGAAATTAAATTATAAATTAATTAAATAAATAATTTCAGTATGATTTGTTGTATAACTACCTATGTAACATTATATTTGCATTTAGTTAGTTTTGTATCCATGCTAGTTCGAAGAAGATGTTCTTTACAAACTAGAATATCCTTGGTATGTGGATAATATCCACATTAATTTCGTTCATATCTACTCTAAATCAATGGTTCCATATTCTCTGGCGAGTGCTTACTTTATAACTCTACCTTAGAATATTATTATTATTATTATCATCATCATCATCATTATTAGAGGGTGTTTCAAAATGTACAATCGTTTGGTCATACATTTTAATAAACATTACTTTTATGAGACTGGATAGGTATACATTGAAATGATAAGGGCAACATTAGTCACTAACATTTCAATGTAAAGCTGCTGCTTCAATTTGTAGGTTTAACCCTTAGTTAACAACATATGCCGTTTTCCCTTTAATTCAAATTTAAAACTGGAGTTCTAGTAAAAATATATGGGAATAAACCTATAAAATTATTATATAAAATAATAGATAAAATAGAAATGAAAATAAATGTAGATCCTTTATTAAACTTTTTCTTCCCAATTGAAAGTTTAAATTCTTCTAAACCGGTTTTCATAATACTACCAATGATACTATCAAAAAATTGTTTCAAATGGTTATGAGTATTAGGTGATAGGTAATGAACTGGCCATCCATTCAAAGTCAAATGTTGCAAATTCAAATCCCAGTGACTGTGATAAAGGACGGGGAAAGCCCAAGTAAAATAATCGGTGTGATGCTTGGGTTACTGTGATTGCGGTTATGTGGATTTACTCTTCTATTTATTTAAAAAATCACTGCAATTTTAGGGCAAAAATTATACTCCTATATCTTTACAATATGAAACAGTCTTTATTACTTTTCGTTTATGATTGAAGATTGGTATAACATGAAATTAATCATAGAGTACAACCCTATGCTTAAAAGAAGCGGAACTTATAGGTAGTGACAGGTAACAAAGGGTTAATTATGAATAAGCCGCGCGGTGACCGAGTGGCTAAACTACTCAACTCTTACCCAGGCGACTCGGTTTCAATCCCAGGCGATCGCATGTGGGATTTTGGTGGACAAAGTAGCGCAGGGGCGAGTTTTCTACGCGGTATAAGGTTCCTCCTGCAAGTCAAGGTGCTCTTTCGTCGTTAATGTATCATGAATAATTCTCTTACATGTTCTTCTCAAAGAACTGAAAAAAAATTGCGAAAAGAGCTGTTCTTTGCCGTCTTCTGTTTTTAATAATGATTTCTTATGAAAAAAATGTATGGTAAACAAAACAAATAATGAAATTCACCAGAAATACCTGAAACCTTTAGCACTATTCTGATCCTTATGTTACTGTTCAATACATAACCAATAGATGCAAAAATCAAATTAAGAACAATTTTAAAGGGACATTTAAAACAATGCACTCTGAAGATTTCTACGGGATTTCAGACATGGGTTTGGTCACTCGCCTCTCAAAAGCGACCACATGTGGGATTTGTGGTGGACAAAGCGGCGCTGGGTGGGTTTTCTCTGGGATCTCCGGTTTCCCCCACCATCGCATTCGTCGCCCTCCGTGGTGTAATGGTTATCATGCTAACTTCATACACCCAAGGTCGCGGGTTCAAACCCGGCGGAGGACGATGTATCTTTTCGAGCTAAAAATCCTTAGCATGGCTTCCTTCGGAAGAGAAGTAAAGCCCTTGGTCCGGTGTCGTAGATTTTCGCCCAGTATAGAATGGGACGCTGAGAACCACAGCAGTTAAAGAGCGTTCATAAATAAAATTTCATTTAAATTTCATTTCGCCATTGCATTTCACCGGTGCTCCATCTTCATTCCATGTATCGTCAGTGTCATCTCCTCCTGCAGTGCTATTTATAGTAAAAGAGGCGTTAAACACTGTAGAAAGAAACAAAAACATGGTTTATCTATGTTGAAGCCACGTGGTCCAACTGCCCTGTAATTGACATGTGCAGATGTCTCTTCGTGTATTAAGAGAGTTGCAGAGCTCAACGGGGCTATTTCTAGTTAAAAGCGACAGTGGAGAACTGGCGATAGCGATCTCCGTATTGTTCCTCGCAATGACCGCGAACCATTCATCGTCTTCGCTGATAAGGAAGACGGGTAAATCCAAGGCCGTTCTATCCAGTTTTCCACTTTACGCTCAGACAAAGCCAAATAGTTTTAAGTCATGGTTATGAAGAATGGCTTATTTATGTATTCTAGGGAATGTTTTAAATCAAGCTGGGAAATGCTTCCTTGTCGACAGAAATGCGGAAGATTTCTTATCATTATAAAAACAAATATGTGTTTCTATATTTTTATTTTCTCTGGGCTCTATCTGGAATAGAGAAGTATTAATTTTGATTTTAAAAGTCAGTAAAATTGCTTAAAAACAGCAAAACGATTAAAACAGTTTTCCTTTCATTTATTACGTAATTTACTTGGTTTTTATGACGGTAAATTAATACGTTTTGACATAGCTCGATACTCAATACCAGTATACACTATATGTTAAATATTCGCGTGCACATATACACTACAGAGATACCGCAATCTCTCTCTGCATACAGGATTTTTGAAAATATAGTTCAAAAACTGTTAGATGTTTTAGACAGCAACTACTTTCATGCTATGGAAACAAACATTTAAAATCAGGCGTTTAAATATCTCAAATGAAAACGCGATTGCATGTAAATCAAATTCTCTCTCTCTCTCTCTCTCTCTCTCTCTCTCTCTCTCTCTCTCTCTCTCTTTGTACTTTCCATTTGAAATAATAGCCAACAATTCATGCGGGTAGACTAAGCTGGCCCATTGGTCTAACTTTCATGACTGTGGATCTTCCTCGAGTTCTGGTATATTTATTATAGATTTTATAGTAAGAGAGTTACAGATTGTAGAGTGGACACATTTGCTACGAATAAAATAAAGTGAAATCTTCAAGTTTAATTAGATAATGTGTTTAGCTGAAGAAGTGGGTTATGTGAAAATGTTTCCTGACTTGGTTCTTTAGAAATATATTAATTGAGACATTTTATGTCATTTACCATATACCATGTACTTAATAGATAAAGAAAATATTGTTTTCAACCAAAAAGCACTATACCATGAATTCACTAATTACAAAAATGCATTAATAGGAACACTGTGTATGTATGTGTGAGTTTGTGGACATCATAGCTAAAACAAGGAGTCGGTTAAGTACCAAACTTGGTATTTAAGTATCTTACAAGCAAGTGGCAACAGATATTTCAGAAATATCCCTATTCTTTACATGGAAGATTATTTCAAAATTTCGATTTTTTGAATGTTGGTTTAACAGATTTGATTAAAAGTCATGTACTGAAGACATTTCATTAAAAAATAAAATGTATATCTTGAGTAGCCTCGGAAGCCTTCTTCATTCTGGAATAACTTTTTTATAACTGAGTAACCGAAAGAGGTAGACAAAAGTTTACAACAACAAACATGTAGATCTCTTGAGTACACAAATTATGTCATGTACTTTGTTGTGGAGTTAAGCACCTCTAGGGTATTTATTATTAATAGATTTTATTTTAAAATACTTCGCTCATATTGGATGTCGTTATTCGTTTTTGTTGCTTCTGGTCAACCAAAAAGTAATAGCCACTACATGACAATCAGCTATCGTTTTAGTTTAGTGTATTTGTTTGTTCCGTTGTGTCTACCAGGATATATGAAACCAAACTTCGTGGCCCAACAATTCAAAATAGGGGCCAAAGTCTACCGCCCAAACACTACGTCCGCCATCACGCCCATTACGTGCATCCGAATGGGGTGTGGCACCGGAGGGCGTAGCTCCCCGAGTCCCTCCCGGCTGGTTAATGCAGTCTACGCTACCTGGAGCCGCTACTTTTTCCTTAAGTAGCTCCTCAATTGATCCCCTTCCACCAAGGACCTCACGAGGCTGAGTGCGCCCCGAACCAGGTCTCCCAGCGGGAGAAAATGCCCAAGCCAGTACCGGGAATCTAATCTGGGCCTCCCGCTTGGTAAGAAGCCGCGCTACCACCGAACTAAGGAGACGACCATAAGGATATACATCTGGTGGTAAAACTGCTCTTATTGCGTTAACAAGCTGCAGAGCTCAGCGGCGCTAATTCAAGTTAAAGCCTATCAATGGGGAAGGGCCATGAGCGACCTTCCTTTTACCTCTCTCAGTGAGCGCTCTTCTTCTCCACTGATAAATGAGAAAGATAAAGCGGAGGCAAGTCACGCCAGATCTCCACTTATGGGTTTTAACTTGGCATAGTTCAGTTGAGTTCTGCAACTCTTTAACATCTGAAGGAATATCTACACACGTCAAATATGGGGCAGTTTGGCCACCTGGTATAATAAAAACGCTGGGCAAACATTTATTACATTATCGTGAACTAATTGGAAGAGTACTTATGCATTTTAAGAATATTTTATGGAAATATGGGTAAAGAGAGACTATAAGTATAACCATAAGATTTTTACTTATTTAGAAGAGCAGCATATTTAAACAATTTCCTATAAAAATTATTTAAGATCGCGAAATTAAATTCTCTTTTTAATGTGGATTTAATCCAATTAGATCTTCATGTCTACCATTTTCCTTACCTTCTTTTATTGCCATTATCTTCTTAATTTTTTATGTTGAAATTTCATTAATTCTAATAATAACTATTATTTTAACCGGATTAAATGTAAATATTTGAATAATTACAAGAATTTTATTTATATTAATTTTTACAATTAGTCTATACCATGAATGAAATCAAAGCTTACTAAAATGAACTTCTTAATAACCCTTAGGGTTGTAGTTATACATAACATTTGATTTTAACCAGAAAAAAAAAATATATTGAATTATTAATCGTCCTTTTTTAGATGAAATTAAGTAAGAAGCAAGTTAATTGTAATCAGTTTCGATCTGATACTAAGATAAATAATTATCCTTATTTAATTGAAACTAAATTAGAGGTACATCACCGTTAATGACAGAATTGAATAAATTATTCTAATTAAGAATATATGTAGACCGAACAAAAGCTGCTAACGTATTAAAGTGGTTAAAACCCATTTACATCTTAATTATTTATATGGGTTATAATAAAACATTACATTTTCATTGTAAAAAGAAGAACTAGTTTTTATAGATATATCCAAAGATAATAATTATCTCAATAACATATTCAGTGTTATACTGCAATATAAGATATTTGAATAAATTATAAATATTATTAAAATCAATATAATTAAAAAATAATCAACTAAGATTTTAAATTATTAACTTCAAACTGCTGATTAAATCCTCTTATCTTCATCAAAACATAATTTAAATTTTGAGCTTCAAAAACTCTCTTCAACCTAAATCAATATATTTAATTGAATCTAACCCAATTACTAAAGGCTTCTGTCTAAATACTTTTAAGGTATAAACTTCCGGATACTAGTGCTGTTTGAAATCATGTAATCGCCAGGGAACTCGGGATATTGCTGACCAAATCCAAACGAAATTCCATGCTTTCTAGCTTCGCAAACGTTTGGATTAGCCGTTAATTAGTATTACTTCACCGAGGTCCACTGGAACATATACAACTCAGCAATCATCCTTCACGCAGGTTAAAGCAATATGAATTCTGTAACTAGCCTTTTGAGCCACGATTTGATAATTTACTCAATGTATGTGAGTACGTCAGTACATGAGGATATATTTCATAGCCCTTGATAAGTAGATAAGTAGATAATTATAACGTAACCTAAAAACAATAAAATTGGGAAGTCACAAATAAAGCATAATTTCAGTGGTAAACTATGGGTATCACTTTACGTACTGGCTGGGATAGATTTTGAGTAGCCTACAGGGGTTCCATTCTGATATACAAGAAACTAAAGTACAGGGTGTTTCAAAACGACACCTTGTTGATCATACCGTACGTGATATGTGAATAGAATTTTCAGCTCTAAATTCGTCACATACAAAAACTTCCATAAAAATCACCATGGTTTAGGCAGTCTTACATAGCAAATGGCACGAGCCTAGCCCCCTCCAAGAGAGATGCCAGTTGGTAGCGAAGGTCCTAGTCGTGTGGTGTAGGCGTGAGTTGTTAGACCCGCCGGCGAGGCACAGGTCACCTTAGTAATGGAAAACGTAGCTTGTGGGTTTTGTTATGTGTTTCGTATAACACGTTCTGAGGTTGTTTACGGGGCGAATGACAACCGTTGTTCCTTCGCTGTCTAATCCCAAATGTGTGGGAGTTTTAAAGACACTTAAAACTTTAAATAGAAGTGTGTGAATGTTGCGGCATCAAGTTTCGGAAAAGTCAAAGTGTAAGCTAATCGACTGCTATCTTCGTTTGGTGTCGTTTTGAAACGGCCTGTATGATTGTTCCTTCCTGCTCTGTAAACAATGTGACCCTCCTCATTAGACCTTCCCCTCCGTGCAATGTTGGAGGTGTTAATATTTTCATTTGCAACGCGAAATTTGTTCATGAGGTACTTTATGTTTAGGAGGTAATTCTTCGTAAGCAGTCCCTGAAGTAAGCCCACGGAAATCAGCGAGGTAGCTCCGTGGTTACGCTCGTGAATCAGGCAATGGCGGTGTTTGCTGCAGCTGGGAGCTAGATACCTATGAGCTTGGTAAAGCATTTTCCCTGGTGTTGGTTGAACTGATAATGAACGCACTATTCAAATACATCCCTGGGTTTTATGGGCCCCATATGGCTCAATATTTTTGGGTCAAGGCTAGCCAGCTGGAACCATTAGGGACCCCATCCATGCTTGCGCATATTGTCATCCGGATTGAGACAGTACATGTATTTTCACGGAGTTAAAATTTATCTAAAAGGGAGATATAAATTATAGCAAATAATATAAGTTATAATAAGAGGGGACAGATGTACCTACATTGAAAATGACCACAGAAGAAATATTATAAAACACGTCTAAGTAGCCGAGGACAGTTGTCACGAGCTGACAAGTGACCCAGGAAGGACAGTACCGTTAAGGGAAGGACATTGAACTGAAGGGGTGACGTTACATTGCCCGAAGGTGGACATAACAAAGAAAACAGAAACAATTCTCTTGCTGGTCAAGCGACACTTTGGCACTAGGCATGGAACATCCGCAGAGCAAAGATGTGATATTGAGGTGCGTGATGGAGCCAAACGGGCTACCTTTAGTTGTGACGGAAATAGTGTTAATTTAATACGGACCAGAATACTGCACCAAAAGACGGTCAAAAGTAATAATTAATAATAGGCACAGTCGGGTAAAGCGTAACTTAAGGAGAACATTTAGGAGGAATGCGTGTGTGTTCGACGACAGAAAAGCCCAAACAAAATGAATAAATGAGTTCGATACTAATCTGGAACTCAAGAAAATCACTTGTGTCTAACCACACGTGAAAAGAGATTCCACAGTAGCAAATCCTGAGCTAGGGCACCCACACATCCACTGCATTCTTTAATAGCCAAAACCTGTACCCAGGTTACGAACCTGGAGCCCTAGTACCCGCCGCAGCATCTGGTCGTTTTACGGGTCTCCCAAAAAATATAACCGTTTTGGTTGGTGATCCGCTCTCCCAGGGATCGCATTAGAAGCACAAAGGTTCACTCTTGCCTAGTTGATAGTTTTGCTCTGTTTTCGGCAACCCTCTGTACTCCTACTCCAAAATCAGGGGATTTCGGAGGCCACAGTTATTCAATTTATTGATCGGGATATTTTTAGCTTGTTAAAAGAGAATTTGGCAACGAATGTCTAATAACTAACCTCTACAAAGCTTCCAAAGGTTGTTCAAAAACACAAAGGAAAAAAAAAGGCGGGGGGACAGAGAAAAACACTCCAAAATATTACGGATATTATAGAAAAAGTCAACATTTCGTATGTACCGAATGAGCTCTTCAGCATATTGTTTCCCCTTTACATCTACAACAAAATATGTACTGGGACTACTTCTGAAGGCGTTGAATAAACTGTTGTAAGAATATTTTGAAGAGTAGATATGAAAATAAATGATAGGATTGGAAAGTTCATGTGAATATAAGAACATTGTTTTGTGTTTACTTGAAGTACTACAAACGAAAGTGTTCACACTTAAATGAATGAATAAATGAATAATAATAATAATAATAATAATAATAATAATACATCATAGCTATAGCTGTTACTTATTGCATCAACTAATAAATGTGTGGATATGTAGTGCTGTAAACGTCTTTAACAACCAGATTAGCTAGCTTGAAATATTTCTGATAGCTCACGTAAGGTCTATCTTGGGAAGGGAATGAAACTATTAAAATGAAAGAGGCTCGATCTTGCCCGGAAGCGCTGGAATTGGAAGCCAATACGCAGTCCACTACACTAAACCGGTGACGAAATTGTGAACCTCTTCATGTAACACACCATCTTACTAGCTTCGATAGGAAACACTACACCTTCCTGATGCGGCAACCCACTCTACACTTATGTCTGCGGGAAACATATATAGAAGCACGACTGATTTTGCCCATGTGACACTTGCTAGGTAATTATTTTATTACTTTCTCTACTTGTATTATGTACATAGTGTAGGTACAGAGAAAGTATTGTGTTGCATCCAAAAATTTTATATCGAGACTTCACCGGAAACATATGTTTTGAAACACCCTAAACACAAAAAAAAAAACATTTTTAAAAAAATGTCCGTGTGTATGTATGTCAGTGTGTGTGTGGGGGGGGGGGGAGGGCAGCACAGCTCAAAAACGAAAAGACCGTTAATACCAAACTTGGTAAGGATGCGACACGAACATTTTCAAGAAAATCATCCACCCCAACTACCTTTATATAGTAAAGTTTTCGACAATTCAGGCAACTCAAAAATGGCCCTATCGATTTTGATTAAATTCTGTTGTTATATTATAGATATTTACATGAAAAATAAAATGTATATTTTGATTTTTTTGGGAATAGCCTCTGAAGATGTCTTTTTCCTGAAAGAATATTGTGTAATGTTGCATAACTGATAAACCGTTATGCGATATATAAAATCTTACGTAACAAAAAATGTGGAGCTCGTTAAAATACCCAATATAGCGGAAACTTTAAGAGACGATGCTAATTATATACAACCTCTTTTCGATACTACGAGTGTAATTTCTTGGTTTTTCTAAGGACTTGCTGAACGCTCCTAGTATACCAATTGTGTAATTTAATGAGTTAATTATTTTTTCTGTACGGCGGCGCCGTGTCCAAGCGGCTAGTTCGCTCTCCTAGATAGACGCCTGGATTTGATTTCAGGAGACCGCATGCGGGCTTTCTCCAGGTTCTTCGGTTTCCCCCGCCATTCATACCACCAATTTTTCCATAATCATCTATCATGTAATCCATTTCACCGTTATTTCATATCCTCCATTTGCCCACTGGCGAGCATCGAACTGATCATCCATTCTGGCTTCTCTCTGATCCAGAACTTCTTCTTAGCAGGCGTCTGATTCAGGCGCTGCCTGGGGGTTGGTCCCACATACGAGGAGGTTAAACAGAGGAAAAAATAAAAAAGGAAGTAACGAAAGAATGAATGAAATCATTTTCTCTGGTGTAGGATTTCATCTAACCCTTATGTGGCCGTGGTTAGACCACTCGCCTCTCACCTAGGCAATCCGGGTTCGATCCCAAGCCATCACATGTGGAATTTGTGGTAGACAAAGCGGTGGAGGGGCGGGTTTTCTCCGGCTTCTCCGGTTTCCCCCGCCATCGCATTCCTCCGGTGCCCCATCTTCTTTTTAATCACATCAGTGTCATCGCCTGCGGTGCCATTAGTAGTAAAAGCGGGTGTTAAACAGCCTAAAAAAAGCTTATGTTTCCAACTTATATAAAAACTTGTATTATATAAATTCAATAAGAATGAAGGAGTCTTCATGAGTAACTTAAATTTGAATATATGCATTTGTTTTTGTGCGTGCAAATATCTTGAGCATAATATAATATTTCAGAGTCACTTTTGAGAAAATGTCAAATTACGAATTTTTTAAATCTGAAGTGTCTTTAGTGACGGAATAAAATTGTTTAAAAATGGTCATAGATCATCCTTGAACAGTCTAACTTTTTTTTTTAAACAGTACCGGAGTCTGGTCAGGACTCCGGCGCTGTATCCCCAATTTACAATCCCACCCCCTGTAGGTTTACTGGTTTTACTGTTCCTTTACAGAAACATATACACATTGCACAAACATATAACACCCCTGCCCAAGGTGGGTCTCGAACCTACGATCCCCTGCCCACGAAGCACCAAAGCGAGACGCCTTAGCGTGCCTGCCCATGGGGACCGGCAACTTAGGCGAGACTGAAACTACTTCTCTGAGAGAGAGAGAGAGAGAGAGAGAGAGAGAGAGAGGGAGGGAGGGAGGGAGAAAAAGAGAGCGTACAGGTAAACGGACATACAGTTCGCGAATTTTTGTATTTCCTTTTTTTCAAGGGATATCAAAACGTGTATCTGAAGGAAAACATTGATATTAAATTTTCAGGTTACCTTTAATTAGTGATTGTAAGAAAAGTAAAAAAACTCTGCCTTGAGCCATAGAAATGCGGACAGGCCTGTCTCATTGGTCGACAAGCTCTGTAAAGAGATAGGACAGGGTTTTGGAGTGCCCTATCAGGATGCTGCGAGGAGGCCAAGTGTTAAGAGGAAAGCACGCTTCAGTGGATCACAGTCGAGAGGAAGATGTTATCTCGCTACCGCAGTAATGGCGGAACTCTGATAACGCAACATTGAGGCTTTGCTTTCCTAGGATAATCCTCGTATTCTACAGGCACGAGCATAACACGAGCATTAGTTGCTGTTCGCGCTATTTTCATGGCGTCTACAACCAAGCAAATATTCCAATGTACTTCTTTCTCTCTTTTCATATAAAAATATGCCTATATCTGTGTCAAAAACTAGCCTAAGTAAAAAAAAAATCTGGTGTATGTATTCCATTTACATGACTTTCTCTACACCTCTGTAACAAATTATTGTTCATAAGCTTATTTTTCTATTTACTCCATGCTAATCGATAAAAAATTAGCAGAAATAGTCTTATTACTTGCTTCGTTGTAAGTAGAAGCGAAATAAGGGCATACCATAGTTTAGAGTGATAGTCAAAAAACTGGTTCCCATGTGACTGAAGTTCCTTCTTTTATATAGATAGGAGTTGGCAAAGTCCTGTATGAGAAAATTATATCTGTGTCAAAAACTAGCCTAAGTAAAAAAAAAATCTGGTGTATGTATTCCATTTACATGACTTTCTCTACACCTCTGTAACAAATTATTGTTCATAAGCTTATTTTTCTATTTACTCCATGCTAATCGATAAAAAATTAGCAGAAATAGTCTTATTACTTGCTTCGTTGTAAGTAGAAGCGAAATAAGGGCATACCATAGTTTAGAGTGATAGTCAAAAAACTGGTTCCCATGTGACTGAAGTTCCTTCTTTTATATAGATAGGAGTTGGCAAAGTCCTGTATGAGAAAATTATGTTTTTTAAAGCTGAAACCAAAATAAGGAATATCTCAAAACCGATCAACTCCACGAAAAAAATGTACATTATATAAATTGTGTGTTTTATCGTGATGTATATTTTTGTATTGTAAGTTTTTATTTATCTCTTATGGTTTACCAATTATACAAAATTCAATAAAAATATGCTATTATTCAATATTATATAATTGCGGTTCTAAGAACACTATATTCTAGAGAAGTAAGAAAGAGATGTTTAGAGGATATTCCCTGAAAGTTCAAGATATACATTTTGTTTGCCATGTAATTATCTTAAATATAAAATATTTTAATCAAAATCATAAAGGTCATTTTTGAGAAAATGAAATGTTTCGAAATTTTTTTCCATGTGAAAGATAGTTTGGGGTGGGTGGATTTTTTTTTTGAAAATTTTCGTGTCACATCCTTAGAAGATACAAACTTAAATACCAAGTTTGCTATTTATCGGTCTTTTCGTTTTTAGCTATGCTGTCCACAGACACACATGCAATCACACACACACACACACACACACACACACCTTTTTCCAGAAATGCGTTTTCTTTTTTTGGATTCAGGGGGACCCAAAACATATATCCGGTGAAATCTCGGTATCGAATATTTGGGTGGAATAAAATACCTTCTCTATACACTATGCACATAGTACATGTAGCGAAATTAAAAGTCTGGTGTGTTCCATTTACATTTTTTCTCTGTATCGCTGTAAGAGATTAATTGTTAAACTGCTTATTCTTCTATCTACTTTATGATAATCGAGATAAACATTAGCTGAAATTGTCTTAATTACTTGCTTCCTTGTAAGTAGAAGCAAAGTAAGGGAATACACTAGGCTAAAGCGATAGTCAAATCTATTATAAGCTGGTTACCGTGTGGTTGAAATTCCTTTCTATGCATAGCCAGGAGTTAATAATTTTCTCACACGGAAATGTGTTAAGTATTTTAAATCTAATACAAATTACAAGAAATATCTCAAAAAGGGTAAACTCTATAAAAAAACGAATGGAACATAAATCCTATGTTTTAACGAGATCTGGAGTTAGGCAAAATTCGTCCAAGAATAAACAGGTCAAGATATGTATTTTATTTGCTATGAAAATGTTTCAACATGCAGCATTTTAATGGCTTTAGAGGCTATTCCCTTAAAATAAAGATATTGCGGTGGATTGTTTGGATTAGCAATGGTACATATCTGCTGTAAAGCCAGGCAAAAAGAACTGTGCTCCAACTGTTGTGCTCGTTCAGTAGCTTGGAGTTATGCTAGACGTTGGGTTTTACCGGCTAGCATTTAAATGACAATGAGAATTTATGTATATTTATTCGAGTCGTTTAGTACAAGGAGATTTAGCTACTAAATAATAATTTCTAAGTTTCTGCTTAAATATTTTAATATTATTCACTTTAAAAAAAATAACACAAACGAAACAAACCAAATCAAATTTTAACAATATTTACTTTTTGTGGCTTCCTTACATAAACCCAATTAAGTGGAAATCTACTAAAACTTTACAAATATTAAAATACTCTTCTTCTTTATAATATTACATACTTGATTGATATGTTAAGTCTATGCGTCTGTTACAATGGCGCATGTTGTACAAGTTTTGTCTATTTGCATTTACTTACTTGCGTTTTTAGTTTTTATTGTATTTTAACATTATATTTTAACTTCAATTATCACTTATAACTTGAACGGTATGCAATATAGTTCGAGATATCGTAGTTTATAATGCTCGTTATCCAAAATATAATAATGCCAACTATGTATCCTTTTAAAAGTGAAAATTTTCAAACAATGTTTGTTTAGTAACCATAGTTAGAACAAAATCTCATCTACATACACTAGATTACCATTCTTTTATTATCTTCATAGTTATTCTGGTTTATTACTAATAATGCAATTATATCAAAAGACATAGTCACATATGACATACTTCCACAATATAATTCAGAGCTGTGAGCAGTAATGCAGTTAGTGTTTTGCAACAGCTTGAATAATTTCATTAGTTCTTTATTGCCTATTAAAATTTCTGTGTATTGTCCGAGTAGAGTGTATGCGGCAAACCTCGACGCAAATCGTTGCATGGCCCTCAGACAACTATCAAAAGGCCTGCTGATAGTTCAAAAGGAATAGCACATGTGGTAGAAAAACTGAACAAAACGATGAACAACCTGTTTAATTGTCTTTCGGATCTGATGTACATAAAGTGGGCCAGCAAAGTCGATGCCTGAGATGGCAAATGATCTTATATGTTGAACTTGATAACTGGTAGGGCTTCTATCTCTTCAAATCTACGGCTGTGTACTGTTTTGTACGGTGGATACGTGAAGACTTTTAGTGATTGTCTGCCGAACTCGTCGAATTCAAAATTCACTTCGAAGCTACGTCAGCATATTGCGAATTCCAGATGATGAAGTCTAACATGCGACTTCATAATCAATAGGTATTGAAGTGATGGGAACTACTGAAGAGTATTGAGTGTCGTTAGGTCATAGTGAACTTTGAAAACTGTAATCTTGCCCCTTATCAAACGATATCATCCTGTAAAAATGTGTTGAAGCGATGTTTGTAAAAGTGATTTTGTGCGTAGTATAATTAGTTCTTTTGCAAGACACTTTTCTGGGACTATTTTAACCCAATAGTTTCGAACTGCTCGCAATTCGGCAGATATCAGTGTAGTAAGGGGGAAACTTATCTTATTTTTCAAATCTTTTAAAGGGAACATCCCTGCGACTACGCTCAGAAGAGGCGTAGCCATAGTAACTGTAAGAACTAGAGGTTGGATTCTTTGTTTTCAGGTCGTGTCGTATCCAGGCTGTTAACATTAGGAGGCCGTGTAGTGCATTTCCTGGAATATGACCCCATTGCCTCGGTGAAGATTACTTCTATGACTATCTCAAGCGAACGTTTTCTATCTGTTTGGATAACTTCTCATTGATCCAGACATAGCTGTTGAATCTGGCGTCAAATCTGTTGCTGTGCAGAAGTAGTTAAGTAGACGTGCGGAGATTCACGTCTCAAGTAATCCCAATCCAGGAAAATGATCTGCTTCGTAGGTGCAAGTGTAGTCTTGCTGCAAACCAATCTATGGAGTGGGTTGTAGTTGTGGTAGATCGTATGTATAAGATCGTATTAGAAGCATCGGAAAAGACACGTATTTCAAAGTTACTTTATATGTGCCATACGCCAATTCAACAAGAAATGAGTACCCCTGATAAATAGTGCAACTTTGACTCCAAGGTTGGCATTCCTATGCAAGATCTGGTGGTAATATCTCTTCCCAGTCAATGCCTGCTAACCTTACTCTTTGAAGAGTATATTTGCAATGATAACTATTGGAGTAAATAAATCTAGTGAATCGTAGAAGAGGCTGTAGCCCAGGATGTTTCCCTTTTTATTGTGATAGGGCTGTTGATGTTCTGCTCATCAGTGAGTGTGGGGTACTCTACGCGTTCCAGTCTTCTCTTAGTACTCGTATCTCTAACTTCACTTCCTTTTCACTCTTTCCTATATTTTTCAGAGTTTCCATACTTGTAGCCCATTTTAGGAGTAGTATGATGTGATTCAATAACGCAGTGAGTTCCTCTCACTGTAGTAGGAATGGGCTGCTACTGAGGCCAAATGGTACGTATGTAAATCGATAGCGTATGACATAGTTTGTGATTTTATAGTTTCCATGCCTGTCTTGTTCAACTCGAAACCTAAGGAATCGTGTCATGTTGTTGTCATCTTCACTCAGAGTCAATTGCAAAAATGCTTCAATGCCATCGCAAACAATTACTTTTGGATATTAAAGCATTAAGGATCTCATCGCAAACGATTGCTTTTGGATACATTCTGAATTGTAAAAACAGCAAGGATCTCAGGTAGCAGGTTCGGGCCTATTTTCAAGGCATCATTTAGTAATGGAGAGTTTATCGTGAACAAAGCGTAAAAAAGCATTCTATATTTCATATTATCTTTTTCTGGGTTATATATATTAAAACTCCGTAATTATACTCTTCAAGGGCATGAGGCCTAAACGCGCAATAATCGGGATAGCGCTATACACGGAATATAATTTATTAGGTATGAAAAAGCAGTTTTGAGAGAGGTAATGCAACAGTGTTAATGAGGACAGAAGATTATCACCAAAAATTAGAAGATATTTTGTCAGAGAACATTATGTTCTTCTTAAAGTTAATTCGACAAGAAAAACTGCAATGAAGTAACTGCTTTAGTCGACAGATTTTCTGTCATATGACCGGAGGTTAAAGCCGGTCTAAAAAGAAATAATTATAAACTCCTTGATTACATGGTCTATCAAAGGTGCAAAAAACAGGTGCCCCTTCACGACTAATACTGAGCGCTATTAATTCGCCAACACAACCTTTGACACGCTTTATCGCAAACAAACTGAATCCATTGACAGATACTAAAAGTTGGTTGTGAAGAATTCGTGCATTTTACCGAATTAATACTTAATGTGCGACTTAATCAGTCTGATATACTGATTAGTTTAGACGTTATCTCACTATTTACTAATGTTCCGGTTGATGAAGCCTTTGAGGCCATTTAACAGCATTTCAGTCCGGAGAACTCTAAACTCGACGTTCCTCCAATATACAAGAGTTTCTTCTCTCAAATTCAAGGACTACCAATGGGTTCGCCACAGTCGGAAATAGGAGGCCTATGGAAACGACATTTTAGAAGATGCCCCAAACCTTCCTTATGGGTGCGATGTGTGGAAGAAAAATGGACGTGAAAAATTGAACTCCCTTCCTAACCATCTCAATGCAGCACTCGAACATATTACATTTACAATGTAAGTAAAGATGAATGGTCAGTTGCCGTTTCTGGATGTCCTGGTGATGTTACATTGGGCAACCGTTAGCTAAATGCGGCATCACATCTCCACCAAGCCACAAAAAGAGGCGTAGTGAAAACCTTAGGAACCTAGTTGTGCGATAAGGAGAGCACAAAGACGGAAAGAAAAACGCTCAAACAGTTTCTTCAAGCAAATGGTTACACCAAGGCACTAGTTAACCGTGCACTAAGAGCTGCAGAAGAACAAACCACATGTCGTGATACGGAGTTAAAGAAAGAGGAAGGGCGTTGTTACCTTATGTCCGAGGAATCACGGATAGCATAGAGAAACTCCAATGAAAAGAAAACATTCGCTCGGTTTTCAGCACACCACCAAAATCACACGTCCCTGGTACGTACCAAAGATCTTTTACTTCCCCTACAAAAAGCCGGGGTAGGTCTGTGATGTTTCTTTTTTGCCATCTAAGCAGAGTCGAAAGAAGAAGTCTTCCTTCAGAGCACTCTTTTTTTCTTTCGAGTGGTGGAAAAATATCCCCCTTAAGGAATAACCCGGACTGGCGGGCCCGAAGTTTCGGGGTCTACCTGAGTGGGCATACTGACTATAAAACCCTTCCACCGGTGGTGAATGGTGCGGATACTACGGTATCGCGAGTTGCACCCGCGCAGTCTAGCTAAAGGTGAACTGGTCCGCTGTGCGGACACCAGTGGGAGAAGGGTGTGCTTGACCGACGCCCAGCCGGCCCCCATAGCGAAGTGTAGGTGAGGATTATTGAAAGGAATTAGGTTGCGGTGGTTGGAATTTAGTGGCGCTAGTAGGATTGCGAGCGCAGGGAGAGCTGCCACTCTCTCCCTATAGTAAAACCTAATTGAACTTCCGGTATTATGAGTTGGAACCGTTAGGAGTGCCTGTTGCTCCATGAGATGGTTAATGTGACCGTATTCTTCCTGCAGTTATTGGAAATGACGGGTGAACGTTCTATGATGTTGCAGCTGTAGTTCTCAAACACTAGTAACCGAGGCGTCGAGGGACCCCGGGTACGAGGACAGATCGGCGCTGTCCGTGTTAGCAGGTGGATTTTCAAGGCGACTCTCGATGCGAACCAGATTGCGCTGGACGGACGTGAGGACCTAGCCATCTTCACCTGCCGCTTTGCTGTCCTGAAGCAAGGCCTCCACTGCCGCGAGTCACTCGTTGGTCTCCCGCCGAAGACCTCGAGGCGAAGGACAAAGTCCTGTGGTGCCGCCTGGGTGGTTTTGTGTGTCATTAAGTCCTGCAGGAAGGAGTTGGCTGAGTGCGGTAGTGAAGATGATGGTGGTTGATGAGTTCTCTGCGGTGGTTCCTGTTGCCTACTTGGAGGGTACAGGAGGCACTGAGCTTGCCCTGTGAAGTGCGTCTTCCCGGAGCAGGTGGCGCCGAAACGGCGACGGTGGCCCGCAGTAGTGGCATCAGGGAGCAGAGGTACAAGCCTCCGCTGAATGCCGAAGGCGCAGCAGCGTCGGCAGGGAATCGCCCGTTTGCTTCTGCTGGCCCCGACAGGCAACCTCTGCCCTACCAAAGGCAGGCGCGATGCCAAGGTAGCTTCAACATCAGATGTGGATCCCAAGTGGAGGCGGATCAGCGGATAGGGACTCTGGGAAGACGTGATGAGTGAGGCCCTTAGTGGCCACCGAGAGGCTGTCATCCAGGAGTGGCGGCGGTGGTAATGGACCCGGCTCCAGTAGAGCAGCAGGCTCGGCTACATTTCGTGCGAGTCAGTTGAGAAATCCAATACTAAGCCGGCATGTTGCCATGGTGGCTCAGTGGTAGAGCAACCGGCTAGAGACCAGGAGATTCGTGGTTCAATTCGCGACTATGACATTGAATGTTTTCAGTCTGACTCTACCTATTCATCTCTTAATATTGTTTGTAGTAGAGAAGTTCCGACATATCCAAGTTGAAACTATTCAAACTATTCAGTATTCGTCGTCTTGTCTTGTGTGGTTCAAACAGTGAACATTTCGGCTCCAAATATTGCGGATACATTACGCGAAAATAATTGTTTTTAAGCATACCATTTTATTTGCTCACAGACTGCCATTTACAACTATATACACACATAAAACAAAAGGAGGATCCAAAAACAATCAGTTTTTCAATTGCCAGAATCATCTGATAAACATAAGTTTCACCTCTCTACAATATTAAAATTCAAGGTTCTTGAACAAGGTTGCCAAAATGTTCAACTGAAAATCACTAGATTAGCTACAGAATCCCTACAAAAACATCAGAATAAAAATATTCACCATATTATTACATTAGCTCAGCAAAAATTTGGTGCCCGCTTCGGTAGTGTGGGGGAAGCGTGTCTGCCTCACATTCAATCTTGAGTTATCCAGATAAGGTATTTTGGGGGTTTCCATTATCCTGAGAAGATGATTGTCGAGTAACTTTAAGCTTCGTGGAGCCCGAATTCGTCTCAGCAGCATTTCACTGTCCGACATGACCAATCCGTTTAATAGACCATTGAGCTACAAAAATAAATAAATACATATGTAAAATAAATAAAAAAAATTCTGATATGTTACAATCACATTACTTTCTCTACATCTCTGTAACCAATTATTGTTAAAAAGCATATGCTTCTATTTACTTCATGCTAATCGAGTAAAAATTAGTAGAAATAGTCTTATAACCTGCTTGCTTGTAAGTAGAAGCGAAATAAGGGAGTACCATAGGTTAAAGTAATAGTCAAAAACTGGTTGCTATGTGACTGAAGTTCATTCGTTTGTATGGCAGGAGTTGAAAAAATTCCTGTATCAGAAAAGTATAAGTTTTTCAAAGCTGAAACCAAAAAACAAGGAATATCTAAAAAAAGACCAACTCCACGAAAAAAAATAATGTATATGATATAAATTGTGTTTTTATGTGCTCTATATTTTTTGTGTGATAACTTTTTGTCCATCTCTTACGATTTAGCAGAATTCCGTAAATTTCATCCAGAATAGAGTAATCTTCGAAGACTATTCCCAGAAAATTAAAGATATTCACTTTATTTGTCAGGTAAATATCTGTAATATACGATATTTTAATCAAAATCGTTCAAGCCATTTATTAGAAAATTTAAATTTTCGAAAAAAGTTCCATGTAAAGGGTAAATGAGGTTGGGGGGATTTTCTTGAAAATCTTCGTGTCGCATCCTTGAAAGATACCAAACTTAAATACCAAGTTAGGCATTTAATGGTCCTTTCATTTTTGAGCTATGTTGCTCACAGACACACACACACACACACACACATACAAATACACACAAACAGACAGACACAGAAACGGACATTCTTACAAAAATGCTTTTTTTTTTATTCAGGGGACGCAAAACATGTATTTCCGGTGAAATCTCGGTATCGAATTTTTGGGTACATTGCAATATCTTTTCTATACACTATGCACATAGTACGTATAGAGAAAGTAATAAATTAAAATTGCTGTTGAAAGTGGATTGACCAGATTAATTAATTCTAATCAAGTCTTCTCCTATGCTATCGGGAAACGCACGCCAATTTACATTATAAAACTGCTCTGAGGTGTTTGGGAAGTTTTAACCTCGAACTGCCACCGCTTTGCTGCGCGTATGCGTTTGCTGAGATTGTTAATTATCTAAGCTATCACTATTTGTTACTGTTTGTTAGTTGGACTATAACTGTGTAAGGTACACTACTTAAGAAAGAGAAATCGAAAGCTGTTTTTTCATTGCAGTTTTCACTATGCAGATTTATATGCTACAATTATGCTTAATGTGATTTGTCAAGTGAAGTATACCCAATTCTGCAGATTTGCTTTTAAAAGTAACACTATTTATATGGCATTCGGAAGCTCAAATTTCTGTAACTTTATTTTAAAAGATCAAGATACAATTTAAAGCCTCTTCTGTCACTGCCAAAGAAAATTTTCTACCGCAAAGGATCAGAAATCACGAGTTATGCCGGAAAACTGCTGCAGTTGGCATCCCTGCTCATGAATTCACATCACTATTCCTCGTGGCACTCACGCATAGCACACCACGTGGTTTCACAAAGCTTACTACGCATTAACGGAGTCCCATTTGTTATTCGTCACCATTTGAGCACTGTCAGCAATAAGAACTCAGCATATTACCTGTCGAGATAGAATTTTTTTTTTTTTCATCTTCACAGATTCGGAGCGTTCGTACAAAAAGCAAGTGACGTAGAAACACCCTGACGCTGCGGAGTCAATATAATTCAGTGCTTGCTAACCCCGCAAAAATCGAATACATTCCATTTACATGACTTCTCTACTTTTTACTTTCTCTAGCCCCATATGTACAATGTACATAGAGATAGAGAAGTATTGTATTCCACTCTAAAATTTGATGTCGAGTTTTCACCGGAAATACATGTTTTCGGACCTCCTGAATCCAAAAAAGCATTTTCAGAAAGAGGTCTGTGTGTGTGTGTGGACAGTAGCTCAAAAAAGAAAACACGGTTAAATATCAAAATTGGTATTTAAGTTTGGTATCTTTCAAGGATGCGACACGAAGATTTTCAAGAAAATCCCCCAACCCTAACTACCCTTTACAAGGAAAATTTTTCCAAAATTTTGTTTTTCTTAAAAATGGCTCTAATGATTTGGAATAAAATTCTAAATAATAAAGCCATTTCTATAACAAATAAAATATATATATCTTGAATTGTCTGGGAATAGCTTCTAAAGACCTGTTTATTCTGGATGAATTTGGTTAATTTGGCACAACTAGTAAACCGTAAGAGAAAGACAAAAACTTACTATACAATAAGTGTAGATCTTGTTAAAATACACAATACCGCTTAATTTTGCTCAGAGGCCTCTTCATCAGACTGAGGTTCTTTTACGTGCCCTAAATCTACGACACGGGACCAACGGCTTTACTTCGCTTCCGAAGGAAGCCATGAATATGATTTTTTGAAAAATAAAGTTCTTAAAAGGTTATTGAAAACTAATTTTCAAATTTTTGAAAAATAGCTAATCCATATACATAAAAACTTTTAAAATAAAGCCTACTTAGGTGCCAACGTGTGGTATAAATTTCAGTCCTTAGTGTTAAATAGTTTTTAAGCTAATAGGGCATTTGTATGGTACATTTAACTTTTTCAGAAATTGCTTTCAAACATAAAATTTAAAAATAAATGTAACCTAACTTTCCAAATACAACCTCTCAGTACTTAAAAACTCTCACAATAAGGAAATATGAGTAGGGTGCAAATGCTGCCTATAGCTAAAGTAAAACTTTTCAATCAAAATAAGAAAAATCTCTTTTTACCAACATTAATATTTATAACGTTATTACAGTTCTAACAAGTGAGTGTATTTACATGTGCTAAAAAACTACTACACAAGATTATTTTCAGCAATATTTTTAAACCATTTATAATTAGCGTGCCTTTATGAAAGTTATACTAAAATGAACTGGATATTCCAAATATTCATATGCAATTAAGACATAAAAATGGGAAAAAATTATGAAAATCCCACTTTGATTTCCCTTAAGTTAATTTAGAGTTAGCCAAGTGGGAAAAATGGTATATTTTCTTGAAGTTTGTAATGCATATAATTTTGTTAGGCAAAATAATTAAACTATTCAAATTTTTGGTCAAAGTTCGTAGTAGTATTACCTTAAAACGAAGAATTTAACGGAATACTGTGTTATATTATAGGGGAATATTTCTTTCTTCATCCACGTGCATCATGAAAAAGGTATAAAAAGAATATGTGGCAGGGGCAGGGGGAGTCAAAACGAAGCTAATATTTGCCCGTAGTGTGGTTCGCACATGCACCTAAAAGGACGAATCTCAAGCGGAAACCATGTGAGTAATGTACCAACCTTCCTACAGAACACTTAAAGCCCAGAGAGATGCTTCTTTCGTCTCCGATGAGCTGGAAATCTTTCAGGTACGGGTCAATGGTTCGGAGACATCAAGGCAGTGCTTTGTGTCCCACCTAGCGCCACAATGGGAAGTGAGTGGAAGGGGGAGACTAGAAACCTCCCTCCTTCAAGTATCTGTCACTCATTTCACCTCATCGTAGGAAGACGTCTTCGTCATCTTCCACCATCTTTCTTCCCTCCGTAGACTTGCGCAAGAAGGTCGTGACACTTGTCAAACTGTTAACTAGAGTGCACAAATGGAGCCTTTCTTCTTCTTCTGCTACTCTTCCATCTTTCTCCTTCTGTGTATTTCCTCGTCCATATTAGCACATATTCACTCCAAAGAAGAGAAGTGGAATCCACTCCCAAAAGCTACCTGCCTGTTCATCCGGTTCAGGTATACTTTCATGTTAAAATATGCAGGGTGTTCTCTGAATGGAAGCTGCCGGCTCAGGCTTGTACTGTTGAATCAATAACGTCTAAACCATATTGATGTTTCATTTGGGGGTTTTGATATGAAAACTTCTTATAGATCGTTAAACACTTTTCTCTCTCTCTCTCTCACTGTACAACCCCATTTAGCATTTACGGCACGTAAAAGAACCTCAAGCCTGATAGAGAGGCCTCTGAGCAAAATTAAGTGTTCTTTCACGCCCAGTATGGAATGGGACGCTGAGAACCACAGCAGTTAAAGAGCGTCCATAAGTAACACTCCATTTACATTTTAGCATTGACCTACTTATCTCCACTGGTTTAAAGAATATATTATGTTCCTGGCAATTCATTATTCCTCACACAAACCGTGTGTAGAAGAGGGTTTCAAAGTGAAGTCAGACTGAAGAATTCAAATCTGTAGCCGGGATTTGAAACACGGACTTCCGGCTTCTATCCAAATGAAAACATAATTTTGAACTTGTTATGGACTAATTAAAGCTTTGAGCACTAAATTGCCCTTTGACTAAAGCAAATAGAGCAAATTCCCTCGATGCTCCTGCCAATCGCCTTTAATGCCCTGCGTGACCAACACCTAGGAAAGTTAGAACAGATAATACCGATATACATGATCCTGGGGTTTCCTCCAAAATAGTCTATCTTACTAAATTTGATATGCTGATCCCAAAACTGTAATCAGTTTTTTTTCTACCACGTACCATTTTGTTTTACAATTAGCAGTTATACCTAAAATGTTTTAATATACGAGGCTCTTTTTTTCTTCCAATTTCCGATAGGCTATAAATAAAAGCCAAGTTCATAGAAAACAATTATTTTATTATTAAAAGTTTTGTACACTTATGGTTACTTTTCAACATACTCACCGAAAAGATTGAGAGATTTATCGTACCTGTGCACAAACTTTGCAATACCGGCTTCAAAAACTGTTGCCGCCAAAGATTTCAAACGAGCATTGACGTTGTTTTGAAGATTCGTACTTTACGACGTTTAGGGATTGCCATTCAAAACAAACGAAGACGAAAGCTGACTTCAGAAAATTGTGTTGATCCATGACAACGCTCGTCCACACACACACTGCTGGCACAACCCATCGGCTCCTTGAACAATTTCAATGGGACATTTTCGATCATCCGCCGCACAGTTCTGGCCTGGCACTCAGCGACTTTCACCTTTTACCTGGACTGAAGACGTGGCTAGGAGGGCAGCGCTATTAAACCGACGAAGATCTTCAAAACATCGTCAATACTCATTTGAAATCACTGGTGGCAACATTTTTTGAAGCAGGTATTGCAAAGCTTGTGCACAGGTACGATAAATGTGTCAATATTTTCGGTGATTATGTTGAAAAGTAACCATAAGTGTACAAACCTTTTAGTAATAAAATAATTGTTTTCTATGAACTTGTCTTTTATTGATAGCCTATCGGAGGTTGAAAAAAACGGCCCTCGTAGTTCTGTGCATAATTATTGTAAAAACGAAACAACAAAACTAATAAATACTATTATTTTCATTGCTGAAATTGATCTGTTTGACAACAATGTAACAAAGAACAATACGTATCATATAAATTCAATTTCTACAAATTATCTCAAAACTTAGCTGTAATTGCTTTTTAAATAATGGGGATTTATTTTTGTGAGTTGCAGTTGTGTCACACATTTGTGTATTTTGAAGCAATATGTCTTCTAGAAAGTGTAAAAGTAACCCTGATATATTTTGCCATATTTTTGGCAATTTTATCGTTCGAAAGAGAACAAAACTCGAAAAAATCCATTGTCCTCCACCGGGTTTGAACCTGAGACCTTGGGTATATGATTAATTTAAAGAGAGAATATTTGTTGGGTCACAAATTAGGAAGTTGATTTCTGATACCTTATTTGAAGAATAACATACTGGAAAACAAGCATGAATTGGTTTAAGAGTGACATCGAAAACTTTCTGGGAAATTACAAGGATCCAAATTATCCAAATTATAAAACATACATGTAGAAAATATACTTGAGTACTTTCAAAAGCTGGGCTGCAATGTGAAAGTGAGAGTATATTTCCTACACTCTCATTCGGACTTTTTTTCCAGAAAATCTCGGCTGTGTCAGTGAGGAGCAGGGTTAAGGATTTCACCAGTACATAAAGGAAATGGAAGGACGTTACCAGGGAAAGTGGAATATGAATATGATAGGTTGCTGGTCGCTGAAAAGAAATGTATCAAATTATTTCCATAGTAAGAACCCTGAGGGCATTCATTTCAAGGCAATATGTAAAGCACTGGTCTAATGTTCAAAGGTGTGTGATGATATGAAACATTAGTTGATTCAGAAGAGTGTTATGTTGACGGCTATGAATTTATTTACTTCTATTTAATACATTTGATAAATTCGAGTATTAAAATTCATATTTTACTACTTCTCATGATGTGAAAAATTGGTATGTGATGGAGAAAAGCTAATTTGATGTTCTGATTCCGCACACTCAAATTGGGATAATGACATATTAAAATAAAAACCCCTGACAAAAAGTTGAATTTTGCATAGCAGTGTAATTCCTTCAGTGCTGTGACAGTATGCAGCATATTGTGTTTAAAATATGCAAACCAACTTTCATACGATAATATACCTACTTATTGTGGGTTCATTATTTATAGACTTGTCTCTTGTATCTACTTATATTTTGGATACGAACATATATAATTGTTATAAGGAGATGCGTAGGTTTTTGGGCGCTCAACGGCTGGGTCATCAGTGCTACAATTTTTATAGGTTTGGTGATCACTGGTAGGCGTAACATAAGTAATTGTAAAAAAAAAAATAAAAAAAAAAGTAATTCCAGTTGTTATAGTTTTAACATAATAAAACGATTAAGATTCTTAACTTGGTTAATACTATTGCAATCGCAATGTATCGGCAACAGTATGACAATTTGTAACAGAAACTTTCTCATTCATAACAGTGAATATGAATGTGCATCTTAGTAATTAATTGGGATTGAACACATTCGAAAGAAAAGTTCTTCTTGAAACTGTCATATCCGCATGGATTACGTAATAAGACTGCAAATGCAATGTTCTGAATAAAAATGTTGCCAAAACCTAAATACTTCTTCCGCCAATTTCTATACAGGAATAAATATAGGAGTTAATGGCTTGCATGTTGAACTGTTTTATGTATAAAATGACACGCGACGCACTGTGCAAGGAAGAGAGACACTCGCGGCCGTTTCCATTGTTAGCGGCCTGTTACGCGTTAATGGAACACAAATTGTTTTCTCATTTTAATCAGCGATTGTCAATGAACCAAGTTAAAAGAGATGGAGAAAAATGGGTGTGTGTGTTCACATTAAAACAAACAAAAATCTGATGTTTTCCATTCACATGACTTTCTCTACATCTCTGCAACAAATTATTGCTAAAAAGCTAATGCTTCTGTTTACTTCATGCTAATCCAGAAAAATATTAGCAAAAACAGTCTTATTACTTGCTTCCTTGTAACTAGAAGAGAAATAAGGGAGTACCATAGGTTAAAGTGACAGTCAAAAGCTGGTTGCTATGAAACTGAAGTTCCTTTGTTTGTATGGACAGGAGTTGACAAATTCCTGTTTGAGAAAAGAATAGTTTTTCAAAGCTGAAACTAAAAACATGGAATACCTTAAAAACGATCACATCCACGAAAAAAATGTATATAAAATAACTTGTGTGTTTAAATGTGCTCTGCATTTTCTGTGGGGTAAGCTTTGTCCAGCTCTTACGGTTTAGCAGTTATGCAAAATACCGTAAAATTCATCCAGAATAAAGTAGTTTTCAGTAGCTATTCCCAGAAAATTCAAGATATACATTTTATTTGGCAAGTAAATATCTTAAATATACGAACAAGATTTTAATCAAAATCGTTAGAGCGATTCTTAAGAAATAAACATTTTCGAAACTTTTTCCATGTAAAGGGTAGTTTGGGGTGGGGGGATTTTCATCAGAATTTTCTTGTCACATCCTTGGAAGATACCAAATATAAATACCAAGTTTGATTTTTAACGGACTTTTCGTTTTTGAGCTATGCTGCCTAAACGCACACAGACACACTCACATACATACACACAGACAGCCAGACAAACACACACACACACGGACAATTTTCTAAAAATTCTTTTTTTGGATTCAGGGGGTCTCAAAACATATCTCGGTATCGAATTTTTCGGTGCTATAGAGTACCTTCTCTATACACTATGTACATAGTACCTATAGAGAAAGTAATTAGAACATTAATTGAAAGATTTGGAAATGAATAATTTCCGCAAAACTATTGCGGAAATGGCATTGAAGTTCAGATGTTCGGCAAATTAAAAAATCTGATGTTTTACACTCACGTGACTTTCTCTGGCTGCTCTACAAACCTCCTACAAAAGATTATTCTTCTTTGTACGCAATGCTAATCGAGATAAATATTAGCAGAATGTTAATACTTAGTTCCTAATAAGTAGAAGAGAATAAAGGAATGCTAAAATGATTGTCAAATGTTTTAAAAGCTATCGTTATGCGATTGTCATTGCAAATCACTTCTTTGCTTGGCCAGGAGTAGAACAAAAGAAAAGCGGATACTTCCTGTCTGAGAAAAGTTGAAATACTTCGCAATTGAAACCAATAACAAGGAATATCTCAGAAACAGTTACCTCCACAACAAAAACGTAAAGGTCATAAATTTGTGTTTTGTCGTGATGTACATTTTATGTGTAGTGAGTTTTTTTCTACCTCTTACGGTTTAGCAGTTAAGCAAAGTTCATCCGGAATAAAGAGGTCTTAAGAGACTATTCCCCAAAATTTCGAGATAAACATTTAATTTCGGACATAAATAGCTTCAATATACGGGATTGTAATCAAAATCGCTACAGCCATTTCTAAGAAAATCAAACTTTCGAAATTTGTTCTATGTAAAGGGTAGTTTTTAGTAGGGGGATTTTTTTTTTGAAAATCTTGGTGAGGCATCCTTGGACGATACTAACCCTAAATACCAAGTTTGGTATTTAACGGTCTTTTCGTTTTAGAGCTATGCTGTCCACAGGCGCGCGCACACACACACACACACACACACACACACAGACTTTTTTTTTAAAAATGCTTTTTTTTGACTCAGGGGACCCCAAAACATATATTTCCGGTGAAATCTCGGTATAGAATTTTTGGGTGCATTACAATGCCTTCTCTGTCCCTAAGTACATTATACATATGGGGCTCTAGAGAAAGTAAAAATAATAAAAGAAAATACAGAATTTATCAGGAATTACGAACTTTGGACCATCTACAGGAAAAGTATGAAGAGATATACACTGGATGAATTAAATGCTATTTTTACTTTCTCTACACATATTATGTACTTATCTGGTTTATAGAGGAAGTATTCTGTTCCATCCCAAAATTTCGATACCGATATTTCACCGGAAATACATGTTTTAGGACCCTCTGAATAAAAAAAAAAAAAAAAAAAAAAAAAGCATTTTCAGAAAAACGTCCATGTGTATCTGTGTGTGTCTAAGTTTGATATTTTACCGAATTTTAGTTTTTGAGTTACCGTGATCACAGACACACTGACACACACACATACACTCACGGACCTTTTTCTAAAAATAATTTTTACTTTCTCTACGTGTACTATGTACATAATGTATAGAGAAGGTATTGCAATGCACCAAAAAATTCGATACCGAGGTTTCACCGGAAGTACATGTTTTAAAACCCCCTGAATCCAAAAAAAGTATTTTCAGAAATAGTCCGTTATAGACGGTTAAATACCAAAATTTGGAATAACTAGTAAACCATAAAAGATAGACAAAAGCTTACTGTACAAAGAGTGTAGATCTTGTTAAAATACACAAGTTATGTCATATATATTTTTTTCATGGAGCTTACCGTTTTCGAGGTATTCCTCGTTATTGGTTTCAATTGTGAAGTACTTATAATTTTTTCAGACAGAAGTGTCCGTTTTTCTTCTGTTCTACTCCTGGCCAAGCAAAGAAGCGATTTGCAATGACAATCGTATAACGACAGCTTTTAAAACATTTGACTATCACTTTAGCCTAGTGCATTCCCTTAGTTCCATTCTGCTTATAAGGAACTAAGTAATAACATTCTGATAATGTTTATCTCGATTAGCATAGTGTTAAAAGAATTATGTTTCGTAATAAGTGTATTTGTAGAGTAGCTAGAGAAAGTCATGTGAGTCTAACATAACATGTTTTTTGAAAAAGTGTACGTGTGTGTGTCTGTGGACGGTATAGCTCAAAAAAGAAAAGACTGTTAAATACCAACCTGCGTATTTAAGTTTGGTATATTCCAAGGATGGGAAACGAAGGTTTCCAAGAAAATCACTCCACCCTCAACCACCCTTTACATGGAATTTTTTGTGAAAATTTTGATTTTTTCAAAAATGGTTCTAACGATTTTGATTAAAATATCGTCTATATTATAATGTATTTACCTGACAAATGAAATGAATATCTTGAATTTTCTGGGAATACCCTCTGAAGACAGCTTTATTCTGGATGAATTTTACAGAATTTTGCATAACTTCTAAACCGTAAGAGATGGACAAAAACTTACCACACAAAATATGTAGTGCACGTTAAACGCACAATTTATGATATACATTATTTTCGTGAAGTTGATCGTATTTCAGATATTCCATATTTTTAGTTTCAGCTTTGAAAACAAACTTTTCTCATACAGGAATTTGTCAACTCCTGTCCATACAAACTTTAACCTATGGTACTCTACAAGGAAACTAGTAATAATACTATTTCTGTTAATCTTTTCTCGGTTAGAATGAATTAAATAAAGGCATTAGCTTTTTAACAATAATTTGTTGCAGAGATATAGAGAAAGTCATGTGAATGGAACAGCTTTTTTGGATACAGGGGATATAGGGGACCCTAAAACGTCTATTTCTCGGTATCGAATTTTTGAGTGGAATGCAATACCTTCTCTATACAATATGTCTATAGTATGTGTAGAGAAAGTAAAACTTAGAGTACTATTCTCAGTTTTCAACTACATGTGCGGTTCTACTTAGAGTTCTCAGTTGTACGGTGTCTCGTTGCGGTAGAGCTGGGGAGCCTTATCTCCGTTTCGCGCTGTGGCAAGTGTTAATTTGTTCTCCTGGTCCTTTGATCCCGACGGATCCCATCCATTTTATCGGTTTTACCCGTTTTCTCTCTCTCTTCCAGCAGCAATTGCGGATGCCAGACTCACTGCTCGCAGTATTGACCAGGATCCTAAACTCAACCCGCTTTGCTTCTACCCAATAACCAGTGCCGGCCGCTCTCTTCCTGCCTGTCGCGACGCTTTGCGTTATTTTATATATTTATAAAACCCGCACCTATACTTTCTCTATACCTTTGCTTTTAAAACGTTAATTTCATAATTTATGTTGTATCCAAAATCAATAATTATGAGAACCCCGCATACTTAAGCAACTCCTTGAATACAAATCAAAAGGAAAGAAAGGGAATTTGTTTTGGTGGTTTTTAACGCCCGCAGGCGATGACACTGGTGATACATGGAATGAAGAAGGAGCACCGGTGGAATGCGATGACAGAGGACCCCGGAGAAAACCCGCCCTGCACCGCTTTGTCCACCACATGCGGTCGCTTGGGGTTAAAACCCGGGCCGTCGAGGTGAGAGGCGAGTGGACTAACTACTCGACCACAGTGCGGCCTCAAAGAGAGAAACAGGAAGACCAATAAGAGATAGATATACCAGTTTGTTTGAGAGAAAGGTGAGAGGCGAGTGGACTAACTACTCGACCACAGTGCGGCCTCAAAGAGAGAAACAGGAAGACCAATAAGAGATAGATATACCAGTTTGTTTGAGAGAAAGGAATAAGACGAAACCTCTCATCCCTGACTCTGTTGCTGATATTGATGAATATTGTCTTCTTTCTAATTGTTCGAAGCCAGCTATTAAATTCGGTTGGTGACTCCATCTTTACCGAGGTCTTCCAAGATCCCTCAACCCGTTTGGTCTATAAAATGAAGCTATAAGGAATCTTCAAGGTGCAGGTTTATAACAGCTTTTTACTATGTACTATGTGCATAGTCTATAGAGAAGGTACTGTATTGCACGCAAAAATTCGGCGTCAATATTTCACCGGAAACATATGTTTTGGGGTCCCCTGAGGCCGAAAAAAGTATATTTAGAAAAAGGTCCGTGTTTGTGTATTTGTCTGTGTATCTGTGGACATCACAGCTCAAAATATAAAAGTCCGTTAAATATCAAACTTGCTATTTAAGTTCAGTATATTCCAAGGATGCGACACGAATATTTTCAAGAAAATTCCCCCAGATCCAACTACCCTTTACATGAAACATTTTTCGAAAATTTTGATTTTCTCAAAAAAGGCTCTAATGATTTTGATTAAATATCGTATAGGTATTAAAGATATTTCTGACAAATAATATATATTGAATTTTCTGGGAATAGCCTCTGAAGACTACTTTATTCTGGATGAATTTTTCAGGATTTTTCATAGCTAGTAAACCGTAAGCGATTGACAAAAACGTACTGCACAAAAAATGCTTATCTCGTTGAAACACACAAAATATACTATATACATTTTTTCACGAAGTTGACCACTTTTGGGATAGTCCTTGTTATTGTTTTTAGTTTTAAAATACTTTAAAGTTTTCACATACGGGAATTTGTCAACTCCTAGCAATGCAAAGAAACGAAATTCATCCACAGGAGTTACAAATTTAAAAATATATCGGTAAAACGATGTTCAAATGATCTCGGGGTCCATGGTGCTGATAAATCCCGGGCCTCTCAATGAAAACAGCATTTAAGTTTTTTTCTTTATTTCTCATAATCTCCAGAAAGGGTAATACATTTATCATATCGATGTTCTAATTTAATTAAACAATTTCTGTAGTTCAATTTATCAAGGTAATCAAAATAGCTGTTTGCCGCATCAATGACCTGCTGTGAAATCTTCGTCCTCCAAGACATTTTCTGAGGTTTGGGAACAAGTGGCTGGTAGTCTCTGAGTGCTAGATCTGGCGAGTAGGGCGGATGTTCAAGCAATTCGAACCTTAATTTGCGCATTTTGCCCATTGCAACTACTGAACGATGGGCCGGAGCATTTAGTGATGAAACAAGATTTGTTTGGCCAATGAGGTATTTTTCTTTTCACCACATCACTCAAACGTTTCAGTAAATTTGCATAGTAGTCATCAGTGATACTTTTACCATTTTCCCTGTACAACCCAGAAAAAAAACTCGCCATAACCTTGTTAATTGACAAATCTGACTTTGCCATTTTTGGAGTTGGCTCACCTGTCACAATCTCTGTTTGACTGTGATTTACTTTCTGGAATGTAGTGAAGTATCCAAGTTTCATCCATGGTAATAAGCCGTCTCAAAAATTCACTGGGATTTTTAGGTTAGAGATCCACATTCTTAACAGTAATAGTTTTTCTTTACAACTTTTGATCGGGTGTCAACAAAAGCGGCACCCATCTTGTACAGACGTTATAAAAGCCCAAAACATTACTTAAAATATTACCTGCACATTATTTTGATATATTTACATGTATCTCAAACAACTTTAATCTGCGATCTTCCAGTAGTAAACGATGAATTTTTTCAATGATCTCTGGAGTTGTCACTTAAACAGGGCGTCCAGAGCGAGGCTCATCACTAGTGCTCGTACATCCCATTTAAACTCTGCAACCCATCTTTTAATCATTGAATATGAAGGGACAGAGTCCTTCAATGCACTGTCAATTTCCTCCTTGATTTCTTTCGGAGTTAAGCCTTATGGAAGTTTAATCGCTGCTCGTTTTTCCAAATGGTCCATTTTTGTGAAAACTCAAAAGTCGTATTGTTTAAAATGCTGTCATTTGAAAAGTAAACAAGCTATTGACCAGTAAGTATGGATATAAGCTAGTCTAGAGTTAAGCTTCACGATGCTACCGTCTAACTGGCCTAGTGGCGCCATATCTGAGTGAGGCCCGGGACTTATCAGCCGACCACGGTACTCAGGATAAGAGAAAACATCGAAAAAGACCTTATCCGGGTAACTTATCCTAACAGAGATTCGACCTCCTGACCCCTTGTACGTGAAGAACACACATTATCCCCACACTACACGTCTTTTTTTGTTTTTACTTTTTACTTTCAACCACGCATGTAAAATGTACCACAGAGTAGGTTGAGAAGTATTGCATTCCCTATTTTGAGGATACCTTTTCAAAAATAAAAAGGTATGTGTAGATATGTATCTGCGATCACCATTTCTGAAAAATGAAAAACGGGTTAGGTATTAAAATTGGTATTTAAGTTTAGTATCTTCCAAGAATGCGACTTGGAGATTTTCAGGAAAGTCTGTCTATCCCAAACTACCTTTTATATGCAACATTTTCGAAATTGTTGATTTTCTCAAAAATGACACTAACGATTTTAATTAAAATGACGTATATCGGAGATATTTACATAGGAATTAAAATGTATATCTTTAATTTTTCATAAAAGAGTCTCTGAAACCCTCTTTATTCTGGAGGGCTTTTGCATAAACGGTAAACCGTAAGAAATAAAGCAAAATCTTACTCCACAAAAAACAGAGATATCGTTAAAACACACAATTTATTAGATTTATTTTTTCTGTACAGTTAACCATTTCCGAGATATTGAAATATTTCCAATACTTTTAGGTAGGTAGGTAGATACTTTTCTCAAACGGAAGTTCTATTTTTTTATTTTTAGCTCCTCACTTTGCAAAGAAAGGGATTTCTATGTTGTCACTTAAAGACCAGATTTTCAAAGATATTGCTATCGCTTTAACCTAAAGTATTCCCTTGTTTCCCTTCTACTTACAATAAACAAGTAATAAAATAGAAGAATAATCTTTTAAGCAGTACCTTGTTACCAAGATGTAGAGAAAGTTTTAAGAATGGAACACATGCTTATGTTTAAATTTAGTACAATATCACATAGATCAAGTCAGTGTACGTCATTGCCAAGTGGCACAAAATGGTGAAACAGTTTTTCTAAACATGACGGGTAAAAAGTGTTATGCTTTTGTTTCCTAATAAACCTACGAGTGTCAATTTTTTCGAGACTTGCATTGATTATCGATATTTTTGAAGCTTGTCAAAACACAACCAATACCTTTATACGAGAATGTTGCAACTATTTCAAGCATTAATTTTGGATTTAGAGCGATGATTTCGGTTATGACACATATTGTTGTCAGATTTATTTTAGCAGAATATACCCATGTTTAGTGTCTTAACAATTCTGGAAGTTAAAAATCCTCCATTGCTCATGAATGGAACACCCCCCCCCCCAAAAGGATATTTCTACACAGGATACATTAGCAATTTCAGGACTAACACAGTTAGGAAATAAACATCTAGGAGGCGACATTCCATGCAGCATTCTGAATCACCTGCTCCTCAGAATCCTGAAGCCTTCCGTTCCCTCTCTTTAACGAGTTAGCCTTCCGTTTCGGAAAGGAAGGGACAAAATACTTTTTCTCTTGGGGGTACTACAACGCCCCCACCACTTTCAACTCTGTAGGTAGGTACAGTACGGCGGACCCTCGCATCGAGAACAAATGAGAATCTTCCTTCTCCGTCGCTCTTTTGTTTGTTATTCAGCTGCGTTCCATGACTGGCTCAGTGAGTCCTAATCCTGGAGGCTGTTCCCATTGTTTGCTGCCAGAGATAGAACACCCTCCCTCCTGGTCACAACAACGCTTGCCCCACCCCCACCCCGGTAAAGTTTCGCTCAAGAAAATATAACCCCTTCCCTAGCTCTATGTGGCCGAAACAATGGTGTTTAGTACGTCGGCGGAAGACTGGGAGTTGCTGCAGTCCTACACGGTCGCCACGAAGGAGCCCTGAGGCGATCAAAGATGGCCATGGAGAGCAGAGGCTCTGTACCATAGGGATTACTGTTCTGCCCATTCCAATGTAATCTTCAGCTATTGAGTTAGGTCAAGAGACTTTTACAACTACTAGCGTTTTGTTGCTTCTTTTCTAGTTGCAAGCCCTTCATGCAATATATAACAAAGAATAAGCAAACAAACTCCATTATGCTCCATCCACATGATTGTCTCTACCTCTCTGTAACAAATTATTGTTAATAAGCTTATTCTTCTATGTACGTTATGCTAATTATCAAAAAAATTAGCAGAAACGGTTTTATTACTTAGTTACTTATAGGTAGAAGGGAAATAAGGAGATACACTGGGCTAAACCGACAGTCAAATGCTTTAAAAAGTGGTTGCTTTGGTATAGAAATCCGGACAGGTGTTGGCAAGTTCCCGTATGAGAAAATTATTTAGTATTTTAAAACTGAAATCAATAACAAGGAATATCTTAAAAACGGCCAACTCCAGGGAAAAAATCTGATGTGTTTCATTTCTCTATATCTCTGCAATAAATTATTTTTAAAAAGCTTATGCTTCTATTTACTTCCTGCTAATCAAGAAAAAATTAGCAGAATTAGTCTTATTTCTTGCTTCCTTGTCAGTAGAAGCGAAATAAGGGAGTACCATAGGTTAAAGTGATAGTCAAAAGCTGGTTGCTTTGTGACTGAAGTTCCTTTGTTTTTATGGACACGAGTTCACAAAGTACTGTATGAGAAAAGTATGTGTTTTATAGCTGAAACCAAAAACAAGGAATATCTCAAAAACAATCAACTCCACGAAAAATATGTATATAACATAAATTGTGTGTTTTAAAGTGCTCTACATTTGTTGTATGTTAAGTTTTTGTCCATCTCTTACGGTTTAGCAGTTATTCAAAATTCCGTAAAATTGACCCAGAATAAAGTAATCTTCAGAGGCTGTTCCCAGAACATTCAAAATATACATTTTATTTTTCAGGTAAATATCTTTAAATACGATAGTTTAATCAAAATCGTTAGAGCCATTTTTTAGAAAATCAAAATTTTCGAAAAAAGTTCCATGTAAAGGGTAGTTTGGGGTGGGGGGATTTTTCTCAAAATCTTCGTGTAGCATCCCTGGAAAATATTAAACTTAAATACCACACGGACACACACGGATCTTTTTCTGAAAATCCTTTTTTTGGATACAGGGGACCCTAAAATATATATTTCCGGTGAAATCTCGGCATCGAACTTTTTGGTGGAGTGCAATACCTTCTCTATATACTATGTACATAGTGCGTATAAAGAAAGTAAAAATCTATATAACATAAATTGTGTGTTTTAACGAGCTCTAAATTTTTTGTGGAGCAAGTTTTTGTTTGTCTTACGGTTTACCAGCTATGCAAAGTTCCACAAACTTCATTCAGAATAAACATGTCTTCAGAGGCTTGTCCCAGAAAATTCAAGATATACATTTTATTCTTCTTCTTTCTGCACCTTGCTAATCGTGGTACTCATTAGCACAATGTTCTTATTATATTTAGTTCAGTATAAGTAGGAACAAAATAAGGAAATACACTAGGCTAAACCAATAGTCAAATTTTTTAAAAGCTGTCGTTATGCGATTGTCATTACAAATCGCTTCTTTTCTTGGCCAGGAGTAGAACAAAAGAAAAACGGACACTCCCGTCTGAGAAAAGTGAAGTACTTCACAACTGAAACTAATACAATAAATACCTCGAAAACGGTAAGCTGCACGAGAAAAATGTATATGACATAACTTGTGTATTTTAACAAGGCCTACATTTTTTGTACAGTAAGCTTTTGTCTATCTCTTACGGTTTACTAGTTATGCCAAATTAAGCAAAATTCATTCAGAATAAACAGGTCTTCAGAAGCTATTTCCAGAAAATTCAAGATATACATTTTATTTGTTAGGTAAATATCTTTAATATATATTTGAATCAAAATCGTTAGAGTCATTTTTAAGAAAATCAAAATTTTCGAAAAAAGTTCCATGTAAAGGGTGGTTTGGGGTGGGGGATTTCTCTCAAAATCTTCGTGTCGTATCCCTGAAAGATATTAAACTTGAATACCATGTTTGGTATTTTAGCTACTTTTCGTTTTTGAGGACACACGGACACATGGACACACTCACACACACACGGACTTTTTTCTCAAAATGCTTTTTCTGGATACAGGGAGTCCTAAAACAAGTATTTCCGGTGAAATCTAGGTATCGAATTTTTGGGTGCATTACAATAACTTCTCTCTATACACTATGTAAAAAGTACTAGTAGAGGAAGTAAAAATGCATGCAGACAAGGGTACAAGTGTTGATAAATTAAAAGTACAAAAATAAAACGTTTTATGTTTTCCATTTACGTGACCTTCTCTTCCTATTTAGCATGAAATTATTCTTATAACTTCTATTTCTTTATTTAATTGACGAAAGTTACAAACCCACTTTAACATTAAAAACTATTGAACATCAATTGCAACTGAAGTTATGAATATTCAGACTTTTTAGATGCCGAATTTTTCTCCTATATAATTCCACAAAATGAACTAGGTCCTTATAATATTCGACCGCTTGAAATTGAGTTTACAGTAATCGGAATAAAAATTCGCAAAAAATTCCTTGCAAGTAAATGGGGATTAAGGAAATACTAGGCTAAAATTATATTCACCCCTTTTAAAAGCTGGTCGCTATGTGATGAGTATGAAATAATTCGGTTCTCTTTGCATGGCCAGGTGTATAGCAAAGGAAAAACGAATGACGACTTCCCGTTTGAGAAAAATATTCGGTTAAGTATTGGAAGATTTACAGCGATATCTAGCAACATTAGATTGTTAATATCACAAAAATTGTATCTGACGTAAATTGTGTGCTTTAACAGGTACTACATTTATTATGTAGTACGATTTTTGTCTCTCTCTTACAGTTTGCCATATATGCAAAGGTTATCCACAACGAAGAAAAATTCGCCTTTTTGGGGAAAATTTCGAGGTCAATTCTATATTTGGGAATACAGTACCTACTGTGTGCTTATATTGTGATAGGGAAAGTAAAAAGAAAGGAAGAATAGCTCAATAAAAATTATGTTACACTCAATTGATTTTCTCTATTCATCTAATTATTCGATTTACACATTTGCACATTTTTAGATTACAGATTGCTTTGCCATAGTTTTGAAATATATTTTTGAATAACATGACTTAACAATTGAGAAAAGCGTAGGTATGTATTTTGAAATTCAAATCAATAATATACTGTCCTATTTCTTAGAGTTAACGAATAACCTATACAAAATATTCAGAATGATCCGAACTTCACATAATACTTCTATATAATTCAAGATATATCTTTTATTTGTTGTGCAAATATCGTAAACATAAAGAAACTTTATTGAATATGTTTAGTCCCATCTTTTGATAAAATCAAAATGTTTGATAAATATTCTATATAAAAAGATAAACGGAAATTTGGGGAGGGAGATTTTGTTGAAAATCTTTGTGTAACATCTTAAGATGATACAGTACCTAAACACCAAGTTTGGCATTTTCTTACTTTTCGTTTTTAATTATGCTTTTCACGAACACACACATACTTTTCTAAAAAAATATCTTTTTTACTTTCTCTATACGCACTGTGTACATAGTGCATAGAGAAGGTATTGCACTCCACCCAAAAATTCGATTCCGAGATTTCACCGGAAATATGTTTTAGGGTCCCCTGTATAAAAAAAAAGCATTTTCAGAAAAAGGTCCGTGCGTGTATGAGTCCGTGTGTTCGTGTGTCTGTGAACACGATAGCTCAAAAAATGAAAAGTCGGTAAAATACTAAACTTGGTATTTAAGTTTAGTATCTTCCAGGGTCGCCCTCCGTGGTGTAATTGTTACCATGCTAACTTCATATACCCAAGGTCGCGGGTTCAAACCCGGTGGAGGACGATGGATATTATTTTTTCGGGTGTAAAAATCCTTAGCATGGCTTCCTTCGGAAGGGAAGTAAAGCCGTGGGTCCCGTGTCGTAGATTTACGGCACGTAAAAAAACCTCAAACCTGATAGAGAGACCTATGAGCAAAATTAAGCGGTCTTTCACGCCCAATTTAGAATGGAACGCTGAGAACCACAGCAGTTAAAGAGCGTCCATAAATAATACATTTACATTTTTTTTTCTATCTTCCAGGGATGCGACATGAGGATTTTGAGAAAAATCCCCCACCCCAAAACTAACCTTTACACGGAACTTTTTTGAAAATTTTGATTTTATCAAAAATGGCTCTATTGACTTTGATTAAAATATTCTATATTAAGGATATTTAATAAAATATCTTGTATATCTTCAATTTTCTGGGAATAGCCTGTGAAGAATATTTTATTTTGGATGAAATTTACGGAATTTTGCATAACGGTTAAACTGTAAGAGATAGATAAAACCTTACTGTACAAAAAATGTAGAGCACGTTAAAGTATCAATTTATGTTATATACATTTTTTGCGTGGAATTTATCGTTTTTTAGATATACTTTTTTTTTTTATTTCAGCTTTCAGAACCACGCTTTTCTCATACAGGAATTTGTCAACTCCTGTCCACACAAACAAAAGAACTTCAGTCACATAGCAACCAGCTTCTGACTATCACTTTAAGCTATGGTACTCCCTTATTTCGCTCCTACTTTCAAGCACGCAAGTAATAAGACTATTTATGTTAATTTGTCCTCGATTAGCATGAGGTAAATAGAAGAATAAGGTTTCTAACAATAATTTGTTGTAGAGATACAGAGAAAGTCATGTGAATGGAAAACATCAGATTTTTTGTGTTTAGGGGCCTAAAAGAACCATTTTAGGTGAAATTGACATTGAATTTTTGGGTGGAATACAATACTTTTTGTATTTAATGCAAGTACTTACTTATGTAGTACGGCGCCGTGGTTGAGTGTTTAGACCGCTCGCCTCCCGTCTAGGCATGTGGGATTTGTGGTGGTCGAAGCGACATTCCAGGCCACTCATTCCACCAGTTGCTCAATTTCGCTTAAAAGTCATATCGTTCACTTCCTCATGTTCATGGCTGGCTATGGGTCGGCCCCTCGTAACAGGTTCATCATCCTGTTGTTTGTGGCGGTACTGGGTTCGTGTCCCGGGCGCAGGTTATATGTATTGGAAAGGTGTGGATATTTGGTTGGCTTAGCTCAGGGTTTTTATTAGCATGAAAACTCTTTCAGGTGAGACACAAGTGCTTTATTAACTGAGTCCGGCCTTTTTCCGCCGTAGAACACACGCGTATACTTCTTAATTTTTTTACTGCGACGTTACACTTTACTCGTCCGCTAATTTTATTGTTTATTAATGTTGATGCCGTGATTTATTACGTACTATGATCGGTCTTAAAATCACTTACTTCCGTCACAGCTAAGGATTACACCACGCGCTCAAACACCACATCTTGGTTGTTCGGAGGTCCTTCACCAAGTGCCTTACACTGTCGCCTGATCATTGTCTTGCTATGTCCCGTTAGTTGCCCTTGGGCAGGGCATTCTCGCCCCTTTCCCTCGGGTCAACACACGGCAGGTAACGGATCTTGTACCCCGAGCTCGTGCCTTATACGTGTTAAAAGGTTTTCTACCCTTGCCATTTTCACTCTACATTTATATTTTATCTTCGTGATATAATTTATATTCTTGTCTATGATTTATATTTCTCTTCTTAATAATTCTTTCCCCCGGGACAAGACATATACCGTCTCAGGTTTCGTGCCGTTGGCTGACCAACAGGCTTCTGACCCCTAGGCATTGGCTTGGTCCTAGAAGGGTGTCCGTCCTACAAATACGGGGAGCGTAAGTCGATTACGAAACGAAAATTGTGTCGTAGAACAGCTAAAATATGAGTAAATCAAATGTTTGTTGTTGAAAACATTAGGTCACTTCTTTCTTTCTAAATAATAATCTGAAGTAAAATTCTTTTTTGTTAAAAACAACCATGTAAAAATGGCTAAAATCAAAATGTAAGTTTCACTAATTTTAAACAAAAGCAATTGCCTTATTATTTATATTATATTTTTGGATTACAAGAAAACTATTGAGAAAGTGTTTCGCATCAAACTAGTTCTTGAAATTTCCTGCCAAGTGATGGAAAAGTACAAAAAGCGGACAACTTGTCCCAGACTCAGCTTTTTGTCAGCGCAGAGGACAGACTGCCTAAGCAACAAGGGCGAGAATTGTAGCAACGAGAGAATAAGTCGAGCTACAGGATTGTAATCAGTTTTGAAATGGATGCTTTAGTTATAATAAAAAGAATAATAATAATAATAATAATAATAATAATAATAATAATAATAATAATAATTTACAGGTAGCATAGTCTATGCAATGAACCTTCAGTATGTGGCGGTAACATATTATAGGGGTAATGAGTTCGTATCCCGCGTGCGGTTTTATGCTATTAAGGAGGGGTGAGTGCCCTACTCAGGATTTTGTTAGCGTAGAATATTTTTCAGGGATGGTTTCCTTCGAGTTCCGGATTATTATCGAACTCATTTATTCATTTAGTTCGGCCTTTTCTGCCGTCGAACACACACGCATTCCTCCTACATTTTCTACTCTTAAGTACCCTTTACTCCATCGCGCCTATTATTAGTTTTGACAGTATTTTGATGCAGTGATCTCGTTTGTACTCTGGTCCGTATTAAATTAACTCTATTAATTGCGTCGCAACTAATATCACATCTTACCTCCGCGAATGTTCCATGCCTAGTGCAAAATGCCGCTCGACCAGCAAGAGAATTGCTTTTGTTTTCCTTGTTATTTTCACCCTCGGATAGTGTTACCTCACCCCTTCATTTCAATGTCCTTCCCTTAACGGTACTAACCTAGCTGGGTCGCTTGTCAGCTCGTGACAACTGTCCTGGGTTTACTCCCTAGCCATTTTCAATGTACATTTGTCCCCTCTTATTATAATTTATATTATATTAGCTATAATTTATCTCTCTTTTAGATAACTTTTAGCCCCGTGACACGACATGTACTATCTCAACTACAACTGTTATTAACATTACAAATCCTAACCCTGAATTAATATCCACCAGTAAGCTTCTTCAGTTTAAAAATCACAACGGTAACATATTGCTTGATGAGGTAAGGGGCATCTATACGCATACACCTACTGCCGTCATCGCTACCTAATATATAAATACATATCTGCGTATATATGTACAATGAGGGTTCGGACAAACTTCCCCTAACTTTTAAAGTAAATAGTGGCCAGGACGAGGCAGCACAAAGTAAAGTCCGCCCGCACTCCCACCCTACCACGGCAGACAACAGTGAAACAAAGGAAGGAAGCAGAGAGAGAGAGAGGGAGAGAGAGAGAGAGAGAGAGAGAGAGAGAGAGAGAGGGCGCTACTGTTTCCTTACCACCCCGGGCTGGGCTACTTGGGATATTACCAAATGTCCCCAGCACTCCGCAGAGAAGGTAATTTATTTGTCTCTCTGTTTGCGAGCCTGGACAAGGCAGGCAGAAACCCTTGTGTTGATTTTAGCGAGAAAGGTAAAGGCAGAGATGCATACAATCCATTGCTTTATCTTCACCAGGAGCCAGCCTCAGAGGCGTTCGTATAATAAGAAAGTTCTAATGGAACGTGCTGAATAGCTCAGGGAGAAATAATTTCATTTGGGAAGTGGAGCGATTCTGATTTGTCCCTTCGTTGTTTCTTTCTTTTGCTGATATTCTATGGGCATCTTTTTCGTTAGCTACTGCATTTTAAGGGCAAAGGGAGGGGATCACAACTTTTATACTGTAGAATGAACCCATTATCTAAGTATATCAATGGGGTTTAGCTAGCTTAACTTTTTCTTCATAAAATCTTCGTCGATTAATGGAAATATTTATGATTTTGCTATTGTTTTTACTTCCTCTACATGTACTATGTACATAGTGTATAGAGAAGGTATTGCGCTACACCCAAAAATTCAATACCGAGATTTCACCGGAAATATATGATTTAGTGTCACCTGTAACCAAAAGAAGCATTTTCAGAAAAAGGTCCATGTGTGTGTGTGTGTGTGTGTGTGTGTCCGTGTGTCAGTGTGTGTATCCGTGTGCCCGTGTGTTAGTGAACACAATAACTCAAAAACGAAAGGTGTTTAAGTTTAATATCTTCCAAGGATGCGACACGAAGACTTTGAGAAAAATCCCCCCTCCCCCAAACTACCCCTTTTCATGGAACTTTTTTCGAATATTTTTATTTTCTTAAAAATGGCTCTAACGATTTTGATTAAAATACCGTATATTAAAGATATTTACCTAGCAAATAAAAGTATATCTTGAATTTTCTGGGAATAGCCTCTGAAGACTACTTTATTCTGGATGAATCTTACGGAATTTTTCATAACTGCTAAACCGTAAGAAACCGTAACTTATTAAACAAAAAATGTAGCACGTTGTAGGAGCACATACCACACGCTCACAATATATATAAAGAGACAATGTACATAATAATATTAGCTTATTGAAAGAAAGATAGAATAATTGTAAATATTCAAGAGTAGAAATATGCATAAATGCAAGTTGTGTAATTGAGGTAATTAGGCGAGGCGAGCTAGCGAAAATCCAGGTTATAGTTCACAAACTATCACCCGCTAATGAGCACAGGGTTTAGGCTAAAGAAGGCATGATAGAAAAGAACAGACATATAAAGAAGTGAGACGGAATAGTGAATTGTATTCTAAGTAGCAAAGGGAGTTGGAAAACAGACAAAGAAAGCATAATGTTAAAGTGAGAAGGAACTATTCGGTATTTCTAAACGTGTCATGTGCACGCTATGACGTCAGAACTTGGCACAATTTATTCTCATAACTTGTGAGGTGATGCTAACTCAGAACCAATAAGAGATGCTGTTACATTTTATAGCGCGAAAGTTGGCGTCACCCAGGAGAAGCAGATCTCTTAGGTGGTTACTCTATACTCTTACACTCTTACTCTGAAAGTGATATTGTGTTCAGTCACGTTAAGTTGCGTGCACGTGGTGGGGGAGCGATGTGCAGAGTGTTAGATTAGGCTCCTCATCCGTTTAAATCTATAATATAAATAAATTCATGTCGTAAAGGAATATGCAGTGCTTATAATATATTAGCCCATCCACATACCTATGAGATAAGTGTAACTAGGAGATTAGGAGTAGAACCTACATCAACGCCAGAGCTGAGGAAACTGCAGGTACGAGACGCCAATCCCACGACAACGTTAAAATACACAATTTATGTTAAATGTACTTTTTTCGTGGAGTACATCGCTTTTATTGTTTGTTTTTTTTTTTTTTTTTTTAGATATTCCTTGTTTTTGGTTTCAGTTTTATAAAACTTATACTTTCCTCATACAGGAATTTGCCAACTTGGGTCCTACAAACAAAGGAACTTCAGTCACATAGCAACCATCTTTTGACTATCACTTTAACTTATGCACTCCCTTATTTCCCTTCTACTTATAAGGAAGCAAGTAATAAGACGATTTCTGTTAATTTTCTCTCGATTAGCATGAAGTAAATAGAAACATAAGCTTTCTAACAATAATTTTAGCAGAGATGTAGAGAAAGTCATATGAATGGAACACATCGATTTTTTATCTCCAAGTAGCAATTTAGTGAGGGTAGCTTCAAAATTGTTGAGAGTATACAAGATGTTAGTACTATAGATAAAGATATTTTGATAAATAGTACCTTAATATGCACCTACTTCGGTGTGATAGTTATTTTTGCACTTTGTCTATCAGGTTTCCTACAAGACAATGACATAATGTATTTGATGTGTAATGCATGGGCGTAACTGCGCCGCGAAATGAACAACGTCTGTAAGTATACTATCCGTTTTGCTTCCAAGTTTTCACATATAACCTTCTAGCTAGGTGGGACCATTGGTCTTGCAGAAAGTATCAAAATGTGTTCCAATTCAACATTCGTTATAGTGAGGCCTGTCCACTGAAGGTTACACCTTCCGACCCGCAGTCTCAGGGGCGGCCGGGCACACATATGTTGTGAGTGCTATGCCTACTTGAAGGTACTAACCAAACTGACATTATGCTATTCTTCATAAGTAAAATTATTTTATTCACGAATGAAGCAAGTATTTATGTAATATTATTCTATACACTGTTCTTAATTACCTATATAAATAATTGAATTTATGTAATTCAAAACTAATATTACGCGATTTTTGGAATTTTAACTATACAATGAGTTTACCAACCGCGATGGTATAATCCTGCAATATTTTGACTATTACAGGTGCAGATTTCTGCAAAAACGGTTGAAAATATGCTATGAATAATGTTATAGAAGCTGTAAAGTATAAATGATAAAATCTATTTTTTTTATCTCGAATAACGATTACAAATATGTTTGTGAATTGGAGGGCAAAGTTTAAATTAACAGAAGTGAGGAACAAGCAATCACAGAAAACATCATAAAACATTCTATAGTCATTTTTCGAGAACATTTATATGGTTTAAACAGCACGAAAATGTATTATGGTTTATAAATCGCTCTATTTTTGTAGTTCTTTCTGTTTTATTGTTATGACTTTTATTATTGTTGCACATCTTTTATAATCTTTGTTACAATTTGTTTATATAACTATTATAACGTATGGAAAAATATATTTTTTGTGGTACTCACTTATTACATTTTTGGTAAAAATCCCTAAATATATATTTTATTCCGTGTCACTAGGCAAACTCATTTATGAGTCAGACTAATAAATAAATAAATAAATTGTATCTTACATGCACATTCCCAAACCCTAAGGAGGTTAGATAATTATTCTAAATAAAGAAAAGTTCCCATGCTCAGTGGAAAACCGAACTCAGGACCTCGGAGTGAGAACTTGGCTCGCTGACTATTCGCTTATGGAGGACGTCGAATCACATTTATAACACTAATTAATTACATAACGCATGGCCATGTCTTTAACTGTCTAGCTAGCATTAACTGTCTGCATTATATATGCCACAATGGGAAAAAATCTGATGTGTTACACTCACATGACTTTCTCTACATCTCTGCAATAAATTGTATTTAAAAAGCTTATACTTCTATTTACTTCCTGCTAATCGAGAAAAAAATAGCGGAAATAGTCTTATTACTTGTTTCCTTGTAAGTAGAAGCGAAATAAGGAAGTACCATAGGTTAAAGTGATAGTCAAAAACTGGTTGCTATGTGACTGAAGTTCCTTTGTATGGACACGAGTTCACAAAGTCCTGTATGGTAAAAGTATAAGATTTTTATAGCTGAAACCAAAAACAAGGAATATCTAAAAAAAAAACAAAAAAAAAACAATCAACTCCATGAAAAAATGTATGTAAGATAAATTGTGTGTTTTAAAGTGCTCTACATTTTTTGTGTAGTAAGTTTTTGTCCATCTTTTACGGTTTAGCAGTTCCGTAAAATTGACCCAGAATAAAGTAGTCTTCAGAGGCTATTCCCAGAAAAATCAAAATATACATTTTATTTGTCAGTAAAATATCTTTAATATATGATATTTTAATCAAAATCGTTTGAGCCATTTTTTAGAAAATCAAAATTTTCGAAAAACGTTCCATGTAAAGGGTAGTTTGGGGTGGGGGGATATTTCTCAAAGTCTTCGTGTCGCATCCCTGGAAGATACTAAACTTAAATACCAAGTTTGGTATTTTACCGACTTTTCGTTTTTCAGTTATCGTGTTCACAGACACACGGACACACGGACACACACACACACATACACACACACACACACGGACCTTTTGGTGAAAATGCTTTTTTTAGATAAAGGGGACCCAAAAACATATTACCGGTGAAATCTCGGTATCGAATTTTTTGATGGAGTGCAATACTTTCTATATTCACTATGTACATAGTGCGTATAGAGAAAGTAAAAAGTGACATAAATTGGATTACTATGCCTTTCATTGGCTGTGACATTATTATCAGTCATCCTGCGTCCTGGCTGGGTAGTGTGGTGGTAGCCGCATATTCAACAGGTCGTCAATTCGAATCTCGCTTAGGGTGAGTTACCCGGATATGGATTTTTTTCGGGGCTTTCCTTTATCCTGATAAGACGAATGTCGAGTAATTTTAAGCTTCATGGACCCCGATATCATTTGAGCATCATATCACCAATTTCATTCATCGTCCGATATGACCAACCAGGATAAAGGACGTTGAGTAAAAAAAAAAAATCATCCTGCGATAGGTTGAAGCTGTTTGTCCATTTCCTGGATATCCAATGATTGAATAGCTGTAGTTTGAATGTATAGAAGTAAACAGATGTACATACCATAGCTTTGGAATATCATGAATAATTTGATGCATTTACAAAACCTAATGGTTTTCACCATTCCTTCCATACAACTTTAAAATATTTACAAAAAAATAAGATAAAACAGGCGTAAAGAAACGTCTGACAAGTTTTATATGCACAGAGGAAGTTTGCGGCAGAAATAAAAATCTTGAAGCACGCAGACCAGTTGCAATGACTGTCTGGGTTGTTCAAGCAGAAGGAAACAATGCTGACATGACGTCACTCAACCTGCCACTCTTACATCATGGAATGAGTGGCGCATTCCGGCAGCAAAGGGTTAGCATCTCAGACTCTTGTTATTTGTTTGCTCTGTAACGCTTAGACACTATAGCATATATTCTATAGAGGGAATAACAAAGAATATAATAACATTGAGAAGATATTCAAGTTGGTTCACCTGTCCCTTATTCTCTGGTTTTATGCAACCCACAGATTACAGTCTAACTTGAAAACGTCGTTCCCGAGACGCACCTGGAAAGTAACATTATAGATTTTTAGCCATATTTTGATTAACGCGCGGTGTTGGTTTGAGTTCCAAGATGCTCGATTCAGGTTCGCAGTTTTTTTCCCCGCTTCTTCCTTCCTGATTTTGACACAAAGCTAAATGGGATATCGGAACATTTTTTAATTTGCTTATTCGTTTCTTTTTTATTTCTCTCTTTCTAAATATGCAGATGTTATTACAATGTTTTAAAACTAACATAGGTAATTCAGATAATACTACTGAACCAGACCCATTTTCAAGATATCTCTAAAACGAAAAATACACAAAATACATAAGCTGACAATCACAAACTTTGAGACAGTAATTCTTCTATATCCGCATAATTATGTAACTAACAATAACATATAGAAATAATCTCTATTGGGCAACTATCGGTATTACCGATATTGATATTATAATTAATTAAATAGATAACATTTGTATACAGTAATGTCTTATTAATCATAGTAAGGGGTAATAAGCTTTGTGTTAACCATTATTTTACTTGTGAGTATCTGTATTTTTTTTAATATTTTACACGCTAAGGCGACAAGGTTTGAAACGTGGTTTTAACTGCAAATGCTCAGTTTTCCGTTAGCAAGAGACCTTGATGTATTGTGAGTTGAGCTTTCAAAAGGAAGAATTCTAAAGTGCTATTGCCCTGTCTTTTGTATAGCTTTGAGTGACTTTAGGGAATAGAGGCATAAGTACATGTGCAACCAATAGCAAGAAGGGACGCTATTTATACAGAAAAGAAGCTAAGTTTAAAATCACAACAGTTTTGGCAGCTCTACGCCAGATTCCATGGGCGACACTATGTCGGTTGCTGAAGCAAAATCGCGCCACATTGCTCACCGCGGTTGAAACAAAGAATTAATGGTTTTGCTTTCCCCACATTTGTATTCATCACCCACATGTTTGCAGGTGTCACTTGGTTGTCAACGGTTAGGGTTTATACCGTTTAACATTATACCATGCAATTTTCTTCAATAATACTTACGAACCAGTGATTACTGTTATTTTTCTTATAAATAAAATTCTAGAATATTCTCCTAAAAAAATTAACGCAAAACCACCTCTTCCATATTCAACATTAAACCCTGATACTAATTCAGATTCCCCTTCAGCGAAATCGAACGGTCTACGATTTGTTTCAGCAAGACAAGAAACAAATCATACATTACACTACCTTTTTTGTATTTCCTTCTGTACCACGCCCTGTACTTAGTAATTCATGTTCGCCGATGAAGAGGAACCACCTGAGCTAAAACCGGAACAGCGAAGACATCAAAAGATAGGGAAATGTCACTAAGTTCCACCCTAACCGGACCAACTGACCCACACAATAACGCCGACGCTACTTTGTCATTTACTATTTAAGATAATATTTAGGACAAAGTCACCAATAGCAGTTGCAACTTATAGGTATTCACTAATACTTTTAGTTGAAAAGAAAAGTAGGTTTAATTCCCATAACTGTAAAAACTTCTCAAAATCCACTTGATAAAGTGTTTCTGACAAGAAGCTTACTGATGACAATTTTTCATTTAGCGCAGCAGCTGCTCAAAATGATGACCTTCGTTGATTCATAGCTTGCGCGATGTTGCAATTACAACTTGGCAAGTAGTATCATCTAGGATGTGAACGGACCTGCAGGCGTCCCTCATTAGTTGCTCAAGATTATTAAGGATATGCGGCATTGTTTTAAATGACCCCAAGAAAGTAATCAAGAGATCTGGCAGGCCACGAGACAGGTCCTCGCCTACCTAGGATGTGTGCCGTGAAGATAGTTTACGACAATCCTAGATTGGTGCGGTGGATCACCATCATGCTGAAGCCACATTCATAATCTTTCATTTAATGGTAAATGCTCCAGCAATGGACGGAGGTCGCTTTGGAGGAAGTGAAGGTGCTCCCTTAAGGTGCCTTCGAAAACTGCCTATCTAATGCGCTGTGAGGTTCATAGGAGATAACCTTAGCTGTAGGTATAGCACATCTACATATTTACTTTGTACATTTGTATCTAATGGGGCATATCTATTCTTAAAGTGTCTTCCGATAGTTTTCGCTTATCCACCGAGGGTTTCAGCTACCAACATTTTATAGAGAACATTCTCTAACTACGAAGAACAATTTAGGCGTTCTAGTATTTTAACATTGTTTTGATTAACTTATACATTTTGAAAATTTCCTTTATTATTTAAAGTTAATGAATTACTTTTTCAAAATAATTAGAAAGAAAATTAAGGACCGAAAACTGAAGAATACGTAAAATGAACTGTCGTTTGTTCTTCATTCGTATACCATTTTGTTTACTCCTAAAATTGTTGGAGTGACAAACACTGAACTTACTTTGCACCTCGATGGATAATACATAAAGAAGAAAAAAAGTGCACGCAGACCGTGGGACTCAAACCGCTGACTCGCTGGAGTGATAAAGGAGCATGAAATTAGCGGGTGGGGCAACAATCATTACCCCCGCTGGCTCCATTAAAACTTGTAGGTATAGTGTCACCCATGTCTCCCTCTCCACTCTCTTTATAACTGCTGTGGTCCTCTTTTTGTAGCTTAAGCAGTTCGTTCAGCCTTCATTCATTATAATTTACGTTGCAGAACGTAAGAATGCGATCCTATTGATATAACATATACTGTAACAGGAGTTATTAAGCGCATGTTTTTGGAATGGACGTAACCATTGCTGCTAATGTCTACTTTCGGATGAAGAGCAAGCTAGATTTGCATGGTTACCAAATGTCCGACAAGCACGGTAGTTTCGACCTTATTACTTTCAGAGTATGAAGTGTTGCCTATCTCCAAAAATAATAAGGAACAAGTGAACCACTTGTATAGTAAAACATTCCCAACGTGGACACCTATGGTTCAATTAAAAAAAATCTGATGTGTTCCATTAACATAACTTTCTGTACATCTCTGTAACAAATTATTGTTAAAAACATTATTCTTCGATCTACTTGATGCTAATCGAAATAAGCATTGACAGAAATGCTTTCTTATAAGAATAAGTGAAATAATTGGATACACTAGGCTAAAACTATAGTCAAATCTCATACAAATGTCGTTAAGTATTTATAACTGAAACCAATAATGAGTATCTCAAAAATTGTCAACTCCATGAAAAAGTGTATGTGACATAAATTGTGTGTTTCAACGAGATCAACATATTTTATAGTAAGTTTTTGTTTATCTCGTCCGGTTTACTACTCGTAGTTATGCAAAATCCAGCAAAATTCATCCACAATGAAGAAATCTTCAGAGGCTTTTCCCAGAAAATTCAAGATACATATTTTATTCGTCGTCTAAATGTTTTTAATATTCGGTATTTTAATCAACATCGTTAGATATTTTTAAGAAAATAAAACATGTTCGAACATTTTTCCATGTAAAGGTTAGTTTAGGGGATTTTTCTGAAAATCTTCGTTTCGCATCCCAGGAAGATACTAAACTTAAATACCAAGTTTGGTATTTTACCGACTTTTCGTTTTTGAGTTATCATGTTCACAGACACACGGACACACACACACACGGACCATTTTCCAAAAATCTTTTTTTAGATAAAAGGGACCCTAAAACATATATATCCAGTGAAATCTCAGTATCGAATATTTGGGTGGCGTGCAATACCTTCTCTATACACTATGTACATAGTACGTATAGAGAAAATAAAAATGCTTATCTTGGATTCAGGGAACCCAAAACGTGTATTTCCGGTGAAATCTCGGTATCGAATTTTTGATGGAATGCAATACCTTCTCTATACACTATGTACATAGTGCGTGTAGACAAAGTAAAAATCACCAACAAAGGCGCAAATCACAATTAAAATCCAATTTCTGGCTTATTGTGACCAAAAAATAAATGAATTAAGTTGGATCTTGCCTTCAGACACTAGTGAAAAATCTGAAGTGTTCTATTGACACGACTTTCTGTACCTATTGAACAACAGGTTATTCTAACAAAAGCTTTTTTCTTCCATTTGCTTTATGCTAATCGAGATAAACGTTAGCAGAAATGGTTTTGTTTCTTAGGTCCTTATAAGTAGATGGGGTAATAGCCTAGATTAAAGTGATTGTCAACTCCTTTAAGTTGGTTGCTATGTGAATGTTGAATTCGGTTCTGTTTTTCAGAAGTAAAACAATAGAAAAACGAATGAGAAAACTGTTATTTTAAAGCTGAAAACAATAACAAGGAATATCTCGGAAATGATTATGTCCACCCACCCACCCACACATACACACACACACACCTGAAATTTATATCACATAAATGGTGTGTTTTAGCGAGATCTACATTTTTGTGTAGTAAGTTTTCGTGTATCTCTTACGGTTTACCAGTAATGCAAAATTCAGTAAAATTCATCCAGAATGTAGTGGTCTGTAGACGTTATTCCAGAAAATGTAAGATATAATTTTATTTTTATATAAATATCTTTAATACATGTATGGTAGTCAAAATCGATATAACCATTTTTGTTAAAAGAATTGTTATTGAAAATGTTTGCATGTAAAGCGCTATGTTGGCTTAGAGATTTTTTTTAAATCTTCGTGTCATTTCTTTGGAAGATACTGAACTTAATTTGGTATTTAACTAACTTTTCTTTTTTGAATTATGTTTTTCACAAACACACACATTATAAGTACCTTTACATAATAATCTTATGTGTTCAATCACATGACTTTCTCTCCATTGCTGTATGAGAAAATTAGTATTTTTAAGTTTAAACCAAATATAAGGAATATCTAAAAAATGGTCAACTCCATGAAAAATATATATGACATAAACTGCGTGTTTTAATGAGATCTACAATTTTTGTGTAGTAAGATTTTATCTATCTCTCACGGTTTACCAATTATGCAAAATGCAGCAAAATTCATCCAGAATAAAGAGTCTTCAGAGGTTATTCCAGAAAATTCAAGATGTTCATTTTATTTTTCGCGGGAATACGTTTAATAAACGGTATTTTAATCAAAATCATTAGAGCCATTTTTTGAGAAAATACATGCTTTTCTATGTAAAGGATAGTTTAGGATGGGAAGATTATCCTTTTCGTGTCGCATCCTTGATTTATGCTAAACTTAAATACCAATTTTGGTGTTTTACCGACTTTTCATTTCTGCCTACACACAAGTAGACCTAGTTTTTGATACAAGGTACCCTAAAATGTGTATTTCCGGTGAAATCTCGGTAACGCACTTTTGGGTGGTGGGTAATACCTTCTCTACATATGCACCAGGTACTATGTACAGAAAATAAAAAAGTATTTTTTTTTTAATAGAGGGAATCCGAAAAGAAGATGCTCATGCAATTCCGGAATTTAAAATACTTTTTTTAGCAATGTACTAAGTACTAATTAAAGAAGGTAGTAGAGATTTTCTTTTCAACTTCCAAGCCGTATTCATTATCTATTAGAAAGAAGAACGCGACTAAAGAATAAAAGTTTGATTTGCACACATCTCAAGGGGGATGTGCAGGGAAACCCCATTTACTAGCTTCCACATAAAGGAGTTGATATTGGAAATATATCCGTAAAATATCCTGTATGCCGAGAAAGTCCAATCCGGTCACGAACAGAAGAATTTGGATCCATAACTGCTGACAACAGCTCGTTAGTTGAAGTGCACTTTGGGTGTTTTACTGCTTGCTTTTTGTAAAACCACGGAATGACACGAGAATCGACATATATCTGCCATCCATGTAAGGAATGCAGCCAGAGCTTCTGCACGCGTAGCTAGAAGTTTGGCGCCTTGTCTATTACCATACATTGCTCTGCTATACGATCCAGACAACCTCACTCCGGCCAGATAAAAGCGAAACAAGGGGAGATGTCAGCCAGTAAACTACTGTAAATACCTCTCTTCAACTTCTTATCGCTCCTTGCTCATCCAGTTCTGCCAAGTGTTTGGTGCTGCAAAGACGTCAATGACTAACGGCTCTCAGGAGAAAGCATTAGGGAGGACAACATTGTAGAGTGAGAGTTGATCCCCCGCCCCATGCCGCTAGCTTTTGTCTCTGCCGGTTTATGCAGACTTGGGATTTGCAGGATTTTCAGAAATTAGACCTAGATTATATACAGCTTAAAACAAGACATTTCACTTTTCTACCACCCTGGTAGGTGGATAAATGCAAGTATTTGTATCAGCGTTTGACGACGATGTGCTGATCCACAAAAATGTGGATTTCGTTAAAACAACTTATGCCATATACTTATTTGTGTAGGAAGGTTTATTATTTCTGAGATATTCCTTGTTATTGATTTCAGTTTTAAAATATTGTAGGGTACCTGACAAAGTAATTCTGAGTAATTATTTAGAAAGATATAAGGTTGCATCAGTTTCAACAACCGATATAAGTGGCAAGATGTCGAAATGCTGAGCTAGCTGTGACCTCCTAAAGCAATGCAGGCATAAGCATGGGTTTTATTATAAAAGTTTCAGTATCTAGGTCAGAGGATCCTTGCTCATCTGAAATACTGACATTGTTAGACGTATTGTCCAACAGCATAGTTTTATTTTAAAAGTGTAAACTGCAAGAGTTCATAATGAACGGGTGAATGCGGAATGGAATTTGGATAACCCTTGGCTTCTCTCACCCCTAACTATACCTAATCTCTTAACAGTAAAAGCCCTGTGTCTCCTCACAACCTTTTATTTATTTATGGTTTCTAACCAAATGTACACTCCTGAGGCCAAGCACTTCCCTCGCGCAGGCGCGAACAGCTCTACCTCTGGAACTACTATCCCTAGTATGCGCAATGGGTGGTGGTAGGGATGATTCCTTCCCTTCTAAACTTGAATTTGTCATTTATTTTCTTTTGTTTTTATTATGGCCATGCAAATACAACCGACTTTCAATCACATAGTGCATGCATTTAAAAATGAGACTATCGCTTTAGCTAGTGTATTTCTTTATTTCTCTTCTACTTATAAGAAGCTAAATAATAAAACTATTTCTGATACTGTTTATCTTGATTAGCACGAAGAAGTAGAAGAATAAGCTTTAGTAAAATTTGTTTTTTACAGAAAATGGATAGAAAGTGCTGTGAATAGAACACATCAGAGTTTTTAGTAAAGCGCTTAAATTACATAAACTCAAAACATTTTAATTTTGAAAGTTTCTTCTTCGATGTAGCCTATTCAAAAAATTAGTAAATTTAAATGCAGATTAAATTTTAAGTTATAATTAAAGATTATGAAAATCACTTTCAGTATTCCAGGGTTCCTATATCGGTTTGTGTGAGCTACTTCTATAAGGGCTTTTCGGGAGAATTCCCATATCCTGAGAGAACGAATGTTGGGTAACACTTACGTAAGCACTAGCTTCCCCGGAGCGGTTTCAGCCTCATTTAAACCATTTTATTCATTCACCATTTGACTGGTGGTCGAGTGGTCAGACCATTCGCCTCTCACCTAGATGGCCGGGTTCGATCCCAAGCCAGGATCCGATGTGAGATTTTTGGTGGACAAAGCTGCACAGGGGCAAGTTTTCTCCGGGTTCTCTGGTTTCCCCCGCCATCACATTCCACCGGGGCTCCATCATCATGTATCATCGGTGTCATCGCCTCCGGTGCCAGAGCAGTAAGAGCGGGCGTTAAACACTACCAGAAAAAAAATAATAGGGTTGCCAGATCTCCGGGTGCCGCCCGGACTGCCCAGGTTTGCAATGAATTCTCTGGGAATACAGGCCAATGACTTTCATCTAGGGCTAGAATGTCACCTTACTCATGAATAATTTTTACTTTCTCCATACGCACTATATACATAGTGTATAGAGAAAGTATTGCACTCCACCAAAAAATTCGATACCGAGATTTCACGGGAAATATATGTTTTAGGGTCCCCAATATCCAAAAAAAGCATTTTCACAAAAAGATCCGTGTGTGTGTGTGTGTGTGTGTGTGTGTGTGTGTGTGTGTGTATGTGAGTGTGTTCGTGTGTCCGTGCGTCTGTGAACACGATAACTCAAAAACGAAAAGTCGGTAAAATACCAAACTTGGTATTTAAGTTTAGTATCTTCCAGGGATGCGACACGAATATTTTGAGAAAAATACCCCCACCCCCAACTACCCTTTACATGGAACTTTTTTCGAAAATTTTGATTTTCTCAAAAATGGCTCTAACGTTTTTGATTAAAATTTCGTATATTAAATATATTTACCTGACAAATAAAATGTATATCTTAAATTTTCTGGGAATAGCCTCTGAAGAGTAGTTTATTCTGGATGAATTTTACTAAATTTTGAATAACTGCTAAACCGTAAGAGATGGACAAAAACTTACTAAACAAAAAATGTAGAGCACATTAAAACAAACAATTTATGTTATATACATTTTTTCGTGGAGTTCGTCGTTTTGTGACATTCCTTATTTTTGGTTTCTGCTATGAAAAACGTATACTTTTCTCATACAGCAACTTGTCAACTACTATCCATATAGACAAAGGAACTTCATTGCCATAGCAACCAGCTTTTGACTATCAGTTTAACCTACAGTTGTCCCTTATTTCGCTCCTACTGGCAAGGAAGCGAGTAATTAGACTATTTCTGCTATTTTTTTCTGATTAGCATAAAGTCTTAAGAATTATTTGTTGCAGGGATATGGAGAACATCATGTGAATGGTACACATCAGATTTTAAATAATTTGGTTCGAATGTTAATTTCTAATTGTAACAAAACGCTACGTTTCTATTCTTATTCTGGCAACTTTTCATTGTTGCGTCTGTAGTATTCGGCTTACATTGTTAAAGAAACACTGGCAAGTCGCGGCTCGTTCATTGTCACTTGTCAGTAAGCAGTAGAGTTGGGTCGAGCGATTTATTTTCAGTAGTCGATTCTTACGATTCGTTCATCCAACATGAATCCGATTCATTCAGGATTCATTAATGAGTCGTCATACCTTTTCTGTGTTTGACTTATATTGTACACGGGGATGATAATCATATGGTAGCTCCTTTAGCATGAAAACAGTAATTCATATAAAAAATTCTATTTTGTTAATGTAGTGACAATTTAACTGTTCATATATTATATCAAAGATACTGCAAAAAATAAATATATATATTCTAACCCTTGCTTTCACGTGTGCAATAACTCATCCCTAAACAAAGAAGATGCTTGTGGTAACTTCGGCAATGTTCGTTTTCTTATATATATTTCATTATATATAGATATATAATTTATACATTTACATATTCTTTACTAAGCCCCATGGACTCAGCAGTATTTTCTTACAGTAAAATGAATAGTTATAAATCCCTGTACACCTTCGTGCGCACTCGGCAGTTTTCGTCGAAGCTCGGCTTGGTTCTTCGAACGGTGGAAGCAAAAGAAAAACCTAATCACGATTCTTCAAATCTGCAATTCTTTTTGAACAATGATACTGCTATGATTGACACGATTCATGCGATTTTTTTCGATTCATGCGATTCTTTTTGAACGACGATTCATGTTGAGACTAGCACGATTCTCGCGATTCATTTTGAACGACGATTCATGTTGAGACTAGCAAGATTCTCGCGGTTCTTTTTGAGCGACGACACCTGCTATGGTTGACACGATTCATGCGATTATTTTGAACGACAATTCAACGAGACTAGCCAATTCTCGGGTTTTTATTTTTTGAACGACGATTCATGCCAAGATTGACACAAGCGATTCTTTCCTTGTAGTCGTTCATATGAACGATTCGTTCATGAATCGCTCCATGTCTGGTAAGCAGTTACTGGCAATTATTGGAACGCTTGAAATCGTGAGTGTATAGACTACCACTGCCTTTTATAATTCAAAATAGTTATAGTTTTTTGATCTGTGATAATGAGTAATAACAGTGAAATGAAGAGGTGATACCTAATATCCGTGAAGAGTGGTTGTAGTAGTAGAGTGGTAGTGGTAGTGGCAGCAGCAGCAACAACAGCAGCAGCAGTAGCAGTAGTAAGTTAATTTCATTATGTTAACATAAATTGTCACCTTGTGACTGTAATAATACAAAAAAATCTGAAGTGTTCCATTCACATGACTTTCTCTATATCTCAGTAACAAATTATTGTTAATAAGCTTATTCTTTTATTTATTTCATGCTAATCGAGAAAAATTAGCAGCAATAGTCTTATTTCTTGCTTTATTGTAAGTAGAAGCGAAATAAGAGAGTACCATAGGTTAAAGTGAAAGCCAAAAGCTGGTTGCTATGTGACTGAAGTTCGTTTGTTTGTATGGACACGAGTTGGCAAATTCCTGTATGAGAAAAGTATAAGTTTTTCAAAGCTGAAACCAAAAACAAGGAATATCTCAAAAATGATCAACTCCAAAATGTATATAACATGAATTTTGTGTTTTAACGTGCTCTACATATTTTTTGTGTTAAGTTTTTGTCCAACTCTTACGGTTTATACTTGTGCAAAATTCATCCAGAATAAAGTAGTCTTCAGTGGCTATTCCCAGAAAATTCAAGATATACACGTTATTTGTCAGGTAAATATCTTTAATATACGATATTTAAATAAAAATCGTTAGAGCCATTGTTTGGAAAATCAAAATTTTCGAAAAAAGTTCCATGTAAAGGATAGTTGGGAGTGGGGGGATTTTCTTGAAAATCTTCGTGTCGCATCCTTGGAAGATACCAAACCTAAATACGAAGTTTTTAACGGACTTTTCGTTTTTGAGCTATGCTGCCCACAGACACACACATACACAGAAACACACACAGACAGACAGACAGACAGACACACACGGACATTTTTCTAAAATTGTTTTTTTTGATTCAGAAGGTCTCAAAACATGTATTTCCGGTGAAATCTCGGTATCGAATTTTGGGTGCATTACAATACCTTCTCTATACACTATGTACATAGCACGTATAGAGAAAGTGAAAATCTGTTTTACAATTTCTGTTCCCATTTACTCAAATATTCGTTGCACGTTGGTTGGTCTCTGGGCGTGCCTCGAGGACATTGTGCCACCCTAGTTTACAAACTGTTCATTTAAATATTTGCGTCCATTCAAGTGTAACGAGTGTGTATGTAATGAATACGACGGCCGTTTTTTTTCAACCTCCGATAAGCTATAAATAAAATATAAGTTCATAGAAAACATATATAATTACTAAAAGTTTTGTACACTTATGGTTACTTTTTAACATAATCACCGAAAAGATGAGACATTTATCGTAATTGTGCACAAGCTTTGCAATACCGGCTTCAAAAAATGTTTCCGCCAATGCTTTCAAATGAGCATTGACGTTGTTTTGAAGATCTTCGTTGGTTTGGAAGTGCTGCTCTCCTAGCCACGTCTTTAATTGAGGGAAAAATTTAAAATAGCTGGGTGTCTGGTCAGGACTGTACGGCGGATGATCGAAAATGTCCCAGCAGTGTATGGACGAGCGTCATAGATCAACGCAATTCCTGAAGTCAGCATTCCTCTTCGTTTGTTTTGAATGGCTCTCCGCAAACGTCGTAAAGTACGAAGATCTTCAAAACAACGTCAATGCTCATTTCAAATCATTGGCGGCAACATTTTTTGAAGCAGGTATTGCAAAGCTTGTGCACTGGTACGATAAATGTCTCAATCTTTTCGGTGATTATGTTGAAAAGTAACCATAAGTGTGCAAAACGTTTAGTAATAAAATAATGTTTTCTATGAACTTGTCTTTTATTTATAGCCTATCGAAGGTTGAAAAAAACGACTCTTGTATTAATGTTGTCATACTTATGGTACTCATTACAGCTGTGTTGAAACAGTTGAAAATATCGTTGTAAAGTAGCAGTTACAGTCTTCACGCTCTCTGCTACATTTGTCATCAATCGGAATGATCCGGAAATGAAGATGGATGTGTTGAATGACTTACAAAGAAATTAACTTCCATTAGATGGGCACCAAAACAAGTGAATCCCCTCAAAGCCCGTGATTGTAAAATGCTGTTTATCTTCTCCACTTGTTTAATTCACAGGAGTTTTCCTAAAAATTGCCCTGAATAAATAAAGAGGGTGGTTAAGAGGTTTTGAAGAATACCCTTGTAGCAATGCAGGAAGTTTACTGGTGATTGTTAAATGAGAGGCCTAATTACTAACCTATCGGAGTCCCTTTGATGTCAGAATTCTGTATCATCGAACGTTTGGCAACAATGGAAAAACAAAAAAGAAAGAAAGAAAGGCCTCCAAAAGTTTTACCTGTGCAACATTGCCAAACCGATCACAAGCCGATTTTAGAAGGGGAGTAATGACATCATACCAAACACAAAAGGGAAAGGGGATGGGAGAAATTGCTACACTTCAAAAGGAAAATATTGATTAATGATGAAGTTCGGTATCTCACATGTTCGTTCATAAAGGCAGCATGCAAATATCGACTTTACCGCTGTATACAATATGGGATTATGGAATTGCATTTTTTTCTTTCACAAAAAGATATCACAGAGCTCTACGAATTTCCGGATGCAGCAGATTGCAATGAATTGTCAGCGTATTTTCAGGGTTTACAGAGGATTTGCAGTGCACCTGCTAAATCTCTAGGGGTTTGGTGTTTAAACCCCTTAATTGTTGGCCTGTAATAACTCGCGGAGTCAAATATTGCGATGCTTCAACAATGGAAATCGTTCTGTCAAAATACAAAGATTGTCAAAACGCCAAAGCTGCAACTAGAAGCGTAAATTATTTCAGAGATATATAACTGTTTGAAAATAAACATCACCATTTTCCAGTCTGGAAAACTCCCTAGAGATTAAGTGGCAACTTCAAGCAACAGAGGCAACTGCTCGGATTCATCAAGACTAATCTTGACAATCTATACTCACTTTTTAATCTGATGCTCCATTCATATGAATTTCTCTACCTGTTCTGCAAATAAACTATTCTTAAAAATGATCATTCTTTTATCTACACTTGACTAAATAAACATCAGCAGAAATTGTTATTACTAAATATTATATTACTGGATAAGCAAAGCCAGACTGAAAAATGCAATGCCATAGCCGGGATTTGAACCACGGATCTCCCGGTCTCTAGCACATTGGTCAGCCACGAAGCTACGGCAACATGCTGACAAAGCATTGAGTTTCTCAATTGACTCGCATGTTTGTTGGCTATCCCACCCAAGGCATCATATAGACATTTCTTCAGATGCCCTTGTGTTGGCGGGCCCTAAGCCGCAAACTGTAGCCCAGTGACGTTTTCTAGGAGAGGAAAGACGCAGTCATAGCCGAAGTCCGTGGCTGGTAGCGACGACAGGAGGAGGGATCTATGAAGGGGAAACCCCTATAAACTATGGCGGTTACTAGAATTTGCATTAGAGATTTTCTCATTACGTTGCTTACATTGCGCTTCAACATGGAGCTAGTTTACTCTGTACAAGGACAAAAAGAGCAGGAGGGTGGCCAATACGACTTCTAGTAACATCTGTGATTAATTCCTTCTATGGATTCAGAATTACGTTGCTAGTCTAGAGACCGGATTATAAGCAACATAAAAAGCTCGAAATATGCATGCAAATATGCATGAAAAACGCTTAAAATATGCATGAAAAGTGTCAAAATACGCAACATCAATTAATACAAAGTAATGATTAGCTTAATATATATTTATATTATTTCAAAAACAATATACAATCGACAGTTTTTATTATTTACTTCAACAGAAAAAAGTATCGTTTACATTTTGTTAATTGATATATAGAAACGATCAGGTACTCTTTCAAATGTTCAGTAGTAAAATTGTGTCATCGATCGCTCAAAATATTTTTATAAGCATAAAAGGTGCGTTCTATTTCAACAGTATTTGAATTTGGGTGCTATTTTGGTACTTATTAGTTTTGGTAAAAGTTCGCTCGTCCCATTAATAAAGCTATCAAGTTGACACAAAGATCCAAAGCCTGGGTTATTGTTCAAAAGGTTTGTAAACTTTTAAGTTTCCACCGAAATACCTCCGGCAAGGAGGAGTTCACTAGCATTTTCTTCATTACTTGAATAGACAACGTCAAACCTAGAATTTAGAGCATCTAAACAAGAACAAGCTTTTGTTTAAAATATGCAATAACCGGTGAAAAATGGCTAAATATGTAAAATCTAATGCAACATGCAAATGCATATAATCTGGTCTCTAGTAACTAGCAAGTGGAACATATACAGGAGTGGAAGTGCCATATTTATGCACACTTCACTTATATTTTGCCTTAAAAGAACACGGGCTTGTTTAACTTCTAGTGGCGTTACATATTACGTTTGTGGCGGCTGTTATTCTCTTGTTCTGGCATTCAGCAAATACACCGTTCTGATGTTAATAGTTCATTTAACGCTGTGCGCGGTCACCATAATTCGCCTTACAGACCCACCATCATGCCCTCACATGATTACAGAAAGCATATTGTAATAGGATAGGTCAAAACTGATTTCAATAAATTTGCTTCTTATTTAATTTAAGGAAGATTTATAACTCAATACGTATAACAAAGAATAATTAAATTAATGCTAATCTATATTTCTACTATTTTAATTTAACCAAAAAATAATTGCCCTAAAACAATTATATTCCCTAGTATAAGTTTAAGTAAGAATATTAAGTTTATGTATAGAATCCCCCCAAAAATGGATAATGAACTTTCGTTTATAAAATTCAATAATGCTGTTCAATTATAAAATGCTGTTCTCTCTCCCCCCCCCCTATACTTTTTATTTTTTCTATACGTACTATGTACAATAGTGTTTAGAGAAGGTATTCCACTCCACCAAAAAATTCGATAACGAGATTTCACCGGAAATATATGCTTTAGGGTCCCCTGTATCCCCCCCCCCAAAAAGTATTTTCAGAAAAAGATCCGGGTGTGTGTGTATCTGAGTGTCCGTGTGTCCGTGTGTCTGTGAACACGATAACTCAAAAACGAAAAGTCGGTAAAATACCAAACTTGGTGTTTAAGATTAGTCTTCCAGGGATGCAACACGAAGATTTTGAGAAAAATCCCCCAACCCAAACTACCCTTTTTATGGAAGTTTTTTCGAAAATTTTGATTTTCTAAAAAATGGCACCAACGATTTTGATTAAAATATCGTGTATTAAAGATATTTACCTAACAAATAAAACGTATATTTTGAATTTTCTAGGAATAGCCTCTGAAGACTACTTTATTCTGGGTCAACTTTACGGAATTTGCATAACTGCTAAACCGTAAGAGATGGACAAAAACGTATTGCTCAACAAAAGTAGAGCACTTTAAAACACACAATTTATGTTATATGCATTGTTTTAGTGGAGTTGATTGTTTTTGAGATATTCCTTGTTTTTGGTTTCAGCTATAAAAAACTTACTTTTCTCATACAGGACTTTATGAACAAAGGAACTTTAGTCACATAGCAACCAGCTTTTGACCATCACTTTAACCTATGGTACTCCCTTATTTCGCTTCTAATTACAAGGAAGCAAGTAATAAGACTATTTCTGCTATTTTTTTCTCAATTAGCATAAAGTATATAGAAGCATAAGTTTTTTTTAACGATAATTTATTGCAGAGTTGTGGAGAAAGTCATGTGAATGGAAAACATAAGATTTTTTACATTTATATTGACTCAGGAATGAGGAAATTTTACTTAGTAAAGATTTTATATTATATATTATAATATGTGTGGCATTCTTCTGCTGGTAGAAAATGATAAGGAACTTATATACAAGTTCCAAATAACATGTGAAAGTTATAATTTCCAAATACCCATACAGAAAACTAGGTATGTCATTTAGAGGGAAAAACAGTTAGAACCAAAATGATAGTAATAATAAATACATCAATTGAACATGTGTCTCATTTCAATGATCTGGGAAGAGACATCAATTATATAAAAGATATAGGCACCCAGAAAAATTATTAAAATTCCAAGCAGTATGTGGAGCAATAAAGAAAGCATTAAGAAGAAAAATGAAAAGTGAAACTAAACTAAAACTACTTAAAACGACTGCAGTATCCACCCTCTTCTATGGCAACAAAATATAGATAATTGGAAATAAAGAGAAATACAGGATATGATCCGCAGAAATGAAATGAATATACGTAACAGCAATTACATATAATGGTAATATTTTATTTGATACTATTTTTTTGTTTGTGAGTATTTTCTCCTGGAGCTTTTGGTTATCTTAATTAAATTTCCCTTCGTAAAATTATTATATCTTCATCAAATACAATGGCTAATATTTGTAGCTCAAATTAAAGTATCATTTTCTTTCCCCCCCCTCTCATATGCTAATTGATATAGTAAGGGATACAGGAACTGAAAATTTAAAGTATAGACACTTCCCTATGCTAACAAATAGCTTTTCAAAGTTAACAAACGCAAGTTGACTTGACTACTTCTTTCTAAAATGTTCTTAAAAGTATGAATGAATGAATGAATGAATGAATGAATACTTTTAAGAACAGTTTAGAAAGAAGTAGTCAAATCAACTTGTGTTTGTTAACTTTGAAAAGCTATTTGTTAGCATAGAGAATATGATCATTGCACGAGCACCCTTAACTGAGTCTGCTGTTTCCTCCTCTAGTTTTACTTCTATTGATTATTCTATTTTAGAGTATACTTTATAATAAGCATCTAAGCATCTTCTATATTATCTTCGATCAGTATCTTTAATATCCGGTATTTTAATCAAATTCGTTAGAGCCATTTTTAAGAAAATCAAAATTTATGAAATTTTATCCATGTAAAGGGTAGTTTGGGGTGGAGGAATTTTTCTCAAAATATTCGTGTCGCATCCCTGAAACATACTAAACTTAAATACCAAGTTTAGTATTTTATCAACTTTTCGTTTTTGAGTTATCGTGTTCACAGACACACGGACACACAAACGGACCTTTTTCTAAAAAATGTTTTTTTTTTATTCAGGGGGTCCTAAAACATGTATTTCTGGTGAAATCTCGGTATCAAATTTTTGGGTGGAATGCAATACCTTCTCAATACACTATATACACAGTACGTGTTGAGAAAGTAAAAATAGATGTTATTTTAGCAATTATCCAGGTTTTTGGTAGCAATTTTTCAAGGATTTCTTTTAAAGTGTTTTGAGCTCATCAATTATTTCCGCATATTTAAGAAGTTCCATACTTATATTATATGAAAACACCAGAAAAATTGGACGAAACATTTATATGGAATGGATGGTAAGCGTAGACAGAAGACGCTATATATGGAAATGTGGGAACGCCGTGGAAGAGACATACGATGTTTTTACTTTCTCTACACGTACTATGCACATAGTGTATAGAGGAAGTATTGCATTCTACCCAAATATTCGATACTAAGATTTCGCCGGAATCCTGAATCCAGAAAACGCATTTTCAGAAAAATATCCGTCTGCGTTTGTGTATATATGGTGTGTGTGTGTGTGTGTGTGTGTGTGTATGTGTGTGTGTGTGTGTGTGTGGACAGCATAGCTCAGAAACGAAAATACCGTTAAATACCAAACTTATCTGTGGTGTGGATGCGACACGAAGATTTTCAAGAAAATACCCCATCCCCAACTACACTTTACATGGAAAAATGTTCGAAAATTTTGATTTTCTAAAAAATAGCTTAAACGATTTGGATTAAAATCTCGTATATTTAAGATACTTACATACTAGATAACATTTATCTGGATAAATTTTGCCGAATTTTGCTTAATTGCTAAACTATAAGAGATAGACAGAAACTTACTACACAGAAAATATAGATCTTATCAAAACACACAATTTATTTTTATTTAAATATTGTTGTGGGGGCAAACCTTTCTGAAATATTCCTTGTTATTGGTTTCGGTTGTAAGTACTTATATTTTCTCAGAGAGTGTGCGCGTTTTTCTTTTGTTCTACTTCTGGCCAACCAAAGAAGCGATTTGCAATGACAATCGCATAACAACGGGTTTTAAAACATTTGACTATCGGTTTAGTCAAGAGTATTCCCTTATTTTCTTCCTACTTATAAGGAACTAAGTTTAAGAACATTCTGCTAAAGATTATCTCGATTAGCAAGGCGCAGAAAGAAGAATGATCTTATGTAAGAAGTTTGAAGAAGAGCCAGAGAAAGTCATATGAGTGTAATACATAAGATTTTTCTTCAAGTGCTGAAGTGTTACAGTATTTAGTGTAAATAGTTATGGGTTTTGTACTTGCCTCTTCTGCCACGTATTTGTTTACTAAGTTTTTTAACTAACAAAAGGTAATACCTTGCTTTTGATACATTACCTAAACGGACTGACTAGTCCAATCCATGGTATTAATGATGAAGTTCTGATTAGTTCTTTCTAGTTGGTATGCCTGCTCTACAGTATTTTAGCGTATTTCTGCTTTCTTTCAACATCATGCTGACAAGAGCTGAAGTGTGGGCGAATAAGAGCCGAACGACCGGATCAGTTTATAACTCTGACGTTATACGAGGGTCGGCTGACAAGTCCCGGACCTCACACAGATATGGCGTCACTAGGCCAGTTAGACGGTAGCATTGTATAGTTTAACTCTAGACTAGCTTGTATCCATAGATACAGGTCAATAGCTTGTTAGTTTTCGAATAACAGCATTTTAAACAAGACAACTTTAGGCTTTTCACGAAAATGGAGGATTTGGAATAACGAGCAGTGATTAAATACTTCCATTCGAAAGGCATAATGCCTAAAGAAATCAAGGAGGAAATGGACAGATCATTGAAAGACTCTGCCCCTTCATATTCAAAGATTGAATGGTGGATTGCAGAGTTTAAATGGGACGTACGAGCACTAGTGATGAGCCTCGCTGTGGACGCCCTGTAGAAGTGACAACTTCAGAGATCATTGAAAAATACATCGTTTAGCACTGGAAGACCGCAGATTAAATTTGTTGGAATAGCAGAGGCTGTAAACATATCAAAATAACGTGCAGGTAATATTTTAAGTAATGGTTTGGGCTTCCACAAGGTCTGTGCAAGATGGATGCCGTGTTTGTTGACACCTGATCAAAATTTGCAAAGAAAACCTGTTTCTGTTAGGAATGTGGAGCTCTAACTAAAACTCCCAATGAATTACTGAGACAGCTTAATACAATGGATGATACTTGGATACATCACTACACTTCAGAAAGTAAATTACAGTCACTACCGTGGATTGTGTCGGATGAACCAACTCCAAAAAAGGCAAAGTCAATTTTGTCAGCTAACAAGGTTATGACGTGGGTTTTCTGGGATGCACAGGGAATTATTGTTTTGATTATTTGGAAAAGGGTAAAAATATCAGTGTTGACTACTACGCAAGCTTACTGCTACGTTTGAGTGATGAGGTGACAAGAAAAATACCTCATTTGAAAAAAAAAAAAAAAGAAAATCTTGTTTCATCACGAAATGCTCCGGCCCATCGTTTAGTCATTGCAATGGGAAACGTGCGAATTAAAGTTGGAATTTGCTTGAACATCCACCCTATTCACCAGATCTAGCACCCTACCTCCTGTTCCCAAACCTTACAAATTTTCTCGGAGGGCGAAGATTTCACAGCAACGAGGTGGTCATTGATGCGGTAAACAGTATTTTGAGGACCTTGATAAATTGCACTACAGAGATGGTTTAATTAAATTAGAACACCGATATGAGAGCCTTTCAATGCTGTTTCCATTGAGAGGCTGAAACTTATCAGCCGTTTCTAGTAGAAGTATAAGCCTTTTAACACTAATTTGTTACAGAGATGTAGAGAAAGTCATATGAATGTTACACATCAGATTGTTTGTTCTTCAAGTGCTTAAGTGTAATAGAGTTTAGTGTAAATATAGTGGTTGTTTACCTTCTTCTTCTTCTGACAACTACTTCTTTACTAGATTTTTTAACTAACAAAAGGTAATACCCTCCCTTTGATACCTTTCCTCTTTCTAGTTGGTATACAGTACTCTTAGCGTCTTCAACATCATGCTGAAGTATTCATAAATAAGAGTAGGACAACCGGATCAGTTTATAACTCTGACGTTATATTGAGTTCGGAATTTCGCATTGCAGTTGACAGCAGGCATTTAATCGAATTTCAATGGTATGCTAAAGTAATATGTAGCAGGAGAAGGTGAAACAAGGAAAAGGAAGGTGAGGACACTTGAGGAATATCGCGTGACGTGGCTCATTGCGAGTGGAATCGAAGTGGTGGTTTGAGAGGATAGCCGAGCTCGCTCCGCGGCCGTTGCTAGGGCCTCAGGCTGATTGCAATTAAAGAGCCCCGCTAATTAATGGCTCTGACATCTGTGGACTTTCCTCCACCCCCACTCCACGGCGCTCCCCAGCGCTCCCCTATTGGTCAGGTCAGCTTACCCTTTCACGAGGGGCATTCTCCTCTTCTTCTTCCTCGTCTTCTCCATCTTTACCCCTTTCTTTGGTCTTCCCTCTGATCCTAGCCGACCATTGTACGTCTGGGACTTTACAGCTAGACTGAAACAAAAGCCGCGGACCCTCGAGTGCCTGGCAGCGAGGACGGTGAAGGGCCTAAGTCTACTGTCCTGCAATGTTCACTCCTCACTTTGATTAAGGTGGCGGCTCTATGGTAGCACCATCATCTTCATAATTTTCATCATCATCATTATTATTCGCATTGCTAAGAAATAGTATATTGCAGGCTAAGAACAATAAGTTGTGTCTATCAAGTCGAGAATGCACTTTGGAAATTCGAGGCCCGCAGGACCGAGTTTTCCCAAGCTTTCGAGATCTGATAAGTAACTTACAGGTCGTGGTTAGCCAATTACTTTTTGAAACATGTATTTAAACAATCTGATGTGTACAATTCACATGACTTTCTCTACACTCTGCAACAGATTATTCTTAAAAAGCTTATATTTCTATTTACTTCATGCTAATCAGAAAAAAAAAAAAAATGCTTCCTTGTAAGTAGAAGCGAAATAAGGTTAAAGTGATAGTCAAAACCTGGTTGCTATGTCACTGAAATTCCTTTGCTTGTATGGACAGGAGTGGACAAATTCCTGTATAAGTTTTTTAAAGCTGAAACCAGAAACAAGGAATATCTCAAAAACGGTCAACTCCACGAAACAAATGTATATGACATATATTGTGTGTTTTAATGTGCTCTATAATTTGTATGTAGTAAGTTTTTGTCCTTCTCTTACAGTTTAGCAGTTATGCAAAGTTCCGTAAAATTCATCCTCAATAAAGTAGTCTTCAGAGGATATTTCCAGAAAATTCAAGATATAAATTTTAGTTGCCAGGTAAATATCTTAAATATACGATATTTTAAACAAAATTGTTAGCGCCATTTTTGAGAAAATCAAAATTTTCGAAGAAAGTTTCATGTAAAGAGTAGTTTCGTGTGGGAGGGATTTTTTCTCAAAATATTCGTGTCCCTGGAAGATACTGAACTAAAATACCAAGTTTGGTATTTTGCCGACTTTTCGTTTTTGAGTTATCCTGTTCACAGACACACACACACACGGACCTTTTTCTGTAAATGTTTTTTTTTATGCAGGCGACCCTAAAACATGTTCCCGGTGAAATCTCGGTATCGAGTTTTTTGGTGGTGTGCAATACCTTCTCTATACTCTATGTACATAGTATTTGTAGACAAATTAACACTGAATTCTCGTTGTGAACAAATGAAAGAAATCATATGAACAAGTCCTTCTTATTCAGTCCTTTGTTAACTCCTTTGTTAATGCATTTTGCAATAGAGTCTTTACTTGAAGTAGCACATGTCTTCAGTGTTACATTATTTCTTAATTTGTACTGTAAGTATTAATGATCTTTCAAACTCTTACTTCCTATAAGTACTTACAGTGCTTGTTGGAATTGCAATTAGTAAATGAATTGTAAATTTAGCTTGCATTACAAAATATGTGTTCAGAATGATTTATTCACATACCAAGTATTTCAAAAATGTAGTAAATGTTTCCCAAGATAGCTATATAATTGATACAAAAGCTAATGTCTGTTTAAATTTTTATTTGGCAAACAAAACACTGTTGTTAACAAAGAAGAAACAAAAGTATACCTGTCTGCAAATTCACCAAAATTAACACATTTCTTACATCAAATTTCTCATTGAATTACTGATTACGTTACCCATCTTGGAAGCAACTTTGGACGGCAAGGTTTCAAAAGTGATTTCGTTCTCTCATATGCTAAATATGATTATAATCTTCATAGATCTCGATAATCTTCAGCTCTACCACTATGATTTTAATTAGTAAGGGATGTTGATGAGTAAATCGAAAACTTTACCCACTGTAATTTACTTTCAAATAGCTTCAATTCTTACGCAAAAACATTTTTCTATCTGCTTCACGTTAACCGAGATGCACATTTACAGATATAGATTCATTACACATTTCGTTGTAGGCAGGAAAAGGGCAGAGGAAACCTAATCGATAGTCAGCTGTTTAAAATCTGTTGCTTGAAAGTTCTATATTGTTTTCGCGGTAAGTGAACAGCGACAGGACACAAACATTGAACATATGAAACCAATATTAAGGGATATCTCAGAAACTGATAATACCAGAAGCAAGTTGCTTTGAAATAAATTGTATTTTTAAAGAGATCCCTTTTTTGTATAGTATATGTTTTTGTACTTGTCCCTTAATGTTTACCAGTTTATAATATTTCTCAATGAAGAGGAATTCATAGACTTTAAGGTATTCAAAATATAATTTTGTTTTTAATATTAATTATCTTAAATATATCCCGTTTTCATTGTAATCGTCAAGACAATTTTTTGAGATTATAACATTTTTCGAAAAATGTTAAAAATAGTGAACATAAATACTAGAGTCGGTATTTATCCGAATTTTAAGTTATTTACACACACACACAAACACAGACGATTTTCATTCAGGGGCCAGGAGCTCAAAACTTGTATTTTCGGTAAAATCTGGATATAGAATTTTTGGGTGATTGCAGACCTTCTCTACCTATTAAGAACGTGATAAAGAAGAAATAAACAGTTTTTAAAGAAAGAAAAAAAAACACCTGCTACTGCACGGAGGAAGCACTCAAGTTGCCCCTTGAATAGACCATTTTGAGTTTCCAAAGTAAATCCTGATGTCATTATAGCTGTATTATAGGATTGTTATTGTTTTTGACTATGGATATTCAGGAGAGTTTGTGTGTTTTCAGGGAAATGTTTAATTTGCTTGCAGCTGTGAAAGAAAGAATAGCAGAGTAAATAGCCCTCTGCAGAACCCTAGTTCTGTAGGCACTTTGTATCCAACTAACCATTAATAACAATAAGACCATAAAATTTCCAGAGAAATCATCAACTATCTCTGTTGAAATCAGTGCATTCTTGTTCCATCCCATTTTTACTTTCGCTAGCACATATCTAAAACGTACATAGTGGATACAGAAGGTACTGTACCGAAATTTCACTGCAAATACATGTTTTGAGACTCCCTGAGCGTTTTATAAACATATCCGTGCGTGTGTGCAGCAGACGAAAAGTCGATTAAATAACAAACTTGGTATTTAACTTCTCGTATGTTGTAGGATGCGACACCTAGAATTTCGAGAAAATGTTCTCAAAAGTGGCTCTAACGATTTTGATTAAAATTCCCTATGTTTGAAATATTTTACGACAGACGAAGTATATGCCTTGAATTTTCTGAGAATAGCTTCCGAAGACCGCTTCTTTCTGGATGATTCTTGTGTAACTGGTAAACAGTAAGAGATAGACAAAAACTAACAGATAAAAATGTAGATCTCATTAAAACACAACTTTTATAATATACATTTTTGTTATACTGTTAACCGTTTTCGAGATATTCCGAGTTATTGCATAGCTACGTAAACTTTTCTCAAATAGGGAGACAGCTTTGTTTCGTCCTAGCAAGCAAAGAGAACCGAATTTCAATTGCTTCCCTTACCGACCAGCTTTTAAAAAAATTGAGTATTACTTTAACATAATGTATTCTCTTATTTCGTTTTTAATTACAAAGATGCAAGTAATAGGACCAATGTTTATCTTGATTAGCATGATGTAGTTAAAAGACAATCTTTTGTAAGAAAAGTTTATTTGTCAACAGCTGGAGAAAGTTAAGTGAACGGATCACATCTCGTCTTAACCTGGACAACTCTAAGGCCTGTATCAATATCTCTTTGGTGGCTTATGATTTGGTTTCTTAATGCAAATGAATATTACCTTACTTTTAACATTAAATACTGGTCTTGGAAACACGAACCCACCAAATAGACATATTACTGTGTTGTGTATAACTAACTACTGACTCCATGGCACGAAAGCTTATTAGGAACCTTGGCGAACCGCCAGGCCGCTGCGTCCCCCATCTCGGTCCATGACAGACGACATGAATGGGTTGCAGTATTGTAAGGTGAGACTGGTCAGCGCCTCGAACCCCCAGGCCGGTTAATACGGTCCTCATGACCTGGAGCCGCTACTTCTCCATCAAATAGCTCCTCAACTGGCCCTCACGAGGCTGAGTGCATCCCGGGCCAGGTCTCCCAGCGGGGGAAAAATCCCCATGCATCTACTGTGAATCGTTTGGTAAGCAACTAAGGAGACGACCCTGCATAAATGTATCATCATCACTATAAGGATTGAGGAATTGCTCACAAAATATTAGTGCAGCGCTTCCTAGGACATCCTACCTATCGTCTGGTGGTTCATTGCTAGTAGTTGCGGCGGTAACCTAAGGGTCATTTTGTTCGGCCTTTTCTGCCGTCAAACACACACGCATTCCTCCTAAATTTTCTACGCTCAGGTTTCGCTTTACTCGACCGCGTCTATTATTATTACTTTCGACCGTCTTTTGGTGCAATAATTTCGTCCGTTTTCTGGAGTATTAAATCAACACTTTCCGTCACAACCACGTGCGGCTCCACCACGGGTCTAAATATCACATCATAGCTCCGCGGATGTTCCATGCCTAGTGCTAAAAGTGTCACTTGACCAGCAAGAGAATTGTTCTGTCCACCCTCGGGCAGTGTAACCTCACCCCTTCAATTCAATGTCCTTCCCTTAACGGTACTATCCTACCTGGGTCGCTTGTCAGCTCGTGACAACTGTTTGTCCTTGGCTTCTAGGCATGTTTTACAATATTTCTTTCCTTGCCATTTTCAATGTATTCATGTCCCCTCTTAGTATAATTTATATTATATTAGTTTTAATTTATATTTTCCTTTTAGATAACTTTTAACCCCGTGACATGACATGTTATGTCTCATAGTAGGCATCTCTTCTCACTCACTGTGCTCATGTGCTCAAATTATTCTTCTCTTAGGTTCATTACTTTGCCATATAAATATGATTTAGTTCCTCTCTTATTTCTTCACTTTTTATCCTATCGCTTTTGGTGCAATAATAAGGAACATCTCCGCCGTCTCAGTTCTATCTTTTTGTTTCTTCTTTAGAACCCAAGTTTCATAGTCGCACAACCCTGTAGCATTTTATTTTAATTTATTTTTTATTTTGTTTTTACAAGTACTCTGTATTGGCTGATATTAATTTATTTTAATATAAATATCCATTTCTACATTAAAGCTAATATCACACCCTAAATTTAAAATTTGATACCTGTGCTAGAGTTCAATCCTCTAGAAACATTTTGATTACACTGGATTTTTTTCCTTTAAAACCCATATCTAAATTTTGTTTTTGTGATACCCTAAAATCTTACAATTAACACAATTTAACTTATTCAAGGATTTCTGTAAATCATCATCATTTCTGTTTTTGCAAAATTGTTGCAAAAAAGATACTTAGCAAAGACAATACTTAGTTCAGATATTCCATGTCTAAAACTTTTATTAATCGTTTCAGTTGTCCTAAAACGGTGTACACAATCCAATAAATCTTTCGAGACAGTCTTTCGAGACAGTCTTTCGAGACAGTGGAAGGAGAACACAGACAACCGACTTAGGCATCTTTGCCCTTTGCGCTGTCTCAAAATAATAATAATAAAAAAAACTTCCAAAGACTAAAATTATATTATATATAGCTTTTCAGTCTTCTCTCTCACCTAAACGGATGATATCTTGGTGTACAAATGTGCAATAAACACAAATCAACTGAAATAACTAATTCAAGCGTACTGGGGCGCTGTTAATCATTTGCAATCTGATACATACAAGATATTCAAGACCCCTTCCTTTTATAAGACAGTGAACATCTTAGATTCTTTAACTGTGCGCAAATTTGCATGCTGCAGTCAGAAATTATACACGTAATTATATGAAAATGACAGGAATAAGAATCCGTCATCCAATTCCTTATTTTCAGACACGGATATGAAAGGACTGAGCAGTGTTTGAGTTTTACTTTCTCTACACTACTATGTACATAGTGTATAGAGAAGGTATTGTAATACACCCAAAATTCAATACCAAGATTTCAGCGGAAATACACGTTTGGATCTCCCTGAATAAAAAAAAAGCATTTTTGGAAAAAAGTCTGTGTGTGTGTTTGTGTATCTGTGGACAGCGCAGCTCAAAAACGAATAGACTGTTAAATATCAACTTGGTATTTAAATTTGGTATCTTCCAAGGATGCGACACGAAGACTATAAGAAAATCCCACCATCCCCAACCACCCTTTACATTGAACATTTCGAAAATTTTGATTTGTTCAAAAATGACTCTAACGATTTTGATTAAAATACCGTATATTAAAGATATCTATACAACAAATAAAATGTATATCTTGAATTTTCGGGGAACAGCCTCTAGACATGTTTATTCTGGGTGAATTTTGCGAAATTTTGCATAATTGGTAAACAGTAAGAGATAAACAAAAACTTATTACACAAAAAGGTGGATCACGTTAAAACACTCAATTTATGTCATACACGTTTCTTTTTTCGTGGAATTGACCATTTCTAAGATATTCCTTGTTATTTTTAAAAATACTTCAGTTTTTTCTCACACGGAAAGTTGTAAACTCCTGGTCCCGCATAGAAACAGATTTTAAAATATTTGATTATCGTTTTAGCCGTGTTATTTTCCTTGTACCTACAAGGAAGCAAGTAATTAAGACAAGGTCTGCTAATGTTTATCTCGATTGTCGTAAAGTAGATAGAAGAATACCTATGCTTTTAACAATAATCTGTTACAGCGATGAAGAGAAAGCCACGTGAATGGAAAACATCAACCTTTTTTTGCAGTATCAGGAATGCGTTATACAGAGTATTAGTGAACTGTACCGAAATATTTTCACAGAATATGTCGATTACTTAAATAAGTAATTTGAGATAGGAGACTTATGGCCTGTTTATTGAAATTTCGAAGTAACGGCTATAAGTTTCTGATTTACCAGTACGCCACTGACTAATTTATCAACCATTCGAGAGCATAACACGAAAAACGAAGGGGCATATTACAGCATACCTCTCTGGAGTAATGGTTATGATACTGGCTTTCAAGTGAAAGATAGTTTCCGAGTTTGGCTCCCGTTCATGTATCGCGGCACTTCGTCTGGAATGAACAATAATAATAATAATAATAATAATAATAATAATAATAATAATAATAATAATAATAATAAACATTTACTCTATGATGGGATATCAGCTTCCCGCGTTACGCATTAAGCGACCAGAGCAATTGAGAAAACGCCTCCAGAGTAGGCTACACAACTCAAGAACGTAGTTAATGAATGTTCATTGTCGCACTGTCAAGTGATTAGTTCGAGATTTTACAGATTTTTGCGACATTAAATCTTGAGAACGCTAGTAATGAACTGCTAAAAATCGATATTTCTATATTTGGGCTGCAGTTTTAAAGACATTCTAAGCCATTTTTTCAACCTGCTTTGCTTTAACACCGACTTATCAGCACCTGATACCCACAAGTTTAACGATATGTAGCTGCGTTATGTTCATTTGGGGACCGTGCATCGCCCATCTCAAATTACTTATATCAGTCATGTGCACAATCTCGCAAATTATTTCGGTGTAGTTCATTAACACTCCGTATATAAGGTGTGAAAGGATGTATATCCATCAATATAACTTTCCTTACAAGATAATTTACTGAGTAGTAATTTCATTAAGATACTTATAAACATTATTTGCAACTCCGCTATTGAGCCATTCAGGCTCCCCAGTGCCAGATTGTGCACCTACTTGCTGATAGCGAAGACATATTGTATTAGACATTAGCAAGTACTGGATTTCATAGCACCTTCTTGCATGGAGTTGTATTGGAAATGGTATGGAAGGCCTGAGGGGGGTGCGGCGCAGGAGAGGGTTCTTTGTGGCCTGGACTCTAGTGGATGGAAGGGACATCATAATATCGACCGACCAGCGTGGCCGGGCAGTGACCGACCGTACCGCCTCCTGGCGTCGCATTGGAGCACAAGATTACAATGAGATGGACAAACATGGCCGTCTACACTTCATGTGTCCAGATTTTGGAATCTTGAAGACATAAAGCCTATACTTAAAAGACTGAAAGTACTTCAATTTTCTAAAGTTATGTAAGTGTAATTAATTGATTTAATTGTTTTATCACACAAGCCGTGTGTAGGACAGGAGTTGGACGGGTAGCGTTGGACTGAAAAATCTAATGCCATAGCCGGGATTTGAACTACGGAGATCTCCTGGGCTCTAGCCGCTGCTCTAACATGGCAACATGCCGGCTTAGTATTTAATTTCTCAACTGACTCGCATTTTTCCCGGTAAACCACAACGTGATCTCAAATTATTTTGAGATGACAACCCCAATGTTGTAAGCATTTTAGGTATTAGGATTCATAGAATAGCCATCTATTATGGTCAATTGGTATTGATCTAATTGTTTTTTCACACAGTCCATGTGAAGGATATGAGCTATATATTAAATTAAATCAATACCAATTGACCATAATAATTGGCTATACTATGAATCCTGGGTCTTGAAGTACTTACAACATTGTAAGTTGCCATTGGGGTTGTCATCACAAAATAATTTGAGATCAACTTATGGTTTACCAGAAAACATGCGAGTCAGTTGAGAAATTCAATGCTAAGTCGCATATTGCCAAGGTAGCTCAGTGGTAAAGCACACGGAAATCGTCGTTCAAATCCCGGATACGGAATTGCATTTTTCAGTCTGACTCTATCTATCCAAGTGTTATTAAAGTGATACAATATTTAATCACAACAAATGTTTGTAACTATTTATTATGTAAATTATTTCATGCACTAATCTTAGGTTGCTGAAACATTATAGAACCTTTAAATTGCTGTTTCGGTAATGTGCGAGGGGTTCCGGATTCGATTCCCGGCTTGGGGACGTATTTTTTTTTTCTCCAGGATTGTTCTCTATCCTCCCCAGGTTTTGGAAGAATGAATGAAAAAATAAATGTGTGTGTGATCGGGTGAATAAAATAGGTAGAAACCCAAGGACCCAATGTTTATAGATTAACTCTGTTGGCAATAAGCAAAACATTTGAAAGGAAGACGCCGGCGATATGATCGATAGTTAAAGGCGAAATAGAAATAGTACACAAAAGAAAACGACAATTCAGAAGATATCTACTAGAGCTAAAATTTGGAAAATTTACATAGGATACAACTCCGGAATAAGCTGTTATTTGATCTTTATATGGGAATTTTTTATCCAAAGGTTAAAAACTCGAACCACACATGCAGCGTTGCACATTAGACCACAACTTATACTTCGGTTTAGGTTCTTTACGCTATTATTACGCATTCTCACAGGCCATTAAAGGCACAAAAATGTCCGTGAAGAAACAAATGTATATTGGGTTCATTGCTTACATTTCAAACAATCATCAGTGAATAACGAATGCTTCAACTGTAACGAGGTAGTTCTTTCTCTTCATATTTAATTTGAATTTCATGTATGTCTTCCACATAGGCTGGGTCTAAAATTTCATTTTAAATTTTACATTAGAATCTTAGAATAAACTGCACCTACCCTATTTGTTATATTGTAAGATTCATTCTCACACAATATATTTATAAATAGGGTTGCATTTTTACATTTTCTCTTTTGCTAATAGAATATTCATGATTCGGGAATTATATTGCTTACCGAATTATTTATGTATATTAAAATAAATAGCGTTAAACTACGGTCGGCTCCTTAGAGCGGCGGTAGCGCAGCTGCTTACCAAGCGGGACACCTGGGTTCGATCCCCAGTACCTGCGTGGGGATTTTTCCCCGCTGGGAGACCTGGCCCGGGGTGCACTCAGCCTCGTAAGGTCCCTGTACTTGATGGAGAAGTAGCGGCTCCAGGTCATGAGGACCGCATTAACCGTCCGGGGGGGCTCGAGGTGCTGACCACGTCTCATCCTCCGATACTGATGACGTGTTTAGTGGACCGAGATGGGGGACGCAGCGGACGGGCGGTAGGCCAAGGTTCTCCGTGAGCTGTCGTGCCATGGAGTTATATAGCGTTAAACTTCGAAACACCTTATAAAAACTATCTTTGGTATATTAATATATGGAACTCCTGCTGAGAGATGTCAAAATATTATTTTTGATGTATCGGGAAGATTGGCGGGGTAAAGTCATCTGTGGTCGAGTGGTCAGCGAACTGACTTCTCACCCGGGGGCCAGGTTGAGGCGGGAAATTTTTCTTTAACCAGAATTATTTCCTATCCCCCACAGAGTCTGGAAGTATGCATAAGAATGTGTGTGTGTTTGAGGGAAAAAAAAAGAAAGATTTAAATCCAATGTAAGGAGCCTACAGACAAATTTTTTGGGTACTATTAACGCCCGCTTTTACTATATGTGGCACCGCAGGCGACCCTACAGACAAGTAGTTTCTAATGCAAAGCCCCCGATATGACTTTAAATGTTAATGGGGGCTATAAAAATGAAACAATAAAAATCTGATGTGTTCCATTCACATGACTTTTACTTCATCTCTGGAATAAATTATTGTTAAAAAGCTTATGCTTCTATTTACTTCATGCTAATCGAGAAAAAGTAGTAGAAATAGTCTTATTACTTGTTACCTTTAAGCAGAAGCGAAATAAAGCAGTACCATAAGTTAAAGTGATAATCAAGTGATAATTGAAGTTCCTTTATTTGGAGTTCACAAAGCCCTGTGTAAGAAAAGTTAAGTTTTTCAAAGCTGAAACCAAAAACAAGGAATATCTCAAAAACGACCAATTCGACGAAAAATGTATACATCATAAAAGGTAAAATAAGAACTAAAGCTTTCCTGGCGACGTGTTAATTCAAAATCTTCTCGGGCTTCAAGCCAAGTTATTACCTGGCTAGAAGCCCGAGAAGATTTTGAATCATAAAAGGTGTGTTTTAATCTGCTCTACATTTTTGTGTGGTAGTTTTTGTCCAACTCTTATGGTTTAGCAGCTATGCAAAATCCGTAAAATTTATCTAGAATAAAGTAGTCTTCGTAGGCTATTCCCAGCAAATTCAAGATATACATTTTATTTGTCAGGTAAATATCGTTAATATACGATATTTTAATCAAAATAGTTAGAACCATTTTTAAGAAAATAAAAAATTTCGAATAAAGTTCCAGTTGGGGGTGGGGGGATTTGCTTGAAAATCTTTTTGTCGCATTCTTAGAAGATACCAATCTTAAATACCAAGTTTGGTATTTAACGGTCTTTTCGTTTTTGAGCTATGCTGTCCAAAGACACAGACACACAGACACACACACACACACACGCACACACACACACCGACCTTATTCTGAATTTTTTTTTTTTTTTTTTTTTGATTCAGTGGGACCCAAAACATGTATTTCCTAGCTTCTAAAGACAATTAACAAGCAACAAGATGTAATTAACATTAAACAAATGAAATGTGAAATTAAGACAACATTCGTTTCTATTTGTCTTACTTAAATATAAGAAATGTTTATTGAGGTGCCTAGAATTTAAAGTGTGATGGTAGGTTATATCTCGGAGTGTATTTCGTGACCATGTTTTTTAGGTTTTTTTCTTTTATTTTTAATAAGCTCTACCAAAAAATGAAGAAAAACATCATATTTTAAACTTATTAATTTTTATATTTATACTATTTGCTATCACCAAAGGTTTGCATAATTCTTTGCATATGTTATTCTCAATGTATATTACAACCACAACTGGAAAAACATAAGCGATGTACACGAAGCTATTAAAGAAAAATTGGCACACAAATACACATCAAACTTGCAACAAAGATGTTTAGTCAAGTTTTAGAATGCTCAGCTGCTATTTATATACTATAATAAAATTTTAGCGATCAAACATAAGAATTTGTGTCTGCTTCATGTATATTAAATTATACGTATATACTACTGCAGTGATTCAGAGTATCAAATATAATCGTGTTATAAGTCGTTGCTGTCACACCGATTATTTTACACGATCCCTCCCCATCCTATTACACAGGAACATTTGACCACTCGTTTGGATTTGAATTGATGCCCAGTTTATTTGTTTCATTTTACTGACTACGGCTGTTTGAATCACTCCCATCAAGGTGCCTGCCCAAGTATATAGCTAACGGTTTAGGAAGTGGAGGAAGAGCGGTATATGTAGCAAAATAATTGGTGCAAAGCGGTTTGTTAACCGGAAGATTTTCCCTGTGCATATACCTAATTTAAATCAGTGTGCTGTATGATCCTTTTCTGTTAGACTTCTTCTTCTTCCCCTTGCCTGTTCCGTCTCAAAGTAATCTTCCCAATTTTTTTTCTAGGACGTTCTATTGAGCGCCGTCCTTCTTGTCTATAATTTAGTGCTTGTTTTGTTATTCTATTGTGATGAATGCTCCTTATGTGTTGGAACCATTTATCCTCTCCTCTAATTTAAATATTCAACTCTTTCCGTATTTGTATATTTGCTAACGTGATATTCGTCTAAGAAATTGCATCTCGGCTGTTTCTAATCTTCTCCTGTTTGCTCTACTTAAAGTCCAGTTTTCGCTTCCATATAAGTGTGTAGGGATTGGCAGTACCTTATAAAACCCAATTACTGTTTCTTTTCTGGTTTTATTTGTTAAAGTGCTTTGTATAGTTCCACATATATGTTGGAATTTATTTAATTTTTGTTGTATATCGTTTTCTTGTTCGTACGATATCTAACATTCCCAAGTAGTTAAAGGTGTTTACTTGTTCTATTATTTCTCCATCTATTACTATTTTTGATCTTAAGGGAACTTATCTTTAAAAGCAATAGTTTTTTATTTATTTAATGATATTTCTAGATTATAGTACTTAAGTATCTGTTGCCATTTTTACACTGGTCTTTGGAGTTCATCTTCTATAGTGCCAAAATGACCTGGTCGTCAGCAAATAAATTGCGTTTACAAATATGTCACCTGTTTTATCCGGTCTTGTCTGTCTTTACCATTCCTCTATTGCTGCGTCTGCATTTAAAGATACACACACACATACACACACACACACACACACACACACACACGCAGGGTGTTTCAAAACGACGCCAAACGAAAATGTGGACCTTGTTGGTCATACCGTAAGTGATACGTGAATATAATTATCAGCTCTCAATTCGGCACATACATAAACTGCCATAAAATCACCAGGGATTAGGCAGTCGTACATAACTAAATGACACGTGCCTGGTCCACTCCAAGAGAGATGCCGGTTGGTATCGAAGGTCCCAGGTTTAATAGACACGCCGGCGTGGCACAGGTCAACCATATGTTGTTTACGTGGCGTATGACAACCGTTGTTTCTTCACTGCCTAATCCCAAAAGTGTGTGATTTTTAAACACATAAAACTTGAAATAGAAGAGTTTGAAAGTTGCGACATCACGTTTCGGGCAAGTCAAAGTGTAAGCTAATGGACAGCTATCTTCGTTTGGTGGCGTTTTGAAACAGCCTGTGTATATTTTAAACAAAATGGGAGACAATGGGCATTCCTGTCGTACTCCAAGGTTAGTTATTACTTCTTTTCTTTTGGGTTTAACACGTATTTCTGTATTATTGTATAATTCTTCTATTGCATGCTGTTAGACTCTATGCTTTACTGAAGATTAGTAAGGAATCATGGTTAAGTCACAGGTGTTGCTCAGGATGTCTCCAAAACGGCAGAAGACAGTAGATATTCAAATGAGACGCAGGCTCCGCCTGTCCGCTTGTCCGCAAGTGATGTTTCTGACTCAGCAGGAGGTGTTAGGGTGGACAGATTTTTTTCCTACCATGTCTGGCTACGATTCCTTCTATTATGCATGCAAATGTTGAGGACCCTTGTACACCCTTGCACAATCTGTCGGTACAGCAGCACCATCTTGGGGATGTTGCCGCCACCAAATTAACCCCCTATCCTTCTCCCACCTTCGCGCTCTCCAACGTTGCCTTGACAAGCAAGTCGCTGATTAAATCTGGCGATAATTCGATTAGGTCAGAGGTCAACACCATGATGGAAGAATCAGTCACGGTATTGGTACAAGGTAGGACAATTTTGTTAATAAAATTAATTAATAACCTAGGACGCCCAAAGAGGTAAATCATTTAGCATTAAAAATGTGAGGGCCTGACAAACGGATCCTACTTCGGGTCGTACGGCAGTAAACATTTGACATTATGGTATGAAATTCTTTAGAGTTGTGAAGATTAGTCAGCAAAGAAAATATAAGAAGATTCCTACCCAATTTCCCAAGAAAGCTAAATTCGGAGACATAAAAAAAATCTGATGTGTTCCATTCACATGACTTTCTCTACATCTCTGCAACAAATTATTGTTAGAAAGCTTATGCTGCTAATCGAGAAAAAAATAGCAGAAATAGTATTATTAAACTCTTCCTTGTAGTAAGGGAGTACCATAGGTAAAAGTAATAGTCAAAAGCTGGTTGCTTTGTGACTGAAGTTCCTTTGTTTGTATGGACACGAGTTGACAAATACCTGTATGAGAAATGTATACGTTTTTCAAAGCTGAAATCAATAACAAGGAATATCTCTAAAACGGCCAACTCAATGAAAAAAATGTATATGACATAAATTGTGTGCTTTATCGTGATCTACATTTTTGTGTAGTAAGCTTTTGTCTATCTCTTAGGGTTTAGTAGTTATGCAAAATTTTACATAATTCACCCTTAATAAACATGTCTTCAGAGGCTATTCCCAGAAAATTCAAGATATATATTTTATTTGTCAGGTAAAATATCTTTAATATACGATATTTTAATCAAACTCGTTAGTCATTTTTAAGAAAATTAAAATGTGGGTGGGGGGGCTCTTGAAAGTCTTCGTGTCGCATCCTTGGAAGATACCAAACTTAAATACCAAGTTAACTTAAATCCATGCAGATGGTATAGCAAGAGAAAGGCCCGAGTACAAGCAAACGAATACATATACCTTGTAATTGAAATTCAGAGCGAGCAACAAAACTTAATACATCAATAGTTGGTGCTATTCGAGCCTGGGTAGCAGCATAATGCTTTTTTAAAAACTTCAACTGCGCGCTATATGCCCTTCTTGCACGCAAATATGTTCAAGGTCGCGAACTTAGAATATTTCAGCCTGGTACAGGTAAAATCGCGTAAGAGAGCCGTAGGTGTTCCAAAGCTCTCTTCCGCTCCGCGCTTCCGCTCGAGCGAGATAAGTTCAAACTCGTCATTCCTGCAGCAATGCCGGCAGCACGCAGACGTTATTATGGCAGACGCCGCAATATCGATACAATAACACATGCAATTGAAAATAATTTGCAAACTGATCGATACCACTGCATTAAGCTTTGGACGGTACCTGATTCCGGCACACTACACGGACCTTTTTCGGAAGATGCTTTTTCTGGTTTAAAGGGGACCCAAAAAATGTATTTCCGGTGAAATATCGGTATCGAATTTTTGGGTGAAATGCAATAGGCACCGTCTCTATATACTATATACATAGTACGTGTAGAGAAAGAAAAAGGTTACAATAATAATAATAATAATAATAATAATAATAATAATAATAATAATAATAGTAATAATAATTGAACTACTAAAAATCAAAGAGATTAAAATTATGTTAAGTGATTTTGTATAAAATTACGTTTAAGTTCGGAGGGAACTATAATATCGATTAGGTAACCGTTTAATTCTAAATTTAGAGTATGCTTGTACCAAATGACATATTTGCTATATTCTTTCAAATTCAAAGTCACTTATCATTTTACTTTTGAACCTGGTGTGGCGAACATTTGCTGAAAGGCAGAGAACCAAATATTAGATACCACGGGTTGGTTGCTTGGGAGAGTGGGATGGAATGATAAACTCTGGCTGATGGATATGGTTCCCAACTGCGATCTCTCTCCCTCCCTTCCCCTCTCACGCCATTTCTCTCCCTCGTTCTCTCTCTCTCTCTCTCTCTCTCTCTCTCTCTTTAACTCAGCGAATAGAATGGATCTCTGGTGGTATGGACAATTCACTTTGTTCACTTGTCTGTTGAAATTACTATTTATTTCAAAACTAGCTGCCCGCCCCGGCCTCGCACGGGTGCTGTACCTAAAGAAAAAAAAAACTCGGACAAAATCTTCCGTTTACAGTACGATCATGCAATGAAATAAAATTACAATTAAATAATTTGGCAATACTTTATTATAATGCCTTGTGATGTACAATTTTCCTTTCGGAAAAAAAAAAAAAATATAGCTCCCATAGTTTGCCCACTCTCGAGTTCGCAACGTACAACATGCGAAAAACACAATTCAAGGTATGTTACACACACTTCAAACGATTGATCTTGGGATTTATTGTCATTGCGAATGCAAGGTGCGCTTAAATTCAAAAGGAAAGTCGGTTGACATTAGTGGTAGTCTTGGAATAAGTATATCCTCGCCTTTGAAATTTCCTATGTTATAGTAACTAAAATCAAATTTTCCATAATTTTTTTAACAGTGAGTTTTGTTCCGCTGCATAATTTCGGCTGATTGATATTGCGTAGTATAATTATCACCGAGTCAACCTTGAGCTGTAAATTGTGTGGCGGGAATCTTAGCAAATCCAATGAATTTAGTTAGATAATTGACGACTTCATTTGGTTTGATAATGGAATTGATCGACTTAAATTAATGCATTTGTTCATCAATTTAACTCTGAATTTTTACATTCAAATCATCTATGTCTACAAGTTGCTGCTAAAACGGTTCGTTCGCTCATCCAAGCATAGTTTTTGTAATTTGCACAAATATTTGGAAACACTTTCGATATTTATTCTTCCTTTGACTTTGTGAAGAGAAAAAAATTTGATGGAAACGAAATGAGTCCAGTAGAAGTGCCAACATGAATGTTCCCATTGCCAATGTCTAATAATGCCTTTGCATCTGAAAAGCGCAATGAAGCGCAATGATCTGCGCAATGTAGCATATATAGTTGGCATTGCGAAAAGGACGAAATCAGAGCACCCATATGGTAGTGTGGAAAGGATGACATGCACTTAACAGCGTGGGCAAGCAAGATGTCGTTGGCATAATAATAGTAATAGTAGTAGCCGCGCCGTGGCCGAGTGGTTAGACTACTCGCCTCCCACCTAGACGGCTCGGGTTCGATCCCAAGCGACCACATGTGAGATTTGTGGTGGACTAAGCCGGCGAAGGGTCGTGTTTTCTCCGGGTTCTCCGGTTTCCCCCGCCATCGTATTCCACCGGTGCTCCATCTTCCTTCATGTATCATCAGTCATGTCTGCGGTGCCACAAGAACTTAAAGTGGTCGTTAAACACTACCCCAAAAAAAAAAAAAGTGATGGTAGCGCATCCATAGTGTGGCGGGTATACGCTGGCATAGGTAATAAATTACATTAATCTCTTTCTTTCCTTTACTCCTAATGTTTTCCACCTCTTTCTTTATTTTCTTCTATGTCAAAACAGCCATTTCTAAGGCTAACAATGACGTAACTAAATATCAAGTAGATCTGCTTGGGCAACTGATAAGCTTTTATTTGATGATAGCCTTGTGTGTTTTATATTTCTCCATTTAACCCAAATTATAACTTGATCAAATGTATTAAGAGCACCGCAATTGTACTGTGATGGTGACGCGGGTAGCTTCATGCTCTTTAGTTAGCTCATGTACCACATAACGTCAAATACCTCCTGCAGTGCCATAAGTAGTTAAAGCGGGCGATAAACACTACAAAAAAAAAAAAAAAAAAAAAAAAAGAAAAAAAAAAAACTTCAAATAACCAACATCTGCAATAGGAAGTTAAACCTAAAACAGATCCCTTATTTCTCCGCTATTTTCAGATTCCAAGAAGTGTGAATGTTTATGTGCATTGTTTATAACTTGTTCATTTTAAAGAATTACAACAAAAATTTACTTATTTCTTTATTTAAACGAAGTGACCAAGGGAACGATGGTTAATACATAAGAAATATATTTGATTTACACAGTTACATTCCCTTAACATTGAAGGCGAAACATAGAGCAGTAGGAACTACGCCCGTCCTGTGGCACATAATAAGTACATATTTTAGGTATTCGTCGCTAGGAAAGCTTTTTTATTTTAAACGATAGGAGTAGGGAAAGGACAGTTGATAAATTAAAATATATTTGAATTTCACTGCTGCATTATCTCATCTCGATAAACTGTTGCGTTACTTTAACATTGGATAGGGAGGAAAAATATTACTATAGCCATCTAGTGGCAAATAAAGTAAGTACTTACTCTAGGTGTTCGCCGTCAGAAAAGATTCTTTGCTTCTTTATTTTAAACGATAGGAGTAAAGAAAGGACAGTTAATACACAAAAATGTATTTGAATTTCACTGCTGCGTTGCGTCAATGTCTGGATAAACTGGTGCGTTGCCTTAACATTGAATGGGAAGGGAAATATATAGCAGTATCACGACCATTTAGCAACAAATAACTTGTACCACTGCCATCGTGCGGCCATTAACTGAAATGCGTTCACTTAGCATGGTTTTTGTTCATATTTTCAGATTTTAAATACTTTCCCGTTCTATTTTTTAAACATTTTCATTTCCACAAACTTTGTCGTGACAATAACGAACACAACAAAAACAGAATTGTTCAATTTGATGCAGTCGTTGGGAAGTGATACGCGTACATACATTTCAGCAATTCATTCTTATATACATAGATTGTATATTGACAACAATTTATCCATTATTGTCAGCACATTTGAAACTATGCTTGCACTCACCGTACGCATCCAGATATCTACATGTTAGCAATGTGAGTGTGAGATGTGAGTTCGGAGAGTGTCTTTCCCTGCTAAGAAATCAGTGGTATAACATATTACCCCTACTCTGAACGGCTTTATAATAGGGGTTTTCCATCGATATCCTAGCAACTTAAGCTTGCTTCGTTTACCGAAATATTTTACCGAATCTCCCGGTCTCTAGCCGATTGCCCTACCACTGAGCTACCGTGGCAACATGCCAGCATTTCTCAACTGCCTCGCATGTTTCCCGGTAAAGCACAGTTGTCCATAATAGTTGGCTCTACTATGAATTCAGGGACTTTAAGTACTTACAACACTGTAATTCGCCATTGAAATTGTCATCTATGGTTTACCGGGAAACTTCGAATGGGGTCGAAATCGCCTAGGTGAAAGGCGAGTGTCTAGCAATTTCGACGGCATAGCTGCGTTCGTGAAAGTTACTGAACTTAAATATTAAGTTTGTTACTTATCAACTTTTAGTTGAAACCAAAAACAAGGAATATCTCAAAAACGATCAACTCCACGAAAAAAGTATATACGATAAATTGTGTGTTTTAACGTGCTCTAAATTTTTTGTGTGGTAAGTTTTTGTCCATCTCTTATGGTTTAGCAGTTATGCAAAATTACGTAAAATTCATCTAAAATAAAGTAGTCTTCAGAGGCTATTCTCAGAAAATTCAAGATATACATTTTATTTGTCGAGTAAATATCTTTAGTATACTCTATTTTAATGAAAATCGTTAGAGTCATTTTTGAGAAAATCACAATTTTTAAAAAAGGCTACATGTAAAGGGTAATTGGGGGTGGGGGATTTTTCTTAAAATCTTTGTGTCTCATCCCTGGAAAATACTAAACTTAAATACCAAGATTAGTGTTTTACCGTCTTTTTGTTTTTGAGTTATCGTGTTCACAGACACACGGACACACACGCACACGGATCTTTTTCTGAAAATAGTTTTCTTTGGATACAGGGGACCCTAAAACGTATATTTCCGTTGAAATCTAGGTATCGAATTTTTGGGTGCAATACAATACCTTCTCTATACTCTATGTACATAGTACGTGCAGAGAAGTTAAAAGTGGGGGAATGTGGGATCAATTCCGGGAAGTAATTAAATATATTAGCTAGGAAACCGGTTAGGATAACGTGGTTGTTAGGTTCAAATAAACTAACCATTAAAGTGTATTCAAACAGTTGAAAGTTTTACTTATATATATATACACAGACCGAGAGAGAGAGAGATAGAGAGAGGGGCAGAGAGAGAGAGAGAGGGGGAGAGAGAGAGAGTGTTCAAGATAGTGACAGAGAGAGATGGCAACGATGAAAGAGGAAGACGTCGCATCGAACAACTACCGCACCCTCTATGATTTGAAAATTATCATCACCAATTCTAAGCACCGATATGAAAGACCGTCACTAGTAATACAAACAAATTTATTTATACCATTTCATATAATACGATATTGCCTTACAGCCCTTGGTGAGCTTTGGCCTCCTGCACAATCCTCCTCCACATATCTCTTCTATATTCTGCTTTACTTTTCCACCTTATGATTCCAATCCTTCTTAGGTCTTCCATCACATCATCCAACCCTCTTGTTTGTTGTCTTCCTTTTTACTTTTTCTATACGTACTATGCACATAGTGTATAGAGATGGTATTGTATTGCACCCAAAAATTCGATACCGAGATTTCACCGAAAATACATGTTTTGGGTCCCCCTGAATCCAAAAAAAGCATTTATAGAAAAAGGCCTGTGTGTGAGCGTGTGTGTGTCTGGACAGCATAGCTCAAAATCAAAAAGACCGTTGAATACCAAACTTGGTGTTTCAGTTTGATATCTTCCAAGAATATGACACGAAGATTTTCAAGAAAATCCCCCCACACCAAACCACCCATTACATGGAAAAAATTTCGAATATTTTGAGTTTCTCAAAAATGGCTTAAACGATTTTGATTAAAATCCCTTATATTTAAAATATTTACTTGCCAAATAAAATGTATATCTTGAATTTTCTGAAAATAGCCTCTAAAGACCTCTTTATTCTGGGTGATTTTTATTGAATTTTGTATAACTGGTAAACCGTAAGAAATAGACAAAAAATGTAGATCAGGATAGAACACACTATTTATGCCATCTACATTTTTTTCGTGGCACTGGCCGTTTTGAGATATTCCTGTTTTTTTGGTTTCAGCTTTGAAAAACTTATAATTTTCTCATACAGGAATTTGTTAACTCCTGTCCATACAAACAAAAGAACTTCATTCACATAACAACAAGCTTTTGACTATCACTTTAAGCTATAGCACTCCCTTATTTCGCTTCTACTTTCAAGGAAGCAAGTAATAAGACTATTTCTGTTAATTTTTCTCAATTAGCTGAAAGTAAATAGAAGCATAAGCTTTTTAACAATGATTTGTTGCAGATATGTAGAGAAAGCTATGTGAATGGATCACATTAGTTTTGTTTTTACTTTCTCTACACATCCTACGAACATAGTGTAAACAAGGTATTTATTGGTCTTCAGGTGTAATCTACTTGGCCAGCAGGAGATTAGAATGACTTAGATAATATACACAGAAACAGAGAACTCTAAATATCCATGCGCATAGCGGGATTCGAACCCGCGAGCCTCAAGCGGCAGAATGTCAATGAGAATAAGGCAATGACCACTGCACTGGGGTCAGCATGTATACTGTTATTTAAATTCACTTATTTATTTAACAGGAATTAACATGTGTTCTTTACCAACGGGATGTCTATTCTAGAAGGCAAAAGGACAGAATTCTCTCTCTCTCTCTCTCTCTCTCTCTCTCTCTCTCTCTCTCTGCCTCTCTTAAAATGCCTAATTTTGCATCAGGATAAACGGTTGCACCATCCATGACGTCTGTAGTGGACCGAGATGGGGGACGCAGCGGCCGGACGGTAGGCCAAGGTTCCCCGTGAGCTGTCGTGCCATGGAGTTATTATTATAAACGGTTGCACACTTTAATAGCTATTGTTTCTATAAAATCCATTCACATAACTTTGTCTACATCGCTGTAACCAGCTATTGTTAAAAAGCATATTCTTCTATCTACTTCATGATAATCGAGATAAACATTAGCATAAATTGTCTTCATTACTTGCTTCCTTGTAAGAAGAAGAAAAATAAGGGAATACACTACGTCAAATTTTTTAAAAGCTGGTTGCCATATGGTTGAAATACGTTTCTGTACAGGGCCAGAAAAGTTTAAGTATTTTTCATCTGAAACAAATAACAAGGTTTACCAGTTATGCAAAATTCAGCAAAATTCTTTCAGAATAAAGAGGTCTTTGGAGTATATTACCAGAACATTCAAGATATACACTTTATTTTCCAAATAAATATCTTTAATGTACGGTATTTCAGTCAAAATCGTTAAGAGTCTTTTTTGAGAAAATAAAAAACGTCGAAATTTTTTCTATGTAAAGGGTGGGGATATTTTGCTCAAAATCTTCGTGTAGCATCCCTGGAAGATACTAAACTTAAAGTTTGGTATGTAATTGACTTTTCGTTTTTGAATTATCATGTTCACAGACACACTGACACACGGACACACGTTAACCTTTTTCTGAAAATGCTTTTCTTTTTGGACATAGGGGACCCTAAAATGTGTATTTCAGTGAAATTTCGGTATCGAACTTTTGAGTGAAATGTAATACCTTCTCTATACACTATGTACATTGTTGGTGTAGAGTAAGTAAAAATTAAATTTAATTAAGGAATTTCATTTACTTTTATTTCATTGAATGAGTTTGTAACATTACTCACATTGACTGCTGACAGGGAGCATAATGAGCAAGTAACGTCTGATACAGAAGATGCTTGTTGCCGCAACATAACCGGCTTGTCCAGCACGAGGTCCTCAGGGTCAGATTTATCGACATGGGTCAGCTAGCAGGGTCAGTCGGGTCCTTTAGGATGCTGTCGCGTGCCGAAACCCGTTTCTCGCTTTATCTCGTTTTATTGTCCGCCTATTAGTTATACAATATAGCTGCTGTAAAGACACAACATTGAGCACAACACGGCTCATGTTCCTATTAATAGCAATGAAATGAACTTTGAGCCTCAATCTCGTTTCTCCCCTTGCCCTTTCTTGGTGGTTATGTCAACTGTTATGAGAATAATCTAAATAACAGGATCAAGTGTTAGGGTTCTGATACTCTTACTGTAGCAAATTCTAACTGCTATACTGATTAGGTAGGACTACTAGCAGCAGCAGTAGCATTAGGAGTAGGAGAAGCAGTAGCAGTAGGAGTAGTAGGAGTAGCAGCAGGAGTAGGAGCAGGAATAGTAGAAAAAGGAGTAGGAGCAGGAGTAAGAGCAATAGGTATAGGTATAGCAGTAGGAAAAGCAATAGGAGTAGGATTAGAAGTAGGAGAAGCAGTATGAGTAGGATTAGGAGGAGCAGTATGAGAAGGATTAGGAGCAAGAGTAGCAGTGGGAGTAGGAGTAGGAGCAGGAGCAGGAGTAGCAGTCGGAGTAGGATTAGGTGCAGGAGTAGGAGTAGCAGTCGGAGTAGGATTAGGTGCAGGAGTAGGAGTAGGAGCAGGAGTAGGAGTAGCAGTCGGAGTAGGATTAGGAGCAGGAGTAGGAGTAGCAGTAGGAGCAGGAGTAGGAGTAGGAGTAGGAGTAGCAGTCGGAGTAGGATTAGGAGCAGGAGTAGGAGTAGCAGTCGGAGTAGGATTAGGAGCAGGAGTAGGAGTAGCAGTCGGAGTAGGAGTAGGAGCAGGAGTAGGAATAGCAGTCGGAGTAGGATTAGGAGTAGGAGTAGCAGTCGGAGTAGGATTAGGAGCAGGAGTAGGAGTAGCAGTCGGAGAGGGATTAGGAGCAGGAGTAGGAGTAGGAGAAGCAGTATGAGTAGGATTAGGCACAGGAGTAGCAGTCGGAGTAGGATTAGGAGCAGGAGTAGAACACGTAGAAGTAGGAGTAGGAGAAGCAGTAGGAGTAGGATTAGAAGCAGGAGTAGGAGAACAAGTAGAAGTAGGAGTAGGAGAAGCAGTATGAGTAGGATTAGGAGCATGAGAAGCAGTAGGAGTAGACCGCCTGCGGTGCCATAAGTAGCTAAAGCGGGCGTTAAACACTACCAAAAAAAAAGTAGGAGTAGAAATAGGAGATGGAGTAGGAGTAGCAGTAGTAGCAGTAGCAATAGCAGTAACAGTAGGAGTAGCAGTATCAATAGCAGTAGTAGCAGTAGCAATAGCAGTATCAGTAGGAGTAGCAAAAGTAGCAGTAGCAGTAATAGAAGATGGATTTTTATTGTCAAGATTTGAGTATACCCTTGCAAATATGCTACAATCGTATGGGCCTCACCGTACATGCTTTACCTGTCCTTGAATACTACAGTAATACTTATGTTAGGTATTAAATATGTACCTTTAGTTATTGCAAAATACGCATAGAAAAAAGTGAAATAAAAGATATACAATGGAATGAGAAAGAATTGAGATGAAATTCAATCCTGTCCCCTCTTCCGCTCTCCATGGTAAGATTTTTGCAAAACAGTAAAGAAAGATATACGTTCAATTACTGTGCAATAACATAACAAAGAATTGAATGAAGATAAAAAAAAACTCAAATGAGAAAGTATTAAGCTGACATTTAACTAAAAATTTACGATTTCATGTGTTTTGACTTGAGAATAACCGAACCCTCTCTCTTATATACCGTCCCCTTTATTCGTTGTCCATAATTAGCTTACCTTGCCGAATCTTAGGTAGAAAGAACCCCATTTTATGAAGTTCAGCTGCAACATAAATCCATACAAGCCTTCATTCCCCGACTGGAATCCAGAAATTGCGGTGGTACAGATTAAGTGCAATTTTAAGAAACATTATTAAACACTTCTGTCCCTTATATTCTTTTGGTATATTCAACTCCACAACATGCTGTTACTGTTCTTGGAGCATATCGGACAGCAGAATAAGAGATAAGAGAAAAGCATTTATTTTAACTTTGATGGTTCAAGGTACTTTTCGACGCCGGGTAACTCTGTGGTGCAGTTCACGATTGTCTAGCTGAGGATCGAAGAATGGATCTGCGAGAGGCAATGTTAAGCCCTATCGAATTCTTCACCTCTGACTAGATGATGTGAGGTATTCCCAACCACCAATGTAATTCGGGGTCCACGGCAAAATCTGTATATCCTCTCATTAGAGCGTCATTCTCAACACCGTTCCAAAAAAGTTAAAGGATATGGCACACAGGTATCCCCGCATCAGAAATGGAAGTGGTACTCAGAATAGAGTAGAGCAGTGCTTGATGGAAAGTGTTTCCCCGAAAGTCTGGGATCGTGTGGGGAGGTTAGAAACGACGACTTTCTGTCGATGCATTTTTCCATACTAGTTTACTCGTTTTGCAAGGATGAACAGCTTGCTACATATTCGTCTTTTCCAGGTAGAACTTTGCTTTTATCCTACTGGGGTAAAATTATGATGAAAGAATATTATAAATGACGTAAGAATTTTGTATTGGAAGCGTTTTTATAAAGTTGTGTACATGCTACAAGTTCTTTACTTGGATAGTGTATGTGGACAGTTTATCTCTGGAAAATATCAGACAGCTCGTTACGAAAAAGTACATCATATGAGGATTAATATTCCTATTAATTTAAAATTTGCAACAATTTTGATATATCTAGCAACATTGAGTTTATCTCAAGTTTGATATAGTTGCATAAAAGTGCTATAATATAGGAAGTCGTGAAAATCTAACATCCATCCATCCATCCATCCATCCATCCACCCACCCGTCTGCCCGACCGTCCGTCCATCCATCCATCCTTCGATCCAAAGCCAAATTGAGCCGAATTTAATCGCCAGTTGCCAAATCCTTTAAGTGACTATTTTCAAAGAAAAAATGGACAGCACATTGAAAGACTCTGCTCCTTCATATTCAATGATTAAAAGGTGGTTTGTAGAGTTTAAAATGGGACGTACGAGCACTAATGATGAGCCTCGCTCTGGACGCCCTGTAGAAGTGACAACTCCAGAGATCATTGAAAAAATGCATCGTATACTACTGAAAGACCGCAGATTAAAGTTGTTTGAGATAGCAGAGGCAGTAAACATATCAAAAGAACGTGCAGGTAATTTTTACTTTCTCCATACGCACTATGTACATAGTGTATAGAGAAAGTATTGCACTCCACCAAAAATTCGATACCGAGATTTCACCGGAAATACATGTTTTAGGGTCCCCAATATCCAAAAAAAGCATTTTCACAAAAACGTCCGTGTGTGTGTGTGTGTCCGTGTGTCCGTGTATCTGTGAACACGATAACTCAAAAACAAAAGTCGGTAAAATACCAAACTTGGTATTTAAGTTTAGTGTCTTCCAGGGATGCAACACGAAGATTTTGAGAAAAATCCCCCCACCCCCAACTACCCTTTACATGGAATTTTTTTTCGAAAATTTTGATTTTATAAAAACTGACTCTAACGATTTTGATTAAAATTTCGGATATTAAACATGTTTACCTGATAAATGAAATGTATATCTTGAATTTTCTGGGAATAGTCTCTGAAGAGTCGTTTATTCTGGCTGAATTATTACTTAATTTTGAATGATTGCTAAACCGTAAGAGATGGACAAAAACTTACTACACAAAAATGTAGAGCACTTTAAAACACACAATTTATGTTACATACATTTTTTCGTGGAGTTCGTCGTTTTTGTGACATTCCTTATTTTTGGTTTCTGCTATGAAAAACGTATACTTTTCTCATACAGGAACTTGTCAACTCCTATCCATATAAACAAAGGAACTTCATTGACATAGCAACCAGCTTTGACTATTACTTTAACCTACGGTTGTCCCTTATTTCGCTTCTACTTACAAGGAAGCGAGTAATAAGACTATTTCTGCTAATTTTTTCTGATTAGCATAAAGTAAATAGAAGTATAAGCTTTTTAAGAATTATTTGTTGCAGGGATATGGAGAAAGTCATGTGAATGGTACACATCAGATTTTTTAGTAATGTTTTGGACTTTCACAAAGTCAGTGCAAGTTGGGTGCCGCGTTTGTTGACACCTGTTCAAAAGTTGCAAAGAAAAACTGTTTTTGATAAGAAAGTGGAGCTCTACCGTAGAACTCCCTGTTAATTTTTGAAACGGCTTATTAACATGAATGAAACATGGATACACTCCAGAAAGTAAATCACAGTCAAAAGAGCGGATTACGCCAAGTGAACCAACTCCGAAGAAGGTAAAGTCAATTTTGTCAGCTAACAAGGTTATGGTGTATGTTTTCTGAGATGCACAGGGAATTATTTTTATCGATTACTTGGAAATGGGTAAAAGTATCACTGGTGACTACTACGCAAGCTTACTGCAACGTTTGAGTGATGAGGTGAAAAGAAAAGAAAAAGACCTCATTTGGCAACAACAACAAAATCACGACAATGCTCCGGCCAATCATTCAGTCATTGCAATGGGAAAAATTTGCGAATCAAAATTCGAATTGTTTGGACCCTATTGGTCAGATCTAGCACCCAGTGACTACCAGCAGTTCCCAAACCTCAAAAAATGTCTTGGAGGTCGAAGATTTCACAGCAACGAGGAGGTCATTGATGCAGTAAAGAGCTATTTTGAGGACCTTGATAAATCGCACTACAGAGATGGTTTAATTAAATTAGAACACCGATATGGCAAATGAATTAGCCTTTCTGGAGACTATGTTAAGAAATAAAGAAAAAACAATTAACTGCTGTTTCCATTGAGAGGCCCGGGACTTATCAGACGACCCTAGTATTATTTAAATAACTGTGCAAGCTTGAATTTTGGTACATGGCAAAAATATCACAATTATCATGAATAGCAACTGGTATGAATTTTAGTAAAACTGATATCTTAAATATGGTGGATTTTGCAAATTTCACTGATGCATCATCACCTTAATGACAGTTGGATTCACTGGTTTAAGGTATCTTCACTCTGTATATACTAGTTCAATGTTGCACCTGATAACTCATCGGCAGCAAGGATGGATGCTGTGTGCAGATGAGTATAGAACACAGAACTGGTTACATCGCAAACAGGCTTGACCGGAGCGTGTTGGAGGTCATAGGTCATGACATAGGAACAGGCTCTTTACGTCGGGGTTAAAGTGTAACTTGGGGACGGTCCATTAGGATGCTGTCTTCTCCCATCGTTTGCTCACTACTTGTTGCTGCAGGTGAAGTAAATTTCGCCTTTCATCATTTCAGGTTGCGCACAGGTGGATTATGTAATTTTAATGCTATCACCTCGTTTTACTTTCACTAGCACGTATATCTATGTATCTACATAATCGGTAGAGAAGGCATGGTATTCCACTAAAATTTGAATATCGTGATTTCACTGAAAATATATATTTTGAGGACACTTAAAGAAAATAAAACTTTAAATAGAAACAGATTCGTGCGAGCGTTGCCAGCGTAACTTAAAAAAAAAAAACTAGGTTTATTTAAGGATGTGACACCAAGGATGTGACACCAAGATTTTCAGGAAAGTATCCCACCACAAACTATCCTTTGCATGGAAAAAAATTCTAAAACAATTCTCTAACGATTTTCATGAAAATTACGTATTTAAAAGATATTTAATGACAAATGAAGGTATGTATACCCTGAATGTCTTGAATATGCCATGAAGTCCTCTTCAGTCTGAATGAAATTTGCGTAACTGGTAAACCGTTAGAGATAGACAAAACCTTTCTACACCAACGAAAACAAAGATTAAATTTCGTTAAAACACACAATTCATGTCATATACTTTTATTGTAGTGTTAATCACTCCGAGATATTCCTTGTTATTAGTTTCATTTTCAAAATATGTCAAAATTTCTAATTTATGTCGCATTGTGTGTTGGCGAATATTCATGAGTGCTTGATCATTGGGACAAAAGCCAAGAACGTGTGGAAGGGTTTCGAACTCGCTATGATAGCGCCGCCAACCGTTGTCATCTTCACTTCGACCCGGTGCAGCTCGCACAGCAGCACATGCCATCTTTCATTTAGTGCTGGATAGTCCTTTGTGGTGGTCGTCTCCTTAGCGCGGTGGTGGCCAAGCGAGAGACCTGGGTTCGATTCCCGGTACAGGCGTGGGGATACCTGGCCCGGGGTGCACTCAGCCTCATGAGGGCCCTGAATTGAGGAGCTACTAGGCGGGTCGCATCACTTCGTCCCCAGCATCATTTCTTCCAAATTCTAAGAAAAGACAAATTAAGTTTCGGCTTACTACCTGTCCGGAAATTATTTTGGTCCAACAATGGGCAACCGTCCTAACCAGCAGAGAAGTTAAGGTTCTACTTGTTAACATGGGATTTTTACATAATAATAACACATTTATATAAGAACTGAAATTTGATATTTAGCTACACGTTTCTATACTTTTGTAAATGCATATGGGTTTACTAATAGCACTAGTTTCATTCCGAAATATTGTGAACACCTCCACACGGAATATTAGATTGCGACAACTGTATACTAAAAACAATCGCACGATAATCAATGAATTTTTAGAAACTTCCTTTTTATAGAGTTTTAAAATGGTTAACGGCTCCATAATAGTGCTGCAATACGGGTAAAAGACCTGGTACCAAAACTAAACTGTAGATGGCCCTTCGTCATTTATAAGGTGTTACTCAAATGCTTGATGTAGTCATAGGTATCAATCATATTTAACATACAAATAATTTGTCAGTTCATATACATAACATATTAGTAAGAACTATAGTATTAAATGGCATATTATAAATCATCAGTATATAGCGTTGTCAAAATCACAGCATTGTTCCAACATTTTAGTGCATTTGGATAAAGAAGGAATGTCCCAATGAATAAGTCAGGTACTTGACCTTTCGGGGGCACGAAATGATGCTCATCAACAACTCATTATCGAGTAAAACTGTATGGAAAAGTTGTAACATTTTAGCTTTGGACGAAATGATGCTGGGACGAATTGATGCAGCCCCATACTAGTGGCTCCAGATCATGAGGACCGCATTAACCGGCGGGGGGCGTTCGAGGCGCTGACCAGGTCTCACCTTCACACACAAGAAAGAAAAATCTGATGTGTACCATTCACATGACTTTCTCTACATCTCTGCAACAAATTATTATTAAAAAGCTTATACTTCTATTTACTTCATTCTAATCAGAAAAAAAAAAAAAAAAAAAAAAAAAAAGATAATAGAAATAGTCTTATTACTTGCTTCCTTGTAAGTAAAAGCGAAATAAGGGAGTACCATAGGTTGCTATGTCACTGAGTTCCTTTGTTTGTATGGACAGCAGTTGACAAATTCCTGTATGAGAAAAGTGTAAGCTTTTCATAGCAGAAACCAAAATCAAGGAATGTCTCAAAAACGCTCAACTCCACGAAAAAAATGTATACATCATACATTGTGTGTTTTAAGGTGCTCTACATTTTTTGTGTAGTAAGTTTTTGTCCATCTCTTTTGGTTTAGCAGTTATTCAAAATTCCGTAAAATTCATCCAGAATAAACTACTCTTCAGAGGTTATTCCCAGAAAATTCAAGATATACATTTTATTTGTCAGGTAAATGTCTTTAATATATAATATTTTAATCAAATTTGTTAGAGCCATTTATGAGAAAATCGAAATTTTCGAAAAAAGTTCCATTTAAAGGGTAGTTTGGGGTGGGGGGATTTTTTCTCAAAACCTTCGTGTCGCATCCCTGGAAGATACTAAACTTAAATACCAAGTTTGGTATTTTACCGACTTTTCGTTTTTGACACTGACACACGGACACACAGACACACGGACACACACACGGACACATGGACACACACAAACGCGCGGACCTTTTTCTGAAAATACTTTTTTTGGATGCAGGGGACCCTAAAACATATATTTCCGGTGAAATCTCGGGATCAAATTTTTTGGTGGAGTGCAATACATTCTCTATACACTATGTACATAGTGCCTATAGAGAAAGTAAAACTAGTATGAACACGTGGCAACAAAAATGGGAACAGAATCTGAAGTGGCGCAAGGAACAAAAAGGTTAATACCGGAGGTAAAACCGTGGATAAACAGAAAACATTTTACTATTAGGTCATGGGGAACGTAAAAATTATTTGTATAAAATGTGCATACTAAATAGTGAACATTTTTTGTATTGCGGGGCAATAGATATCCCAGAGCACACTGCATTACATTACCGTAAACGGAAAGAGATAAGATGTGAAAGTACACAAAAAATAGGACAAGATCTGAAAGTAGAATATGTAAAAAAAAATCTGATGTGTTCCATTCACATGACTTTCTGTACATCTCTGCAACAAATTATTGTTAAAAAGCTTATGCTTCCATTTATTGCATTACTTATTACTAGCTTTTTGTAAGTAGAAACGAAATAAGGGAGAACCATAGGTTAAAGCGATAGCCAAAAGCTGGTTGCTATGTGACTGATGTTCCTTTGTTTGTATGGACAGGAGTTGACTAATTCCTGTATGAGAAAGGTATGTTTTTCAAAGCTGAAACTAAAAACAAGAAATACCTCAAGGTATGTTTTAACATTCTCTACAGCTTTTGTGTGGTAAGTTTTTGTCCATCTCTTACGGCTTAGCAGTTATGCAAAATTGCCTAAAATTCATCCAGAATAAAGTAGTCTTCAGGGGCTATTCTCAGAAAATTCAAGATATACATTTCATTTGTCATGTAAATGTATTTAATATACGATATTTTAATCAAAATCGTTAGAGCCATTTTTTGATAAAATAAAAATGTTCGAAAAAAGGTAGTTAGGGTGGGGGGATTTTCTTGAAAATCTTCATGTCGCATCCTTGGAAGATACCAAACCTAAATACAAAAATTGGTTTTTAACGGACTTTTCGTTTTTGCGCTATGCTGTCCAAAGACACTCATACAGACACGCACACGCACACGCAGACACACACACGCACACACAGACACACACAGTTTTTTTTTGTTTTCAGGGGACCCAAAACATGTATTTCCGGTGAAATCTCGGTATCGAATTTTTGGGTGTTATGCAATATCTTCTCTATACACTATGTAGATAGTACGTGTAGAGAAAGTAAAAATTAGCATATGATGGATGAGCTGTGTTACTACGGAAAAGATAGGTACGGTTATGCTTTACGAATTTGTAGCAACTACACTCAAACAAGGTTGAAGGTTATTTCTGGAAATGTGTCTGTGAAAGTTGGCAGCACCTTATTTCAGGGCAATAGAGCTGAATAACAAGTTAAAGAAGTGAAACATAAGTGATATTTTATCATGTGGAAAACTCGACATATCGCAGCGTTACACAGAATCTCATATTTTTCATGTTTCATTGCTAACTGAATAAAATTTGAAATACTCGGGAAGAGACAGCAAATAAAATAATTTTCCAGCGAGAGATCCTCTTGGGATAAAATACCTGAGCTACTCGTGCCCTGCTTTTTATTTGCAATATCCCAGTTCTGGAGTGGGGGCTGTTGTCAAGTGAACGAACGATATTACGAAATTCTAGAAAACGCTCCATCCAGGTCCCATCGAGATGCATGTTTCCGAATCTTCAATATTATTTCGCGTAAGGATTTTTTTTCCTTCTTTGGCGTGCAGCTCACGGAGTATCTGTCAGGGCTTCCTTTTGTGTGGCCTGTTCTCGGAGACTGGGTAGGGATATTAAATCTCTGCGTTGTTACATCAGGTAGCAAGGTAGCGGGGGTTGTGAGGGGAACACAATCAGCTGAGTGCGATCTCCTAGGAAACAAGCACATGGTTGCTACGAGCCGCCTTGGTAACTGTGTCTTAACACGGCGTCCCCACGTCCCTGCAACAGTGGACCAACTTCTGTAGCCTACCTGTCCAAGAGATGCGAGATACTCAGCATAAGGACGCCAAGGGACTTTTCACAAAACCTGCGGAATATAATGTTTTAAGGTGTGGAGAAGCTGAGCAAAGCTACGCCGCAAAACGTGAGCTAATTGTATTCAGAAGGTCCCGGGTTACATTCCCAGGGTCAAACAATAGCCTTTATCACGGTTTTCCCCAGTCACTGGGTCAATACTTTGTTCCGCGAATTTTTTCATCCTGCATTTTGTCACTACATTTCATTTCCTTTTTAGTTTCTCTACACGTACTATGTACATAGTGTATAGAGAAGCTATTGCATTCGACAACAAAAATTCTATACCGAGATTTCACCGGAAATACATGTCTTGGGCCCCCATAAATTCTAAAAAAGCATTTTTAGAAAAATATAGCTCAAAAACGAAAATACCGATGAATACCAAACTTGGTATTTAAGTTTGGTATCTTCCAAGCAAACGACACGAAGATTTTCAAGAAAATCCCCCCACCCCCAACTACCCTTTACATGGAAAAAATTTCGAAAATTTTGATTCTCACAAAAATGGTTCTAAATATTTTGATTAAAATATCATATATTAAAGATATTTACCTGATAAATAAAATGTGAATCTTGAATTTTTTGGGAATAGCCTCTGAAGACTACTTTATGCTGGATGAATTTTACAGAACGTTGTATAACTGCTAAACTGTAAAAGATGGACAAAACGCTACTGCACAAAAAATGTAGAGCACGTTAAAGCACACAATTTATGTTATATACATTTTTTTCGTGGAGTTGATCGTTTTTGGGATATTCCTGGTTATTGTTTTCAGCTTTAAAAACGTATACTTTTCTCATAAAAGAATTTGCAAACTCCGTCCATACAAACAAATGAAGGCCAGTCGTAAAGCAACCAGCTTTTGACTACTACTCCCTTATTTCGCTTCTACTAACAAGGAAGAAAGTAGTAAGACCATTTGTGCTGTTTTTTTCTCGATTAGCATGAAGTAAATAGAAGCATAAGTTTTCTAATAATATTTTGTTGCTGAGCTGTAGAGAAAGTCATGTGAATGGAACACATCAGATTTTTCTTTACCGTCATACCATGTGTTGCGCTGATCACCCATTCATGGTTCTACTAAGATCCAACATTTATTTTCTCCTCATCCAAAAGACATTCTAAAAGGAAGGGAATCCGTTGAAGAAGGTGTAAAGACTCTTAATAATTGTAATAATATTCTTCTTGATTTAAATACGCCATATTTACATTTTCTAGCTCTTACGTATGTTAGATAGATTCACATTCGATATCGAGATATGACCAGAAATTTAACACAGTTTCCATGACATCATGGGAAACAAATGAATGATTACTTAGCACTTACAGTATACTTCCTTTCTCTACACGTGCTATATACATAGTGTATAGAGGAAGTATTGTATTCCACCCAAAACATCCATACGAGATTTCACGGAAATACATGTTTTGGGTCCCCATGAATCAAAAAAAAAAATTTTAGAATAAGGTCTGTGTGTGCGTGTATTTCTGTGTGTCTCTGGACAACATAGTTCAAAAACGAAAATACCGTTGAATACGAAACTCTGTATTTAAGTTTGATATCTTCCAAGGATGCGACAGGAAGATTTTCAAGAAAATCCCCCACCTCCAACTACCCTTAACATGGGAAGAATTTCGAAAATTTTGATTTTCTCAAAAAATGGCTCTAAAGGTTTTGATTAAAATATCTTATATTAAAGTCATTTACCTCACAAATAAAATGTATATATTGAGTTTCCTGGGAATAGCCTCTGAAAACTACTTTATTCCGGATCAATTTTATGGAATTTTGCATAATTGCTAAACCGTAATATATGGACGAAAGCTTACACATGTACAGAACGTTAAACACACACTTTTTGTTATAGGCAGTTTTTCGCGAAGTTCATCGTGCTTGAGATATTCCTTGTTTTTCGTTTCAGCTTTAAAAGAACGTACCTATACTTTTTTCATAAGGGATTTCTCGACTCCTGTCGATACAAAGGCACTTTAGCCACATATCAACTATCTTTTGACTATCACTTTAACCTATGGTACTCCCTTATTTCGCTTCTACTTACAAGGAAGCAAGTAATAAGACTATTTCTGCTAATTTTTCTCGATTGCAATGAAGTAAATAGATGTATAAGCTGTTAACAATAATTTGTTGCAGAGATGTAGGGAAGTCATGTGAATGGAGCACATCAGATTTTTCTTTGCCGTCATACCATGTGTTGCGCTGATCAGTCATCATGGTTCTGCTAAGATCCAAAAGACACTGTCTTGTAAGTTCTATAAAGAGGAGGGTAATCTGTAGAAGATAAAATATCTAAAAACTGCCAATAATTGTATTAATATTCTACTTGATACAGAGACGCCAGATTTACATTTTCTAGCTCTTATGCATGTTAGATGAAAGTAATGCATTAAAAACAAACATTCGATATCGAAATGTGATCAGAAATTCCACACACTTTTATGACATCGTGGGAAACAAATGAAAGATACCTGAGCACTTACAGTATTTTTCGGTACATGTCACACTCTTCTTTCAAACCCGGCCTGGTTTTAAAGTTTGCGGTTGGAAACAAACCCTCACTGTTGCCAAGACTTCTACTTACTGGTCCCTTAACTGAGGCATGATTCTCGACTTGCAAGCAATGTCTCCAGGAACAGATTTTAATACATTGACTCTCGCAACTTACAGGTTAGTATTTTGTTTGCTAATGGTTATTGACCAGTGGTAGAGGGGAGCGGTCTCGTTTCAGGGTCATCATGTTTTGGAGAAAAAAATTATAAAATGTAAAATGAATGTGAAATTTAAACCAGTTACACGTATCCTCAAAAATGATTAATCCTGTGGAAAAAATGTACCTATGATAAAATATTTCTATACTTTGTGTGTGCGCATGTGTGGTATGTTCATAATGGAGATATTTTGTAGTTTCCTGTTATACACAATTTCATTCATTGATATTTTATTAATCACTTTAAACATTTTGGGGGGAAAAATGTATCTTTTCTTCCAATCGTTTAGGTTCAATGACTTAAAACATGGACTTATGATAAAATATGGATATTGACATTAATACACACCATTAGAACGTCCCGGAGAGAGTAAAAGTTAAAACTTGTTTAGACCAATTACTTTCATCTAATACCTAGTTAGGTATGCCTGCTTCTGAGGAATGTTTTCATGACATTTGCATCAGAGGCACACCATTGATAGCTGATTCATAAGCAAAGATGCCTAAAACCGTTTTATACGTTATATATTTTATTTTTACTCACTTTTTTCTCACACTAGACCAATAGAGGTCAGTAATAATCTAGTACTAATATAAATTCAGACAAACTTCTCTACGTAGCAAAGTAACATAAAGTGATAGTGAAAAGTTTTAAAAGTTGTCAGTATTTGATTGTCATTGAAACTAGCTTATTTAAACGACCAGAAGCAAAACAAAAGAAATCCGGACGAGTTTCTGTTTGAGAAAAGTATAAGTGTTCTAAAATTGCAATCAATAACAAGAAATATCTCGGAAATATATTGCCATAGTAAAAATGTAAAGGTCATAAACTGTGTGTTCTTACGAGATATAGTTTTTTTGTGTTGTACATTTTTCTCTATCTCTTACGGTTTACTAGTTATAAAAAGTTATGCAGGAAGAAGAGGACTTAAGAGGTTATTCCCGGAAAATTCAAGATGTAAATTTTATTTCTTATGCAAATGTCTTTAATATACGCATTTTTTAAAAAAAATAATTTTTAAAAGGTTTCAAAATAGAGTAGTTTGGAAAGGGAAGAATTTTTCTAAAAATCTTCTTGTCGCATCCTTGAGAGATGCTAAACTTAAATACCAAGTTTCGTATTTCACGGATTTGAGGGGTAGGAGGGTTCTGGGGTCTCAAAACGTATTCGGTGAAATCTCAGTATCGAATTTTTTGGTGGAATACAATAGCTGATATACATACTATGGACATTGCAGTTGCGTGCTAGAGAAATTATAAAGAATATGTCTAGAAAGATCTGAGAATTGAAACAATTATAAAATATACCCAGGCGGCAAGAAACAATAAAAAAAAAGGAAATATATATATAAACAAATTCCAAAGCCCGCAGGGTGAAAAGAAAACTCTACTGGAAGATGATACATTTTATGTAGAGAATTCTTCTCCAGTATATTTTGAGTTAACCAACACTAAAACCATGAGTCCGCTATTCTGTGTACGCGTCACTACAGAATGAAAACCTCAATAATGTTAAAATGCTCTGAATCATTTAAGATAAAGTCGTATTTAGACATTTTTAAATTAATAGGAAAAAATTAATATATTTGGAAAGCAGTGAGAAAAACTTATAAAATAGAAGCAAGAATGGAAGACCCCCTCAATAATGTTAATGCGACAATAACGTTAATACACCATTCTGAATCATTCCACATTAAGTTGTTTAGCAAGTTTAGACCTATCGTTTTGTAACCTAGCCACTATTGCACTGTGATTCTCTTGCATTGTAGTGACCTTGGTATTCTTCCGCTAGCTTACTAGCGAGGAATGATCCGTTCAAGGTCTCGTTTATCGGTGTGAATGCCCTCCTGTTTGTGCTATTAAAACTATGGTGAATTTCTTGAAAGTGCTATTATTTTTGCTGTTCTTGTCCTTTTTATTCCACTGAAATTTCACGTTCCAACAAGAATTTTTACATACGATACATACGTGAAAACTGAAACATGTCGACAATTTCAGAAGAGGTTACATGCTATGTCAGTTGGAAATAGAGCTACTCTTAGATTTCTGGTTAATAAGTTTATGACATCGGGATAACTAAACGTAAACCAAAGAAGGGGAAAAGGCATGCTCTAACGGAAATTGGTGTACTATTCGAAAACAGTCCAAAAAGTTCCTAAGCTGTGTTGCACAGCTATTGGGTGTTTTAAAAACTTATGTTCTTAGAAATAAAAATCTTATCGAACCCTAGCGTCATTTTCTCCAATTTCAACATCCTAACGACGTAAATACAGAAATGTCTGAATATAGATGCGCACTACTTTCGATACCACATATAATAATATTAATTCTCATTATAGTACATATTAATATCACTCATTAATATGCAAAATGGGAGTTTTAGAATGGAAACCTCCAGAGTAGTAGACAGCGCGCGGTAATGCATTCACGCAATCCAGACCGAGTATGACCCGCTTATATAATGATGTAGAAGGGCCAAGAAAGACCTCTAAATAATGATGAAATTGAAATATATAGACTTTTTAACTCAGTTTAGCTTTCTCATTCATAGGAATTAAACCATATCTCCAGGACTTATACATGAATAGCTAACAGAAGACTGTCGAGAAGAAGACAAATATTGAATGAGAGTGAAGAACCCGAAACAGGGAATCGGATCGTAGCCAAGTATGAGAATGAGAAAGAAGATGCTATAAGATGAAGGTGAAATGGATTAAGAGAAAGATGGGATACAGCAATTAGCGGAATGAATGGCGTGATAAACCAGAGAAAACAGCTTTGTCCTCAAAAATCCCATAAACGGTCACCTTGGATTGAACATAGGCCGCCTTGGTGAGAAGCGACAGGCCTAACTTCTCGGCTACGGCGAGCCGGATTTAATCTAGTGGAAAGAAATGCATGCTGAGAAGTCAGGACTGCCTACGGCCGTAAACCCAAAACATCAACTAATTTCGTATATTCATTCTACTTTCTCTACACGTACTATGTGTAGTGTATAGAGGAGGTATGGCACTCTACCCAAAAATTCGATACCAAGATTTCATCTGGAAAAAATTATTTTCAGATAAAGGTCTGTGTCTATGTGTCCATGTATCAGTGTGTCCATATGTCTGTGAACATGATAACTCAGGGATGCCACACAAAGATTTTGAGAAAAATCTCCACATGCCAAACTACCGTTTACATGAAACAAATTTCAAAATGGCTCTAACGATTTTCATTAAAATAACATATATTAAAGATATTTATATGGAAAACAAAATGTATATCTTGAATATTCTGGGAATTGCTTCTAAAGGCCTCTTTATTCTGAATGAATTTGGCGTTGACAAACCGCAACACTTAGACAAAAACTTACTACACAAAAAATGTAGATCGCGTTAAAACACACAATGTTTGTCATATACGTTTTTTTCGTGGAACTGACATATCTGAGATATTCCTTGTTATTTGTTTGAGATTTGAAATACTTTAAGTTTTCTCACACGGCAAGTTGTAAACTCCTGCCCTGCATAGGCCCACATCCACATGGCAACCAGCTTTTGAAATATTGTACTATCGTTTTAGCTTAGCTTAACCTAGGATCCACCAAACCTAGTTGCTAAATTACTCTTTATACTTTTTTTCTCGATTCATTTAGATTTTTCACAACGAATACTATTTAGATTTGGAATAAAGTACATCATAACTAAAATTAACAATGGCGTGAAGTCAGCAACATGTCCTCCATACAGCTTTAAACAATTAGAGATGATTTTACACATTAGAACCTGCCTATTCGGAATCACTTCTGAAGAAAACTGCAAATCCTGAGGGACACGACTCTTCATTCGAGGAACTCCATCAGATCTTAGTCCCAACGAGAAGTATACTGCACCCAGTACTAAGTGAAGATGCTGAGAAAGCGTGCTAGCCTGAGATCGAATACGTACAGAGATGGTACTGAGCCCAAATTAATGAGTGTTTCTGACAGATTAAGTTGTGTTCAATGTAAGCCTTGAAACTTTATTTAGAAAGACCTGCAGACATTAATTTTGTTTGCGGCTGCAACTCCCCAAATCATACAACCACATGTATGAAATGTCTTCATTTAATGTGCTTAAATAAATATTTTATGTGCCTTCAAATACGCCAAAATTAAGTACTTCCACTTGATCTGTTGATTATGACTCGTACAGGGAGCAAAAACTCTGGAGTGGTAAAAGACGATACATGACATTGGGTAACGTGACAAAAGACTACACCATATTAGAAGATGCTATGAAAACACTGTAATGACCTTTTATATGAACAGCCTAACATGATATACAAAGTACATATGTCAATTTAAAATGGGTATAGAAAGCCGTATTAGTGCATACATAAGATTTATTACAATAATCTTATTCTGTAAAGATACGTGTAAATTAGGCACCTAGATGTATAAACACAGACCCTAGGAAACGGTCGGTCGTTTGATCGGTCGGCAGCAGGTAGACACAAAAGGTGATCTCACACACGGTTTCTGTGAGAAAGCAGTTAAAAGTATCACAATTGTCCATAAGAGTTGGCTATACTGTGAATCCTGGGACTTGAGATCACCTTGTGGTTTCAATGCTATGCCGGCATGTTACCATGGTAGCTCAGTGATAGAGCAACCGGTTAGAGACCAGGAGATCCATGGTTCAAATCCCAGCTATGGCATTGAAGTTTTCAGTCTAACTCTACCTATCGAACTCCTGTCCTACTCACGGTTTCTGTGAGAAAACAATTAAAACTATCACTATGTTTCGAATGTTTATCTGAATCAACATGAAAAATGTAAATGGCATGTTATTTATGGACGCTCTTTAACTACTGTAGTTCTCAGCGTCCCATTCTAAATTAGGTGTGAAAGACCTTTAATTTTGCTCAGAGGTCTCTCTATCAGACTTGAGGTTCTTTTACGTGGCGTAAATGTCCGACACGAGAACAACGACTTTACTTCCCTTCCAAAGGAAACCGTGTTAAGGATTTTTACGTCCGAAAAAAACCCATAGTCCTCCGCCGGGTTTGAACCCGCGACCTTGGGTACATGAAGTTAGCGACTGAATCAACACGAAGCATATAGAAGAGCAAGCTTTCGTGAGAATATTTTATAGAAGAATGGGTTGAAATATACAAGTAGATAGATGTAAGATATTAAATATGTTTAGAGTCTAAATCTTATTCTGTAATAAGCTATTGCGCCCCAATTACAGACAATAGAAGATTTCTCTTTTATGTCAACAATGTGGGATACAGGGTGTGTAATATTGTTGCGGAAAATGAGACGACATGGAACAATTTGTTCCACTGACGTCACTTTCTTCTTGCGAACGAAGGAAGGAAGTAAAATATTGGGAGGGCTGCATCTTGGAGAGCAAAGATCACCCCTGCAGCATCTCTGCTGACTACAGAGGGATGATTAATCAAATGCTCTTCTTGTTCTCCTTCTTCTTGCTTCTCTAGCTTTCCCCCGGTGGAGAAACTGAATTATCAGAATCGGCGTGTTAGGTAACGATGACTGATGAAGGAAGATCTTGTAGAAACTTTCCACATGCCCCTACCCCTAAAAAAACAGGGGTAAGAAGAAAAAAGAAGAAATGTAGCAAAAATCGATCGGAATTCTCTTCTAATCCATTTAGGTGGCCCAAGCAGCGAAGTTATCGCAAAAGTTTTGTGCATCACTCAACCGCAAGGTTTAAGGTATCTCCGATTATCTGTTACCCTGGGTTCGTGGATTTCTTTGTTCTGTGGCTAATGCCTGATGATATCACACAGGAATAGTGCAAATGTTGCTGGGGAAGTTAGAACACTAAAACTGCCAGGTCTTAACGACTAAGGAAGGGGGACGAATAAACATTCAGTGAAAACTTCAGGAAATCCTTCCTTTAACTTTTTACTTTCTCTAGCCCTGTATGTACAATGTGCATAGGATAGAGAAGTGTTGTATTCCACCCAAAAATTCGATGTAGAGATTTCACCGAAAATACATGTTTTAGGACCCCCTGAATCCAAAAAGAAGCATTTTGAGAAACAGGTCCGTGTGTATCTGTGGACAGCATAGCTCAAAAACAAAAAGATGGTTAAATACCAAACTTGGTATTTAAGTTTAGTATCTTTCAGGAATGCGACACGAAGATTTTGAGGAAAATCCTCCCCACAACAAACTACCCTTTACACGGAACTTTTTTCCAAAATTTTGATTTTTTCAGAAATGGTTCTAACGATTTTGATTAAAATTTCGCATATTAAAGATATATGTATGTCTTGAATTTTCTGGGAATAACTTCTAAATACCTGTTTATTCTGGATGAATTTTGCTTAATTTGGTATAACTAGTAAACCGTACGAGATAGACAAAAACTTACTTTACAAAAAATGTAGATCTTGTTGAAATACACAATTTTTTTTTCGTGGAGTTTACCTTTTTCGAAGTATTCCTTGTTTATAGTTTCAATTGTCAAGTATTTATACTTTCCTCAGACGGAAGTGTCTGTTTTTCTTTTGTTCTACTCCTAGTCAAGCAAAGAAAAAATTTGCAATGACAATCGCATAACGACAGGTTTTAAAAATGTTGACTATCGCTTTAGCCTAGTGCATTCCCTTAGTTTCCTTCTACTTATAAGGAACTAAGTAATAAAATTCTGCTAATGTTTATCTCGATTACCATGTTGTTGAAAAAAGAATTATCTTTTGTATGAAGTTTGTTTATAGAGTAGCTAGAGAAAGTTATGTGAGTGTAACGCATGAGGTTTTTGTAGTACTTAACTAAAACTGAGAGGAAGTATTGCATTCCACCTAAAATTACTGGAAATGCAATGTTGTACACGTTATGCAACAAATAGCATGTATGTTATTAGAACCAGTTGAAAAATTCAATGCCGCAGCCGGGATTTGAACAGTTGCTTTAACAATTGAGCTATTGTGACAGCTTGCTGGTGTGCCATTCAATCTTCCAACTGATCATATGTGTTTTACCCGGTTCAACCAACCAGTATGTCTCACTTGAACAGAACTGCCTTAATGGTGGCTTACCATCGTAAATATTTAGTATCCGGGTAGTATTAGCTATGTTATCGCCAACGTTAGCCTGTCATGTTTTAAAAACATAATTAGGTATATTGTACATGCAACAGCTAATTTGTTGTACGGAATTTCCTTGAAAATCTTTATATTTAAACTTAAATACCAAGTTTGGCATATATTTGATGTTTTGTTCTTAAATTCTGGTGTTCCTTTCACTACCTCGGTCTCTCACCCCCTCCTTTATCTGTCTTTCTCTCTCCCTCCCTCTCTCTCTCACCTGATAAATGGCTTTTCCAAAAATACTTTTTGATGTAGTTGGACTTCAGGATGTTTTTGTCCAGGAAATCTGCATATTGGATATGAGAGTAGAGTAAAAGGGTAAGTGGCAGACAACGAAGGAGGATACTTCGTGCACTGTGGCTTACACTGCCTAAGAGAAAGTACGAAGTGCTGGTCCCCATGGCCGCGCTGGCGTCTCGCTTTGGTGCTTCGTGGCGCAGGGGATCGTGGGTTCGAGTCCCACCTTGGACAGCGTGTTATATGTTTGTGTATATGTGTGTGTGTTTGTAAAAAGAAGAAAAAAGCAATTCAATAATCATACAGCAAACAAAGTAAAAAATAAACAACAAAATATTAAGTAAATAAAATTAGGGTATACAGCGCCGGAATCCCGACCAGGCTCCGGAACTGTATTTAAAAAAATCTGATGTGTTCCATTCACATGACTTTCTATATATCACTGCAATAAATTATTCTATTTACTTCATCTAATGGAGAAAAAATTAGCAGAAATATTCTTATTACTTGCTTTCTTGTTAGTAGAAGCGAAATAAGGGGGTACCATAGGTTAAAGTGATAGTCAAAAGCTGGTTGCTCTGCAACTGAAGTTCCTTTGTTTGTATGGACACGTGTTCACAAAGTCCTGTATGAGAAAAGTATAAGCCTTTATAGCTGAAAAAAGAACAAGGAATATCTCAAAAACAATCAACTCCACGAAAAAAATGTATATAACATAAATTGTGTGTTTTAAGGTGCTCTACATTTGTTGTGGGGTAAGCTTTTGTCCATCTCTTAGGGTTTAGCAGTTATGCAAAATTCCATAAAATTGACCGAGAATAAAGTAGACTTCAGTACCGACTTTTCGTTTTTGAGTTATCGTGTTCACAGTCACACGGACACACGGACACACTGACACACGGACCTTTTTCTGAAAATATATATTTCCGGTGACATCTCGGTATCGAATTTTTTGGTGGAGTGCAACACCTTCTCTATACACTACATAGCACGTATAGAGAAAGTAAGAATAACAGTGCGCAGGCAGGAGGCCACAGAGAAACGCGAACACCCGTCTCGCTGCTGAAACCGCCAGAGACGACTACTAAGTTGACAGTCGCTGGGGAGTATTCTTTCCATTGAGCATGCATCTGCGTCATCTGCCCCCATTGCCTTACAGTACGTATCTAAAAGCATACTAGTAAGATGAGAATGAAACGGAATAAATTGTGACAAGGAAATGACAATCAGAATGCCAACCTCGGGGAAATCATGACAAAACCAATGGGTCAGAGTGAAATTTCCGGAAATCGAACCCGGAACCTCTCGCTTATGAGTCGTGCACGTTACTGCGGCGCTACCTCCTCATTTGGGTTCATAATAATTTATTCGCCCCTCTTAATAAATGAGCCAATGAGGTTAACCAAAGATTTTAATACACTTTCAAATAAACAAAATAATCTCGCAAAAGACATCATTATCGTATTGTGCGTTTTTGTTTTCTAGCGAGAGTAATATATGACTTATCCGGGGGTCAACTCCTACTTGTACTTAGGATTTATGTGTGTTGCGAAATTAGGCAGATAAAGAAGCAAAATGTATCATATTTCAGTGTCCTTACTTTCTCTACACGTACTATGTACATAGTCTATAGAGAAGCTCGATACCATATTTTATCAGAAATATATGATTTAGAGTGTCCTGTATCAGAAAAAGTATTTTTAGAAAAAGGTCCGTGTATATCTGTGTGTTTGTGTCTGTGGACACCATACATCAAAAACTTAAATACCAAACTTGGTTTGGTATCTTCCAAGGATGTGACAGGAAGGTTTTCAAGAAAATTTCCCACCTCAAACTATCCTTTAGTTGTAAAAAAATGCGAACATTTTTATTTTCTCAAAAATGGCTGTAATGATTTTGATTAAAATCTCTTATATTTAAGATATTTACATGCTAAATAAATGTGTAATTGAGTTTTATGGGAATAGTCTCTAATGCTCTCTTTATTCTGGATGATTTTTATTGAATTCTGCATGAGGTAAACAAAAACTTACTATTCAGAAAATGGTAGATCACGATAAAGCACACAATTTATGTAATATATATTTTTTCGTGGAGTTCATCGTTTTTGAAATATTCCTCAGGGGGGCCAAAAATCAGTGTAATTTAAACCAGTGGTTTTTATATTATTAACTAATGCTTTCCTGTAGGAAATGTTACAGTATATAAATTACTGTTTATCTGAAACATTAAATAATGTTTTCCATCATTAATATCAAAAACAAATATTGGTTGACTCGAATGCAGTTTGATGTCCATATAGAACAGTAATGCTATAGACATTAATGTTATTATTTCTACCATTAATTATTTTATTGATACAAATGCTTTTTCTGCTCAGATAATCACATCAGAATTAGATGATTGCAAAGCATTAGTTTCACATACTTTTTGGTTATTTTATATTCCAATCTTCCACATTTCAGTTTACATTATTTTACATTATTTACATTGGTTCTTACTATAGAAATTTAAACTTTACTGTTCCCTATGTAATACAATCAACCCTCTAAAGAATAATCCATTCTCTCAATTTAGTCCCCTTTGAATTATATCACCTATATCACATTTCAGAATAAGTTCTTGCCATTACAACTGATTCCAAGTTTTCAAACTCTGCAAAATGAAGCCCTCCACTCGTACTATGTATAGTGTATAGAGAAGGTATTGCATTCTACCCAAAAATTCAGTACCGAGATTTCACCGCAAACACACGGTTTATGGTCACCTGTATACAAATAAAACATTTTTATAAAAAGGTCCGTGAGTGTGTGTCCGTGTGTCTGTGAACGCGATAACTGAAAAACCAAAAGATATTTACATGGTAAATAAAGTGTATATCTTGAGTTTTCCGGGAATAGTTTCTGAAGATCCGTTCATTCTGGATGAACTTTTCTGAATTTTGTATAACTGGTAAACCAGAAGAAATGAACAAAGACTTGCTAAACAAAAAATGTAGATGTTAAAACACGCAATTTATATCCTATACATTTTTGTTGCAGAGTTGACGGTTTCGAGATATTCCTTGATATTGGTTTAAATTTTGAATTAGGTAACTTTCGTAATTTTTTTTAACTTGCGTAACATTTCTCTTTTGTTTTTATAGGAATACAAAAAAAAAAAAAAAAAAGCGAACATAACCTCAATTGTTTACATAATTACAAACATTTAGCTTAATATCGTATTATTTTCCTTCTGCTTGGAAGAAATCAAGTAGGACCATTTTTGTTAATGTTTATCTCGATTAGCATAATGTACATAAAATATTACTTTTTATTAAGAATTGTTTGTTTGCAGAATAGGTAAAAAGGTACATATTTACTTTCTCTACACGTACTATGTACATAGTGTACAGAGAAGGTATTGTAATGCACAACAATTTGATACCGAGATTTTACCGGAAATAAATGCTTTGGATCCCCTGAATCAAAAAAAGCATTTTTGGAAAAAGGTCCGTCTGTGCGTATGTGTGTGTCTGTAGACATCATAGCTAAAAAACGAAAAGTCAGTTAAATACCAAACTTGGTATTTAAATTCAGTAATCACGAAGATTTTTAAGATGATCTCCCCACCCCCAACTACCCTTTACATGATAAAAATGTCAAAAATTGTGATTTTCTCAAAAATGGCTCTAACAATACGATTAAAACGTCGTACATTAAAGATATTTACCCTACAAACAAAATGTATATCTTAAATTTTCTGAGAATAGTCTCTGAAGACTACTTTATTCTGGATGAATTTTACGGACATAGACAAAGATTTACTTAACAGAAAATGTAGAGCTCCTTAAAACACACAATTTATGTTATATACATTTTTTTCGTGGAGTGGATTGTTTTTTAGATATCCTTGTTATTGGTTTCAGCTTTAAAAAAACATTTTCTCATAATGAAATGTTTCAACTCCTGTCCATAAAAATAAAGGAAGTTCAGTCACATAGCAGACAGCTTTTGACTAATACTTTAACCTACGCTTCTCCCTTATTTCCCTTCTACATTCTTTTTAACAATAATTTGTTGCAAATATGCATAGAAAGTCATGTGAATGGAAAACCTCAGATTTTTTTCTTTCTTTTTAGTTTTGATAATTATTCTGTGTATTACAACAGTCTGGGACTCGAGGAATTGACAGAGATCAATGTATTTATGCTGTCATTGGAATAAATATTTCGACTTAGCCGCGAACTAGGTAAGCATTAAAGGTAAAAGGAAGAGAAAAGTACAAGAAAGGAGAGAGGCCACTGTTGCAGTAAGGCGAGGGGTGCGTGTGCAAGAAGCAGAAGATATGGGAGAATCGCTCACCGTGTACAACAGGCCAGACCATAACAACGTGTGTACTGTCTTGTGAAGAAGATTCCTTCCATCAATTGCATCAACCTCGCTCATATTCATTCCATTTTTGCATTCTATGGCTTTTTTGTGTCGTATTGCCATCCACATACCTTCTTCGGAAAAATATTCTCCTGCTCCTGCCTTTTCAATGGGTTCGCGTTTTGATCAGTGAACTGCTACTCACTTATAAACTAGTAGTTCAAATAAATTAGCCTAAATTATTAAAGAATATAATGTAAGAGCATCACAAGAAAAACAAAAATAATGGCACACCACGGGAAATATGACTCCCTCTACATCTCAATAAAAAAGTATTGTTAAAAAGCTTATTCTTCTATTCACTTACTGCTAATTGAGAAAAAAATTAGTAGAAAGGGTCGTATTAGCTGCTTCCTTGTAAATAGACGGGAAATAAGGGAGTACAATTGGTTAAAGCGATAGGCAAATCTTTTAAAATCTAGTTTCTATGTGATCGAAATTCCTTTGTTTGTATGGGTAGGAGTTAACAAATTCCCGCATGAGAAAGGTGTATTTTAAAGCTGAAAACATCAATAAGGAATATATCAAAAACGGTCAACTCCACGAAAAAAAATATATATAACATGCGTGTGTTTTACGAGTTCTTCAGTTTTTGTGAAGAAAGTTTTTGTCTATGTCAAATTCCGCAATATCATTCAGAATAAAGGTGTCTCCAGAGGCTATTCCAAGGAAATTGAGGATATACATTTTATTTGTCATGTAAACATCATATACGATATTTAAATCAAAATCGTTAAAGCCATTTTTGAGAAAATAAAAAAAGTCGAACATTTTTCCATGTAGGCGTACTTGTATTAAGTATATAGCTAGTCAATTAAATTTAAGTTTAATATTATCATTTCTAGATATTCTAATGAGCAATCCAAGATGAAGTGTATATACATATATATATATATATATATATATATATATATATATATATATATATATATATATATATATATATATATATATATATATATATATAAACCAAATATAATTACAGTGGATTTAGTCTATATGAAATGCCTTTTAACATTTAAAACCTTTATTTGTGCATTTTTTTAATATAATCAGCCCTTCGTGATGTAGTGGTTAACATGCTAACCTCTAATACCCAAGATTCGGTGGCGGGTTATGAACTTTTTCGGATGTAAAACTCCTTAGCATGTCTTCCCTCGCAAAGGAGGTTAAACCACTCGTCCTGTGTAATGCTGATTTACATAAAAGAGCCCCTTACCTTGAAACAAAGGCCCCTATACTAAAATTGCCATTTCATACGTCCACAAGTCGTGAGTTCGACCTGCAGTGCCATCTATGTGTGATGAGTTGAATCCACATTGTGGCGAACTAGAAATTCCCTGATCAAGAAATCACGTAAACGTGGGCCAATATACACCAACATGGAATTATGGAACTTGGTTGATCGATTCATAATAATCCTTTCTGCTAAAAATAATTAGATACTTTTACTACACATGTAAATATCAAAATATTAATGAACTTTAACGAATAAAACTAAATTTAAAACATCAATCAGAAAGATTGACAAAATCAGAATTCAAGCCTGGGTCTACAATACAGACAAGAATCTTTATTTTTTCGATAAGCAGAAAACATAAAGCAGAAGGTTATACGCAGAAATAGTACTGGAACAATTCTAACCCCTTAACATATTCTTGTAATTTAAAATTATCAAATTACTAATTTGGAAAAAAATTATATTGCTAGATAATGTGTTATCCAAAATAAAGAAAACTTTAGAGATTACTGCCAGAAAATTCAAGACAAAATTTCAATTTTCATGAAATATTTATGGTATTTTAATCAAAGCCATTAAAAGCAAGTTTTGAGAAAATAAAAACTTTCGAAAAATGTTCCATGTAAAGCGTTGCATGTGGTGCAGGGTTTTCTAGAAACATTTTGTCACCCATTTTCGAAGATGTTGAACATAAATACAACGTTTACTTTAACCGACTTTTCTTTTTTGAGTCATGCGGCTCAGAAACAGATAGATACACACACGGATCTTTTTCTAAAAATGTTATTTTGGAGTCAGGGAGTATCAAAACTTGCATTTTTAATGAAATCTCGGTATCAAATTTTTGGGTGGAATACAAAATGTTGGATGTGGGCAAATAATATAATTATCAGTTATTAAACATTTGTAAATCAAGTAATTACTTTGCTTGTTTTTAAAATATCCAAATATGTAGCGTTGGTCTGTTTATTTAGTGTGCAGTTGGGTTTTCATCAAGTTCCGAAGGATATTCTGGGATCTTTAAATTCACTTCCATTGTTCCTTATTTATATTACTTTGTATAGTAGGAACATTTATTCAGTATTGTATTTCTTTATGATCATATGCTTTCTATTCAGTAAGCTTAATCTGAGTGTTTTTGTTTGTTTGTTTCTTTCTTTCCCTCTCTCTCTCTCTCTCTCAGTTTTTGTACACTTTTAAAGGAATGGGCTTGGCGAGTTTAGGGTAAGCGAAGCTTCTCGTCCATTTACACTGATGTGCATTATCACAATACCTACAGTTGGAAAATTAAAGCTCCAGTAAATAAAGAATAGGGTAAATCTCTTTAATTTCATTTACTTCTGCCATTTGGTAAAATACATTATTAAACTTCTTATATGTTCCATTCACATGACTTTCTCTACATCTCTGCAACAAATCATTGTTAAAAAAGCTTATGCTTCTATTTACTTCATGCTATTTGAGAAAAAATTAGCAGAAAAAGTCTTATTACCTGCTTCCTTGTAAGCAGAAGCGAAATAAGGGAGTACTGTTAAAGTGAGAGTCAAAAGCTGGTTGCTGTGTGACTGAAGTTCGTTTGTTTGTATGGCTAGGAGTTGATAAATTCCTGTATAAGAAAAAGTATAAAGTTTTTCAAAGCTGAATACAATAGCAAGGAATACCTAAAAAACGATCTCCACGAAAACTGTATATAGCATAAGTTGTGTGTTTTAACGAGCTCTACATTTTCTGTTGAGTTATGCAAAATTACGTAAAATTTATCCAGAATAAAGTAATCTTCAGAGGCTATTCCCAGAAAATTCAAGATACACATTTTATTTGTAAATCAGGTAAAAATCTTTAATATACAATATTTTAATGTACATTAATATAGAATTGTTAGAGCTATTTTGGAGAAAATAAAAATTTTCCATAATTTTACCACATAAAGGGTAGTTGGGCTGGGGGATTTTCTTAATAATGTTCGTGTCGATTCCTTGGAGGATACCAAACTTAAATACTAATTTCCAAAAATGCTTTTTTTTTTGGATTCAGGGAAATCCAAAACATGTATTTCCAGTGAAATCTCAGTATCGAATTTTTGGGTGCATTACATTACCTTCTCTATACATTTTGTACATAGTACGTGTAGAGAAAGTAAAAACAAAAGCCTTACAAACCGCATATGACATTTTCATATATACACAAGTGAAACGTGTTTGAAACGTTTTAGACGCTAAGCAGATTGTTTAAATATTAGTCAGAGAGATAAAATGCCGGAACTGCGTAGAAGAATCCGTTGCTCCGAGGAAGGCAGCCTCCGCTCCTGAGGAGAGAGTGCTGAGATTCCCGCCACCCCATCTACTCATCGGCGTATGGAAATAAGGACGCCATCAATGGCATGTTTTGTTGCTAGTAAAAAAATCTGACGTGTCACATCTACATGACTTTCTCTACATCTCTGCAACAAATTAGTGCTAAAAAGTTGGTGCTTCTATTTTACTTCATGGTAATCGGGAAAAAATTAGCAGAAATAGTCTTATTACTTGCTTCCTTTGTAAGTAGAAGCGATATAACAGAGTACCATAGGTTAAAGCTGGTTGCTATGTGACTGAAGTTCCTTTGTTTGTATGGACAGGAGTTGACAAATTCCTGTATGAGAAAAGTATAAGCTTTTTTAAAGATGAAACCAATAAACCCTTATTTAAAAATGATCAAATCCACGAAAAAATGTATATTACACAAATTGTGTGTTTTATCGTGATCTTCATTTTTTGTGTAGTAAGTTTTTGTCTATCAGTTTACCAGTTATGCAAAATTCAATAAAAATCATCCAAAATAAACGTCTTTAGATTCTATTTGCAAAAAATTCTAGATATAAATTTTATTTGGCATGTAAATACCTTAAATCTAAGAGATTGTAATCAAAATCGTTAGAGCTATTTTTGAGAAAATCAAAATTGTTTTAAATTTTTTGCATGTAAAGGGTAGTTTGAGGTGGGGGGATTTTTTCTTTTGAAAATCTTCGTGTCCCATCCTTAAACAAACATTCTTACTTTACTAGCATTTTCTTTACGACCGAGTTTATTAATTTACTATTTCACCGGATAAATCTGAACACCAGCTTTAGAATCCCAATTTTTCCCACAGTATCATGTAGTTTTATATTTTCTCTAGAAAGTATTCATGTAATGAACTGTTTATTTATATCCACTGACCTTTAATTATAATTAATAGTTGCGGGAAGTGGTTGCAGTTACCTATTACCACGCCACTACACAATTTACTTTCAATAAGTACAATGGTATCCTGGTTATTCTTTAAATATCTTATTAGAAACGAAAGACAACCATCCAAAATTTAAAGATATGAATGTAACTGCAACCTACAAGAGTGAATGCTTCGAGAATGACAACAAATTTTACATAGTGTATGAGAACCTTACCAGCTCTACAGTTTTTGTTGTTGTTTTTTTTTTTTTTTTGCAATAAATGTTATTCTATCTCTTAAGGAATTATAATTATAAAAACTAAACAATAGAATCCTTAAACGGTATACATCAAATTATAAATATTATATTTATTAATTATTCCTAGTATTCCAAGCATTTTGAGAAAATAATAAATGTATGAAAATAATAGCTTATTTTATGTAGAGAAAAAAATCACCTTTCATCTTAAAAATACCTATTGGTGTGAACTTTGTGTCAAAGAATCTCCCACTCTCTCTTTTATACAAAAGACATATCTGATAAATGTATTTCACATATGTTACTTTTTGTATAAGCCTAAGATATGAATAAGTGATAAATGTTGATTTGGGAAATGCAATCAGTAAACACAAAATACTCTTCGCTGTCATTTTAAAGACTCAGTCGCTTATGTTGAAACATCTCTTTTGTGCTCAAATAATAAGTTTTTTTAAACATTAATAAATACAGCACATATCCAAAAAATACTGTGTTTTATTAATAATTAATATTTTTAAACGCTTCACCAACATATTGTACATACGTGCAGTACATTGTACTACACGTTTCAACGTCTTCTGTATCCAAAAAAAGCATTTGTGGAAACAGATCCGTGTGTGTGTCTGTGAAAACAATAACTCAAAAACGAAAATTCGGTAAAATACCAAACTTGGTATATAGTTTAGTGTCTTCCAAGAATGAGACACGAAGATTTTCAAGAAAATTCCCCCACCCCAAACACCCTTTACATAGAACTTTTTTCGTAAACTCTGATTTTCTCAAAAATAGCTCTACCGATTTTGATTAAAATATCTTATATTAAATACAAATAAAACGTATATCTTGAATTTTCTGGGAAAAGCCTCTGAAACCAATTTTATTCTGGATGAATTTTACGGAATTCGGTATAACTGCTAAACCGTAAGAGATAGACAAAAACTTATCATGCAAAAAATGTAGAGCACTTTAAAACACACAATTTATGTAATACACATTTTTTCGTGGAGTTGATCGATTTTGAGATATTCCTTGTTTTACTGGTTCCAGTTTAAAAATCTTACACTTTCCTCATACTCCTGTCCATACAAAGGAACTTCAGTCAGCTAGCAACCAGCTTTTGACTAATACTTTAACCTATGGTACTTCCTTATTTCGCTTCTACTTACAAGGAGGAAAGTATTAAGAATATTTTTGCTAATATTTTCTCGATTGGCATGAATTAACTAGAAGTGTAAGTTTTTTAATAACAATTAGTTGCAGATATTTAGAGAAATTCATATGAATGGAGTGGAAAGCATCAGATTTTTTAAATTACTATCACCACAATGCCAAAGTTCCTCTCTAGTATCTGATTTTGCTATTATTCATGTGCAGCGAATAAATCACGCCTTTAAGGGAACTGCACATAGAGTTAATAAATTAAACTCGGAGCCTAATATAAACATGTCTGACTATAGGTGGGGTTGTCATCGCCTGTGTGGCCGGCCGAGTGACCCCTGGGCTGACCGCTTGTAAATACGTACCGCTTACACACGTGTTCCGACCACAAAAGCCTGTATGTCTGGACTGGACAGACGCGTGTGCTGTAAAGGGACAAACAACGCAACATCACTGAACTTGTGCGATTTATGTGCTAAGGTATTTATTCATTTATGTTTATTATTTACTGCTTACAAAGAACTTATGTATTAATTTATATTTTATTTCTTTGATTTAGTTATTTTCTTTTCAAATTTATAATATTATAAGCGCTAAGCTTATATCAATATTTTAATTATTTAACCAAATATTGTTAAAATTTCAATTGCATTTTCAATTCTTCACAACATTTTTAGCTTAAAACCAAACGCATTTATTTGAATTATCAGCAAATAATGGAAATAATTAAGTAATATACGTAGCTTTTGCACATTTTTTTTATCAACTTTACATATACACTACCAACATTCTAACCCCAATTTTGTTTTTTTGAAAGTAAAATCTTTTGAGTTTTCAAGAAATCGAAATCTAGTAATGTAAACTAGCTTTTGTTAATTTGTTCCATTAATGTAAATGTATTAATACGCCAAACACATTTTATTTGAATTATCAGCAAAGAATGGAAATAATTAAGTAATATACGTAGCTTTTGTGAAAGTTTTAACAAATTTACATATATACTACCAACATTCTAACTCAATTTTATTTTTTTGAAAGAAAACTCCTTTGAAGTTTCAAGAAATCGAAATCTAATTATGAAAACTAGTTTTTATTTGCCCCGTCAAGGTAAATGTATTAATAGCCTGAATGTTCTACTTATTGCAGATTAACAACTATACTAATTTTACATACCGCATATTTATTTCTCAGAGCTTTACTTCTTCCCTTCTTTGCATATGCATGATTTCCACATCGATAAAATATTACACCAGAGTCAGTGTTAACTATAATACACACAATTATATTTTTGGGAAACTCTGTCCTGTATTAAGTTATATTTTTAAAACTTACATATAAGTGGCAAATGAATATTGTTAAGTTTTTTTCATTAGGAATATTTATGAATCTGATTTTAGTAAGTGTAAGTAACTTTTAAATGAAGCTAGAATATTGCTAAGTCAATACATCAATATTTTGCTCTTTTTACATAACAAAATGCAAGTAAAACAATAAAGAGGGATAGAAATTTCTGAACGAAACTATTTTCTTTGTATTTTCTCATTAACACTAACCTAGCACAGTGTTAAACTTAATCCAGAAGTTGGTTATCAGATTTCAGTGGGAAAAGTGCATACATACAATGCAACTGAAAGATTAATAATTATGCTGAAAATGCAAATATCATTTTTTTAATCTTTGAGCATTAGCATATACGTAATTCATAAAGAAAAATATGGATTTTCTGTTGTCTAAAAATGACTGTAGTTAATCGATTTTATTTTATATATTTGAAATGAATAGATACTCTTTAGGAATGCCAGGGAGAACTTTCAAGGAAATTCCGTCACTTTGTATTGAAATCATCTAGTTATTTTAGTTATATCTAAAAAGTGTTCATTGACTATAATTAGCATAATATAAACATAAGAAAACGTAACACATGCTTCAGATATTACAGTGGAAAATGAATTATATGTTAGTAATGCACGCTACCACTATTTCTCGATACTCGATACAGATACTCATATTTGAGTTCCGATACCTTATACACAATATTCTTTTTATGAAAAAAAAACAACCTGTAAATGTGATATTTTTTTTATTGAATTATATTCTTACTGGGAGTTTTCTGTGTATGAATGTATATAACCAATTTTCTGTCTTATGCTAATTCCGAAACTGTTCTTGTTTGTCATTCCCCATTTTTATATCTAGCACAGGCTATGCACCGCTATTGCTAGACAAGCCTAATAATAATAATAATAATAATAATAATAATAATAATAATAATAATAATAATAATAATAATAATAATAATAATAATAATAATGTTTAATTTGTATACAACTATATTTTTAAAGAATTTTTATCCATATAAAAACAAAACTAATAATTTTTCCGTAATCTTCAATCTTAAAAATATAAATTAATGTATATTTAACATAAAACTTAATTAAAATTAATGTGTGTTACATTATTCTATCGCTATTAACAAGTAGGTACAACATGACGGAGGTATGTACATATTTTATTTTTATTTTTTTATTGTTTCACTTATATAGCCCCCTTTAACATCTAAGGTCATATCGGGGGCTTTCCACTTGAAACAATATCGTAGTCTGTAAGTTCTTTTACGTTTGGTTTAAATAGCTTTATTTTCCTCAAACACACACACATTCACTCTAACATACATACTTTCAGACTCTGTGGGGGATAGGAAATAATTCTGACTAAAAGAAAATTCCCCGCTCCAGCCGTGAATCGAACCCGAGACCTCCGAAATAGAAGTCAGTTCCCTGACCATTCGACCACGGAGGCAGACAAATATATACGTATTTGTTCTACCGTAATAGGTAAATAAGCATGTAGCACTCTGTGCAACACATATTTGCACATTGTTAAAGTATTTTTTTAAGCTTAAAGAGGTTAAGCTAAAAATATAACCTAGGCAATCATATTGGACGATTAATGAAATAAATCGGTGAAATGATGCTCAAATGGTCACAGAGTCCATGGATCTTCTCAGGATAAGGTAATCTTATCCGGGTAATTCACCCTAAGCAAGATTCGAACTCCCGACCTCTTGAATGCGAGACAGACATAATGCTCCCACAATAACGAGGCGGGCCAAAATGTTTTGGAAATTAGTCATACGGTATAGATAATGTAAGCTACATCCAGACCGAGTTTGACTTACTTAAATTCAGACTAAGAGAATGAAGGAAACTCTTCCATATTTTATATGATTGTTTCTACTGGATTCACAGATTTGTTCACCGGAGCAGGTAAATGTAATGGCTGAGAGTGTAAAGCTATTGTAAAAACGTGAATTAGTGTAAGGTAAATATGCCTCATTCACAACTCTGCGCTGCAAGTTATATGAGAACCTTTCCCCCTTTCCAAATACTACTTTGATAGCACGTGTTACTTTGACATAGGGAACGTAATCAAACTCTATCTCCAGCACGGCAATAACTTGAGTATCGAGTCCTTCAATTCCTTATCTTGCATAAAGTGATGGCAAACTTAACAATTTAAAAACATCGAAATGGTATCGAGTGTTTATCTTGGTATAAGTATATCGAGGTCCCATCCATAGTATATATTGAAAGTTGTGTGAAGCTATCTGTATTCTCATCGAATTTTTCGTATTTGGGAAATCATTAGAGATGGTCAAAACTTAATGCAAGAAAACTGTGGGGTTTATTTTTCGAAACATACTACTCGAACCTATTATACCTATCAATGCTTTAAAGGACATGCTTGAAAAAGGTGATTCTCACTTTTTTGTTGTCCATCTCAAGAACTTGCCTTTTCAATTATGATGTTTTCATATATTACGCTTAATTAAGAAAATCTAGTCCAATATGAAAACATTCCTAGGTATAAATATAGATATCCAGGATAAAATAATATTGTTAGAAGAATAATTTTATAAATGAACTTTTATTGAGCAGAGAAGGTAATGGCTGATTCCACACGAGAATTGTTTCATCTGATTCTATATTTGAATGACTGTAGTAATTACAAATATCTGTAAAGTGAAATAAATAGTTAAACATTACATATTTAATAAATGAAAGACAAAGATTATATAAGTAAATCACCTAGAATCAAGCAGAAATTATGGCTGAACTTCAACAAAACTAGAATCTCAAAGCTCAGATCGAAAGCAAATAAGCGAAAGTATTATTTACTTGAGATAAAAAATAAAAAAATAGTATAGACTGCCCCCATGGTCGAATGGTCAGCAAACTGACTTCTCACCCGGAGGTCCCCGGTTTGATTCCCGTCTAGGGCGGACAATTTTTCTTTAGCCAGAATTATTCCCTATTCCCGATAGAGTCTAGAAGTATGAATGTGAGAGTAAATTTGCGTGTGTTTAGTAATATATAGGTTATTACCTAATGTTCTGAGCCTACAGTTTCACAAGTCAAAGCCCCCGATTTGACCATTGATATTAAAGGGGGCTATACAAATGAAACAATAAAAAAATAGTATATTTTAGTAAGCAATTTTTTCATGATAGTAATTTTGTAAAATGCCTTCAAGCAACTTTCCAAGAAGTATACTTTCATGAGTTTATACATAGTACAACTATTATAATTTTATTGAATCGCAGAAATTACAGCTAAGAGACTTTAACATTTTCTATGAGCAAGATAATGTCCACTGTGGTAGGTCCTAACTTCTTTCAAAACGTGCCATGTTGTCAGACAGGATATTTGATCTTCACTGTTAGAAAACTTCGTATAATCAAGCCTTTGTGTTGCCAGCGACGTGTCAACCAAATCTGTTTTAAAAAGGCCATTGTGTAAAAATTTAATGTGGAGCGAAAACATCGCCCCTCTCCTCACAGCCAGCACCACCTGGTCATTTGAATACGAATTAGGAAAAGCAAATTGTATACATGTAATGTCCCCTACACATATGGTCGATATTCTGGTTATGTTGCCGTACAGGTCTGACGACAGCCTCAGGATGGCCTTTTTCTAATGGGTGTCGACATACCACATAATGAGGTAGGCCTCGCGCCCAAAATATACAACCAGAGTGGTCCGACAGCTTGTGCCAATTGCTCGAGTCGCTGTCAGCAGAATTACGACACAAATTACTTGTGTTTTACTGAATTTAACAGTATTCATTTGCTTAGGTCCATCCGGACCGTGAATAAATATATAAAGAGTTGCTCAAAGTATTTCTGGATGAACTTTTGAGTATCAAAAAGGATGAAATAAATTACTCATATCTAAAGAATATTTTTAACAATTTTCCTATAACAGGAAGAAAAAATTCCTGCTTGGAAAACATCCTATAAAAAAGTAGTTCTGAGAAAACCTAAAACATATATACATTTTGAAAGTCGGATAGGTAGAATCAGACTGAAAAATTTAATGTCATAGCCGGGATTTGAACCGCGCATCTCCCGGTCTCTAGTCTGTTGCTCTACCACTGAGCTACCATGGCAACGTGCCGGAATAGCATAGCAATTTCTCAACTACTCGCATGTTTCCCGGTAAACCACAAGGTGATCTCAAATTATTTTGAGATGACAACTATTTTAAGTCCCGGGATTCATAGTATATCCAACTATTATGGTCAATGGGTATTAATTTAATTGTTTTCTTTTTGCTTTTTTTTACACAAGTCATGTGTAGGACAGGAGTTGGATAGGTAGAGTCAGACAGGCTTGTGTAAAAAAAACAATTAAATTAACAGTTGGAACGTAATTTTAACTTACCTTCTAAATTTCGAGTTGCGGTGAAACCAAAATATAAGACCAGTGTGTATAAAAAGTATTTAGAACTTCGGTTAAGATCAGGGCTCCGGCTGAAGAAAGCATGAGATTTAAATAATTTATTTGTATTTTATTCCTCAGTTTGTCTGCTTCCAAGTAGGTGCCGGTTCCCATGAAGTGCCTCCCTTTGGTGTTTCGTGGCGCAGGGGATCGTGGGTTCCAGTCCCGCCTTGCGCATGGGTGTTTGTATGTTTGTAAATGTGTTTGTGTGTGTGTATGTACCTGAGTCACAGGTTTCTCTTTCTCATTTCCTTACTTATAATGAATCAATTGCTATTACCAGGTAATTCAAAATAGCACGGCTGCTTTAAATCAAATAGTAGTCCAATTCTAAACAAACTATTAATACATCACACAGTTAGTTAAGGTTTCAAGGAGTACTTTTAAATAAATATACTAAAATATTATTCTGAATTCCTATACCATTTTTATTATTTTGTACTCCAGCAAATTAATCTCTTATATAATAAACATACCTTTATGTATATGTTTACTTTCTCTACACGTACTATGTCCAAGAGAAGAATAGAGAATGTATTGTATTGCACCTAAAAATTCGATACCGAGATTTCACTATAAACAAAAAGTTTTTTAAGAACCCATAATATAGAGAAAGCATTTTCAGAAAAATACCCGTGTGTGTGAGTGCGCGCGCGTATGCGTGTGTGCAGCATAGCTCAAAAAGAAAAGTCTGTTAAATACCAAACTTGGTATTGAAGTTGAGTATCTTCTAAGGATGCGACACAAAGATTTTAGAGAAAACCACCGACCCCCAACTACCCTTTTCATGGACATTTTTTTGAAAATGTTGATTTATTCAAAACATTTTCTAACGATTTTGAATAAAATATTGCATATTAAAGATATTTACACGGCCATTAAAATATTTGTCTTGAATTTTCTGTGTATAGCCTCTGAAGACCTCTTTATTCTCGATGAATTTTCCGGAGTTTTGCATAACTTGTAAATTGTATGAGATAGACAAGTATTTACTACATAAAATTTTATCAACTCCTAGTCATAGAGCCAAAGAAATATCTATCACATAGCAACCAGCTTTTTAAAATATTTTACTATCACTTTAGCCTAGTGTTCTCCTTTATTTACCTTCCACTTGAAAGGAAATAAATAATAAGACTACTAATTTATTTCGATTATAATTAATTACAGAAAAGTAAAAATTTTTAACAATAGTTTGATACAGAGAAAGTCGTGTGAATGGAACACATCAGATTTTTATAATAGTATGGTTACAGAGCTATGTGTAGAGACACCTTTCATTTTTTTCTACCTTGATGAATTACAGAATTGTTATTTTACACACATGCTTATGCATTAGAATAATTTATTGTTCTTCTAACCATTTTTATAAAGTATTTTAAGCAATATGCAGTATTTTAAATTTGTTTAGTTATACTGCTATTTATAGGGTTTTTGCAAGCTATTAATGCATTTAGCAACGTGTGAACTAAAATAATTGTGGAGCTAAAAGCTAAATTAACTTCTATTGATTTCGAATTTATTTTATTTTTTACTATTTCTTTTATTTTAAAGTATAAATGATCATTAATACATGAGAATAGAATACCAGAGAGGAAACGAAACGAAATATAGTTTTATTGTGTTCTCTTCTTTTTGTTTATTACACACTTTTTAGATAGAGAAAATTCATTGAGTAACATTTGCTTTTCTGACTGTTTTACGCTCTTTGTTCAGTTCTCATTTCTGAGCTCATTTGTCAGCAATCGCTGTTTCAGAAATGCATGAAAAATGAATCGATAGCGCCATAGGCAACTTCTTGCGCTCTCAAGAGGCATCAATACAAAACATCAATGCTTCGAACCTTGCCAATACCCCATTCTTTTTCATGGTTTTCTTTGTTAATATCGCGTTTACTCCCAGGATTTTTATAATACACATCATTAAAAGTCAGATAGAGGAACTGTGCGATATGCACCCCACTGCACTACATTATCGGCATCCCCACTTTTTTCTTGCTTCCATTCCACCCGTTTTATTCACACATTTCCCCCTTTACAGGCGCAACTCACCGCTGTAAAATTGAAGTTGCAGCTTTATTGCAACGCTCCATCAGCTGTCTAGTAATTTGAAATGTAATTTTATTTACAAAAATTAACTTTTCTCGGTTATTTAAATATACCTCGACCTGTCAAAACGCATTTCAGTAGACTTAATTCATCGATCATACTTAAATTATTTATTTTACCTTTTAAAAGTTTAGGAATACCTTTTTGCATAAAGGAATTCTGCACTGAGAAGTGACAACATTTTTACTTTCTCTATAGGCACTATGTACATAGTGAATAGAGAATGTATTGCACTCTACCAAAAAATTCGATACCGAGATTTCACCGGAAATACATGTTTTAGGACCCCCTGTGTGTGTCCGTGTGTGTGTGGCTGTGTGTCCATGTGTCTGTGAACACGATAACTCAAAAACGAAAAGAAGCTAAAATATCAAACTTGGTATTTAAGTTTAGTATCTTCCAGGGATGCGAAATGAAAGTTTTGAAAAAAAATCCCCCCACCCCAAACTACCCTTTACATGGAACGTTTTTCGAAAATTTCGATTTTCTCAAAACTGGCTCTAACGATTTTGATTAAAATATCATACATTAAAGACATTTACCTGAAAAATAAAATGTATATCTTGAATTTTCTGGGAATAGCCTCTGAAGAGTATTTTATTCTGGATGAATTTTACGAAATTTTCAATAACTGCTAAACTCAAGGAAGCAAGTAATAAGACTATTTCTGCTATTTTTTTCTGACTATAATGAAGTTAATAGAAGCATAAGCTTTTTAATAATAATTTGTTGCAGGGTATAGAGAAAGTCATGTGAATGGTACACATAATATTTTTAAAATCGCCTCCTACCTGTTCTCCTACCTCTAATTACTTACAGTACTTCTTTTAAATTTCCTTCAGCTTCACTATATATTATTGCAGGTTGACAACACAACATTAATTACACTCTTCAAATATTTTTCAATATGTTTTACTATTGAAAAAGTTCTGTACAATGGAATTTTCAGCAAGATCTTCTTAAATTAAAAAATGAATTCAGAATAGGCTTTTTCCCATTTGAAAAAATCACGTAGTTTTGGCGTTATTTTATAGATGTTTTTGTATGTTTTATATTTAATAATGGAATGATATGCCTTATAACAATTTCATGAAAAAATTTGGTACACAAAAATACACTCCTGTCATAAAAGTAACAGCTGCTTTGGAAAAGGAATCTCTGTAAGATGAAATAATAAGCTAATCACATAATAAATATTTAATAATAAATATTATTTTCATTCATCAATAACATTTCAAATTGGATTCTAAAAGAATTAATGCATTAAAATTATGACTTATCTTCCGTAAAAGTATGCACATCAAATTTTATGTTAACTTTAAAGTTAAATTCGTCGTTTATAAACTAAATGATCTACCTTGTGTGAAATTTAACTGAAGGTTATTTTGGAAATGGACGCATTATTATAGTAACATTTATATTTGTCAACATTTTCTGTGTTTTAGGCCATCTCCAAAAATAAGTTTTCATGCCTAATTATTAAAAATCTTATATGCCCCATTCATATTACTTTCTCTGCATCTCTATAACAAATTATTGATATACTCTGCATGCTAATCTAGATAAACACCAGCAGAAATGCTAATTGCTAATGTAATGCAAACAAAAACAAAACTTTTCAGAAAGGCGCAGTAAGTGAAATAAGTTGGCGTACTCATGAAACTCAGCATTGAAGCTGTTAGAATAACACTTTTAGAGAACTATCGAATGAGTAGCTAGGCTGCACATTGTTTAACATGTATTGTTTCATTTATATAGTCCCCATCAACATCTAAGGCCATATCGGGGCTTTGCATTAGAAACAACTCGTTGACTGTAGGTTGTTTAATGTTGGTTTTTTAATCGTTTTATTTCCTTCAAACTCACACAATTCACCCTCCCGTACATATGGAGGATAGGGAATGATTCTGGTTAAAGAAAAGTCCCCTGCCACAGCCGGGGATCGAACTTGGGACCTCTTGGTGAGGTCGCTCCCAGACCACTTGACCACTGATGTAGTCAATGGTCGACGATAAATGAAATTGGTGAAATGATCTCGGGGTCCATGGAGCTTAAAGTTATTCGATATTCGTCTTCTCAGGATAAGGGAAAACTCAAACAAAAAAACACAACAACGAAAACCTTGTCTGGATTACACACCCAAGCGAGATTCGAACTCGCAACCTGTTGAATGTGAGTCAGACTCACCATCACCACACTATCCAAGCTGGCGCTACATATTTGTTCCCAGAATTTCGAAATTGTTAGAAATAGCGCAAAAGTTATGTTTAAGGTGATATTTAGTGTGCGTATACTACTCGTTATTAGTTGGCAACAAAAATGCAATATTTTTTTGGACGTATTTACAATTTGACTTCGCAGCGTACAAAGGAAATTTTACTTTCTTTATTTTGTTTACCATATTTTATTTATAATTCTCGTCTATGCTATGCAATTTGATTTTATACTCTATGTTCATATCTTATAACCCCATCTTTTTCCTTTTGCGGTTTTATAACCTTTAAACATATCTTTCTTAATGAGCGATGAGTGAATTATGAAAATAAACGTGCTAAAAATGTCATATATTCATCTTAAATAATTAAGATTAATACTATTATTTATAAAAACATTTTTTGATTTACTCAAGTTAAACCAGAAAAAATCGGAATACTTTTGTTGCATATTGCTTTGTATGAGTATTTTCAAAGGGAATAATGGACTATAGTAGGCATAAGAGACCGTCAAATTCTTTAAGAGCGTGTTGCTAACTGATGGCTTTAGGATTCCATTCTCTTTGCAAGTATAAGGTATTTGACATGCAATTAAATTATAATAAGTATCTCGTAAATAGCTGATGCCAGGAAACATTTTATTCCATGTAGATAGTAGTTTAGGGTAGAGGGAGCTCCCTGAAAACCAGCTTGTAGCATCCTTGGAAGATTCCCAATTTAAATGCGAAGTTTGTTTCGTTTTTGAGTTATATTGTTTACACACACACACACACACACACACACACACACACACACACACACAAATATGCGCGCGCGGTCCTTGTTTAAAACGCTTTTTTTTATAATGTATTTCTGGTGAAATCTCGGTATCGAAGTTTTGGGTGGAATACAATTCTTTATCTAGTATGAGCATTTTACAGAGGCGCTAGAGATAGTAAACAGTATTGGCAATTAGCAGATGAAAACAAATTAAACGGCTAAGTGCAGGAGTTACCATTTTGGCTGTGCCAGAACTCACCGCACCACAATTGACGGTAGCTTCTGCTACCCAAATACGCGTTGTGTTAAGAATTCCTTGAGTTTGCAGTTTGATCTTCAAATGTTTGCTGGCAGTAATCAACGTCATCAAGAGCGATTTGAGGAAACCCGATCCGATAACGCTACGAACATCGTCCAGAGCAGGACCCTTACACCGTCGGGGTAGAAATGACGGCGGCGACAACGACGACGCTGCCGCCATTTTGCTCCTTCCGTCGCGACGCCGCGATTTGCAAGTCAAAAGCCGCCTCTCTGTTTCCCCTTTTCCCCACCACCCCGGGGTGGCAAGGAGGGGGCGACATTAGAAGAGGGAAAGGAGGGAGGGCTGTGCTACAGTGCGTGTTGTCAGTAATTGAGACGTTTGCATCCAGAGTTGTTATAAAAACATAGACACCAGTTGGAGAAATGTCATTTAACCTTACATAAGTTAAACAAAAAGTTTTTTTTGTTTTTAATTTTACTCCCATCAGAGCCCTTTAGCTGCAAAGACTCTGTAGCTATATTGTGATTATTTCCGTGCCCACAAAAAGACAATAAACCTTGCCGTTTTGTTTTGCTGGTTATGTGCCGCACTGGCTTTGAAACTGTAATTGCGGCTGCGTGTTACAAAAAGCGCATGGTTCACGCGTGAGCGAAATATTTTTCAATTATCGTTTAAATGTTCTGTGCAAAATATGTTTAGCCTCATAACCACCAGCTTCTTCTTCTTCTTCTTTGTGCCCAGTTCTGCACTTCTGCATTTCCTCCCTTCTAGCATAACTCTTGCACGGCTTAGCTTGCAGGTTAATCATTATATTATATGCGATGCTTTATGGCGCATATTGAACACATCAACTGAAAATATACAAAGCTGGAACGCTAAGTCACAATAAACTTGCAAAGGGGGAAAAAAGCGGAGATTTTTGCAAAGGAATAACATCTATAAAGTAGAATACCTAATGAACTATAAGTGGAGTGGAGTTTTTTCTGAAAATATGTTTAAAGTTGCGTATTTTTTAAATTTTACAGTTCATATATATATATATATATAAATCTAATGTGTTCCACACACATGACTTTCTCTACATCTCTGCAACAAATTGTTAAAAAGCTTATGCTTCTATTCACTTCATGCTAATCGAGAAAAAATTAGCAGCAGAAGAAATAAAGGAGTAGGATAGGTTAAAGTGATAGTCAAAAGCTGGTTGCTATGTGACTGAAATTCCTTTGTTTGTATGGACAGGAGCTGAAAAATTCCTGTATTAGAAAAGTATGATGTTTAAAGCTGAAACCAAAAGCAAAGAATATCTCAAAAACGATAAGCTGGTAAGCTTTTGTTCATCTCTTACGGTTTAGCATTTATGCAAAATTCCGTAAAATTCAACCAGAGTAAAGTAGTCTTCAAAGGCCATTCCCAGAAACTCAAGATATACAATTTATTTGTCAGATAAATATATTTAATATACGATATTTTAATTAAAATGGCTAGAGCTATTTTTGAGAAAATCAAAATGTTCTTAAAAAGTTCTATGTAAAGGGTAGTTGTGGGTGGAGGAATTTTCTTGAAAATCTTCGTGTCGCATCCTTGGAAGATACCAAACTTAAATGCCTTTGTTTTTGAGCTATGCTGTCCAGACACACACACACGGACCTTTTTCTGAAATGCTTTTATTGGATTCAGGGGAACCGAAAACATGTATTTCCGGTGAAATCTCGGCATCGAATTTTTGGGTGGAATGCAATACCTTCTCTATACACTACTTACATATTACGTGTAGAGAAAGTAAAACCATTTTTATAAATTCTATAGGAAGTTCAGTCAATATATCTTCAAAATACCTACATATCCTTATATTAAGTCCAGCTACCCGTGTTCATAGATTTTAAAATAATTCCGATCAGTTAAAATCAATTTTATGTGAGGAATCACTCATTATTCACTCATTCGCATCTAAACAAAGTTCTTTTTTATTTATGTTCTTCAACACATATCACATGAGAGAGAGAGAGAGAGAGAGAGAGAGAGGGGGTGGGGGAAGAAAGCGTTTTTTCTAAAGATCTGAGTTCTGAAGTTGGCAGCACTGAAACTTGTATTTGAATTTTTCGGTAAAATATAATGCTTTTTATATTTATTGTAGGTATGTACTCTTCCGCTACCTCTAATTGCTCAGTGGTGTTCTGTGCAGTCTGTCTCTCTTGGGATATGCAAAGGGGTGGCGAGAATGACACCTTTAAATGTAAGTTTATTTAATGGAGGCTAGTAACGGATCTGTTTGGAATGAGTAGGCAATTATTTAAAGATGAGTCATCATCAAAGTATTCCTGAGTCTAAGCACGTAGAATTATAACTGCGTATATACTTCCGTTGTAAAGAAGACAGCGTGGGTTGCTATGATATGCTAAACTGCTATCGGCGAATCCCTTTGCAATCATCACTAAATTGGTAATGAGTCTAGCGCTGCGTTACAATCAGTGTAGAAAGAGTATTGAAGGACGAGATTATGTCACTTGAAGCCCAACAGGTGCAGAGTCATTAACTTTTTGAAATACTTATCTTTACAGTAACTTTAATTGTGCTTACATCAGATTTCCCAGCATCATATTCTTAACTTAATATCAGCATCTCACACACATTTCATTTTCTTTTTTTGTTCAATCCCAAGTGTTATTCTCTTAGCTAATTCTTAAAACACGACTTACATGCGCCTTTCGGCGTGCCTTAGGTTTGTGAACACTACCAGTTCGATGAAATTAATATTGAGCCAAACAGCTCTTCTTGTTTACCGAGATTCATGTAACTTAATTATCTTCACTACTATCACTTCGCTTCTTGCAAGATGCATGTCTTGACTTACAAAACTTGCCTAACAATAGCATTCTCTTAACTTGTGCTTTTTATAACACTCCTTGGTTTTATTATAGAAATGGAATTATTTATCAAATTGTTTCTCTATTTTTCCATTATTTATTTATATAATACTTAATTTAATGCGGCAAATAGGGTAGCACGGTAGAGAAATTAAATACGGCATGTTTAAAAACAAAGTTATCTGAACTCCTCCTAGATCCTTTTTTTAGAAAAAAGTGACATGAAGCGTTCTAAAGTAATTATTACCTTCAGTACAGACGAATTAAGTGTTCCAAAGAAAATTCTGAATAGTTCCGCTGCGAGGATCCACGATGTTTCTGGAAAATAAGGCCGTATTTAAAATCCAGATATGTTTTTTTTATTGTTTTTATTATTTATCTGAAAGCAATAATACAATGAAAGTATGATGTATTAATTGAACAATATTGACAAGCAGAAAGCAGCTGGGTAAACATGTGCTGAGAGAAAACGTTTACCCAATTTTATTGCCAAACTAAGCCAGCACTGATGATGAACATGTTCAATCACGCCATGTTGGCGTATTGGGACCCCTAACGGTGCTTCCCGGAACAGTGATATTTCTAAATTGCGATTTCGCCACATATGCACTAGGTGACAAGGCATAAGTTCATTGCGATAGATGGCGAATTAAATCCAAATAAAAGACGCGATTTTGGTGGAATTTTACCAAAGTTCCTTTCGAAAAAAGAAATGTCAAGAATTTTCTCAGTTGATTATTATTGTTATTATTTATTAATTCATTATAATTGATTATTATATACATAACTATTAAAATGGGCACATACATACTTTATGGAAGTAGACTCATAAAGAAGCTCATGTAGCCAAAGTAGGGGAGAACCGATTTCACATAAAAACAGCTAGTACATCAATATGAGGGCACCTATACGTGCAGCCCTCTAAAACTACTCAAAATAAAGTAACAGTTTCACCCATGCACAGTAACCAAACTTGTTGCTGACCTCGGTTAACTTTTGACCTTTGGAAGGGTATTCAACATATAAAATAAGATCATGAAGAAGTTCCTGACAAAGCCTAAGCTTACTTGTGCTTGCTTTAAAGCTAAGTAAAATGCAATCTTAGTTTAAGATTCTCTCAGTTGTTTAGCAATCTAAAGTTACTTTCTTTAGTCGGGCTCTTTTAGGGTGATTCTAAGTAAAAATTTAGATTAGGGCGCAGTTCTTGCTAATCGTACTTAAGATGCTGGCAAATGCTTTAGCTCCGATTAGAACTCTTGAACAAAGGTATATCTACCTATAGCTCGTAAAATATCTAACTCCGAACTAAGGTTAATGTTTCCAATTGCTTAGGAGCTCTTAAAATTAATTTTATGACCAAATAAATGAAGGAAATGATAAATCATAAACTCATAAATAATTCTCTGCCTTTTTTAAAGTGTCTAGCAAAGTATTTATTTAATTTTAGAGTGTTGTTCCTTCCAAGCTCTCTGCAGCGGCTGTGCTGTTTAAATGAGGGTCAGGTGGACTTCATTATCAAGTAGCAAGTCTGTTATACTTTAGGCTGTCTGTTAGGAAACTTGACTGTACCAATGAGAAAATTTCATAGTCAAAATGAGAGAGACCTCAAATTGATACTGTGTATAGCATTAGATACTGTTTAGTTGTTCTGCTTGAAACTACAATAACTATATCGACAACTACAAATTGGAGGTATCAATAAATAATATGATTAGCTAGTGCTTATTTTTCAACAAAAATTTTCAGACACGGAACGCAAGCTCAACAGAATTTATAGCACGGATATTAAAAAAATCGCACTTGATTATTTGATTAGGCATATGAGTAAATTCAGGTGAACAAATTTCCAACTGCTCTTTAAATTTGAAGCACTGTAAAGTTTTATATTATTATTGGCTTTATTTCAGCAAAGTTGGGATTAAAATGTTTGAGTGCTATTGAGTGCAAGTTTTTCAGTATGTTTAGAAACTTTTCTAGCGAGATGTGTAGAATGAAATAGGTGTAAGTTACAAAAAGGAGGAGATACCTCGTGAGGCAGTACATGTCACGGGGCTAAGAGTTATTTAAAAGGGAAATATAAATTATAACTAATAATATAAATTATACCAAGAGTGGACAAGTGTACGTTGAGAACGGCCAGGGAAGAAAGATTTCAAACACGTCTAAATAGCCAAGTTGTCACGAGCTGGTAGGACAGTATCGTTAAGGGTAGAGCATTGAACTGATGGGCTGAGGTTACACTGCCCGAGGGTGAACATAAAAGTAAAAGAAAAACAATTCTCTCACTGGTCAGGCGACACTTTTTGGCACTTGGCGTAGACCATCCGTACATCAAAGATGTGATATTTGGGGTTCGTGGTGGAGCCAAACAGGCTACCTTTAGTTGTGAGGGAAATAGTTATTTTAATACAGATCAGAGTACGGACAAAATCACTGCATCAAATGTAATAGGTAATAATAGGCGCGGTCGCCTAAAGCATAAATTTAGGAGGAATGCGTGTGTGTTCGACGACGGAAAAAGCCCAAGTAAATGAATAAATAAATCTCTTGTATCTTACCACACCTGAAAAGAGATTCCATGCTAGCAAAATCCTGAGCTAGGGCACCCACATCTCCACACCATTCCTAATAGTCAAAACCTGCACCCGGGCTACGAACCCGTAACCGCTGCACTCGTTAAATGCAACCCACATTGATATATTGTGTCTATCATCTCCTACAGGAGGAACCACAGGATGCTAAATGCAGTTAGCAAACAGGACAAAGAGATCGTGGGAGTCTACAGTTCCAGAATTGAAGACGCGTCCAACTGCTGGAGCTGCCGTCGGATAAGTAGCCCTGTAGTGCCCATGGGGAGTGCTCTTTCCAATGAGCAAACATACGCGCCAACTTTCCGGCCCCATCATACCGCAAAACCTAAAAGTACATCTGAAAGGGACATGAAGAAAAGGAAATCGTGATTGGTAAATCATGAGGTGGTTTCTCACCTATCAACAAGGGAAAATCACGAAAAACCTAAACGTATAGGCTGTCGACGGGATTCGAATCCAGAACTTCCAGAAAGCATGACTCGCGCAGAGTGAGATACTATTTGAAAGAAAAATTAAGTTACCTATATGAGACACGAATGTTCAGCTGAAAAAAAAAAAATAAACATAACAGATGCTCTGCGTGAATAACGTTGTGTTGAAATGACATTTAATTTCCTTAAAACGCCTTGTGTGTTTTGGGATTTTGGCTGGACGAAATAAAGACATTTTGTTTAGGTGGGTGTAAGTCAGGAAGAGATTTATTGTGCTGCACACAGGTGTTCTGGGGGAAGCTGTTAATATTCTGGAACAGGTCGCCGTAACTTCCAAATACCTGGCCCTTTGGGAGCCTTAAAATGGACTCTGTGGAATTTTATTGCCTCTCTTGCAAAATAGGCAGGTGTTTTCATTTTGCTTTTATCTCCTCCCCTTCCTCTTACAAGAAGTCTACTGCGTTCTTTACTTCTTAACGAGCTTTCGCAAAGATGTCTTGAATGAATCACCTTCTCCCTAATAGCAAAACGTCGGTAAGTATTTCATTATTTAAATCTTGTGTTCAGATGCATTATTTGCTAAGATGAGCTTCAGACTACGTCATCATTTGCTATCCAACCGGGCTTCAACAAGAATTGTACTTTTTTGGACGTCCATTATTTACACATCTTCGGTGGACATCCGCAGAACGGCTAGAAGATATCAATGGATTACTTGTCGAAACGCGTCCAGGCAACATTCCAGCGCAGAAGTATAAATAGTGGGCGTCCAAAAAGATACAATATGAAATCTTCGCTATGAAGTGCTTCTTTTAATAACCCATAAATTCATTTTCAAGAGGAAATTGTATCTACTAGTTTTGTTTTAATTTCAAATTATAAAACATAGATTATTATTTTTTGTTCAGTAAATGTTGAACACGTTTTATGTGACATATTTCAATGTATAAGTTCTGCAATGTAAGTTATACGTAAACGCTACATTCTTTGAGAACTATCAAATCGGTGATAATTAAAGCTACACAATTGAATAAAACTAAGGGACCAGTAGTTAATTTAAATCACCTTCATGAAAATTAACATAAACATATATTTTTCATGTATTCTTCCTTTGCTAATTACATATTATTAAATCATTCCATGTCTACCATTCTATAAACTAAAATTGCGAAATCTCATATATCTAATTTCTGTTTCTCCGGTATCGCTTAATGATCCTCGCTCCTTCGATTATCAAGAAGTAGATAAAAGCATTTTTTTTAAGAATATTTTTTACAGAGATTTATTTTATCTAATTCTTTATTAGAGACTACTATTTTGGCTTCAAGTTAAACTGAGTACATGTTTTGTATTTAGAATGTAATATACTGCTTGTTAATATTTAATTTATCTTCTGCTGGTAGACGGCTAAGAAGGACATTTGAGTCTTTATTAATTTATCATCTTCTAGCAAGTTTAAAAATAATTTAATAAATCAGTCATTTATGCAGATGTATTTGTTTTTGTCAATAAAGAGGGTTCATTAGCTACTTAAAAGTGGGAAGATATATAGCAATATACATACAGCTTATTGATAATAATAATATATTTAATGGTTATCTATCATACAAATACCTGACGCTGAAGCTCCAAAGTACAGGTGTTCTCAAATGAATATAGGGTATTTGTGGTGCTTACAGTTTTTAACGTACAGTCATGAATGATGTATCAAATGAAAGAGCAAGTCAAATAGTTTTTCTTTTACTAATGTTTAATGTGTGTATTATTCGCCGCACGACACACATCGAGTCTATAAGCAAGTTCTTCCCAAACCTTGATCAATGTGTCTTGAGTAATTGTCGCAAAAACTCTTACAATCCTCTGTCTTTGCTTAGGGATGTTGCTCAAACCATTCAATTTAGGGGAGTCACATTGGAACAGTACAAACCTCTTTGGTTTTTGTGAGCCCCAGATCCAAACATTATGAGCGTTTACATAGCCTTTAGATGTAATGTTGATTCATTATGAAGACGATAAGATCTAAAAAGCTCATGAGTTCCATTCACATGACTTTCTCTACATCTCACAACAAATTATTATTAAAATACTTACTGTTCTATTTACTTCATGTAATCGAGAAAAAATTAACAGAAATAGTCTTATTACTTGCTTCCTTGTAAGTAGAAGCAAAATAAGGGAGTACCATAGGTTAACGAGATAGTCAAAAGCTGGTTGCTATGTGACTAAAGTTCCTTTCTTTGTATGGACAGTTGACAAATTCCTGTATGAGAAAAGTTTTAGGTTTTATAAAGGTGAAACAAAAACAAGGAATATCTAAAAAACGATAAACTCCACGAAAAAAATGTAAATAACATAAATGTATGTTTTAACGTGCTCTACATTTTTTGTGTGGTAGTTTTTGTCCATCTCTTACGGTTAAGCAGTTATGCAAATTTTCGTAAAATTCATCCAGAATAAAGTAGTCTTCAGAGGCTATTCCCAGAAAATTCAGATAAACATTTTATTTTTCAGGTAAAAAACTTAAATATACGATATTTTAATCAAAATTGTTAGAGCCTTTTTTGAGAAAACAACACTTTTCGAAAAAAGTTGCATGTAAACTGTAGTTTAGGGTGGGAAGATTTTACTGAAAATCTTCGTGTTGCACCCCTGGAAGATACTAAACTTAAATACCAAGTTTGGTATTTTACCCACATTTCGTATTTGAGTTATCGTGTTCACAGACACACGGACACACACACACACACGCACGGACCTTTTTCTGAAAATGCTTTTTTTGGATACAGGGGACCCTAAAACATACATTTTCGGTGAAATTTCGGTATCGAAGTTTTGGATGGAGTGTAATAATACCTTCTCTATACACTATGTACATAGTACGTGTAGAGAAAATAAAAATTCGTCATTGTCATGCAGCAACATTGGAGTTGCAAAGTTGGAACGTAAAGTGTAGTCTGTAGGCTTTAGAGCTTGTCTAACTGTAGAATAAGAACGTAGTTGTAAGTGTTGCCTTAAAAGTTTCCATTCTGACGTAGATACAATTCCTAATTCAGGACTAGCCTTTGAAACAGGTTTCTTTCACCCGTTCCGGTCAATGTTGATCGTCACTTGGTTTTAAACTGAACATAGACTTCGGATGTAATTATCATTTGTAGGTTCGCAACATTGTTTATAGCAGATTTAGTCGTATGAAACTCTAAAACACAGAATATCTTTTGCTTTGTAGTCGTCACTTAGACACTAGCGCTTTGTAAGAGCATTACCGTAACAGCAGACAGTCGAATCAAACGAAACCAATCATTGCATTTGCTATCAAAACTGTTTGAGTTGTTCTTTCAGTTGATGTATCACGCACGACTGTACGTTGCAAACTGTAGGTACTGTAAAATATTAAAACCATTTGGGAACACCGTGTATATAAAACGCTAAAGAAGTAATAAAACACATTTGCGAACACCAACACCCCGGAGGCCGACAATGATTAAACACAGAAGAAGGAAAGAACGCAGGTGTCGGTGGTAAGATAAACTTGGCTAGGGACCAAGGAGTTATTTTCCCCGGCGGAACCATCCTTCATCGACCGGCCTGGCGCATCACCCCCGCTCGGGCCGCTACTGCGGGCGACGGCTTTTTGGGATTAGCGCCACGGGAATGGTGTATAAAATCAAGGCTCTTGCTGGGATTGCTGCTTATTTGTTATAGATGGTTCCTGAAACTGTCCTTTCATGTTTTCTCAAAGTTCCATGTTGATAAATATGTTTGAGAGTTTTCGAGCCTTTGAGAGGAGAAGTGATATGTCACCAAAGTCTATTTTTCACTTAAAGTGTATTGAAAAATGCCTTCAAAGGCAAAATAAGGTTCAAGTTCTAACAGCAGTTATCAATCAGCTCAAACCGAAGCGGATGAAGAAGTCATGCCTGCTGCCTTGACATATTCCTTATAAAGAGACTATGTTGCATAAGACAAGAGGCCGCTCAGGCAAACTTTTTTTTTTTTTTTTAAATTCTTAATTCGCTGGATTATTAAGCGAATATTATGAAGTATAATTTCTGAACCTTAATTTAAAAAAAAATTAAACCAACAAAGCTGGGAGGCACATGAACCAGAAACATAAAATTTTAAAATTAATTTGTTTAATTTTTTCATTAAAATATTGCAAACTAAATTGTTTTTTTTTTCCTCCAACAAGGAAATTATAAATGTCCTAATAGGTAGGAAAATAGTTTAAAATGAAATCAACATGCATATAGTATTTTGGGGAGCATTAAATTGCGTATAAAATGTACTGCCTTGAAAAAACTGCAAAATGCAATTAAGAAATACCTCCACAAATATCAAGAAATTAATTACTGAGTACATGCTTTGAATATTACTTCTGAGAAAAATGTATTGTTACATTGGTTGTAATTTTACATCAAAAACTTGAAAACAGCATTTCTCAAGAGTGTTGTTTGAGAAGAAACACTGAGGTTCTTTCATCTGGCATTATATGTGAAACAATACACCAATTTCAAATATACGACCCTCCAAGGCCATTTAAAGTTGACATCATTTAAAGGTACAAAAAATGATCTGGAGCCATAAAATGTTGACATGTATTCTCTACTCCACTAACTTTAATTTTATGCAAAATATGAAAACTCTATTTGATAAAGATTTTTCATGAATTTTGACTTCCCCCCCCCCCATCGACTTATTGTTCAGGATACCTTTTATTTGATTATTTTCTTTGAATAAAAACACTCATGAAGTTCTCAGAACAGAAGCTTTCATAACGTGAAAGACAAACCTTTGTTCCTATTTAATTACCAATCAGGGCCTTATCACTTATTGACAATAATGCTAGTTTGTTATTAAAATCTCATTAGATACTCAAAATATCATGGAAGTATCATGTTTATTGCATGTAAAACCACAACGTATTTTAAAGTAATGTGACTTCAGCCGTTCGAAATATCTTGAAGTTTTTACATTGTCGTTCAAAATATCTGATATGTTCCAATCACATAACTTTCTCTACTTCGTTTAACAATTATTACTAAAATATATTCTTCTAGTTAGTTTATGATAATAGCATAAATTGTATTAATTACTTGCTTCCTTTAAGTAGGAGAAAAATAAGGCAATACACTAGGCTAAAACGATAGTCTAATCTTTTAGAATTTGCTTGCCATGTAGATGAAATCCATTTCTATGCAGGGCCAGGAATTTATAACTTTCCGTGTGAGAAAAGTAAGTTTTTTACATCTGAAACAAATAACAAGGAATATGTCAGAAATGGTCAATTCTACGAAAAAAAAAAAAAACCGTACGTGACATAACTTGTGTGTTTTAACTGATCTCTTACGGTTTACCAGTTACGCAAAATTCAGCAAAATTCATTCTTAATAAACAGATCTATAGCGGCTATTGTCAGAAAATTCAAGACGTACATTTCATTTGCCATATAATTATCTTTAATATAAATATTTTAATCAAAATCGTTAAAACCGTTTTTGAGAAAATAACAATTTTCATACTTTTTCCATGGAAAGGGTACTTTGGAGTGGAGGAATTTTTCTCAAAATCTTCGTGTCGTATCCCTGGAAGATACTAAATTTAAATGCAAAGTTTGGTACTTTACCGAATTTTCATTTTTGAGTTGTGTTCACAGACACACTGACACACATAGTCCTTTTTCTAAAAACGCTTTTTTTTGGATACAGGGAACCCGAAAACGTGTATTTCCGATGAAATAATCGGTATCAAATTTTTGGGTGGAATGCAATACCTTCTCTATTTACTATGTACATAGTACGTGTAGAGAAAGTAAAAAACATGGGCTAAATTTTAGCTTCTGTATTAAAAATGTGTTCTCAAATCCTATATTTGTCATGAAAGTGCACTCAATTAAAGGAAAATACAATAGGTATAAAGCTGATATGAAAGCCACTACATTAAAGTTAAATGCTCGTCTCTGTCTAACATTCAAAAGGTCTCGAGCTCGAATTTCGGTTAGGGCGAGTTATTACCTGGATAAGTTTTTTCCTGGGCTTTTCGTATCCTTAGAAGGCGAAGTCGCTCTCCGTGGTGTAGTGATTTTCATGCTAGCCTCTAAAACTCATAGGTTCAAACCTGACGGAGGATAGCTTCCTTCGGAGGGGAGGCAAAGCCGGTGGTCTCATGTAATGTCCCCTCCCACCAGGACACCACACCTTGAAAGAAAAAGGTTCCTGGGTAAAATTACGCCTTTCGTGTCCGCAAGTCGTGATTTCACCCTACAGTGCCATCTGAGCTGATCAACGTGGTGCACAGTGGCGAACTCAGGAACTAGCAATTCTAATACGATCAGGAAACATCGTAACGATGCTCCACTTGGCAATGTGAGCTTCATTTAACGATTTCATTCATCGTTTGATATGACCTTTCAGGTTAAAGGGCGTTAAACAAAAATGAAGTAGGTAGTTTGTTGAGAAACGTCGTGTCCGGATTGACCAATTAACCCGAGAGCCAAAAGTTGCTTACGTTATGCCATAGAAGAATCAAAACACACAGCCCAGGTGTGCCAATTACTGCCGGTCCCCATGGCCGCGCTCGCTTTGGTGCTTCGTGCAGCAGGGGATCTTGGGTTTGAATCCCGCCTTGGGCATGGGTTTGTGAAATGTGTATATGTATTGGAACAGCACAAATCAGTACTGAAGCAGCAAACATAGTAAATTTAGGTGAAATGTAAAAAGGGGTTTACAGCGCCGAAGTCCCGATAGACTCCGGAACTGTATTAAAAACAATAAATACTACTCGTTCTATATTGGAGAAGATACAATTTCCTGCTGTGTCGTTTCTGTTGCCGGTATGGTCTTATAAAGAAAGTTATGTGTGGTCCACATACTTTTAGAGTCTTGCTCACAATTTATGCAATTCTCTGCATGTAAGTTTTTCAACAGTGGTAGACTTAGCGTGGATTTTGGAGACATATTTGTTGGGTCTACCTGGAAATGGGATAATAAAAACATGTTCTTTCTAAAGATGAGGCTATTAATGCTTACGAAAACTAGTATTTTTATTTTTTGTATATGAAGCACTACTGTAGAGAGTATTTTACATCAAGAGGAAAATTACATAGCTAAACATTTATATGGAAAGTGATATTTAAGAAAATGGCTAATATTTTGTAAATAAAGATTTGATTAGATAAATATGGAATTTACGGTTTCAGTGAAGGCATGAGCTGAAGGACGAACTGGAACGCATAAGTAGTGCCTCAGATGTGTGACCGTCTACCCGCTTTATCGTCTTTGCTGTTGCCGTGAGGGCAGCACGGACTTGCGTACATCATCTGATTTGTTAAATGCTGTAATGTGGTGCTGAAACGTATCTTTAGCCCTTTACCGAAACTAGCAAGGATAAGCATTACAAAACAAATAATAAATGTCCGTTAGCATGCGAAAACAGTAGTTTCAAAGATGCGGTACCGTATCTTATCAGAAGTTACTTATACTGTAATACTTCATCACAGCTTCCACTAATACAGAAAGGTAAGCATGTCGGGAATCCAGATACGAAAGAAAGTAATTTCAGAATCTCCAGGATTCAACGGCTGAAATGTAATAAAATATAGGCAAAACATATATATAGACTTAAAACTCAGGAAGCTTCTTTTTACTTTATTTGCTTCTGTGTTGAAAAACGTTGGAATGAACAATAGTAGATACTTACAGTTGGCAGGTAAGACACACAGACACGAACCTTTTTCTACAATTTTTTTATTATCTACAGGGGAACCTCGAGCATATATTTCCGGTGAAATCCCAGTATCGAATATTTGCAATATCTTCTTTATGCGCTATGTATATATTACGTGTTGAAAAAGTAAACATCTCCATGTTTAATCGTAAGAAAGTGATTCGTGAGCGAAAATCTGAGAGAGAGGTGAACTGCTTATTGCGCAGCCAGTTGCCCTGGACCCCATTTAGAGGAAAAGCTTGTTTTTCCCATAACCCTTAGTGAAGGAGTGAAGAGATCATCACGAGTAGAAATTTCCACCTCAGCTGAGAGCTCTACGCGTGGAAATGAGATGAAGGCACATAAAAGTTGCCGAGGGTAAGGGGGAGCTTTGTAGGGTGCTTCGCTGTCCACAACCCCCTTGACTTGAAGCCCTGCAATGACCGACGGGGGGGCCTGTCTGCATCCTGCGGGTGGTACTAGTGTTGGCGTCGGAGGGAGAGGGTAGGTGGGGTGTTGTAAAGGCAGCGGGGGTTGCGCATATGTGAGTGACAACCCTCTGCCTCTTCCTCTCACTCATTGGTCAGCGAGGTCGACCCCAGCCCTTTTCTGGGGCTGGAAAGAAAGGGTCCTTATCATCATGACCACCGCAGTCTGCCATGGTGTAATTTAGCACTAGAAAGGCTGTGGACCAGAAGAGGAGTATGTTCACGAAAGTTTAAAGAAGGCTTCCTAAATTTATCTACTTCTTTCTTCTCCCTCAATGATTTTAGCACCATTCAATTTCTCTTCACTTATCCATTCCATCTTTTCCTAACTCACTTCTCGAGCCTATGTTCGAATCACATTTCATGAAACTTACGCTTTGTTTAATTAGTGATCATTCACTGCTCCATTCAAGATGGACCATTTAAATTGAGACTATACACTATCTTGCGGCGGTAACGATGGAGGTAGTGGGTTCGTATCCCACGTACAGGTTTTGGCTTATTTAGGAATGGTGTGGACATGTGGCTTCTCTAGCTCAGGATTTTGTTAGCATGGAATCTTTCTCAGGTGTGGTAAGACACAAATAATTTTCTTCGAGTTCCAGATTATTATCGAACTCATTTGGCCTTTTCTGCCGCCGAACACACAAGCTGCCTCCTAAATTGTCTACTCTTAAGTTACGCTTTACTCAACCGCGCCTATTATTACTTATTACATTTGATCGTCTTTTGGTGGTGATTTCGTCGGCATTCTGGTCCGTATTAAATTAACACTGTTTCCGTCACAAACAAAGGTAGCCCGTATGACTCCACCTCGGATCCAAATATTAAATCTTAGCTCCACGGATGTTCCGTGCCTAGTGCCAAAATGTCGCTTGACCAGCAAGAAAATTGCTCTTGTTTTCCTTGCTATGTCCACTCTCGGGCAGTGGAACCTCACCCCTTCAGTTCAATGTCCTTCCCTTAAGGGTACTATCCTAGCTGGGTCGTTCGTCAGCTCGTGACAACTGTTTGTCCTGGCCTTCTTCCTTAGCCATTTTCAATGTACATTTGCCCCCTCCCCCTTAGTATAGTTTGTATTATATTGGCTGTAACTTATCTCCAGTGACACGGCAGGTGGTGTCTCAATTTCCTAACTAAGCGTTGTAGAAAGAAATGCCTTGAATAAAAGCTGCTTGATATTTTGGGGGAAACTAATTATCATTAGTCTCGTTTTATTTTAGGATGTTGTGGTCATTTTGAAGCCAACTTAACTTTCTAAATCAGTACCTACATTTTTATGGCATTTTCTCACTCCTCATAAAAAACATTTTTATAAAGCGATTTTACAATTTCTCTTACATCAAGTAAATAACAACAATTCTGAATGACTTTGAGATATTGCACAGTCTTAATATAAATGGTTCACCCATATATCTAAACCTTGTAGCCCCTCAGAGTTTCACGAGGGTCATCCAGAAAGTAACGAACAATGGTATAATTATGTAATAATAAAACTTATCAACACAAAACTTTGTTCACAAAGTTATACTAGCACCTTACGTAATTTCTCAAAGTAATCGCCATTTTGTGAAAACAGTTACTGTCACATGGTATCATTTTTTTAAATGCCGAAGTTATACTTTTCTACCCAAAGAACTTATTCGTTTTTGAATGAACAAAATGTTTGGCCAATCTAATGCTATGGGCAAATAAGTAAGTGCATGGTGATAATGCAACGAACGAGTCTTCAGTGATGAAATGGCGCACAATTTACGAGTGATGAAGGAAGAATGTGCACGACAACGACCAGAATGGAAGTTCATCAACCAATATGGAGGAGTTGAAAGAAAATGTTGATAAAAGAATTCAGAAAAAAATAGTGTTTTACTTTGGACACTGTACATTGGACAGACTTTCCAATCGATGAATACCTCAAAGGTTGATGATGTCTTGGCTCAGATCTTTAGCGGTGGAAGAGAATAACATCTTTATTGAAAAACCTGTACCACGTGACAGTACACATCTTGATAACAATAGTGATTATGTTGCGAAATAGTAAGGTGGCGTAACTTTGCAAATGTTTTGTGTCGATATCGTTTGTGCTTATTTTAGTTATGCCAAATAGTTCGTTGTCTTCGATGTTACCCGTATTATTCCGCGCTACGTTACATTCCTCTTTCTCCTGATTGGCTAATGCCATCTAAATGATGACAAACAAACCACGTGCCTCGGCAGGATAGGATATAAAAGCGATATAAACATTCTGTCATGACAATATGATTTTGTTATCCTGAGAGCAGATTTAAAACTAAGCAACCCTTGATGCATTTAATGAAACTACTTTTTACGCATTTGGAACCCATTAAGTATGTACATAAGACGACCCCGTGGGTGAGTGGTCAAACCGCTCGTCTCCCATCAAGGCGACCCGGGTTAGACCTAAAGCTCCCGCATGTGGGATTCGTGGAGGCCGAAGCGGCGTCTGGGCGGGTTTTCTCCGGGTCCTCCGGTTTCATCCGCCACTCATTTCACTAATTGCTCCATTATCAGCTTTCCAATCATCAATTTCACTTGCATTTTATATCATCCACTTACTCAAGTTCATGCCTAGCTACGGGTCGACCCCTCGTACTGACCCCTGGTTTGTAAGTCCTAGCGGGGTGTCAGTCCTACAAATACAGGGAGGATAAGCCAATTACAAAACGAAACTTTATACATAATATATTTGAATCATGCGGTTATGAATATGTAAAATTAGAAATTTTCTTAGGATATATTAGCATATGTTAAATAAGGAACTTTTTTTTCACCGTACGACTATACCATAATTTACAAATGCTTATTTTTTTCCTCTTTCATGAGAAATTGCATGAGAAATTATTTCAAATCCTGGAAGATTTAAAATATAAACTTCAGGATGTCCAAAAAATCAAAATAGGTTTTGATATCTGCAGAATTGGATCTCCATCTCCTGCTGGGTCAAAGAAAAATGTAACCTACTCCACGACTGCTAGACAGTTAAGAAAAATTGGGCAAGCTTATATGAAACAAGCCTTATGCCGGATTCATAATGGAAGCGACACTGGCGACGCGATATGAGTCCATCGAGACACCGCATTGGTCATGGAAACTAGTGTTCACAATAGGGCGATACAATTTGACATTACTGAGTGGTGCCGTTGCTTAGCACACCTGAAGCAATGACTGCGGATTTAAAACAAGCTCTTGTCTGTATCATCTAGAAAGAAAAAACGACAGAAACAATCGACAAAGAAGATAGCAGAAGCTCCGTCGTTGGAGGGTTCGATCTATATTCAAGGAGCGTAGGAATATGATAATGACGGACCTCGAATCATATTACAATTACATGCGAATGACATCACAATTTGATGATCTTTTTCACATCATTGGTCCTTATATAGAGAAACAGTCAATTCGAAAGCCAATGTCCTCAGCACAGTGTCTTTGTGTAACTTTAAGGTTAGGATGGGCTTATTTATTATTCAGTCAATAGCTATGCGTGGTTTTTAATTAGGCGGCAAAATTATTCTGGAATGAAGAGATAATTTTGGTTGTCCAAGACAGCTTCCATTTTCTGTAGCGTTTGTATTACCATTATTACACATTTAAAAAAAAAGAAAACAAAACAAATGACGCCAGCTTTAACAACTTTAACAAGCACCACAGAATATCAAACAACAGGAATTCTGTGGATGACGCCCATGCAGCGTGGTAAAATTTAAATCCAGTTTTCAACTTTCTTCGCACAGGTATCTTCGCGTCAGTTCTGAATTCTTATTGGTCAATCGTTATGCCGCGTCGCCAATATTGCTCCATTGTAAATCCTGTATTAGTTTCAACATCTAGCTGTAAGTAATAGGTAATTATATCTTACACTCGTATTGTTGTCTATTTCCCATGCTATTTTGCTTCCAAACCCTTTCAAGTAATTAGCGGTCCCCATGGCCGCGCTCGCCAAGGCGTCCCGCTTTGGTGCTTCGTAGCGCTGGGGATCGTGGGTTCGAGTCCCGCCTTGGGCATGGGTGTTACATGTTTGTGTATATGTGTGTGTTGTAAAAGTAAGAAAACAGTAATAATACGGCAGAAAAAGGTAAATAAAAGTTGGGTATCAAAAATAAAAGTAATTGCAGGGTTTCATACCCTCTGTGAATTTCAGCTCTTATCGTTCGAGAGTCTGGAGTACTTCCGGTGATCATAACTACTGTTTTACCTACACTTAGTACAGAAAATATTACATTCCACCGACAAAATTCAATACCAAGATGTTATTGAAAATACATGTTTTGAGATCTCATGAATAAACCAGTTTATAAAAAGATCGTACATGAACAACATAACCAGAATCGAAAAATAGGTTAAATAGTAAACGTGCTATTTAATTTATCTTTTTCCAAGGGATGCGACGCGAAGATGTTTAAGAACATTTTCCCAACCACAAACTATCTATACCACATGAAACGTTTTTCGAAATAATGACTAACGTTATTATAAAAATGTCATATATTATATATATATACTTTCATCAAAATAAACTGTATATGATGAATTTTCGGGAAATAGACCCTGGAGTTCTATTTAATCTGAAACAATCATGCATAACTGATTAACCGTAAGATTTTACACCAAACAATCTCCTCAATGTATTATTTACGTCATTTATTTGTTTTATTTTTGTTAATCATTTGCACTTCTTCGTTTTAGGTAGGAATGTATATATACTTTACTTTTCTTAACTGCAAGTTGCCATTCTTTTCTTTCTCCTTTCTTTGTTATTGTATAAATGCAGAGAGAACTGAATTTCAAATCCTTTAAACTGCGGCTAGCTTTGTAAACACTTGAGTATCGTTTTAGCTAATCTATTTTATTCTTATACCTATGGCAAAATTATCATCTAACGGTGAAACTAATAAAGGTTTGTCTGTATTAATTATAAACAAATAGAATTTTTTTTGTAAGAATACTTTATTGAAGAATCGATAGGGAAAGTAGATATGTGATAAAACACACTCTCTTTTGCACAGCAGCGAATATTTGCCCCTCTTTGGAACTAGATATATGGTTTGTGTTTAAAACGCATTTCACTTAAGTAACATAAATGGACTAAATAGCGTAAATACCATACAGTATTTAACCCTGCTCCGCTCTTTTGCTAATCTATTTGTTGCATTCTATCCTTTTTGAAGTAGTTAGTAGGTATTTGCAAAAAGTACTTTTCCAAAGGTATATACATGATTCTAATCGAGATAAACATAATCATAAATAGTTTTATTACTTGAATAGATGGGAAATAAGGGACTACACTAAGCCAAACCAATAGTCAAATCTTTTAAAAATTGTCGCTATGTGATACAACTGAAATTTGGCTCTTTTCATAGCCAGGAGTAAAACAAGACATGAAATAACTGAGCTAATCAAGATAAGCGTTGACAGAATGCCTTATTACTTATTTCCATATAAGCAGAAGGGAACTAAGGAAATTCACTAAGCTAAAGTGTTATGCAAACGATTTAAAAGCGCTAGCGATTCGATTGTCAGTAAAATAAGATGTTTTTATATGCTTAAAAGTAAAAAGAAAGAGACATGGATGACTTCTTGAGTCGTAATGTATATTTTGAGAAAAGTATAAGTATTTTAAAATTGAAAAAAGAAATATCTCCAGAACAAAACCGTATAAGACGTAAATGGTGTGTTTTGAAGAGATCTAATTTTTTGTGTAGGCAATAATCTATCTCCTACGGTTTACCATTTATACAAACATAATTCGGATTAAAGAAGTGTTCAAGGCTATTCCCAGGAAATTAAATACATACATTTTTTGGCATATTTTAATCAAAATTGTTTGAGCCATACTTGTTATTCAAAATTTAAGAAAATTTATGTATGTAAAGAAAGTTTTGGGTGGAGGATTATCTTAAAGATCTTTCTACCACATCTTTGGGAGATATAAAAGTTAAATACCAAGTTTGATAATCTATAGAATTTTCGTTTTTGAGTTATGGTATGTAAAGTCTCACATACACGCTCGCATACAGATGCATACGGACCTTTTTCTAAAGATCCTTTTTTATTCAAGGGATCTCAAAATATATACTTCTATTGAAATATCGACACACAAACACTCACACACCTTTTAATAAAAATACTTTGTTATGGATTCAGGAGATGTCAAAACATACATTTCCGGTGAAATCTTGGTGTCAAATTTTACCTACTATGTACATTGTACATATATGCTAGGGCAAGTAAAATGTATGCTTTAACGAGATCCACATTTTCACAAGTAAGATTTGGTCTATCTCTTAATATACACAAGTCATCCAAAATAAAGAGGTCTTCAGAGGCTATTGCTAGGAAATTCAAGATATGCATTTCATTTGTCAGAAATATATCTTAAACATATGCTATTTATATCACATTCGTTATGAGAAAAATGTTAAGAAAATAAAAACTTTTGAATAGTATTCCATGTAAAGGATTGTTTGTGGTAGGGGGATTTTTTTTAAAATCTTCATGCCAAAAATCTTAGAAATGCTGAACTTATATATTAAGTTTTATATTTAGGCGACTTTTCGTTTTTGAGTTATTCTGTTCACACACACATACAAACACACTCGCCTCTCACCTAGACAGCCTGGTTCTATTCCAAGCGACCGCATGTGAGATTTGTGGTGGACAAAGCGGCGCAGGGGCGGGGTTTCTCCGGGTTCTCCGGTTTCCCCAGCCACCACAATCCACCTGGGCTCCATCTTCATGTATCATCAGTGTCATCGCCTGCGGTGTCATTGCAATAAAAGTGGGCGTTAAACACTACCAAAAAAAAGTCACACATACACACACACTCACATCTTTTTCTAAAAAGTACTTTTTTGGATTCAGGGACTTCAAAAATATATTTCCGGTGAAATTTCTACTTCGAAGTTTGGCTGAATACAATATCTTCTCTACCTATTTTGTACATTCGTGGACAAAAAAATACTCATGTCTGGAACGCCGAATTCGTTTAAGCCTACACGGAACAGCGCCTTGTGCACACCATTCGCGACACAGTTGTGTAGCGGTAGCAACAGGTTGTCACAAGTTACAAAACTTAATATTACCAGCCTATATGATCAATAGTCATAATCAAATACATAACTTAATCTTCTTCAACAGCCAACTATAAATATTAACTACAAATCTGATGTGTTCAATTCACATGATTTTCTCTGCAACTCTAAAATAAATTATTATTAAAAAGCTTATTCTTCTATTTCCTTAACACTAATCGAGAAAAAAAAAAATAGCAGAAAGGGTGTTATTATTTACTTCCTTGTAAACAAAAGAGACATAAGGGAGTGTCATAGGCGAAATCGATAGTCAAATGTTTTAAAAGAGTGTTGATATGTGATTGAAGTACTATTGTTTGTATGAGCAGGAGTTGACAAAGTCCCGTAAGAGAAAAGTAAAGCTGAAACTAATATCATGGAATACGTCAAAAACGGTCAACTGCACGAAAAAAAATGCATATAACATAGCTTGTGTGTATTAACGAGATCTACACTTTTTCTTAAGTAAGTTTTTGCCTATCTCTTACGTTAATGAGTTACGCAAAATTCCGAAAAATTCATCCAGAATAAACATCTCTTCAGAGGATATTCCCAGAAAATTGAAGACATACATTTTATTTGTTATTACCATCTCTTTAATATAAGAGCTTTTAAGCAAAACTGTTACAACCATTTTATAGAAAATCAAAATTTTCGAAATTTTTTCCAAATAAAGGTTAGTTGGATATATAGGGATTTTCTTAAAAATGTTCATGTCGCATCCTTGGAAGGTACCCAACTTAATTACCAAGTTTGGTATTTAATGATCTTTTAGTTTTTGAGCTATGCTGCACACACGTATACAAGGACATTTTTCTAAAACCTTTTTTTTTGGGGGGGGGGTTCAGGGAGTCCCAAAACATGTATTTCCGGTGAAATATCGGTTTCGAATTCTTGGGTGCATTACAACACATTTTCTATACACTATGTACATAGTACGTGCAGAAAAATTAAAAATCTAATGTGTTCCATTCACATAACTTTCTCTACATCTCTGCAACAAAGTATTGTTAAAAAGCTTATGCTTCTATTTAGTTCATGATAATTGAGAAAACATTGGCAGAAATAGTCTTATTACTTGCTTCCTTAATTAGAAGCGAAATAAGGGAGTACCATAGGTTAAAGTGATAGTCAAAGCTGGTTGCTATTTAACTGAAGTTCCTTTGTTTGTATGGACAGGAGCTGAAAAATTCCTGTATGAGAAAAGTATGTTTTTCAAAACTGAAACTAAAGACAAGGAATATCTTAAAAATGACAAACTCCACTAAAAAAATGTCCATCTCATACAGTTTAGCAGTGATGCAAAATTCCGTAAACTTCCTGCAGAACAAAGTAGTCTTCTGAGGCTATTCCTAGAAACTTCAAGATAAACATTTTATTTGTCAGGTAAATATCTTTAATATATGATATTTTAACCAAAATGGTCAGAGCCATTTTTGAACAAATCAACATTTTCGAAAAAGTTCCATGTAAAGGGTAATAGGGGGTGTGGGTAGTTTTCTCAAAATCCTCGTGTCGCATCCCTGGAAGATATTAAATTTAAATACCAAGATTGGTATTTTACCGACTTGTCGTTTTTGTATTATCGTATTCACAGTCACACGGACACACACACACGGACACACACACACACACACACACACACACACTCACACACTGAGGTTTTTCTGAAAATGTTTTTTTGGATAAAGGAGACCCTAAAACATATATTTCCGGTAAAATCTCGGTATTGAATTTTTGAGTGAAGTGCAATATCTTCTCTATACACTATGTACATGTACGTATACAGAAATAAAAATGATTTTTTTGGATTCAAGGGGTCTCAAAACATGAATTTTCGGTCAAATCTCGGTATCGAATTTTTGCGTGTAATACAATACCTTTTGTATACGCTATGTATAGAGAAAGTGAAAATATTAACGACACAAAACAAGATTCTGTCTGTATTGTTCGGCATTACTGAACCTGTCAACTTCCATGCGTGGTCATGTAGCACTGTGGAAAGATTCGCTCCTCTCATCTAGCGAACATTTTTCCCCCTCCTCTTAATAACGTTGAGTCAACACATAGTGGCTATTTATATTAGACGTGCTTATTCCATACACGGAGACAGTTAATACGAGTAATATGATAGTATGAAGCTTCTTTAAGGATGTATTTTACCGAACAGCTATATGCTTTACACGTAAGCAAGTGAAGTGTAAATGGAGTAGACACAAACTGTTTTCTCTCAATGAAAAAAAAAAAAAATTGAATCTCTATAGTATGTAAAAATACTGAAAGTATTGTTAAGCATATCTTTAAACATTTTAAGGAATCCAATTTTGGGCAAATTTGATTCCTTTAGAAGGTAGGAACTTCATTACTCTCTCTATACAAACTATGTACAGATACAGAAATTTCACCGGAAATACATGTTTTGGGTCCCCCTAAATCCAAAAAAAAAAAGCATTTTACAAAAAGGTCGGAGTGTGTGCGTGTGTCTGTGGACGGCATAGCTCAAAAACAAAAAGTCCATTAAAAACCAAATTTGGTATTTAGGTTTGGTATCTATCTTCCAAGGATGCGGCACAAAGATTTTCAAGAAAATCCTTCCACTCCTAACTAGTCTTTACATGAAACATTTTTTGAAAATGTTCATTTTCTCAAAAATGGTTCTAACGATTTTGATTAAAATATCGTATATTAAAGATGTTAACCTGAAAAATAATATGTATATCTTGAATTTTCTGGGAATAGCCTCTTATTTGGATGAATTTTACTAAGTTTTGCATAACTGCTAAGCCGTAAGAGATGGACAAAATTTACCATAAAAATGTAGAGCACGTTAAACACACAATTTATGTTTTGTACGTTTTTTCGTGGAGTTGGTCGTTTTTGAGATATTCCTTGTTTGCGAAAATCAAAATTTTCGAAAAAAGTTCCATGTAAAGAGTAGTTTGGGTTGGGGGGATTTTTCTCAAAATCTTCGTGTCGCATTGCTGGAAGATACTAAACTTAAATACCAAGTTTAGTACTTTATCGACTTTCGTTTTTGAGTTAACGTGTTCACAGACACACGGACCTTTTTGTGAAAATTCTTTTTCGGTGAAATCTCTGTATAAAATTTTTGGGTGATTTGGAATACCTTCTCTATACACTATGTACATAGTACGTGTAGACAAAGTAAAAACTATACTTTTCTCATACGGGAATTTGTCAACTCGTGTCCGTAAAACAAAGGAACTTCAGTCACATAGCAACCAGCTTTCAGCAAACAGTTTAACCTATGGTACTCCCTTATTTCGCTTCTACTTACAAGGAAGCAACTAATCAGCCTATTTCAGCCAAAGAAATTTGTCAAGGCACGAGAGGAGGTCATGGTCACTATTGGAGATTAAGAGAAGTTACTTATAGATTATCAGTGGTGTTGAGCAGACATGTTGCCTATTGTAAAATAGTCTTTAACTTCAGTGCTGCGAGACAAAGTATGTGACTCCTTATATTAGGAAAGTGAATGGTGGACAAAGAGTCCTTTCTCCAAGTTCACATGAGAATTAAAGCAGGGAATAGTTGGAAAATAGGGTAAATCTGGGTAACTTTACAAAAGTTTATTGTAAGAAACTTATTCACTGTGGGGGAATAGCATTAGTGAATGAGGAAATGGAAGTCAGAAAGGACCAATAATTTAATGTGTGAAAATGGATAAACTGAGGTAATCCGAAAAAATTACAGTGATTGTTTTCTTCACACATGCCTGAGAAAATCTCTAAAAGAGATACTGCTCTTAAGCTCTTCTTATCCTTCCAAATTCTGCCATAAAAGGGCATATCAACCATAGAATTCCCGCCATATAGGTTGGTATAAAAACGTATAGAAATATCATACTTTAAAACTAAGAAAATAGCAGCACACGGCGGTGCTTTTGTTTTGCGTGATTTTATTTATTGTCTTGCGGGAGAGCTGCCGGAAACTTTTAAAACACTTTCTAGTGTACAGTTGTGATATTAAAGGCGGAATCAAGGGAAGATTCCCCCTTAATTTTTCCGACGAATCAAGCAAAGGAAACCTAAAGCAAGTCTACACCTTTAACATACATGCTTAAACTTCTCTACATTCGCCCTTTTCGTAATAGCAACTGTACTCGGATTTATTCACTGTATTATACCCGAATTATGAAATTTCGGAACTTTGGATACAAACCTAAGCTAACTAACCGTATGGCAAACGTATACTATTTGGACCTCATGGCGTTACCTACGCTATTTGATTGCTGGGGTTATCCAAGCATAAATACAGCAAAATGTGCAATCTGTGTTTATAATTTACAAATTGGACTGATTTGTCACAATTATAAAATACTCCATTCTTATAATTTAACTCTATGCTTGGTTTAATTCTCTCTCGTTCCTTTTTTTTAAAGGTTAGTTTAATGAATTGAGTGTAACTGAGGTATTACCTCACTCGGAACAACTAAAACTATGTGTCGTGTGCCCTGTTTTTCCCAAACATTTCTATATATTTCTATAATACCACACAAACATGAAAACGAATTTCTTTTTATAAAATATTCAACAAGGCCTTTTTATTCTGTATATAAGTTTTCTGTGAAGTTGTGTTCCTGATCATTGCATGGTATCTTCCAAATGAAGTTTTGCATTCAGTGTTGGATGTTTATGATGTATATGATTGCCATGTTTCTTAATTGTGAAGTGATATAAATGGTGATAGGCGAAAAGGTATACCTTCTGATTTTATTAAATCATCTTATATTTTACTTTAAAATCAATGCAAAACAAATATTAAAATACTGTAGCAGGTAGCATTTCCAGTAAGTGACCGTATACGAAAAAATATTATATGTTCCATTCACATGACTTTCTCTACATCTCTGTAACAAATTATTCTTAAAAAAAACATATTTTTCTATCTACTTTATGATAATCGGGACAGATATTAGTAGAAATTTTCTTATTTACTTCCTTCCTTGTAGATAAGGATATACACTAAGCAAAAACGGTCTTCAATTCCTTTCAAAGCTGGTTGCCATATGACTGGAATCCATTTCTATGCAGGGCCAGGAGTTGACAACTTTCCGTGTGAGAAAAGTTCAAGTGTTTAACATCTGAAACAAATAACAAGGAATATCTCAGAAATGGTCGAATCAACGAAAAAATCTTATATGGCATAAATTGTATGTTTTAACTTTTGTGTAGCAAGTTTTTTTTTATCTCTTACAGTTTACCAGCTATGTAAAATTCAGCAGAATAAAGTGAATGAATGAATAAGTGTATTTATTCACATTGCAATATCATACATAGAATTTCAACAATCGCACGGGTCCACAGACCGTACGTGCTTTTGTAATACACATTAGGAGCAATATTAAAACAACAACAACAACAACAAAGAATTAAAGAGTAAAAAGACAAAGGAAATACACAGTCCAAAGAATTATTAAACAATAATAAAGAATTAAGAGTGAACCCGAAAATAAAAATACAAAGATATTCAAATATAGCAATTTAAATTTACAGCACAGAGTACACCTTCATAAATGGACTCTCCTATAATAGAAAATTACACTTAAAAGACATATATACACATAATATATACAACATATATAAAACCATAGCACAACAGTGACCTAAGTATGACATGATATATATGTGGAACAATATAGTCACTTTTGTTTAGTTGATGTTATCCGCCCCTTCTCTATTGGCAGCCTCCTCAGATCTCAACTGTCTTGCCTTAAGTATAACTTTACCTAGCCCGTCCATGTTTTCCGTGCCTGCCAGTAGCGTCCAACATGCTTCTAGCCCTACATTCGCAGTGGTAAAAAATCGCGGCAAATATTTTTCCCGCCATTCCTCCGTACCCCTACATCTTGCCAAGAGCAGAATAAAGTGGTCTTTAGACGCTATTCGCAGAAAATTCAAGATGTACATTTTATTTGCCATATCAATTTCTTTAAATAACGGTTTTAATCAAAATCGTTTGAGCCATTTTTAAGGAAACCAAAAGTTTCGAAAATGTTTTCATGTAAAAGGTAGTTTGAACTGGAGGGATTATTCTCAAAATCTTCGTATCGTATCCCTGGAAGATACTAAACTTAAATACCAAGTTTGGTATTTTATTGAGTTTTCGTTTTTGAGTTATCGTGTTCAGTAACACACCCACCCACCCACACACACTGACACACACTCACGGATCTGTTTCTGAAAATGCTTTTTTTTTGGATACATGGGACCCTAAAACCTATATTTCCACATCTCGGTATCGAATTTTTGGGTGGAATGCAATACATTTTCTATACCTATGTACATAGTACGTGTGAAGCAAGTAAAATAGCGGAACTGTGTTAATTTATTTAGTCGAAATTAGACCTTTGACATATAAAAATTGTTCAGTCCCATAACATTACCTTTAATACAATTAAACATCCATTACCGGTCCAAAAACCAAAAGTTTCAGCGCTTAGGCATTTAGGTAACGCTGCTTTAGAGGTTATCCCAAATTTATGCAAATGTGCTGTGGTTAGTTTGCTACGAGCGCTATGCTTTATAGTTCAGTCTATGGGTTGTAAATATTTAGATAACATTATTAATTTACTTTATAGAATAAAAACTAAAAGTAGTGTTTAATTATTCTTAACTCGGCCTTTGTAAACCATAACTCCTAATAGCCATGAACACTTAACAATAACCACTTTAGAACTAAGTACAACTATATTTCCAACAATTTTACTTATCTAAGAGTAATAAGTAATTGATTTAGACTTCAACATAACCTTATCACAAAGCAATTTGCAGATATTCAGAGCAAACTCTTTCGCAACCATTTGTTTGGAAAACCTTAGCAACGCCCGACCTCATCCTTTGATGGGTCCAAAAGAATAAAGAAAACATAATTTGACTTATTTAGAATACTATAGACTTTATACATAAAGCAGCTTCATTTGAGCTTAAAAGTCAGACTTTCCTCTTCGAACATTTTTCTACCCTCGAGTGTGAAGTTTGTGATACGGCGGTACAGAATTTTACTGTTATTCTAAATTTTATGAACTTACAAATTTGATCGTAAGGGTGGAAAGATGTAGAATTCTAAGGAACATAAATACACACATATAAATATAGTTTAACAAAAATCGAAATTCAAGTATTAATCTTTTTTTCACTGTGCAACGCCGGATGTTTTGTCTAGTTTACAATATGATGAATTGTAAATGTTTTCGAATAACTGAAAAATGGCCATTCTTAGTACAATTTTTAGTAAAATTTAGCAGTTTTAAACACACATGTATTACCTTTTATGGTAGCTGTACCCAAAAAAAGTAATGTGTTCCATTCACATGAGTTTTTCTACATCTCTGCTATAAATTATTGTTAAACAGTATATGCTACATTTTACTTCATGCTAAGCCAGAAAACAATAGCAGCATCCATGCAAGTGCAAGGGAAGTGAGGGAGTACCATAGAATAAAGTGATGGACAAAAGCTGGTTATGTGACGGAAGTTCCTTTGTTTGTATGGACAGGAGTTGGTTAGTTCCTATATGAGAAAAGCTATGTCTTTAAAACTGAAACCAAGAACAAGGAATATTTCAAAAAACGAGCCACTCCACGGAAAAAAATGTATATAGCATAAATTGTGTTTTGTTGAGCTCTACAGTTTCTGTTAAGTTTTTGTCTATCTCTTACGGTTTACTAGTTATGCAAAATTCTGTAAAATTCATTCAGATAAAGTAGTTTTCAGAGGCCATTCCCAGAAATTCAAATCTTTAATATACGATATTCTAATCAAAATCATTAGAGCCATTTTGAGAAAATAAAATTTTTCGAACATTTTAGTAGTTGGGGTGGGGGGATTTTCTTGAAAATCTTCGTGTCGCATCCTTGGAATACACTGAATTTAAATACCAAGTTTGGTATTCAACGGACTTTTCGATTTCAGCTATGCTGTCCACAGACACACACACGGACCTGTTTCCAAAAACATGTATTTCTCTATACCTACGTGTGGAGAAAGCATTACTGGAGATACTTCTATTAATTTTTAAACACGAATACGATGACAAAGAGAAGCAGAGCGTATGGAAGCGAAAGGGAGGGAAATGATACACAACTCAGTAGATAACGACATAACCGAAGACTAGTGTGGGTTTTGCTAATTGCGCTATAAATGCTTAAACTGTTTATGATAATGCTAACATTAGTTAGAGGTGTGCAACTTCCATAACAATGTGTAATTTCCTGTTGCTGATTGTCAGTATACAATAATGACAGTCAGTCTTCCACGACGCAGATGCGTACAACACACGAGTATAACGAAGTGTTAACAGAGAATGTTTATGAAAGCTTTATTTAGTTGTAACAGTTGTGCTGTCGGCAATTGATACCAATTGATGCAACGTGTAAAACACAAACCTTTCCCCTCACATCACTACTCGCTTTCCCCCTCGGCAGATATAACCCCTCTGATCTGCTCAGTGTACCTAACATTTTGCAGCAAGATTTCCTTTATTTGACCTGCATTACTATTATCAATTCCCACTGCAGTTGCGTAAAATGTCCTAACATTCACACTATATGTAAAGAGGAAATGTTGGAACCTATCTCGAAATTTCTCATTTGCTTTGAACCGTTTTTTAAGGTGTATAACCTTAGTTTTTCTTTTTAATATAGGCTACTGCTTTGTGTGTCCCATTCCCACGACTTTCTCTACATCCCTGCAACAAATTATTGTTAAAAAGCGTCTATTTGCTTCAGGTTAATCGAGAAAAAATTAGTACAAATAGTCTTATTACTTGCTTCCTTATAATTAGAAGCGAAATAAGGGAGTACCATAATTTAAACTGATAGTCAAGAGCTGGTTGCTAAGTGACTGAAGTTTCTTTGTTTGTATGGACAGAAGTTGACAAATTCCTGTATGGAAAAAAGTTTTAAGTTTTTTAAAGCTGAAACCAAAAACAAGAAATATCTCAAAAACGATCAACTCCACGAAAACAACGTATATAACATAAATTGTGTGTTTTAATGTGCTCTACATTTTTGTGGTAAGTTCTGTTCATCTCTTACAGTTTCGCAGTTATGCAAAATTCTGTAAAATTCATCCAGAATAAAGTAGCCTTAAGAGGCTCTTCCCAGAAAATTCAAGATATACATTTTGTTTGTCAGGTAAAAATTTTTAGAATAGGATATTTTATTAAAAACCGTTAGAGCCACCTTTTAGAAAGTCAAAATTTAAAAAAAAAAATCCATCTAAAGGGTACTTAGGGACGGGGGGATTTTCTTGAAAATCTTCGTGTCGCAATGTTGCAAGATACCAAACTTAAATACTAAGTTTCGTCTTTAACGATCTTTTCGTTTTTGAGCTATGCTGTCCACAGACACACACACACACACGCACGCACACACACACACGCGGACCTTTTTTCCAGAATTTTTTATTTTTGGATTCAGGGGACCCAAAACATGCATTTCCGGTGAAATCTCGGTATCGAATTTTTGGGTGCATTACGATACTTCTTTATACACTATGTACATAGTACGTGTAAATAAAGTAAAAATCTGCTGTATTCCATCTACACAGCTCTCTCTAGTTGTTGCAAATATACTGCTCAAAAAAATTAGAAGAACACATGTTTCAACCAAAACTAAAAGTAAAATAGTGAGGCAATGTAAATTTTGACAGTTATGTTTTGAAGTATTGTTTTATACTACATTGAAGTTTTTCTAAAGTTTTGTTAATTTTCTTTGAATAAATCAATGATGTTGAAAAATATGTGGAAATCAAAGTGAGTGCTCTTTGAATTATTGATTTATTGTGTTTCAAAACATTTAACAGAAATCTGTGGTAGGAAATTGTTATTTTGTGTTCTCTGAGGCTAATACAGAGGAATAAGACATCTGTCGCACAAACAGTTGCGTGGATTGAAGATGGCCATTCCATTCACTTTGACTCCAGAATTCTTCATGTCAGTCCTCCTGTCATCCATAGAGCTTGGAAGCGGTATATAGAGACAGACAGGTTCAAGAGGCGGCACTTGTCGGATCGCTGGGGGAGTACTCACCCACTGAACAGGTAGTTTCGGGTTCCCCGCATTACTTGCGGGCACCCCCGGTAACAACGGCTTCAAACCAGCTATTAGCGAAATAGATGAACTAAGTTCTCCCCCCTCCCATCGGGAGTGGTCTATCAATGTAACCAATATAAATAATTTTCAAAATTAAACACCAGCGGAGCAGAGGATAGGATGCTGCTCCTGAAAATTGCAACCGCTCGATGAGCCTATCTAGCGCTACATCCTTAACATCAACACTCGAAACCTCAAAAATACAACCTCAACCTTCACCTCATTCCTGTGGTTAAACCCTTACCAGGGCAGGTACACAGCAATTACACCTAGGCTCAGCACGAGCCTACCAGACACGCACGCACGGACAAGGGCTTAAGAAGGAAACAGAGGTACAGGATAGACATCTTGTCTCATTAGCTTTGCGCAGGCGCAAATCTACAGCTAGAGATCTGTAAAATGACGTACCAACACCAACTGGAGTGGCAATTTCTGATCAGACAATAAGAAACAGGCTGAGAAATGCAGAGCTGAGATTTAGAATCCCCGTTAAAGCCCCTCGTTTGAAACGTCAGCTCAAGGAAACTGAGATTTGCTCAGAATCATGTCAACTGCCAGCTCCGCCAATGGAAGGCTGTTCTCTTCACAGACGAGTCAAGGTTTAAATTGACGGATTGTGATGGTCGTGCACGTGTATGGAGACATCATGGTGAACGTCTTGCTCCAGCCACTATTGTTGAACATGACAGATTTGGAGGCGGTTCGGTTATGGTTTGGGCTGGCATTACTGTTGAGTCTCGGACAGAGCTTATGGTTGTCCCACAGAGCATGAATGATGATGTTTACATTAATAATATTGTACTTCAACATGTAACTTCAGACAGTGCATGTCTTGTCACGTGACTAAGAGCTATTTAAAAGGGAAATATAAATGTACATTGAAAATGGGCCGGAAAGAAAGATTGCAAACACATCTAAGTACCCGAGTTGTCATGTGCTGGTAGAACAGTTCGTTAAGGGTATGGCATTGAGCCAAAGGGTGAGGTTACAGTGCCTGAAGGTGAACAAAACAGGAAAAGAGAAAGCAATTTCTCGCTGATCAGGCGACACATTTTGGGGCACTTGGCGTAGAACATCCGCACAGCATCCGTGGCGGAGCCAAACAGGCCACCTTTAGTTGTGAGGGAAATAGTTATTTTAATACAGACCAGAGTACGGACGAAATAACTGCATCAAAAGTAATAAGAAATAATATCCGCGGTTGCGTAAAGCATAGTTTAAGATTAGAAAATTTAAGAGGAATGCGTGTGTGTTTGACAGCGGAAAAAGGCCGAACTAAATGAATAAATCACTTGTCTCTTAACACACTTCAGAAAGATCCCATTCTAGCAAAATCCTGAGCTAGGGCACCCACCTCTCCATACCATTGCTAATAGCTAAAACCTGCACCCGGAATACGAACCAATAACCCCGTTACTGCTGCAAACTTTTGCTTATGGAATGGACCTTAATTTTCTTCTACAGCACGATAACACTAAACCCCATACAGGACAGAGTACCAAGGATATCTTACAAGAATACCAAACTTGGGTAATTGACTAGCCTGCACACATCTCTGACCTTAATCCGATTGAACATCTGTGGAATAAGCTAGAAGAACTTATTTGTAAGCGGCCTGCTATGCCACAGGACTTTAGAGAACTCGCAGATGCACTCACTGAAGAATGGGGAGAAAATCCCAGAAATTGTAATTTGGAGGCTTGTGCGAAGCATGACACGTAGGTGTTATGCTTTGATATTTTACGCTCTAGTACATAATTGTAGATTTTCGCATTGTAAATTCTATAACATATTTGTAAATATGTATTGTAATTTGTTGACATTTATGAAGACTACATAATACATTAAACAATATTAGTTTTATATAATTAGTAGTAGTAACTATTATGTCGATATTAGAAAACTATCATCTTACATTACATCACTGTTACATATACTGAAATTATATTTATTTATTTATACATTTTAACACTAATGTTGATACTCTTTGTTTTTATGTGCATGCAAAAAAAAAATAAATAAAAAGGGAACAACATATGATTTTATAGAGTACATTAAGTATAGTGCACTGGTGTACAGGTCTCAAAAGCAAATGGTGTGATTATATGTCTATTGTGCTGTTTATAACACGTGCTTTTAGCACTAGAGCTTTATATATTTTTTGTTGTTTTTTCCGTAGTATATAAACATATTTATACATGAATATCCCTTGACAAGTTCTATGTACAGTGGCTTTCTGGCCTAAACGAACGTATTGAATGGTTTCTAATCTAATCTAATCTAATGCAGCCCATGGAGGACACACTAGGTAGTGAGTGTTGAAATAACCATGGAAGTTTGATTATTATACAATGTAATCTTATATTTCCACTTTTTTTTTTGTGCATCAATAATTTATTTGATCGTTATTTCTAATCCAATGGAATAAGCATTTATTACAAGGCATATATTAATTTTACATAGTTCTTCAATCTGTAATTACAAACTACCAAATATTGGATTGTATCAATATTTGTTTTGGGACATTGGTTTAAACATGTGTTCCTCTAATTTTTTTTGAGCGTGCACAAACTATTACAGAAGATTATTCTTTTCTCTACATCATGCTATCGAGATAATTAGTACAATTGGTCTGAATGTTTGCCTCATTGTATGTGGAAGGGACTGAAGGGACTGTATCATGCTACAACGTGTCAAATGTTTTAATAGCTGGTAGCTTTAAGAAACAATTGAGGTCGGTTCGTTTTACATGGTCTCGTTTGACATAAGTTAGATAGTTTAAAACTGAAACCAATAACAAGAACTATCTGAAAACCGGTCAACTTTACAAGAAAAACCTATATGACATAAACTGAAATTTACATTTTTTTAAATTAAGATTTTGTCTAACTCTTACGGTTTCACGTTATGCAAAATTCTGCAAAACTCACACAGAATAGAGAGGTCTTCAGAGACTATGGCCAGACAATTTGAAATATACATTTCATTTATGATTTAAATATCCTTAATGAACGGTATTTTAATCAAAACTTTAGAGCCATTTTTAGAATAAGAATTTCAAAAATTGTTCCATGTAAAGGGCAGTTTATGGTAGGAGGATTTTTTTTTATAAAAATCTTCATATCGCATCCTTGGAAGAAACTGAACATAAATCCAAATTTGGTATTTATCGGTCGTTTTTCACCATGCTATCCACAGCACATACACACACCTACAGAACTCTATTCTGAAAATGATATTTTCGGGATCAGGGGACCTCAAAACATATTTCCGGTTGAAACATATTTCTCGAATTTTTGGATGGTATACAATACTTTCTCTAGCTACTATGTATATTGTTATCCAAAGTGATAAATGCAATATAAATATGACATTTTACAGTCACAATTATGGATAGCAGTTCTAAGTTTTCAATTTTCCACGGCCTAGGAATGTTAAGGTGATACATTTGTGAAATTTGACCAAAAATTGCGAACATTTTGAATCATTAGAAGACCAATAATCTCTTTCCTCTGGTTAGAGCTAAATAAAATAATATTACAGGTCTACCTGTACATTCATTTGCTATAAAACTGATTTTTATGTAAATATATTTAAAATGCATTACGTGACTCAATTTTAATGCACCAATGAATTTGTACAATAAAATTATTATTTAAATAGCTGTGAAACTAAGATTTTGACAAATGGCAAAAATGTCACTTATTGTGTATAATAATAATAATAATAATAATAATAATAATAATAATAATAATAATAATAAGAATAATAATAATAAGAAGAAAAATATATATTAGATAGTGTGAAATTTGCCCAAACACTGTGAAAAACAAAAAAGCTATTTTTCCCATAATAAAATAATATTAAACTCTAAACTTTAAGATACTGTATCGTTTATTCCACTTAAAGCATTTGGAATAGGAAGTAACAGAAGCTGTATAAGGACACATATATGCTCAGTAATAGGCACACCGAAGTTTCATACATGCTCAGTAATAGGCACACCGAAGTTTCAACTTTGTTTTATTGTAGAACATTTTTCAGCATTTTTCATTACTCAAAAGTTCCATAAGACGCAATTGTTTAGTGAATTGTTTCAACATTTTATTGCTTCCCAAAGTTACTTAAAACTAAATGACCATATACTGTTTTTAAATCATGCTGCAATTGAGAAATAAATTAATTAATTTTGAAAAATATGGAAGTCTTGGAGCATACAAAAAATAATACCTTTCTGCAATAATGAGAAGTTAATATACATATCGAATAGGACACCTTTATTTACACAATCGAAAACTGCGAAACTTAAATTCTTGATATGAATAGATTTAAAAGTAAGAACATTGAATTTAGTGTGTACAAAGTTCTTGTTTAAATAAATGCACTACTGTTAATGTGTGTAATAACTGGTATAAACATGAACAATATATCTTTCACACTATGCATTTTCTAAATTTACAGGTGCATTACCTTATGGGTAGACCAAAGTGCATCATTTGCGAAAATGTGACAAATTTTATTTTGGAGTCTCACTAATTGCATTTTTTCCATAATTTTGAGTACTCTTTATTATTGTAGGTGCAATATTTCTAGTTTAAATACTTTTTAAAACTGGTATTCATCCGGCAGTTATAATAATAATTATAATAATAATCATTTATTATTTAAATAACTGTGAAACTAGGATTTTGATAAATGGCAAAATGTTACTTATTGTGTATAATAATAATAATAATAATAATAACAACAATAAAAACAATAACAACAATACTACTACTACTACTACTACTACTACTACTACTACTACTACTACTACTACTACTGCTACTACTACATATTTTAGAGTATAGTGAATAATTTATCTATTGTACTCTATTTTATTATTATATTATTATATTAATACTATTACTATTGCTATTTATATGACTGTTGTTATTGTTATTATTATTATTATTATTAAACAGAAGATATGTTCTACAAGTTGGTATTACTGTTGAGTTTGACAGGTTCAGTTCAGTAGACTTTGCGAGTCTTTTTCCGATGTTGCTTTGAATACCTTATTCTGTGAATAGCATTTTTGTTACAAGTCATCTGTTTTCTCAGAAATAATAGATATTAAATTTTATTTTAGGGCAATAAAACAGCAACTAAATTCTCCTGTGAATTTACTTTGGTGTTAATTGGATTTAATTTTTTAAGAATGGTTAATACCAGAAAATAAACAATACAATAATTAAATTAAAATAAAAGCATTACATTTTAGAGGGTGAAGCTATAATAGTGACCAGAGTAATTAGACCACTCGCCTCTCACCTAGATAGTCCGGGTTTGACCCCAAGGGGGCGCCAAATGGGATTTGAGGTGGATAGAGTGGCTTCTGGCGGGTTTTCCGCCATTAATTCCATCAATTGCTCCATAACCATTTTTCTTTCATTCCTTTCACTCTCATTTCATAACATTCACTTCTTCTCTTTCACACCAGGCTTTAGGCTGAACACCCTTCCTGATTACTCACTGAATTAGAACTCCTCAGCAGGCGTCTAACCCGAGGCGCTGGCTTGTAAGTTCTGAGGGGAGGATGAAAGAAGAAGCAGAAGCAGTAATAACCCAATGATATTTTTATTACTAACAAAAGAATTTTTCTACTAAAGAAAATAGGGTTGTTTAATAACTTTCTCCACATTAGATACACAAAGTAGTACATTGATACACTGCTGTTATAGAGTTCGTAAAAGAAAAACAATGTAAAAACTGACTAAGCACCTAGGCTGAAACACAATTACTAGTGGCATAAATTCTGGGCCCTTTTTGGTAAATTAGCTTTAAAATTACAATATTTCATTAAAATCTTATTCAGAATTATTCTTATCTCATAAATTATAGTAAGAAAATGTTAGCATAAAACATTATTAAACCTCATACCACAAAGTGGAACTAAGTTGGCCCTTAATGATCTAAATTTGGCCCAGCTTTTGAAAATATATTATTTTATAAATATATACATATATATCTTATTTTATATATCTATTGTGAAAATTGGAATTAGTGGTATCGCATTACAAAAATGAGCTTCAAAATTTAGGGAATCTAGTAATTTAAAATTATGACCTTTCAACACCATAAGCATCACGATGAACACCAATCTTAAACGACATTTCCCTAATTTTGAGCCCCTTATTATATGAGAGTAACAGCTTCTTATATGTCATATTGGATTCAAAATACAATCAAAGTATTGGAAAATGATTTTAGTTTATAGTACATCTAGTATGAAACATAATTATTTATTACTCTCTTATAGTAGGGGCTCAAAATTGGAGAACTCTTGTATATTTAAGAGTATGTTGTCCATAGTAGTGAAGCGTTACAATATAACAAAAATCTGATATGTTACACTCACATGATTTTCTCTAGCTGCTCTACAAAACTCCTAAAAAAAGATTATTCTTCTTTATACACAATGCTAATCAAGATAAATGTTAGCAGAATGTTATTACTTAGTTCCTTATAAGTAGAAGGGAATAAGGTAATGCACTATGTTAAAGTGATTGTCAAATGTTTTAAAAGCTATCGTTATGCGATTGTCATTGCAAATCACTTCTTTGCTTGGCCAGGAGTAAAACAAAAGAAAAACAGACACTTCCCGGGTGGGAAAAGTTTAAGTACTTCACAATTGAAATCTATAACTAGGAATATCTCGAAAACGGTTACCTCCACAACAAAAACGCAAAGGACAAAAATTGTGTGTTTTGTCATGAGGTACGTTTTTGTGTAGTACGTTTTTTTCTGTCTCTTGCGGTTTAGCAGTTAAGCAAAATTCAGCAAAATTCATCCAGAACAAAGAGGTCTTCAGAGGCTATTCCCAAAAAAATCGAGATATACATTTTTTTCGGAAATAAATAGCTTTAATATACGGGATTTTAATCAAAATCGTTAGAGCCAGTTTTAAGAAAATCACAATTTTCGAAATTTTTTCCATGTAAAGGATAGTTTTTGGTGGGGGGACTTTTTTGAAAATCTTCGAGTCCCATCCTTGAAAGATACTAAACCTAAATACCAAGTTTGGTATTTAACGGTCTTTTTATTTTGGGGCTATGCTCTCCACATACACACACAGACAGATACACACACACACACACGGACCTTTTTTTAAAAATGCTTTTTTCGGACTCAGGGACCCCAAAGCATATATTTCCGGTGAAATCTCGATATCGAATTTTTGGGTGCATTACAATACCTTCCTTATCCCTATGTACATTGTACATATGTGGCTACAGAAAGTAATTAATATATTGCTACATATCTCAAGTTCTTTCATTGTAAAATGGAGCAATAATACCAATATTCACATTATATATAATATAAAATAATATTTATAGATTTATAAAAGAATATATTTTCAAAATTTGGGTCAAATTAGTCCAATAAGGTCCAAATAAGCTTCAGTTTGATTCAATAATGTATTATGCTGGCACTTCCAGACTATAATTTATCAGATATGAATAATCCTGAATAAGAGTTTAATGCAATAGTGTTATGTGAAGTTAATTTAACCAAAAAGTGTCCAGAATTTATGCCACTACAGTAGATTATGTGGAAATGGAGAAACTCGCCACAGAAATATTCAGATATTCCCAACTTGGATAAGAATAGCAGACTAAAGTTACTTGTGACAATAATACATTTAATAATGTAAATGAATACTCAGACAAGTGAAGCAAGTGTTTTGCTTTGTCTCTCAAGACTGCTGCTGCTTAATTGTTAAACATGAAACTGTTCTCATTCCGTCTTCTTCTGCTGCTGCTTTTCATGAACCAGAACATAAATAAATGTATACTTACATTTCTAATTAATGTTGTTTAAAAGGAAGTCATACTATTGTGAAATAGAAAAGAAATATTGCAACCAAAATATAATATAGTTATCAATGTCTTTATGAGTTTATGAGAATAATACCTTTAGATTTTCGTTAAGTAACATACATAAGTGTATATACACAGCCAAGTTTGGAAGTGTTACCATTTTATTGAACGTCCATAAAGAGAAAACATTTGTTTATTATTATTATTATTATTATTATTATTATTATTATTATTATTATTATTATTATTATTATTACTGATGTTGTTCCACGATTCCTCTGAGACCTGTATTATACGAATTTGGGGCAAGGAAATTATAGACAAAGGTTGAAAATTGCAGTGATAATGATTTATGAACACTCAACAACTAAAGGCTCACGAGTGGTTCTAAAATTCTTAACACGTGTTTATGATTTAGACTTCTTTATTACTGTATATAACCTTCTGTATTTGTAAATATGCACCATGCACATGTTTAGTAAATCTTAAAATATATTTACCTATATCAAACTCACACTTACCATACAACATTTTAGAAATAGTGTATAAATAATTAACTTAAATTTGGACTGAAATTATTTTCATCTTACAGATATTAGGATTGTTATCCTAAGCACTAATTGTAAGTTCTTAAGAAGACAACAGGCCACCAAAAACAATTACAAATTCTTAAGCAGGTCAACACTTAAAACTTCTAGAAACACCCTTATATACGAATTACTAAATAATTTAGTAAATAATAACGTTTTATTTTATACCTCAGTAACCAATCATTTTTAATTTCAAGCAATCACACTCCATATCTTCATCACTAATATTTTTACTTTCTTTACACATAATATTTACATAGTGTATAAAGAAGGTATTGCATACCACCCAAAATTTGTTACAGAGATTTTAAAGGATTCCCTGAATCCCCCCAAAAGAAACTGTTATAGAAAGAGTTCAGTGTGTGTTAGTGGACAGCATAGCTCAAAAATGAAAAGTTTGTTAAATAAAAACAGTTTTTAAATTTAGTAACTGCCAAGAATGCGCCAAGAAGATTTTCAAGAAAATATTCCACCCCGAACTACCTTTATATGAGAACATTTTCGAATATACTGATGTTTTCAAAGTGCCTCTAAAATTTTTATTAAAAATCTTATATTAAAGATGTAAAATGCATATCAAACATTTTCTGGGAATAACCTCTGAAGACGTCATTATTCTGGATGAATTTTGCTGAATTTTACATAACTGACAAACCATAAGAGAAAAGACAAAAACTTACAACACATAAAATACGTACATAATTGATATACTTTTCTTTTGGGAGAGCTGATCGTTTCTAGGATATGCCTTATTATTATACCTTTCTCATATGAAAATATATGATATTCCTGGCCATATAAGGAAAGGAATTTACGATCACGTAGCAACTAGCTTTTAAAAGATTTGACTTTCCATATTTCCCTTCTACTTAGAAAATTGCTTTTTTACAATAATTTGTTTCTCTAATGTAGACAGACGGTCAAGCCACCGACGCTTTTCTCGGCGTAAGATTAAGATATGTAATTTGAGTACTAACTGGTCACGATAAAGTTGATTTTGAATTTGTTATAATCAAAAACATCCGATATGTTCCATTCACATGAACATCTCTATAACAAATTATTGTTAGAAAGCTCCTATTTACTTCATGCTAATCGAGAAAAAATTAGCAGAAATAGTCTTATTATTTGCTTCCTTGTAGGTAGAAGCGAATTAAGGAAGTACCATAGGTTAAAGTGATAGTCAAAAGCTGGTTGCAATAAGACTGAACTTCCTTTGTTTATATGGACAGGAGTTGATAAATTCCAATATGAGAAAAGTGTAAGTTTTTTAAAGGTGACACCAAAAACAAGGACTATCTCAAAATTAATCAACCCCAAGAAAGAACATGTATATAACATAATTAGAGTTTTATCGTGCTCTATATTTTTAGTATGGTAAGTTTTTGTTCATTTCTAACATTTTAGCAGTTATGCAAAATTCCGTAAAATTCATCCAGAATAATGTGGCCTTCAGAGTCTATTCCCAGAAAATTCAAGATATACATTTTATTTGTCAGGTACATATCTTTAATATACGATATTTTAATGAAAATCGATTGAGTCTTTTTTCAGAATGTAAAAATTTTAGAAATAAGTACCATGTAGAGGGTAGTTTGGAGTGGGGACATTTTCTTGAAAATGTTCATGTCGCATCCCTGGAGGATACCAAACTTAAATACCAAGTTTGGTATTTTACGGACTTTTCGTTTCTGAGTTATCCTGTTCACAGATAACGGACAAACCCACACACACACGCACCTTTTTCTGAAAATGCTTTTCTTTTGGATACAGGGGACCATAAAACATATTTTTCCGGTGAAATCTCAGGTTCCAAATTTTGGATGGAGGGCAATACCTTCTCTATACAATAAGTACATAGTACGTGTAGAGAAAGAAATAATTTCAGTTTCTAATACCCTCAGAGTAAGTCAGATAGCGCAGATCTTTGCTCGTTTTAAAGCGGCAGCCTTCTCTGAGCCTTCTCGGTTGTGTCAAGTTCTCCCCGATTTTGTCGGAGGGAATCTCTCAGCAACCTACCGGTGTAACGGGTCATCAAGCTCAGAATGTTAGGGACCTCTGCATATCTCTGTCGGCCGGCCTGCCTGCGGCCTACAGCCTCCTGCAAATCTTTCATTTCACCAGTGTCTTCTGGTGGTGATAAGCATAAAAAATCCGTGGTGATTTGAGATATGAAGCTTTCCTTTCATTCCTAGATCATACTCGTATCCTAAACAAGTGAACATCCATTCTGTTTAGTAGCTCTCATATAAATGTATAACCTTAGGAGCGACGATGATGATATTGATAAAGCTGCCGTTTTCTGGACAAAGGCTTGTCCAATTTACCTATGCTAGTCTGTTGGAATTACAGGATACTACCAATTAGACCAGTTGTTCTTGTGGGTTTTGCCATCGCCTTCCAAAGGAAAGAGAATGGAGGAATATCACATTATTTCCACTCTTGAAACCAAGATAAAGCTTTATTAGTTTACGTGAAAACCGGGATTTGCACCTAGTTTCCTTTTCTTCATAACCAGGAGGATCCAAAACTCACATTCTTTTTTTACTCATTTACTTTTTATGCTTTTAGGGGGTTACCCATTTTCAACAGTTACACACTATTTCCAATTGCTACTCTTCAGTTATCCTCCACAGTCACCGATCACTCACCAATCTATGGATCTTTCCTCTTTAAGCTTCTTAAGTTACTTTTGTCCTGCACTGCTTCCTTTTAACCCAGGTGACCTTTCCAAAAAGATTATTTTGAAAAACATAGCAAGATTTGTTTTATAGGAGTCAATTTTCCAATCTGGAGGACCAGATCGTTTTTGATTAAACTTCATAGCTACCGAAACCGAATATATGAAGTCTTTTTGAGATCTAAGATTATTTGGATACTTATCTGTATATACCAGGTACAAAGCGAAAGAAAACTCTCCAATTTTAGAGCGAGTTTCCAGTTCTATCAGGTACTGAAGAGATGGATTTATATATATACCGCCCGTTTCAAAACGACACCAAACGAAGATAGCAGTCGATTACTTTACACTTTGATTTATTTTAAACTTGATGTCACACCTTTCAAACTCTTCTATTTAAAGTTTTATGTGTGTTTAAAAATCGCACACATTTGGGATTAGGCAGCGGTTGTCATACGCCACGTAAACAACCCCAGAACGTGTTATATGAAACACATAACACAATCCACAAACTACGTTTTCCATTACTAAGGTGACCTGTGCCGCGCCAGACACTATCAAACCACACGACTGGAACCTTCGCTACCAACCGGCATCTCTCTTCGAGTGGGCCAGGCACGTGCATTAGGTTATATACGACTGCCTAATCAATGGTGATTTTATGACAGTTTTTGATGTGCCGAATTTAGAGCTGAAAATTATATTCACGTATCACGTACGGTGTGACCAACAAGGTCCATATGTTCGTTTGGTGTAGGTTTGAAACACCCTATATATATTATATTATATGCGCTATCCTAAACATTACACCTACTTTTTTTTTTCTTTTTTACTGTACGTCTATTGTATATTTTTGTTCACACTAACACTCTTGATTTTATTGAACATAGTAGCATCTCGGAATATTCTAATTTAAATATTGCTATAACTGGTTCTTTAAATTCTTTCCTGATCTCACACTCTCGGGGGGGGGGGATAGCTGACGGAGCTGCGAATTCAAGACCACCTCTGTCGTGACCAATACTGACGTGATTAGGGAGTGAAAGAAGCTGACTGACATTATTCGACAATTCTAGCTGATAATGGGTTTTCAAATGCCAGCAGTATAACAGAATTCGCGCTCTCTTTCCTCTTCTGTCTTCTGCCATCCTCCCTCCCAAGCAAAAGATACAAGCAAACCAGTAAGTGGTGTTCTCTAATTAAACTAAATAACTTTTGAAATATAAAAAATCTAATATGTTACATGCACATTACTTTCTCATCATGTCTACAACAAGATATTATTGTTCGTGATAATCAAGAAAAAATTAACAGAATAGTCTTATTACTTGCTTCCTTGTAAGTAGAAGCGAAACAAGGGAGTCCCATAGATTAAAGTAGTAGTCATAAGCTGGTGGCTATGTGACCGAACTTCCTTTGTTTGTATGCACAGGAGTTGACAAATTCCAGTATGAGAAAAGAATAGGTTTTTAAGGCTGAAACCAATAATAAGGAACATCTCAAAAACGATGAACCACGAAAAAGATGTATATGACATAAATTCTGTTTTATCGTGATCTACATTTTTTGTTTCATAAGTTTTTGTCTATCTCTTACGGTTTACTAGTTTTACAAAATGCAATAAACATCGTCCAGAATAAAGAAGCCTTTAGAGGCTATTCCCAGAAAATTCAAGATTTACATTTTATTTGGCTTGTAAATATCTTAAATATAAGAGATTTTAATCAAAATTGTTGGAGCCATTTTTGAGAAATTCAAAATTTTCGAATTTTTTCTTTATAAACGGTAGTATGAGGAGTTTCTTGAAAAACTTTGTGTCGGATTTATGAAAGACGCCAAACTTAAATACCATGTTTGGTATTTAACGGGCTGCCCACAGACACACATACACACACACACACACACTCTGTTTTTTTTTGTATTCAGGGAGACAAAAAACATGTATTTCCAGTGAAATCTCG